>CM053035.1:152997784-153597784 GCA_028564925.1 Lithobates sylvaticus | reverse complement strand
GCAACTCTAGTGTTTACAGCAGGAACAAACCGAGAAGAAGAGAAGAAGCTTTGCAGCCAAACTATATTCAGCTACAAATTACTAAAGAAAAAGATCTGCTACGTTGTATAACTCTGGATCTGCTACACAAGTAAACACAAAATGCAATTTGTAAATGAAGGTGTTTATTATTAAAGGTGAAAAAAAAATCCAAACCATCATGGCCCTGTGTGAAAAAGTGATTGCCCCCCTTGTTAAAACATACTATAACTGTGGTTGTCCACACCTGAGTTCAATTTCTCTAGCCACACCCAGGCCTGATTATTGCCACACCTGTTCACAATCAAGGCATCACTTAAATAGGAGCTGCTTGACACAGTAAGGTCCACCAGAAGATCCTTAAAAGCTACACATCATGCCGAGACCCAAAGAAATTCAGGAACAATTGAGAAAGAAAGTAATTGAGATCTATCAGTCTGGAAAGGGTTATAAAGCCATTTCCAAAGCTTTGGGAATCCAGCGAACCACAGTGAGAGCCGATATCCACAAATGGCGAAGACATGGAACAGTGGTGAACCTTCCCAGGAGTGTCCGGCTGCCCAAAATTACCCCAAGAGCGCAGCGACGACTCATCCAAGAGGTCACAAAAGACCCCACAACAACGTCCAAGGAACTGCAGGCCTCACTTGCCTCAGTTAAGGTCAGCGTTCATGCCTCCACCATCAAGAAAAGACTGGGCAAAAATGGCCTGCATGGCAGAGTTCCAAGGAGAAAACCATTGCTGAGCAAAAAGAACATCAAAGCTCGTCTCAATTTCTCCACAACACATCTTGATGATCCCCAAGACTTTTGGGACAACATTCTGTGGACCGATGAGACAAAAGTGGAACTCTTTGGAAGGTGTGTGTCCAAGTATATCTGGCGTAGAAGGAACACTGCATTTCAGAAAAAGAACATTATACCAACAGTAAAATATGGTGGTGGTAGTGTGATGGTCTGGGGCTGTTTTGCTGCTTCAGGACCTGGAAGACTTGCCGTGATAAAAGGAACTATGAATTCTGCTGTCTACCAAGAGATCCTGAAGGAGAATGTCCGACCATCTGTTCGTGTACTCAAGCTGAAACAAACTTGGGTTCTGCAGCAGGACAATGATCCTAAACACACCAGCAAGTCCACCACCGAATGGCTGAAGAAAAACAAAATGAAGACTTTGGAGTGGCCTAGCCAAAGTCCTGACCTGAATCCTATTGAGATGTTGTGGTATGACCTTAAAAAGGCCGTTCATGCTCGAAAACCCTCTAATGTAACTGAATTAGGACAATTCTGCAAAGATGAGTGGGCCAAAATTCCTCCAGGACGCTGTAAAAGCCTCATTGCACGTTATCGCAAACGCTTGGTTGCAGTTGTTGCTGCTAAGGGTGGCCCAACCAGTTATTAGGTTTAGGGGCAATCACTTTTTCACACAGGGCCATGATGGTTTGGATTTTTTTTCACCTTTAATAATAAACACCTTCATTTACAAATTGCATTTTGTGTTTACTTGTGTTGTCCTTGACTATTGTTTAAATTGGTTTGATGTTCCGAAACACTTAAGTGTGACAAACATGCAAAGGAACAGGAAATGAGGAAGGGGGCAAACACTTTTTCACACCACTGTATATGGCCCATTCAAATATATAGGAATATGAGAGCAGCCAACAGAGGATCCATAAGGGTATACAAGTGTAAAATTCTTCTTCATTGCCAGTATTGCAATATGTGCATAAACATGCGTAATACATGGGTACGCATGTAAATTACTGCGCATAAACGTAAAATGTTCTGTTTTTGTTTTGCTGCTGTGTACTCTTCGCACAGTACAGCAGCTGTGTGTATGATTCCATAGACTACAATGCAGACTACAATGCATCTATATCCAAATCAGTAAAAAAACACTTTGAATCATATTTCCATTTCTGCTGCTTTTCAGAGGTTAGTAGCAGTTCTAGAATCATAGTGACAACATGGGGATGAATTTTGAACATTGGGCCAAAGTTTTCCAATTACCCAATCAGATTCCAATTTTGTAATAGATGTTCTAGATTGTAAACTACCTACTGACTGGCTGCTTTTTTTTTTTTGTTCTTGTACCTCAGCTTGGCCTATTAGTCCTTTCACAGATGCTTTTTGTTATTTTTCCATACCTAGTCAGCACCTTGTACATCACTCTGCTAATGTTGATATTCTGCTAAACTCTTCCTAGCTAATTGAATATTGTATTATTTATGAGGAAAAAAATGCTATACAGACAGTTGCTCTGACTTCAGACTTCTGCCCTTTTTCTATATTGGATATTTTCTTTTCTTTAAAGAGCCCAGAAAACACTTTGTTGTGATAAGCATGAAATGCAGGGTTCAGAAAAGTAAGTCCTTTATTGTGCATTTTTTGTTCATTTGTACTTTTTGTATTTTTTGTATTTTTTTATTAATGATCCAGATGTATTGTTAGCGGTGGCCACAAACAGATTTTATTTCGGATTTAATCCCATGGATCAAAAATAGTTTTGCCAGCTGTGTAGTGTGGGGACCTAATTGCTTGGATACCATCACATTGCATAGTACAGTAGTTGGTAAATGTATTACTTTGAAGGATGACATTCTAAACTGAGATGTGGCCTTAGCCTTGTCCAGTCTGACTGAACACAACAACATTTTCCCTATTTCTCAAGTTTTGCCCATATGTCTATTCCATAGTCCATACTTTTTTTTTTTTTTTATCAGTGTTACTGCAGGATGTGGTATGGTTACAGGAAACCTCTAGTCATACAGTCTTTTCTATAAAAGACATTCAAGAAAGTATATTTTTCAGAGTACTGATTAGGCACAATCTGTGTGACACCAGCCTTCTGTCAGGGCTGGCTCAGCCCTTGCTTCTCTAAGCTGGCCGCTCAGCTGTCGGCTAATTGCCAGCTCCTATCTCTCCACAGTGACTCACCTGTTGATGATATCCTGCTCATATGTCCTGCCTACTTAAGCCGTCCAGCCCAGATGATCTCTGCCTTCGCCTTGGTAACATCTCTAGAGACGCTCTCCTGTGTTCCTGTTAAAGACTTGCTTGGCTGACATTCCTTCTGGCTCCAGATCCTACTTGCTGTTCTACTACGCTCATCTCTGGCTCCCTGACATTTTGGCTTGTCTGACTATTCATTCCGGTTCCTGAACTCTGGCTATGTTTTGACTATGTTTACTCTGTTTAACTTTTTTTTATTATTAAACAAGTGTGATTTAACTGTACTTCTGTCTCAGTCTGATTCATGGTTTGTGATCACTTGTAAACAAACTGCATTACCCAGCCAATGTACTCTGCATTACCCAGCCAATGTACTCTGCATTACCCAGCCAATGTACTCTGCGATACTCTGCATTACCCAGCCAATGTACTCTGCGATACTCTGCATTACCCAGCCAATACTCTGCGATACTCTGCATTACCCAGCCAATACTCTGCGATACTCTGCATTACCCAGCCGATACTCTGCGATACTCTGCATTACCCAGCCGATACTCTGCGATACTCTGCATTACCCAGCCGATACTCTGCGATACTCTGCATTACCCAGCCGATACTCTGCGATACTCTGCATTACCCAGCCGATACTCTGCGATACTCTGCATTACCCAGCCGATACTCTGCGATACTCTGCGATACTCTGCATTACCCAGCCGATACCCAGCCAATACTCTGCGATACCCAGCCAATACTCTGCGATACCCAGCCAATACTCTGCGATACTCTGCGATTGACACCTTCTCTATACACAAAGCTTTCCAATTTAAGGCAATGTAAAGCAGAAGTCTAGCTTTAAAAAAAATCATTGTTCAGCATGTAAAAAAAAAAAAAAAAAAAAGCAGCTCTTCTTGCAATGTCCATTTCAACTTCAGCACCATCCCCCAAAAGACTGACTGTTCTACAAGAGCCAGTGCCTTTCCTGTTTCACGTTGAATGACACCCTGCCTGATTCATTCTACTTTGGGTGAGCCCAGGCTGTCATGGACCCGCCCCCTTGGGTAGGTGAAGAGAAATCAGAGAAAATTATCATTATGTGGTACAGCTTTGCAGCATTCAGGACCCACCCCACAGTCAGAGAAAAATAATGATAAAAAGGAGCAATGATGTCACAGAACCAGACTAAAGACCTCAGAAAAAAGGTATGCACGCACAGGTATGCACAATTAAAAAAAGGTTACCAACTTTACATAGAAAGAGACTGCATAATGGTTTCATAAGCAGTCCATTAGCACAGTACACCAGTGGCCACATAGGACTTGGCAAAGAAATCATAGCACTTTTAATTGAGACAAATTATGTCAAACTAATTATATAATGTACTTTTCTCCCAGGTGCATTACACGTGCATACATGTACACCGGCATAAATGAATATCTCCAAATGTTTTCTTTACATGCATTCATTACGGCAAAGAAAGTGGCCAATGATCTCCATGGAAACTGTACAATATTAAGGAGTCAAAGTTCACTATGGTCTGAATCTACCATTGCTTCATAGAAAAGGATGCTCAAAGAGGTTAAAGAGCACCTGTACTTCTGTAGTGGACATAATGCTGTGAAGGAGGAAAGTTTGGTAGGTAATGTTTTTTCAGTGATGGGGATTTTGGTGTATTTTGGAATTAAATTTTTTGAGGTGGAGAAAAGAAGGAAACAAAATAAGAAACATTATATCACAATTTGTAAACTTTGTGCTGCCCCCTTAAAGCTGCCATACACAGCTCAAATTTCCAGCAAACTAGCCAAAATTTGAGCCAAGGGTGCCCTTGCCGGCACCACCTGGCTAACATTTGTGCAAGAAGCTGGGTGGAAAATTGTTGGCCGAAACAGATGGCAGCACTGTTTGGGCATCTAATCAGATGGCAGTGCTGTTTGGGTATTCTAACAGGCATGGGTACCAACTTCCAGAATACAAAAGCCATGATGGCAGAGTCTTTCATCTGCACTGCAGTTTTTAGGCTTTATTCACACAGCCATAACATTTTTACTGATGTGTTTTCTAGGAAAAATGTTCCTGCGTAATGATCATTAAAGTACTTGTGTATAGACTTGTGTGTAGATGCATTTTAATGTGTAAAGGCGTGTATGCGTATGGATACTTTATTTTCCCCTTTCTTTAGACTTAATTTAAATGTGTACAAATGCATATACATGCATTTAAACGCGTAAGTGCATGAAGCACATGTTCTTAGACACAGATTTTGGGATTCTGTGTTACGGATCAGAATGCAGTGCATATTTACACACCTGTGGCTCTATTCAAAACAATGCAGCTGTGTTCAGATCCATAATTAAAAAAAAAACACTTGCATATGTGGTTTTTTTATGGCCATGTGAATGAGGCCTTAGGCCGGCCATATAGGGAGAAAATTACTTTCCTGCATCCATGGGTAGGAGGAAAGAAATTAGCTTGATTCCCCCATCAACACAGACAGTGTTGATGCAGGAATCCCTCCTGCCGGGCCATTGTCTTCTACCGGGGGGGGGGGGTTGGAAGCCACCCCCACCGGGACAAGAGAGTGATTATCGCTAGCGGTAATGCCAAGAGTATTAGGCAGGCTCGTTGTACCCAAGTTGATCACTCGATCAATGCGCACATTCAGCCAGCCAATTAACGGTTCGAATCTTGGCCAGTTCCTGCTAACCCGGTTGAGATTTGAACCATGTATGGTTGGCCTTAGTTTGGATGGAGATATCTGTTACATTTCTTTTGGTCAGGCTGTAGGCTGAATGAAATAACTGCTGCCGCACCACTTTTCTGATGTTAATTGCTCTTGTTAATATGTTGCGTCTAATTCAAAAAACAACTGCGACCATTTTGGTCCCGACAGCACCTTGTGCACCAAATTCAGGTAGTTCTTTGCTCCACTTCTACATGACTAAAGGATTTGTCAACCTGGGTCCTTACAATTAAAATAAAGACATGGTGACATGGGTTTTATCAACCAAAGAATAAAATAACATCACATAAAAACATACCAATAAGTGCAAATTCAACAATGTAATGCCCAACAACAAGGTCTTTGGGTGTTCTTAAGGCACAATTTTAACTGGAATGGTCCATGTACTCAGCCGCGCCCCAACCGGCTCAAAGTCATTCCAAAATCACATATACTTCCATATTCCCCTACCCCAGGGGACCTAGCTCCTGGGAGAACCACTGCTAACCAAGTGAAAGCGCTATACCTTAGATGGGCCCCACTAATCCTGTAACCATGTAATTACTAACTGAACCCCCAACTAACTGCTGTGACAAAAATGAGCAATATACACCATTCAGTAAATTATACTCATATACACTTTTATTATTTATATATATATATATATATATATATATATATATATACATATATATATATATATATATAATAATATACATTTTAAAAAAACACAATAAACACTAGAGACACAAATACCACCACTACCTGCCCACTGCGGTAACCTCTAACACCAGGGTGGGAGGGTGGGAAGTTGCCACTTCTCCTGACTCTTTGGAATGTTAAAGAAACCACCCATACACAAGACCCTCTCCTCTGAACCCTGCCCCTTTCAACATCTGCCTCCAATCAGGTAAGGTCTCCACCCCTACCCACAACACTGACCTAGCTGACCGTTCCCTGACCCTGTTCTTCCCATAGTCATGCAGCCCCTCCGTCCATTTTCTCCTCAAGGTCTCACTTTCTGGCACAACACCTGTGCCAAATTCAATGCAGAATGTGCGTATCATATGAAAGTGGAGCTAATTAAAACCAACTTTCTTCTGGTGTACATAGATAGATTTTGCAAAAGCGTATTGTATGCATTCTAATGTGGCTCAGCATGTGTCAAATTCAAGTACAAGTTTTAGACAGGTACATGAATTTGGCTCATGCTGCGCCACTTTTAAAACGCATGTGAGACACTTTTGCTAAATCTGCCAGCACCAGTCTTTATGAATTCCAGAGACTGTACATTTGAGACTTGTTACCAGTTGACTGGGTTGTAATAAATGTATTTTCCATTCTGTTAGGATGGACAGTGTTACCTCTGACATCTTTAGGTCACTTCCTAATAGGATTGGAAGCAGTAATAAAACTTGGTACTGCAGTCATGTGAGCAGCAGTGACATAACTGACCCCGGGCCTTTGTGATTCAGTATAGCAGTGTGCCCATTTCATCAAAACATGTCTGCAAGCTTGTCAGACATACACATCCCAATATCGTATCTCCCAAAAGTGTCGTTTGTTGTACAGTGTAAACCCATGCAGTTACTATTTCAAGCATGCTATTACATTTATTTTTAGAGTATCTCGCAAAAGTGAGTACACCCCTCACATTTTTGTAAATATTTTATTATATCTTTTCATGTGACAACACTGAAGAAATGACACTTTGCTACAATGTAAAGTAGTGAGTGTAGAGCTTGTATAACAGTGTAAAATTGCTGTCCTCTCAAAATAACTCAACACACAGCCATTAATGCCTGAACCACTGGCAACAAAAGTGAGTACACCCCTAAGTGAAAATGTCCAAATTGAGCCCAAAGTGTCAATATTTTGTGTGGCCACCATTATTTTCCAGCACTGCCTTAACCCTCTTGGGCATGGAGCTCACCAGAGCTTCACAGGTTGCCCCTGGAATCCTCTCCCACTCCTCCATGACGACATCATGGAGCTGGTAGATGTTGGAGACCTTGCGCTCCTCCACCTTCGATTTGAGGATGCCCCACAGATGCTCAATAGGGTTTAGGTCTGGAGACATGCTTGGCCAGTCCATCACCTTTACCCTCAGCTTCTTTAGCAAGGCAGTGGTCATCTTGGAGGTGTGTTTGGGGTCAATATAATGTTGGAATACTGCCCTGCGGCCCAGTCTCTGAAGGGAGGGGATCATGCTATGCTTCAGTATGTCACAGTACATGTTGGTATTCATGGTTCCCTCAATGAACTGTAGCTCCCCAGTGCCGGCAGCACTCATGTAGCCCCAGACCATGACACTCCCACCACCATGCTTGATTGTAGGCAAGACACACTTGTCTTTGTACTCCTCACCTGGTTGCCGCCACACATGCTTGACATCATCTGATCCAAATAAGTTTATCTTGGTCTCATCAGACCACAGGACATGGTTCCAGTAATCTATGTCGTTAGTCTGCTTGTCTTCAGCAAACTGTTTGCGGGCTTGCTTGTGCATCATCTTTAGAAGAGGCTTCCTTCTGGGACGACAGCCATGCAGACCAATTTTATGCAGTGTGCAGCGTATGGTCTAAGCACTGACAGACTGACCCCCTACCCCTTCAACCTCTGTAGCAATGCTGGCAGCACTCATATGCCTATTTCCCAAAGACAACCTCTGGATATGATGCTAAGCATGTGCACTCAACTTCTTTGGTCAACCCTGGCAAGACCTGTTCTGAGTGGAACCTGTCCTGTTAAACCGCTGTATGGTCTTGGCCATCCTGCTGGCTGTATGGTCTTGGTAATCTTCTTATAGCCTAGGCCATCTTTATGTAGAGCAACAATGCTTTTTTTCAGATCCTCAGAGAGTTCTTTGCCATGAGGTGCCATGTTGAACTTTCAGTGACCAGTATGAGAGAGTGAGAGTGATAACACCAAATTTAACACAACTGTTCCCCATTCACACCTGAGACCTTGTAACACTAACGAGTCACATGACCCCGGGAAGGAAAATGGCTAATTGGGCCCAATTTGGACATTTTCACTTAGGGGTGTATTTACTTTTGTTTCCAGTGGTTTAGACATTAATGGCTGTGTGTTGAGTTATTTTGAGGGGACAGCAAATTTACACTGTTAAGCCGCGTACACGCGATCGGATTTTCTGACGGGAAATGTGTGATGACAGGCTGTTGGTGGAAAATCTGACCGTTTGTACGCTCCATCGGACAATTGTCGACGTAGGCTTTAAAATTTTCAGGGGGTGCGCGGCAGCAAGTTTCTGGGAGGACGTCCGTAGGACGTCCTCCCAGGATAAGCCGACCGCACTGTAGCCGTCTTTTGACTATAGCGCGGTCGGCATGTGGTTAATGGGATAATAATGAAGCTGCTTTGCTGGTGATACTGATGGGGTTATTGCAAACAAATTTTCAAAGGTGTCCCTTGTTAATTTTACATTGTATTTTTTAAAATGTAACTGCCTACTCCCAAACTGTCATTTGAAGTAAAACACATAGCCAAGTATTATTCTCCAAAAAATTTTTATTGTGCATTAAAAAAGGAAAACAAATAAAATTAGACATGCTATCTGTCAATAGAACTTAACCAAAAATCATTCTGAAAATCATCTGGATTATTCTCCTGGAGCTCCCGCAGAAAAGGCATATGACATAATTGGTCATGATTAATAAAGCAACCAATTTTTGGTCCAAGGAATCCTCCTCCTCCTGTTCCTGGACTGGACTTTGGTCAAAGCAATAACTCCAAGGCCAATAATAAATAACACGTTATCTCCTTCGATTCCGCAACATGGCTGGTTGACGAACGGCCGTTCAGAAATGAAATGAAAAGTGCAAAATAAAAAGTGCAAAATGAAAAGCGTGAATCAACACTCACCAAACTTCTACTAACACAAAATTAGCAGAAGGAGCACAAAGGATGGTGCCTGACAATTGAACTTCCTCTTTTTCGGTTTGTAGTATGTCTAGTACGTCACTACGTTCATGTTTGTTGGCCGACAATTGTGTACCATTTGTATGCAAGACAAAATCCAGGCACACGCCCTTCGGACAAAAGTCTGAGGTTTTGTCTGTGGAAAATCCGATCATGTGTACAAGGCTTTATACAAGCTGTACACTCACTACTTTACAGTGTTATTTCTTCAGTGTTGTCACATGAAAAGATATAAATATTTACAAAAATGTGAGGGGTGTACACACTTTTGTAAGATACTGTATGTATGCAGAAGTTTAATAATTCTAATTCTAATAACTCATGACTTTATTTGCTGTGTAGGCTTCTTCTATATTCTAAAATATTATTTGGAGGGATCAGCAGTTTTTGAGTTGATCTGTATTTGTATTGGTGGTATTGGATATTTGGACATAATGTCATCTCCTTCCAAAGCACATTTATTTAGCTATTGAAACATTTTCTTTTATTTTTAATGTTTTACTACAAATTTAATAATCCTATTTAATGAAATGATTAATGGTGGTTAAATGCTATGCTTATATTTTGAATATTTTATGAATTTCGATTGCATACAGCTGGTAATAACCAGAATATAACAAGTCATCAATTTCTTTCTATTCTGATCTGTTCAGATATTTAAACAAAAACTTGAATGGTTTGGGTCAGCTTTATTTTAATTGTTTCTGTTTTTAATATGTAGGTTATTATTAATATTATAATATAGATTTTATATAGCAGTTATATAGTTATATTTATATAACAGTTTGCCCAGGCCTTTACAGAATTAAAGGAGACAGTACAATTTAATTCAATCCAAGTCAGAGGGGTTCAAAAGTCATTGCCCGTGAAAGCTTATATAAAAGTATACAGATATGCACATATAGTATATATGAAAAATCTTTGTTTTACAAAAAAATATGCAGTATATCAGAAAGGATTTCCAGAGCACTATAGGTTTTCTAAAAAGGGCAATTACTAGAGCAACAGCAATTATTTAACTTATTCAGGGTATCTGCCTGAAAGGAAAAAAATATTGCATACTAATATAACATTATTTTTTTAATAAAGAAAAATAAAGAAAGAAAATATGTAAAATACCATTAAATATTAAATTTAAAGCAGAACTCTTGGCAAAACAGTTGAATACACAGATGGAATGTATACCTTATTTATCGGGATTTAACACGCACTTTTTTCCCCTTAAAATCAGGGGAAAATCGTGGGTGCGCATTATACGCCGATCCCCGCTGTCTCTGAGGGCAAGAGGAGCGCAGCCGTCATAGACCGAGCCGAGTGTACTGTGTACTCGGCTAGGCTCGGCCCTACTCGCAGTCACGCCCAGTCCTGCCTCTTAGCCTTTACGTCCCGCCATTGGACCAGTGTTGTGTCCATCATAGGAGCCGGGCCAAGGGGCGGGACTGGGGGCGAGCCGAGAGGAGCCGAATACACAGGACATCTGGCTCTGTGTATCTCGGCGGCGCTAAATTAAAAAACCCATCAAGCTGCAATTTTGGGCAAGGCTGCAGATGAACACTGTGCAAGGCTGCAGGTGGACACTGGGCAAGGCTGCAGATGGACACTGGGCAAGGCTGCAGATGGACACTTTGCAAGGCTGCAGATGGACACTTTGCAAGGCTGCAGATGGACACTTTGCAAGGCGTGTTATATGGCGTTAAATACGGTATGTGTTAAGAATTTTCACAGGAAAGGATGTCCACTTCCATGCACCCTGACTTGTAATCTAGGCACCTTGCCAGATAGCATAGCTAGGTCTTGGAGTTCCCTGTAATTAAGCGGTATAGCTTGCCCCAGCCTGTATTAAGACAACGAAGGAGCAGAATCAAATTGTGTCATACCTTTGCTTTCGCCTACTCTAAGCAAGTACAGACAACACTGCACAAACCGAAAAAGCCCTGACCGAGTACCAACAGTCCCTCTCTCTGTCTGAGAGCTGCTATGCAGAGAAATACAGGAGATGAATACCCAGACAGGTTTAGTTACTTACTCTAGTTCTATATGAAATGCCATTTAAAGTGATTGTAAATGATAACCTTGTGAAACAACCCATTCAGTTTGAAATAGAAATGGGGGGGGGGGGGGGGGGGGGGGGTGGGGGGTCTGTCAGGACAAGTCTGAGCAGGCTGAGTTTAGCTAGAGAACTGACCACACTGGGAAGGATGTGCTTGTATGTTTAGTGTAGTCAATTTTTAATAGGAAAGCAGAGGGACTAGCAGGAACACCAGGGATTTCACACAAAGGAAGCAATACCCAGAGAACAGATCATTTCTCATGCAAGTACATGGTACAGCAGACACATATCCGGAATAGGAAATGTTGGGGTAAAAAACGCTTTAAGGATATTTTAATGTATACAAAACCAGTGTTTTATAATACCTCTTTGGAATCCACCTTTAACATTACTACACAATAAATCATTTTTTTGTAGAAAATGAGTTGAATGGATACATTGGGAACAGGGGTAAAAAAAAACCTGTTGCTAACGGTTTCCATTGAAGAGTCTCAAGAGTCTTTTTTTTTTCTAAATAACATAATTACACTTGTCTATTGCTGCCAAATTCCCAGCCTTGTCTAATAGACTCACAGAGTCTACACTCAATCTTTTCTTTTGGAGTCCTTAAGCGGCCAAAATATATGTATAAGTAAAGTTTACTTTCCCCTAGGCTGAATGGAGAGGAATGAAGCGCCGGCAGTGTGGGTAACGTGGCCCGGCTTTTGTACCACTCTTCCAGAGGTCAGGTGGGGACCATATGTTACCATTCCTTTGACTCGTTAGCCGATGTCTCCATGACGCCTAGATCGGCTCGACCTTTTGTCCTGCCAGTAGAGAAGCCTCCATATATTCATGGCCTGGCAGTGGCATGTCTTTTAAGAGGGGGAAACAAATTGATACATACAAGCTCCCTTCCCATTGGGTGCACAGGGCACACTGGAAGCAGACAATAAAGGACATTGCAGGCTGTTTAAAATCTTGAGAAAACCTTGGTTCCCATGGAGATCAGATGGTAGGCCTGATCTGGCCCATTAAACTCTAATCAGATGTAAATGTCTCCACAGGCCTGAATTCATTACTAGCTTTGAATACGGTGAATCCTTCAGAAAAGGTCGTCACAATAACTAGTTTGTTTATCAAACCTGGTGTCACTTCTGAAAGGTTTCACTTAGTGCTGTCCCTTTTGTTTAACCCCCCTTATGCTGGAAGCTTGCCTCTACCCTCATTTTACCCCATTAACAGCTCAATGGGGTGCAGATTTATCACTGCCATCACTCAATGTGCCCTAATGAAATCCTTGTACGTCTTGTCAGCTACAAGTAAATACTGCTTTCAGCACAAGAAGTCTAATAAAAGCATTTTCTTTTCACAACTGACAGGTTTCTACTATATCATAGCCTGTGCTTGATTTATTTGAAATGCCAGATGTATGATTGCTTTATATTCATAAGTCCTAAAGTGAACTACAGTGCCTTGAAAATGTATTCATACCCCTTGAAATTTTCAACATTTTGTCATGTTACAACCAAAAACGTAAATGTATTTTATTGGGATTTTATGTGATAGACCAACACAAAGTGGCACATAATTGTAAAGTGGAAGGAAAATGATAAATGGTTTTCAAAATGTTTACAAATAAATATGTGAAAAGTGTGGGGTGCATTTGTATTCAGCCCCCCTGAGTCAATACTTTGTAAAACCACCTTTTGCTGCAATTACAGCTGCGAGTCTTTTTGGGGTGTCTCTACCAGCTTTACACATTTAAAGAGTGAAGTTTTTGCCCATTCTTCTCTGCAAAATAACTCAAGCTCTGTCAGATTGGATGGAGAGTGTCTGTGAACATCAATTTTTCAAGTCTTGCCACAGATTCTCAATTGGATTTAGGTCTGGACTTTGACTGGGCCATTATAACACATGAATATGCTTTGATCTAATACACAGGTGTCAAACTGGCAGCCCTCCAGCTGTTGTGGAACTACAATTCCCATGAGGCAATGCAAGGCTGACAGTTACAAGAATGACCTCCACAGGCAGAGGCTTGATGGGACTTGTAGTTCTGCAACAGCTGGAGGGTCACCATTTTGACACCTCTGATCTAAACAATCCCACTGTAGCTCTGACTGTATGTTTAGGGCTGTTGTCCTGCTGAAAGGTGAGCCTTCATTCCAGTCTCAAGTTTTTTGCACACTCTAACAGGTTTTTTTTCTAAGATTACCCTGTATATGGCTCCAGCCATCTTCCCATCAACTCTGACCAGCTTCCCTGTCCCTGGTGTTGAAAAGCATCCCCACAACATGATGCTGCCACACCATGTTTCACGATGGGGATGGTGTGTTCAGGGTGATGGGCAGTGTTCGTTTTCCACAACATATAGCATTTTGCTTTTAGACTAAAAAGTTAATCTGACCAGAGCACCTTCTTCCACATTTTTGATGTGCCCCCCACATGGCTTCTCGCAAACTGCAAATGGGGACTTCTAATGTTTCTTCTTGCCACTCTTCCATAAAGGCCAGATTTGGGGAGTGCACGACTTAAAAATTGTCCTGAAGACAGATTCTCCCACATGAGCTGTGGATCTCTGCAGCTTCTCCAGAAGTACCATGGGCCTCTTGGTTTCTTTTCTGATTAATGCTCTCCTTGCCCGGCCTGTCAGTTTAGGTGGACGGCCATGTCTTGGTAGGTTTGCAGTTGTGCCATACACTTTCCATTTTCGGATGATGGATTGAACATTGCTCCGTGAGATGTTCAAAGCTTGGAATATTTTTTTTTTATAACCTAACCCTGCTTTAAACTTCTCCACAACTTTATTCCTGACCTGTCTGGTGTGTTCCTTGGCCTTCATGATGCTGTTTGTTCTCTAGAGTTCTCTAACAAACCTCTGAGGGCTTCACAGAACAGCTGTATTTATACTAAGATTAAATTAGACACAGGTGGACTCTATTTACTAATTAGGTGACTTCTGAAGGTAATTGGTTCCACTAGATTTTAGTTAGGGTTTTCAAAGTAAAGGGAGCTGAATTGAAATGCACGCCACACTTTTCAGATATTTATTTGTAAAAAAAATTTAAAACCATTTATTATTTTCCTTCCACTTCACAAATATGTGCCACTTTGTGTTGGTCTATCACATAAAATCACAATAAAATACATTTATATTTTGGTTGTAACATGACAAAATGTGAAAAAAAAAATTGCAAATACTTTTTCAAGGCACTGTACATCCAGTTTGACTTATGTGTTTGTGATTTTGGTTCTCTAACAATTCCCATAACCCGGTATATTCTGCTTCCTGAGGAAGACATCTAATGCCACATACACATGATCGGATTTTCCATCAGAAAAATCTTGGATGGTTTTTCCGACGGAATTCCGCTCAAGCTTGGCTTGCATACACACCGTCACACAAAAGTTCTCTGAACTTTCAACTGCCAAGAACGCAGTGACGTACAACACTATGACGAGCCAATAAAATTAAATTCAATGCTTCAGAGCATGCGTCAAATTGTTTCCGAGCATACGTAGTAATTTTGCACGTTGGAATTGGTACAGACGATCAGAACTTTTTCCGACCAAAAAATTGAGAACCTGCTCTCAATCTTTTGCTGGCAGGAATTCTGCCAGCAAAAGTCCGATGGAGCATACACACGGTCGGAATTTCCGACCAAAAGCTCACATCGGACTTTTGCTGGCAGAATTTACGATCGTGTGTATGGGGCATGAAAGTTTTTTTGAAGTTGTCTACACTCTTAGCTAGTACCACTTCCCAGGAAGGGAGTTCCACATTTTAACTTCACTAACAGTAAAGAACCCTTTGCGTGGTTTAAGGTTAAACCTTCTTTCTTCTAACCTCAAATCATCTTTTCAGGGGCCTCTCAAGCGCCTCTTCTCCAGACTGAATAACTGTAATCTTTATAATTGATCCTCATAGCTTTTATTGGTTGAATTAGATGGACTTTTTCAACCAGACTTACTATGTAAGGTGCTCCATTCACCTTATTCATTTTTTGCTGAACTCTTTCTTATTCAACATCTTTCCTTAGCATTGGTGACCAGAACTGAACTCCATTTTCAAGATGAGGCTGAACCAGTGTTTTGTGAAGGGATAGAAATATTGATTTTTCTATTTTAATACCCCTTTTCATGCATGACAGTATTTTGTGATCTTTGTTATTCACGGCTTGGCATTGCATGGTTTTGCTAAGTCTGTGATCTTCAAACTCCCCCAGATCCTTTTCCTTCACTGATTCTACTAGGGGAGCCCCTTGTAATGTGTAATTGCATGTGTGTTTTTGGCACCCATAAATTTACATTTCTCAACTTGTCAGCCATTAAATGTGCTGCGTATAGGAAAACACCTTAAGATACATGCTTTTACCTTAGTTTGAGCGCATAGCCAAAACATTTTTTTTTCTGGATGGAGTGGGTAAGTAATAAAACCTCTGAGGGTGGGACTTTAAAGGCACTACCAAAAAACAATGAAATGTATAAAAAATATATTTATTAAAGAGAAAATATAAACAAAATACTGAACATGGTCATGAATACGGGAGAATCAAGGTATACAACAATGGAGATACAATATCCTATACCCTAGGTGGAGGTAAGCAATGAGAGACTAGGTAGATTCTATATTAATTTTTTGTACCCAGAGGAGGTGTTGAGAACCTTTAGATCCAGTATGGCTTTGAGGACAATTAACAGGTTTGAACAGAAACCATGAAACCTCTCCTTTTCTATGACAATTGCTATAATCCCTTGAGAGGAGCTGTGTCAAAGCAATGTGAAGGTCCATTGGTCTTTGCGATTAAATATACAGCTGGGTTACATACAGTTAGGTCCATATATATATTTGGACACAGGCACAATTTTCATACTTTTGGCTCTGTATGCCACCAGAATAAAATTTTAAACAAAATAATCCAAATGAATTTGAAGTGCAGAATTTCAGCTTTAATTCAAGAGGTTGAACATAAATATCAAGAACAAATTGTAGGAGCTGCATTCATTTCTATACACAGTCCCCCCATTTTCTCCTTGCATTGCAACTATGTATTAGTCAGTGGTAAATGTGGTATACACTATATACAATCACCCGACACTAGTTAGTTTCCACAATCCATGACTTAACTTCACAGTTCACCCAAATACGTTTTAAATTCAAACTGTAGCACTGACGTAAGTAAATTTTTTCCCCACAGTAGCTAACTAGTCTAACTAATCACTCTCACCTTATGGCATGGACCCCTGTGCAAACAGGTGGTCATGCAAGCGGGCATCAAAAGGTTTAACACGGACCATAAACTTCTCTCACGTCTCCTTAGATCTCAACAAGGACGCCAGGTCATGGGTAGAAAGAAAAGATCTAAGTGCTCACCGCTTAAGTATAAGATTACATTTTTGTGTTCAAACACAAACTACTCACATAAAGATGATAAACACACAGCATTTAAACTTGACAATGTTGTTAGTTCCGTAGGGCAGCAGCGGGTGATGTCATGCGTAGCTCCTCCCCGTACGCGTTATGTTCAATCAGAACTTCAAAGTTACCGGACTCCTCCCCCCTTCCCTTCGTTAGCAGACGGAGGCACTTGGGGAAGGGGGGAGGAGTCCGGTGACGTTGATGTTCATGATGTCATCGGATCTCTGACGGAACTCCCTGAAGACCTGTTGTAATTTTGCGCATCAGTAAGGAGTAAGTCATCTCTTTCCTTCTGTCAGCACATACCTTGTCAGCACATGTACATGCAGCAGAGCCTGATTGGCTCAGAGCACTGATCCTCCCTCTCCCAACCTGAGTTCTATTGTAAAAAGCATTACAACAAATTCAGGTGGTTAAATTAGTTTAATTTAAATTGCAATAAAAATGTGTTTAAGTAATACATACCTATATGAAATAATGCTTTCTGTACTGGTCTTCAGCTAATAAGATTTCTAATGGAATTGCAGAACAGGGTTCTAAATTGGACAGTTGTTGAAATTGTTAAGGGGTAAGCAAACTTTCAACAAATATTCCTATTCCATCCTTGTCATTAAAACTGAAATACAGAGCTTAGACGCAGACATAAGACGTATGACTTCCTATTGTATCAAAAAATGTGGAGGGAAGAGCGCCAGACTAAGATTTAGTTCCAGAAACAGTTTATTTGCTTGTAGTGTCTAATATAAAGCTAACGGATTTTGGGGTTGCTAGGGGCAGGACTTCAAATATAATATATCATTTATAAATTAAAATCAATATAAAAAAACGTAACAATATGTAACAATGCATGTAACAATATATAATAATACAAACATTCAGTGTCCAGATGAAAAAGAAGATGCAATCTTGCTGCAGGGAACCTTTGAAGAGTGTCTTTTCCGGGTCATGTTCACTGCAGACATGCATGCTGACGTGAATTTTAGGGAAAGGGGATAAAGGTATACTTTAACTACCTGTCCCAGGGAAACCAGGACAAGAAATGAGAAAAGATAGGAAGACATCAAGACACAGAAAGCAGTAAACACCTGGTAGATGTTGTTATCCCTCCCAGTGCTATTAAATTAACTTCTTTTGCAGTTTACTCTGATCCCATCAGAGAGAGATCCCATCACTTACCCTGTTTCCCCGAAAGTAAGACCTAGCGGGATTGACGGTGATGGCTGCAATATAAGCCCTACCCCCCAAATAAGCCCTAGTTAAAGTCCTTGTAGGTCTTACTTTCAGGGTAGGGCTTATTTTCGAGGAAACAGGGCAGGGCTTATTTGGGGGGTAGGGCTTATATTGCAGCCATCACTGACAATCACGCTAGGTCTTATTTTCGGGGAAACAGGGTAGTATTCTTGTCTGGTTCTTGCAATTTATACCTATTTTTGGTTGTGTCATTATTGCTCATATACCATCATGCATCAATACAATATCTATTTGTGTGTTCTAATATGTGCTTTTTATATGTCAGCTGGTTTTTATAACTTTTTTGTGATTCATTACCATATACTGTGTTTTTACGCGATTATGTAGATTTATTCTTGGATTGTAATACACTTTCTATTACCATGTTATTTTGACTCTGGGTAGTGACATGCCTCATTTAAAGTCCCATGACCACTGTTTCCTTTAAATATTCTAGTGAACAATCTGTCACTAGGACAGATAATTAAGATAAACCCCCTAATAGGGACAGAGACAGTGGGAAAAGAACTAGACAGAGGTTATGACCTTTCCTTTTTACAAAGCTGGAAAAAAGTTTGGGTTTTGATTATTCTCTTGTCCAACCAATATTGTTTCTCTAGATCAGTGGACTTCAAACTGCAGCCATTTGCTTGGCTTTATCCAGTCCTTGGGGGACTATTCTTGCCACTGACACCAACAAGGGGGTATTATTCCTCCCACTGGTACCAATGATGGGGGACTATTCCTTCAAATATTGCCAACGATGAGGCACTATCTCTCCCATTGATACCAATGATGGGGCACTGTTCCTCCAACTAGTACCAATGATGGGACGCTATCCCTTTAATTAATACCAATGGTGGGGCAGCTAATACCAATGATGGAACACTATCCCTACTATTGATACCAATGATTGGGCACTATTCCTCCAACTAATACCAATGATGAGGCAATATCTCTCCCATTGATACCAGTGATGGTGCACTGTTCCTCTAATACCAACGATGGGGCGCTATTTATCCAAAGAATACAGATGATGGGATACTATCCCTTTCATTGATACCAATGATGGGGCACTATTTCTCCAACTAATATCAATAATGGGACACTATTCATCCAACTAATACCAATGATGGGCACTATTCATACAAATAATACCAAAGGTTGGGCACTCCCATTGATACCAATGATGGAGCACTATTACATCAAATAATACCAATGATGGAGTACTATTCTTCCAACTAATACTAACAAGAGGGGGGTTTTCCTCCAACTAATACCAATGATGAGGCACAATTCCTCTAACTAATACCAATGATGCAGCACCTTTTCTTCAAATAATACCAACGATAGGGCCCTATTCCTCCAAATAATACCAAAGATGGGGCACTATTCCTCCAACCCTCCAACCACAACCTCCTGCTACTGACCACAGGTGTGCTATCTATTTTATCTGACCACCCATCCTGAGGCATTGTTTACCTACGCAGATGCCGGTACATGTTCTACTCCCGCTGGCCCTTGGCCCTACCAAAGTCTGAAGGACAGTAAATTGGCCGTTTGATTAAAAAGTTTGGAGACTCCTGCTCTAGATAAACGGAACACTTTAGCCCCTGTACACACCAGTGCCACTTGTCATGCGATTTGACAGTTCCAAATCACATGACAAATCGCACCCCATTGCTGGCAATGGAATTGTTCATATCGCCACGACTCATGTTGCAGCGATTATGAAAAGGTTTTCTGCACTACTTTTTACCGGTTTCATTGCGACTTGTAATGTTAAATGAAGGTGCAAGACGCAATAAAATGGCCAGCGCCAATTGGGATATGCGTGTAGCGTGATTTCAAAGTCACACTGGTGTGAGCGGGGGTTCAATCTTCTTTACAGGTAGAAAACTGTAGACAAGTGTCATTAAACTATTTATTATTGCTTTAATTATACAGTAGCTATGGAATGTAATAATGGTTGTTTTGATATGACCTTATTATTTTATTTAACTTTGTTTTCTGTACAAACAGGAAAAGGACACATAAGCTGTGTTTGTGTATTTTTGTGTCCCGCAAACCTTTTGAGAAAACACAAAGACACAAACAGTTGCATGCTACTGTACTTATTTTAAGCGACCCCCAACAAACAAAAAAAGGAAGGATGCATATTGAACAATAAAAGCTCTAAAGTCATATGTGCGATTAACATTATTTCTGTAAACTGACACTTTTATTTATTTTACTTCTGGGTTTTTTGAGGGACTTGTGACGTAGCTGCCAACTGGAAAGGCTACCACACCAGTGCCTTCAAGGGAGCTCTCATGGTAATCTTGGAGACTCGAGAAAAAGTCTATTCATTTTTTTCTTCTGTTGGGTTTGCACATGCACCTTCAGCGATCTAGTGCAACTTGCAAATTTTTGTATTTTGCCATGGCTTCAGTGAAGAAAGCGGTTCAGGTTGCATAATGACGCTCATGTGCTGAAGTCATGACAGTGGTTAAACATAAACCAACTGCACCAGATCTCACATGTATTAAACCTGGTGTGGATGTCATCTGTGGACCAGCCCACAGAATGTGGAAGAAGCTAAGCACCAAGGACATATTTTTTTAAAGGCAGTGCAGGTTTTCCAGTATGGAGTAGACAGAGCAACAAGATATGGGAAAAATAGACCATAAAGGGGCAAGTAACAATAAGAATATTTATGTGTTCGGCAGAGGTTCGGGGCTGGCTGCATTGTACAGGATGAATGATAGTCAGAGTTGTACATAATGCTGCTGCCTAGACATATGGGACATGCTTTAGTAATGTGTACATTGTTTTTGGCTGAAGTCCAGCTTTAACACCATCTACAATGAACTCATAGTTTTTAACTCACCAAAGCCTTAAATGACAGTTTCACCTCCACCAATCCAGTGTCCTTACTGCAATGTGGACCTGGCCAGCAACACTTAGATTACTCACATTTGTGCCGTGGTCTCATTTATTTATATGGGTAACCATACACATGGCAGCCTCTGTCAGTTGCTTGGAGTATGCCATTTCCCATTGGAACATACAAGCCATGGTGTACATGCACAGAATGAAGAGGAGCCAACTGGGTCCAAGTCAGCAGTAAGTAAGATCACTGGATTGGGACTTAAGTTAAGTATAAAGTCTGAACTGCCTGTACTCAGGGGGATGGGTTGTGAAGGTGAAGTTGTCCTTTAACCACTTAAGGACCGGGCATATTTTTCAGACTCAGTGTTTACAAATTAAAATCATTTTTTTTTTGCTAGAAAATTACTTAGAACCCCCAAACATTATATTTGTTTTCGAACACCCTAGAGAATAAAATGGCGGTCTTTGCAATACTTTATGTCACACCGTATTTGCGCAGCGTTCTTACAAGCACACTTTTTTGGGAAAATAATTTTTTTTTGTATTAAAAAATAAGACAAAAGTAAAGTTAGCACATTTTTTTTTTAGATTGTGAAAGATAATGTGGCACTGAGTAAATTGATACTAAACATGTCACGCTTCAAAATTGCGCCTGCTCGTGGTGACAAACTGTTACCCTTAAAAATCTCCATAGGCGATGTTTAAAAATGTCTACAGGTGAGGTTACCAGTTTTGAGTTACAGAGGAGGTCTAGTGCTAGAAATATTGCTCTCGCTCTAATGATTGCGGTGTTACCTCACAGGTGTGGTTTTAACACCGTTTTCATATGTGGTCCCTACTCTCGTATGCAGGCGCTTCTGCACGCGAGCTTGGCGGGACGGGCCGCTTTAAATTATTTTTTTTGTTTTTTTCTTATTTTTTATTATTTTTTATTTTGACACTGTCCTTTTAAAAAAAAAAAAAAATTTGGGTCACTTTTATTCCTATCACAAGAAATGTAATCATGCCTTTTAATAAAAAAAAGCATGACAGGACCTCTTAAATATGAGATCTGGAGTCAAAAAGGCCTCAGATCTCATATTTACACTAAAATGCAATAAAGGAAAAAAAATATGTAATTTGAAAAAAAATAAATAAAAAATATTTCTCCTTTAAGAGCATTGGGCGGAAGTGATGTTCGACGTCGCTTCCGCCAGTCAATGCTATGGAGCCGAGTGGGGGCCATCATTTACTCACTCCGCAGCTAGGCCACCAGGGGGAAGGACGCGATCATCTCCACCGCTACCGGTGAGTCTGGTAAGCTGAAGCCCGCTGAAGAAGAGGATACCGGGATTATAGTAGCTAGCTGCTGACATAACAACGATATTCCTTTTCAAAGAGCTGACGTATAACGACGGCGGGTGGTCCGCAAGTAGTTAAAATAAACCACTTGATTTAATCCTTTAAAATTAACATCTTGACAACTAACCTACCTTACTTAAAGTGATTGTAAAGGTACATTTTTTTTTTTTTTTTATAACAAACATGTTATACTTACCTCCACTGTGCAGTTGGTTTTGCACAGAGCAGCCCACAGATCCTCCTCTTTCTGGGTCTCTTTGCTGCTCCTGGCCCCTCCCTCTTATCAAGTGACCCCTCAGCCAGCAGCTCTCTATGGGGGCACCCGAGCCGAGTCACTGCTCCGTGTATCCATTCAGACATGGAGCCCCGACCTGGCCCCGCCCCCTCTCCCCCTGATTGGCTGACTGATTTTGACAGCCGCGGGAGCGGATGGTGTCGCTGCTGTGTGGGAGGAGTGTCCTGAACGGCTTAGAACCTTGTGGACATCGCTGGAGAGAGATGGGGCACAGGTAAGTAATTGGGGGGTGCTGGGGAGGCTGCTACACACAGGTTTTTATATCTTAATGCATAGAATGCATTAAAGCGGAGTTCCACCCAAAAATGGAACTTCCCCTTTTCGGAATGCTCCCCCCCCCTCCGGTGTCACATTTGGCACCCTTAGGGGGGAGAAGATACCTGTCTAATACAGGTATTTTGCTCCCACTTCCGGGCGTAGATAGCCGAGCCACTCGCGGGTATCTATGCCACTTCCAGCGCCTTTTCTGTCCCCCCCGCTGTCTTCTGGGAGACACACGGGTCCCAGAAGACAGCAGGGACCAGTGGGATCGCGCAGCGTGAGTCACGTATGTGCAGTAGGGAACCAGGAAGTGAAGCCACAAAGCTTCACTTCCTGATTCCCTTACCGAAGATGGCGGCGGCAGCACCCGAGAGCTGAAGGATGGGTCGGCTTTGGGTGCTGACATAGCGAGCGCCCTGGACAGGTAAGTGTCCTTATTTTAAAAGTCAGCAGCTGCAGTATTTGTCTATGTAATTAAAAATTAGGCAGAACTGCAAAGGAGAACTTTTGTTCTCCTCGCTTTAAAGCTCAACTGTGCCTTCAGTTTAAATCAGCGAAATACTTTCCAGATGCTTCAAAACACAAGGTCTTTCTAAAGCAGCCACAGCCTATTGTAACGCCGAGCGCTCCGGGTGTCCCGTCCATCCCGGAGCGCTCACGGCGTCTCTCCCCCTGCAGCGCCCGGCCAGCTTCCCTGGCCGTAGGCACTGTTCTGACTCGGGGATGCGATCCACGTGGCGTCCCCGGTCCGCCCGTGGATCGCATCCCGCTCTGCCTACCCGTCCCCGCCGGCTCTGTCCTCTGCCTCCTCCTGCGCGCTCGTCCCTCTCTCTCTAGGCGCGCGCGCGCGCGCAGCTCTTCTTTCTCTTAAAGGGCCAGCGCACATTAAGTGGTGCCTGGTCCAATCATGATCCACCCAAAACTAATAAAAACCCACTTCCCCTTCCTGTCCTCGCCGGATCTTGTGTTGCCCTAGTGCCCTGTGAAAGCGTTTGTGTGTTTTGCTCCTTCTGTGTATCCAGACCTTTGCTGTTGCCCCCGACTACGAACCTTTGCCACCTGCCTTGACCCTTTGCTACGTTTGACCTTGCCTCTGCCTAATCCTTGTGTACCGCGCCTGTCTCAGCTGTCAGTGGGGTCGAGTTGCTATTGGAAGACACGACCTGGTTGCTACCGCCGCTACAAGTCCATCCCGCCTTGCGGCGGGCTCTGGTGAAAACCAGTAGCAACATTAGAACCGGTCCTCCAATACAACCCGTGCTATCGCCCCATTGGCATAGGGGATCCACCTCCTGTTCCCCGCCGTACCCGGTACGTGACACCTATGTAGAGAAGCCTGTCACCCGCCAGCAGCTGTAGGGTAGGACCTTTGTTCTCTGTGTGGAAGCAGTGATCTGACACACTCCATTAGGATTGCTCCCTGCTGATTGGAGCTTATGCTCCCTAATCATAGGAGATCTCTGGCTCCTATTAAGCAGAGTTGTGTTGGACCTCTGCAAAAACATTACTGCATCCCCACAGAGAGACCTTCTCAGCAGCATGCTGGTATTGGATAGGCTCTTCTACTCAGGATGTGGCTGTTTTATAAAGAAAATAAGCTGTAAGTCTTTACACATCTTTCGTTTTTGTTGGATCTGAAATGTACTAACCTAATGAAACTAAATGTTAAATTTAGGAGAGGACTAATGTATTTTATGTTTTCTGAGACACTAACCCAGAACATCAGGAGTTGTTACTTCACTCGCTGCTTACTTTCAGGTCAGTTGGGGCAAATAGCATTTTCAGCAGTGGCAGCTCTCCTTTTGCTCTGTACTTGTTTTATTTGAATCGTTTTTTTTTTTTTTTCCGAGTACAGGTGCACTTTTAAACTGCCTTTTTTGCTTAAAGCGGAGCTCCACCTGATTTACAATCAATATCTCCAAATGATTAGTTCTCTCTATTAGATCGAAAGATTACAATTATAAAACAGTACCTTTTTTTTTTTTTCTTGTGATATGCAGCATTTCCGGGTTCTGGGGATTGCGGGTATGGGCGGGGTTGTGGCGGCTATTACGCCACTTCCTTAGTGCCGCACTGTCTCCTGGGATCCATTTCTCTTGTTCCCAGGAGACAGTGTGGCGGCCTGGCGCGAGTTCTCGCGCGATTTCGAAGCCTCCAGCGACGCTCTCTCCTCGACGATTGTCCGCTCTATTTGCCATCACAACGGGGCGGGACTTACGACGACGCCGCCCATTGTGATGGCAACAGGAGCTGCTGACAGCGCTCCTATGGTAATAGTATTGCGCATGCGCGAGATCTTAACTAGAACGGGCGTTGCATTATGGGAGATGCACGTCACTAGATCGCGGAAGAGAATGCCTGTGGGCTTCACATGCCCACAGGCAAGATGAAACCGATTGTTAACAACTTTATAAAGCGTTCTTTCAGGAAAAAAACTAATGGGACACCTTCTAAAAACGGGGCATGTGAGAAACAAATGTCCAAATTAATTTGTTTAGAACTGTCACTTAAAAAAACATCAGAGGCAGTGGATCCCCACTTTAACATAAGTCTAAGTTAGACCCAATCCCTAAAATACCATATTGGCTCTTAAATGTAATTTCAAAAGGCATTTTCTAAATGTTTAAATCTACAGCTTTAAATCAAATAATACAAGGTGATAATGCCATAAAGGTTTGTGCTCAAGCACTTCCTGTTATAGGGTGACAACACTCTCAGGTGACACTGTCCTTTTCTCCCAATTGTACTCCTGGGTTGTCACACGGGCTTCTGATGGAGACTATAAATGGTTGCCTTCACACACTTTGAGCAGGTCCACTATTTTCTACCATACAGAAAAAAAAACACCCTAAGCCAAAGGGTAAAGCCCCCGGATTGGGTGAAAAAACGGTTAAGCAATGACAAACAAGGCTTACTATTATGCAAAATTACCAATTATTGAAGACGTATCAAAAAAAGAGTAAAAACATGTATTAAATATGACGCTATGGGGGTTATTTACGAAAGGCAAATCCACTTTGCACTTGGAAGTGAAGTCGCTGAAGATCCGAGGGGGACATGCAAGGAAAATAAAAAAACAGCTTTTTAGCTTGCACATGATTGGATGATAAGATCTAGCCCTTATTCCGCGTACACACGACCAACTTTCCGGCAGACTAGGTCCGACGGGATCATTCCGTCGGACATTTCCGATCATGTGTGGGATAATCCGATCGTTTAAAAAAAAAAAAAAAAAATCCGATGGACCTAGAAATAGAACATGTTTCAAATCTGTCCGACGGACTCAATCCCTATCGGGAAAACCATTCCTTTGTATGCTGGTTCGACGGACAAGGGGCGCTATTGGCTACTGGCTATTGAACTTCCTTTTTTAGTCCCGTCTTATGTCATCACGTTGAAAACGAACGGACTTTCAAAAGGACTTAGTTTGTTCATTTGTGGCAAGTCCGTTCGTTCGAAAGTCCATCGGAACTCTGTCGAAAGTCCATCGGGAAGACCGTCGGACCTAGTCTGCCGGAAATTCTGATCCTGTGTACGCGGCATAAGCCGCGTACACACGAAGGGACTATCCCGCGGGATTGTCCGCTGGACTCAAGTCCACCGGACAATCCCCTCGTGTGTGGGTGCCGGCGGCCTTTTTGGCGCCAAAAGTCCGGCGGACTAGGTTTTAATTTTTGTTTTAAAATAGTCCGCCGGACTTTTGAAATGAACGGACTTGCCGCTCATCGGAAAGTCCATTCATTCCCGCTGACTTTTTCCAGCGGATTGTCCGCCGGAGAAGTCCGGGCGTGTGTGGGAAAGTCACACGCTCGGAAGTCCGGGCGTGTGTGGGGAAGTCCCGACGGACTAGGTCCGGCGGATAATCTGCCGGACTAGGTCCGGCGGACAAAGTCCGAACGTGTGTACGCGGCATTAGAGAGACTACACTTCCAAGTGCACTTGTAGTGCAAAGTGGATTTGCCTTTAGTAAATAACCCCCTATGTTCGAAACAAACAGGGCTAATTCACTGAAATTCAAACACAAAGGTGCAAAAAAAACTATGTACACTATATAAACATCAACTGATTCCACCATCAAGAAACCTGACCAGAGAAAATCTGTGTAGCCATCAATGGAGGGCATGTAGACAGGAAGTGGCTGCAAAGAGGCTGCAGAAGATTGACACTAATGATGAGGGTGAGAGCCCAGAGCCCAGAGCATGCTCACTTGAAAAATAATAGCAAAAAAAGAAATAGCAGATCCCAGACTTCCATCCTGACATGTTTCCTTTACATAAATTAACCAGTGGTGGCTTATTAGTCTGTTAAATGGCCATGGGTCTTGGGTTTAATGTAACAACAGATGAAAAAAGTTGAAACCAAGTGTTTTATTAAAAAATAAAAATAAAATGGCAGTTACATATTTATGATACTGTGCTTTAGCAATCTAAGCATCAGTCTCCATCTACTTTAGGTAATTTCTATGTATACTGTTTTGTCTGATAGCATGTATCTGAATACAAGAATTTGGCTTTGCATTATCCTGCATGCCCTGGGAACTGAGATGGCTTTAGCAGACACTTTTGTCTGTACACATAGGGGTTCCTAGTGTGCACAGGTAACCCATGACAACCAGTAAAATTTGGGAAAACGCTGGGGCCACAAAGAGAAGAATGATAAGCAAAAGAAAGATATTTAAAACCCGGAAGATAAAAAAAAAAAAAAAAAAAAAAAAGCACAGCAAATATGTCACAAGTGGAGAGGGTGGCTTTCATTTCCAAAATATTGGAATGTGCAGAATAAAAGGGCCCTAAACTCTGTACTGGCCCACGGCTCTGAATTGCAATACAAGAGCCATTGGGGTTGAATTGGTTAATGGGGAGACTTTCTTTTTGGCTTCCTTGTCTCTCTGGGAACATGAGCCCACCAAGCAGGGGGTTAAGAGTGTCACACATTCATGGAAGCGGTGGCCTCTGTCACTTTGTCTAAAGAATAATAACCAAAAACATCAAATTAAAGAGGAATAAGATGTCTCTTCGCTCCCATGAGTTCCCCCATCAGAAGAAAAGAGAAAAAAAAAAGGCCAAAACTCATGAGTTTCTTAAGTCTCCATTCGTCCCAGATTATCTTTTCAGCGGCTGATACCCATGATGAATAACCCTCTGTTCACACATTACTGACACCCTACTGCTTCTCTATGGTGAAGGGAGGCACATGCAGCCTCATAGGTTAATGTGACCGTCCCCACGACCTTCAGGGATGATGCTGCTTGACAGACTTACAACAGTTCCCCCCTTCTCCCTTCTCCTTATTTCTGTCCCCCTCTACCCCCCTATACTTTACTTCATAGACACCCCTTTTATTTCTGTCGTTTCCTCTACATTAACTCTTCTTGACAAGCTTTCCCCATCCAATAGGGGAAATAAAAGGAGACTGTGTTGCATGGGGGCAGTTAAATGGAAAATGCTAAATAATTTGTGTCAATGGACACAATGGTCTGAAGAAAATCCATCAGTGGATCCTCAACATATATATGGCCTATTGAATGACCAGATTA
Organism: Lithobates sylvaticus; assembly: GCA_028564925.1. Lineage (NCBI taxonomy): Eukaryota > Metazoa > Chordata > Amphibia > Anura > Ranidae > Lithobates > Lithobates sylvaticus. The sequence goes on along the minus strand of CM053035.1, from coordinate 153,569,174 downwards.
TTGGTTGTGATTTGTTTACCTAATGACCTTTAACAATATATTCCCCTTCACGGCCTTTCATTTCGGGGTTTACACATGAACTCTTACCCTTATATCTGAGTTCATCTACTGAAACCATATAAAGGGTAGTGAGCCACCTTGGGATGACATATCCAGCAAATCAACTTTAAGTGCACCTGTCAAGAGATGATAACACAACTGCCATTGCTGGCCTCCTTCTGAAACTTCGAACTGCTGGCTGTCTCTTTCTGAGTCATTGATCTGGAACAAGCACGCAGCAAATGAAGTCACGGCTGATCTGCGTACTAAATGTCTTTCATATTAGTGACCCAGTATTGAAACCATTGGACCAGCATGGCAACCTTACAAATAACATTTACAGGAGGCCGGCGATGTCCCCAACCATGACAAACTCAACTTTAGCCAAACCTTTTTGCAGTTTTGTATGGGTTGCAGAGAGGTTAAAACGAGAGATGGAAAGCATATCTAAACCAAACAAAATGTAATATATTGCAACTTACTAGTCCTTAGATGTTGGGGCTGCATTCGTTTTCTTTTTATTAGGCTTTTTTTTCTTTATTTTCTCCAGGTGATCTTGCCAGTAGCACACCTCTTGCCTTATTCCCCGTACACACGAGTGGAATTTCCGTCCGAAAAATCTTGGATGGTTTTTCCGACGGAATTCCACTCAAGCTTGATTTGCATACACACGGTCACACAAAAAGTTTGCTGAACTTTCGACTGTCAAGAACGCGGTGACGTACAACACTATGACGAGCCGAAAAATTGAAGCTCAATGCCCCCGAGCATGCGTCAAATTGTTTCCGAGCATGCGTAGGAATTTTGCACGTCGGATTTGCTAGCCGATCGGAATTTCTGATCGGAACTTTTTCCGACCGAAAAATTGAGAACATCTATCTATCTAAGAATAACATAGTCACCCTATGGAAAGCAGCACTGTCAGAGAGGGTAGTGTTATGCCGCGTACACACGATCGGACTTTCCAATGGGAAATGTTGGATGTGAGCTTGTTGGCTGAAAGTCCGACCGTGTGTATGCTCCATCGAACATTTGTTTTCGGACTTTCCACCAACAAATGTTGGCTAGCAGGTTCTCAAATTTTTGTTGTCGGAATGTCCGATTAGAGACAAATTTATATTCCAATATTTTTATTGAAGTAACAGAATAATATCATATAGAGCACAATCTTTGCACAATAGTTTAAAATGGTATTAAACCATACATAAACACAGGATATATTGTCCCCTAAAATATTTATAGACAGAAGACTTATGAATGTGAAACAGGGAGAACCCAACAATAGTTTAAAATGGTATTAAACCATACATAAACACAGGATATATTGTCCCCTAAAATATTTATAGACAGAAGACTTATGAATGTGAAACAGGGAGAACCCAACAACCAACATTCTCGGTGGGGATACCATTAGAGACAACAAAACAGTATATTAAAATTCAAATTAGCACCAAAAGGGTCAAGGGATACATGTCTAATTGACTAGGGATTGACTGTGCAATATCCCATCAGACCATTGTGATATGTGAAACTGGTAAGGACTATGTCATGGGGAAAAAAGATAGGGGGCAGGGAACGGGAGGGGGAAAAAAAAGACAAAAAGGGACCAAAAAAAGGGGGAAACCCCCGTGCACCTTCCTGCGAGTATCATCAGCATATAACTATGTGTTCTATCTGAATATCTTGCAATTATTAAAGAATTTAAACAAACTCAAAAAAAAAAGACAAATAGAGTAGATCAAAAAAAGGAAAAGAAAAGAGAGAGAGACAAGGAAAGAAAATAGAGGGCCAGCCAGAAATTCATTAATTTACAGTATAAGCATCATATCCATGGATCCCATGTCGCATCAAATTTCTTATGTTATATGCAAATTTAGATGGACTTGACTAACAAATTAACCACATAGCGACCACCGAGCGCACATCTACTGCAGCAGAGTGGACGCTCTGTGCCAGATCATGTACCTAGACCCTCTCCCGCTGTGATATTATCCCCTTCTCTGCCAGTGTCATTAGTACAGTGACAGTGCATATTTTACGCACTGATCACTGTAGTAGTGTCACTGGTTCCCCAAAAAATGTCAAAAGTGTAACTGAGTGTCCGATTTGTTTGCCGCAATGTTGCCGTCCCGCTATAAGTCGCTGATCGTCACCATTACCAGTAAAAATTAAATAAATAAATAAAAATTCCATAAAAATATCTCATAATTTATAGACGCTATAACTTTTGCGCAAAACAATCAATATACACTTTATGGAATTTTCTTTTACCAAAAATATGTAGCAGAATACATATTGGCCTAAATTGATGAAAAAATTCGATTTTTTACATTTTTTTTATTGAATATGTTTTATAGAAGAATGTAAAAAATATTGTTTTTTTTTCTCAAAATTGTCAGTCTTTTTTTTTTTGTTTATAGCGCAAAAAAAAAAAAAAACCCACAGAGGTGATCAAATACCACCAAAGAAAAACTCTATTTGAGGGAAAAAAAAGGACATAAACTTTATTTGGGTACAGCATCACACGACCGCGCAATTGTCAGTTAAAATAACACAAAATAGCCTGGTCAGGAATGGGGGTAAACCTTCCGGAGCGGAAGTGGTTAAAGCTAAACTCCAGCTAACACTTTCTTACAGTTAAGTTACAGCAGCAGTTTTTTTTTTTTCATTTTGAGATAAAGTTTTTATAATAGTAAACAAAAACTGATCATTGTAAGTGCCCCGTCAATGTTAAATGGTTTGTCCCAATCTCTAACTGCCAATTTTGTTGGACAGCTTGGTCTGTTAAAGGAAAAAGAAAAATAACAGACTTATTGTGGAACTTTACTCGAGAAATGCCGGCTTGACATACCGATGGGGTTTCCCCATCTCTGTGACTTTTAAAAAGGCCCAACACTCCTACACTTTACGGACACCAGCGGACCTTACAGCACTATTTGAGTTCATGGAGACAGATCCCATCGACATACCCGATTGGCTGCAACCGCTTCAGAACTCCGCCCCACGCTCCGGGTCATCAGGGATGAGAAGATCGCGATCGCCGAGAGCTCCGATGAACACGCGGAGACCTCGCTACGTTCCGGCGGACGCACCGCGGGAAGACTGAAGACCGAACAACAAAAGCAAAGGTCAACATCTCCCCTCCTGATACAGACTGCCACTCCTCCACACCGGGCATAGGCCACCGGACATCTCCACCGGACATCTCCCTCCTACCCGAGGTAAGCGATAAGTGGGACATACCTCTTACCGGCAGGCATACCTAACCCGTGACCCCCCCCGCCCAGGTGTTTACGCTACCCCCCTGACCCCAGGAGAATACCCCCCCACCCTCCCCTCCTTTTTTGTTTCCCGGGGCCGAACGCCACACCACGACGGAACTATGGGAATTGACTATGGCTAGAGACATGGAGATCCTACTGTGAGAAAGGGGGCCATGGGACATAAAAGAAAGGAATGCTCGCATGGAGCACAGGCCTAAGCATCCCGGGAAGAGGTGTGTGAGGAGAACGGACGAAATGATGGAGGGGGGGAGAGATGTTGGCCGAAGGGATGCACGATCACATCCCCTTCAGTTACTCTTTTCTTTTCATTTTTTTTATAATGGTGCCTACTATGCCCAATTTGCATGTTTTGCCTACATTGTCCGGGCATTTCGGATGATACAATACAGATCCTCCCAAAAGGCTACATCACCACACCACCCCAAGGGGGAAGTGGAATAGGGGGTACGGCTTAGACAGGTGAACATTGGCCTGTACATATCTACCCCCGAAGGTTTCTAGATACAGACAGATGGAACTACGGGGTGATGGGACATAAATTACCCCATGGCTACAACCTGGACACAGTAGTAAGGAGACCTGGAGTAGCATTTCTCCAGAGAACACAGAAGTTTTAAATGTGATAAGTTGAATGGATATTTTTTTGTTTGTATACAGATGATGCTTTAGGGGGTCTCAAGGGGATATATATGCACATAGAGACAGAGGCTCACTGAAAAACACGATACCCTACATAAGGGGACCCAATAACACAATCCGGGGATCAAGACACCAAGAGACACCCAAACTCAACACCAGCACTGGGAATACAACCCGCACATCCCCATTTCGCCACACTGGAACCTCATACCCCGGTCCAGGGCAAATGTAGGGGTGCTTGGGGAGGCGAAGGGATGACGTAAAGGGGGAACACATACAAGCAGAAACCCATGACACCCGGCAACAAAACTTACAATATGGAGGGACACCCAAACACAATACTACCTGCCTAGTCCTAAAGACCCCTGATAGACGGAACTGCGACCCCCATGGTCGGAGACCTATACAAGACAGCGGTTACTGTAACCTCACATACACCCACTTATATAAACTTAAAGGAAACCCCCAAGGGCGAGCTGGTGACATATGGGGGGGACGGCGAAATTTGATACATGTTCTATGTTACGTATGTTAATGCCTGAGTTGTAAAGTTTACATGCTCTTTTTTATCTTGCGGATTTTGTTAGAGCAGATGGTTAACCTTACTTAACGTTATCAAGCTGGGGGGACGTGGCGGGCTGGGGGATCTTCCCCGGTCTACTCCAACCTCTTCCCCCAATAGGACAGAGCAAACACCCTGGTAAGTTTTAGGGTACGCTCCATCGCAAACTGATTTGTTTGCACTTAGTTATACAAGCAGATAGTCTACACTACCTGCTACTCGTTTGCCTGAAACGAGATACACACCACCTCTCTTTCTTCCTACTTCTCTCGCTCTTACTTTCTTACATCCTCTTCCTCTTCCTTACCCACCTCTCTAACCCCTCAACCCCTCCTCCCTCCCCCACCCTTATCCACCCATCAGAAAACCCACCCTTACCCAGGGAACAATGGACACGATCAATATCTACTCATTGAACGTTAAGGGGCTAAATATACCCGAAAAACGTCGAATGTTGCTTAACGACCTTAAAAGAGCACACACCGACGTAGCATTTATTCAAGAGACTCACTTTAGAACTGGCAACCCCGCGTGCCTTAAAAACAAATACTTTCCCTATACATATCACGCCACTAACGCAGAGGCCAAATCAAAGGGGGTCTCCATACTTATTTCAAGGTCAGTTCCATGGACATGTGACACCACCCTAGTTGACTCCAGCGGTCGTTATCTATTTGTAAAGGGAACGCTCAGAGGCACAAGGGTGACTTTGGCCACCATGTATGCCCCCAACGACCGACAAGATGTCTTTCTGCACCGTACGCTGAAACTGCTCACTGACTTTAGGGAGGGTCAGTTGATAGTGGGAGGAGACTTTAACATACCCCTAGTACCAGCAATGGACACATCCTCAAGAACCTCCTCAATACGTACGAGCGTACACAAACGTATAACACAAGACCTACATGAGGCACAACTTATTGACGCTTGGAGACTCCACCATTCTGGAGAGAGGGACTATACCTTTTTCTCATCCCCCCATAAGATATACTCAAGGATAGATTTCTTTCTTATCCCTCATAGCCAACTAGAAGCGATACAGAAGGTTGAGATAGGTAGTATTACGTGGTCAGATCACGCTCCTATCACCATGTGCTACTGCCTATCATCGACCCAGACTTCCAGATCTAAATTCTGGAGACTAAATGAAAGTCTCCTACAAACACCAGACGTCCTGACAGACATACAGATGGAAATAAAACAGTACTTCCAAACTAATAATACCGAGGACTGCGACCCGGGCATCCTTTGGGAGGCTCACAAGACGGTGATCAGGGGGGTGTTGATCAAACATGGGACGTACATAAAAAGGAAAAGGGAACAACAACTACTAGACCTCCTACAAAAGATACACGTTACAGAGACACAACATAAAAAAACACCGACCACCTCACTAGAAACGGAACTGATGACCCTTAGGAAGCAAGTCGTAGACTTGTTGCAGTACAGAGCTAAGGCAGCACTACAGATCTGCCGGAAAATGTCATATGAGTCGGGAAACAAATGCGGACGACTACTGGCCCAGGCAGTCAAAACCCAAAGACTAAATACATATATCCCTCAGATCATTGACGGGAAAGGAAAAAAAAAGACCACACCCACCCAGATAGCAAAGGGATTCAGGGAATATTATGCCAACCTATACAACCTACCAACTAAGACGAAAGGACAATACAGGACTACCTCATAGCTTCACAAATCCCCCGTCTCCCCACGGAAGCAAGGACTGAACTAGAAAACCCTATTACGATAGAGGAACTCCAGCGAGCAATAGGAGGGACAAAACCAGGCAAAGCACCGGGCCCAGACGGGTTTACTCTGCAATATTATCAGACCCTCCTACCACTACTGGGTACACATATGGTGAGGATGTTTATTGGCCTGGGGGAGGGGAAATCACTACCCAAAGACACATTGAGAGCTCACATATCCCTAATAGCAAAGGAAGGCAAAGACCCGTCAGCATGTGGGAGTTACAGGCCTATATCACTCTTAAATGTAGACCTAAAACTCTTTACAAAAATCATGGCCAACAGACTAACCCAGTTTATGCCAGATCTAATTCACCTAGATCAAGTGGGATTCATCCCTGCCCGAGAAGCCAGGGACAATACCACAAAGGTACTAAACCTTATTCACACGGTTACCAAGTCCAACACTCCATGTGTACTCCTCAGTACGGACGCTGAAAAAGCGTTTGATCGCGTGAATTGGGAATACATGACATCAGTACTCAAACATGTAGGCCTGGGACGCAAAATGCTACAATGGATTCAAAACATCTACTCCATACCCACAGCACAGGTAAAAGCCAACGGAATCTTATCCGACTCGTTCCCAATAACAAACGGTACCAGACAGGGATGCCCACTCTCACCTCTCCTATTCGCCTTAGTCCTAGAGCCCTTCCTATGTAATATAAGATCGAATCCCGACATTACCGGAGTGACAATAGATGGCTCCCAATACAAAATAGCCGCATACGCAGACGACCTTATGTTCATCCTTACCAACCCAACGGTATCACTACCAAACCTCCTACGTGAATTCGAGAAATATGGACACATGTCTAATCTTAAAATAAACTTTGACAAATCGGAGGCAATGGGACTCAACATAACACCAAATAGATTGGACTCTCTGAAAGCATAGTTCAGATTTAAGTGGTCAGATACCTCCCTTAAATACCTGGGAACCCAAATCCCTAAAGATTTGAAACAGGTCTTTCACCTAAATTTCCCACCACTACTGACCAAAACCCGATTGCTTTTAGAGGAATGGACCAGAGGACTACACTCGTGGTTCGGCAGATGTAATCTACTCAAAATGTCAATACTGCCAAAATTCTTATACCTATTTCAAGCATTACCGATACAGATCCCACCCCAATACTTTAAACAAACAGAATCCCTTTTCACCAAATTTATATGGACAAACTCAAAACCCAGACTACGTAGACAATACTTAACACTACCCAAAAACCAAGGAGGCCTGGCCCTCCCAGACCTAAAAAATTATTACAGAGCAGTGCACCTGGGCAGAAGGGGGCAGTCTGGTGTTATGAAAGGCTGCCCCCAACAGTGAAGACACACCCCACTATAGGGACGACTCTGAAGGTGGGGGCATCCATATTATTCTCGACCTCATTATCCACTACTAACTCACCGCTCTACCCAATACTAGGGAACCCTGCCTTTCCACCCGGAATGGACAGGGGGGGATATGAGGCTCTGTCCAGAAGTGACAGAGACCGGGCCTCACATTTCCTAATTGACAATGACTGGCCTTCCATTCAATTGTTGGTGGCCGAAAACGGGCCCTTCCAACTACAGTTTTGTAGAGCAATTAGGATACACCACTTCTTACACTCCATACCGCAACCAGCACAATACAACCGTGGCTTGACGACCTTTGAATCATACTGTAGCGACGAAGGGCTTTTGCCACGGGTATTATCCAAAACATACGCCCTACTTAACTCCCCCGAGGAAACTCCCGACTTGGCATTTATGCATAAATGGGAATCTGACCTGGGATGTACATTTACCAAAGCCCAAAACAAGCGATCATTAGATTTTCCCTGCAAACATCTGTTTGTACGAAAATACAAGAACTTAATTACAAGATATTGACCAGGTGGTACTACACCCCTAGCAAACTCCACAAATATTATCCAGCCACATCTGACAACTGTTGGAGATGTCAGTCGGAAAAGGGGACACTCCTCCACATTTTTTGGTCCTGCCCTCTGCTGCAACACTTTTGGACGTCAGTCCGAAGGATTACACAAAAATTCACGGACTATACGATCAATGACGATCCAGCCTTTATACTGCTACACGCCACTCCAATTCCAGCAAGAAAATATAAAAAAATGATAGTGCAGCATTTATTGAATGCAGCCAAGGCCTGCATTCCACTTCTATGGAAGAAGAGGATGCCCCCAACAATAGGAATATTGTTGCGCAGAGTGGAGGAGATCAAGAAACTGGAGGACTTAATCCTTACGTCACAGAATAAACAGGAACAACACTCACAGACATGGATGCTGTGGAATATATTCATATTTTCCGATGAAGGAATGTCCTTACTCAACACTTAAAGAACGATAAATTAGAACAAAATATAAACATAGTCCGCCCTGGGTCCCCCCCCTCTTAACCCCCCCCCCCCTCACTCTTTTCTTTTCCACCTTTCTTCCTTCCTACTCTACTATCCTCATTATTCTTCTCTCCACACAGAAAGAAACCTTATATATGGGAAAAAAATAAACAACTGACAGCCCATACTGGACACTCACTACCAAGAGACATAGTGATGAAACCCGGCTACCGGGTACAGGGATGAGCTGGTACACACCCCTCACATTGGTGACTGGGCCGCACAACAAATCAGTAGGGAGATAATAGACTATTAAGTGAAAAGTGATATAGATACTGAGACTGATAGGATGTATGCCCATATATGTTTACACTGTAAAATTCGTGGAGAAGTATTGAACACTCTGTACATCACGTTAGTATTTATGTTCCTTTCTTCTGTTTTGAAAATAAATAAAAAACTATATTTGAAAAAAAAAAAAAATAATTTATTGAAAAACTTCTTAGGCACTGACATCCAAAAAAGATGGTGAACAGTACATTCAAACAGCCACGGCTCAAGCCAGCCAGCTGGTACGTGGTGAAGTCAAAAACAAGTGCTATACCCAACGCGTTTCCCCATACAAGGCATTTTTGACGTCACCACATACTGTGCCAGCTGGCTGGCTTGAGCTGCGGCTGTTTGAATGTACTGTACTTTTTTGGATGTCAGTGCCAACAAAAGTTTTTGAATACATTTTTAACTGGAATACTGCACCACAAAGCCCCTCTTTTCTACCATATGATTAATCCCACTGTTGGAGATTTCCTGGATAAAGATATCGTTGCAGCTACAGGACAACTATACCGCTGGAGAGTTTGCTGCATTACAAGTATCCCCGCAGAAGTTCTGCTTTATGGGCAAGATCACCCATGTTTCAGATTAGCATGGCTGCAGGAAATGTGCCTTACATTCTGGTATCTTCCAGAGACTCCCATGATTTTTTTTTTTTAACAGAAAAAATGTTTATTGAAATCAAACAAACAGTTACATGTTAGGTAGAGACTCCCATGATTAGATATCTCCACAATAAATCCTAGTTCTGCCTAATAGCTACAGATAATCAAATGATGCTGTCCTACCTTCCCAATGGATTCTCCTTAATGTAAAAAACACATACATTTGTAAAATCCAGCTGCAAGAAAGTGATTTCTTTGCTATGACCCTGAGGGAAGGGATGGAGACAACAACTACTGTGGGAAACTCTCACTGTGGAAGTCCCCAAGTGATCGAAAATATTTAAAGTGGAAGTCAAGCCATTTTTTTTTTGCACTGAGTGTTTTTTCTATATCTCTTCTCTTACTGGGGGGAATCCTCCCCCTCCGACTCCATTCCTGTCTCAAGTGAAACCCAAATCACCCCAACAGGAACACAGACAGAAATATTAAGGGATATTAACCCTTTTTACACCCTGTGAAAGAGTCTTAATTGCTGTGCTCCCAATGGAAAGATTTCTTCCCATTTCCTGTTTCTGGTGGCCGCTTTCACCAAGATAGTGAAAGCCTAGTACTCACCAATCTGATGTTAGTACAGCAATGTCCCCCACTGAGCTATTGTGTTCTGAATGTCCCCCGCTGAGCTATTGCGTTCTGAATGTCCCCCGCTGAGCTATTGTGTTCTGACAGGGGGTGCCTCCCCCCCCCCCCCCCCGCCATTACACTACGATCAGCACTCTCTGCCATTGGCCACAGGCCAAATGTCGGACGATTTTTATTGAACCGCCCAATGTCACCCGACATTCGGCCCGTGTACCAGGCTTAAGTGTAAATATACCCAATGAGAACAAAGACAGCAACTAAAAACTTGAAAGATGTTTTAATCCTTCCAAACTCTACGAAGGCCCAGAAAAAAAAAATCCCAGCTTTAAACCCTTTAGTGCCTACACAAAACTGAAATCAGGGATTCTTGTGAATACGCCAACATTCAAGTCATGGGTGGCTCCGCCAACAACACCTGGCTCTTCAAACTTTAAAAAAATCAAAGGATCCAAACGGGAAAAAAGACAGCCCAACAGCCACTGCAACCAGTGATCTGTGGTCACTGTTCATGTATCCTAACCGCCATGTGTGCCAATTGTCAGAATGCAATAGCTGGCAGAGGGAGATTCACCAATCCATGCTTGTTAGCATAGATGGATGGATCTATACATCTCTCTGTCTGCTGGGCTGAATGAGAGAAATTTTATTGGGGTTTATTTACTAAAACTGGAGGGTGCAAAATCTGGTGCAGCTGTGCATGGTAGCCAATCAGCTTCTAACTCCAGCTTGTTCAATTAAGCTTTGACAAAAAAAAACATGGAAGCCAATTGGTTTCTATGCACAGCTGCACCAGATTTTGCACACTCCAGCTTTAGTAAATCCACTCCACTGTGTACGGCTAGCATAAAGGATGAGTTCACCTTTGGGAACATGTAACATGTCAAATCGCATACCAAATTGTCAGCTATTGCCCACAATGGAACCGTGTGAATCGGTGCGACGCCGACACACTGATTCACAAAAGTAGTTTCTGTACTACTTTTGGCGATTTCAGGTACGATTTCAATAGACATCTGTGCAGGAAACCGCACAGATGTCTCTGAAATTGTCGGACTGACATGCGGCAATGAAATCGTGCAAGCTCAGCTGAACTCGCACGATTTCAATCCCGCAGCAGTGTGAACCTGGGCTAAAGCTGGCCATGTATTGATCAAAACTGAGCTGGTTCAGCAGGGACCGACCAGATTTCAATCAGTATCAGATAAGTAGATTATAAATGTCACTTGTGCAAAATGGTGAAAAACGGACTAAGGGCCAGTTCACACTGGTGCGATGCGGGAACCCTGCGAATCCACTGCGGGTTCCCGCATCGCAAGTTTCCCGGGAGCAATTCACACTGCCCTATGCGAACTGCTGGGAGTGTCAGGTAAAAGTTAACGACACCCCCAAATCAGTTCGCAAATCGCAGTTTGATCTGCAAACTCGGAAAGGAATCGGATCACCTGGGTATGAACACCCATGTGATCCGATTCTGCTGCGGACAAAAAATAGGGTCCTGTGTGAGTTTGATGCAAAATCAGCCATACGATCTTTATGGCTGAAATCGCATCGCACAGAGATCCAATGTGATTTTCACTGCAGTGCGGTGCGAATCACATCCGATCTCTGACATCGCACCAGTGTGAACCGGCACTAAGTGAAAATGAAAAATAAAACTTTTGTTCATGTGGGTAGTATCAGGTGTCTGATTACCTACTGCTAGGATGTTGCAGCATTAAAGACGAAAATTAGAATAGTGAACTGCCACGCTTCCTGCTTATATATGTGAAATAAAGTGCTGAAGTGCTATGCTGTAACTTATTGCATAAATGAATCTGTGCATAAATAAACCATGTAAAATCCTCATCAATATCAAAGAATCAACCAAACTAATTCATCAGAGCAAAATCAAAAAAAAAAAAAAAAAGAAAGTTCATATACCGTATGTGAAATCAAAAAATCATCGATGTGTAGTCCATGATTTTTAGAAATGAAGCATGTTGCCATGCTTGCACTTTTTTCACTGGCAACATGCTTCATTTCTAAAAATCATGGACTGCACATATATGATTTTTTGATTTCACATATAAGAACTTTCTTTCTTTTTTTTTTGATTTTGCACTGATGAATTAGTTTGGTTGATTCTTTGATATTGATGAGGTTTTTACATGGTTTATTTATGCACAGATTCATTTATGCAATAAGTTAGAGCATAGCACTTCAGCACTTTATTTCACATTAATAAGCAGGAAGTGCTGCAGAATGCAATGGGGGTTAGTTACGAAAGGCAAATCCGCTTTGCACTGCAAGTGCACTTGGAAGTGCAGTCGCTCAAAATCTAAGGGGTAGATCTGAAATGAGTGGAAGCTCTGCTGATTTTATCATCCAATCATGTGCAAGCTAAAATGCTGTTTTTTATTTTCCTCGCATTTCCCCCTCGGATCTACAGCGACTTTACTTTCAAGTGCACTTGCAGTGCAAAGTGGATTTTCCTTTAGTAAATAACCCCCATTGTCACAGCGGGGTGGGGGGGGGGATTCCTCCATCTACCTCTTTTGTGTGCATGGAGGAAAAAATAAAGTGTATGGCCAGCTTTAGTGTCTGCCATTGGTAGCGTAGCTTACACTATCATTGTCTCTCTCCCACATTTTCTTGTATATAAATCCTGAGCCCTTTATGTAGGATAGAAGGTAGCTATGGTACACACTGATACAGTACCGTTATAACTTTTTTATATTTTTGTTTTCCTCAGTCCATCCATGGTGGTTTCTGTTCTTGTTCAGCCTCTACTCCCCATAGACAGGTACAGTAATATGTCTACATATAGCAGAATCTTGTCTACACCAACATTATAATTTAGTAACTACATTCTTCTAATACAGCTCTCTCTGCAGTAGACAAAGACAAACTGCTACAATGAACAAAACCATGATCTCCTATTGTGTGTATAATGACAGTATTTGTTCATTAGGCCCTTTCATTTATTTTCTGTATCGCGCTGGCGTGTTCCTGGAACTGGCATACTATGGGTATGACGGCTCTGTCATGTCACTCCTGCTATTAAAAAGAAAAAATTATGGGGGTGGGGGGAAGTATTTTCTTCCTGATCATTTCTATCAAAAAAAATAAGTCTATATTTTTGCAGTTTTTTTTTAAATTTGTGTCCACATGTGATTGTAGACAATCTCTATTTCACTGTTTATACTACTCTGAAGCTGCTGTTTAGGCAGAGGGCCCTCCTGGCCTTTTCCTGACCCCGGAATGAGAATTTATTGATACGGCTGTTACCACTAAAAAAGGAATACATCTTTATTTTATTTTTTTAATGGTCACTTGCTATGTGTCTGAGGAGTCCTTAGTTGGGTCATTGCTCCCTGTGCTATACAGTGCCTTGAAAAAGTATTCATACCCCTTGAAATTTTCCACATTTTGTCATGTTGCAACCAAAAATGTAAATGTATTTTATTGAGATTTTATGTGATAGACCAACACAAAGTGGCGCATAAATGTGAAGTGGAAGGAGAATGATAAATGTTTTTCAACATTTTTTTTACAAATAAATATGTGAAAACTGTGGCGTGTATTTGTATTCAGTCCCCTTTACTCTGATACCCCTAACTAAAATCTAGTGGAACCAATTGTCTTCTGAAGTCACCTAATTAGTAAATAGAGTCCACCTGTGTGTAATTTAATCTCAGTATTAATACAACTGCTCTGTGAAACCCTCAGAGGCATCATCAAGGCCAAGGAACACACCAGACAGGTCAGGGATAAAGTTCTGGAGAAGTTTAAAGCAGGTTAGAATATAAAAAAAATATCCCAAGCTTTAAACATCTCACAAAGCACTGTTCAATCCATCATCCGAACATAGAAAGAGTATGGCACAACTGCAAACCTACCAAGACATGGCCGTCCACCTAAACTGACAGGCCGGGCAAGGAGAGCATTATTCAGAGAAGCAGCCAAGAGGCCCATGGTAACTCTGGAGGAGCTTCAGAGATCCACAGCTGAGGTGGGAGAATCTGTCCACAGGACAACTATTAGTCATGCACTCCACAAATCTGGCCTTTATGGAAGAGTGGCAAGAAGAAAGCCATTGTTGATAGAAAGCCATAAGAAGTCCTGTTTGCATTTTTCGAGAAGCCATGTTGGGGACACAGCAAACATGTGGAAGAAGGTGCTCTGGTCAGATGAGACCAAAATTGAACTTTTTGGCCTAAAAGCAAAACGCTATGTGTGGCGTAAAACTAACCCTGCACATCACCCTTAAAGCGGTTCTGCACTCATTTCATTTAGTAAATCTCTTTGCCTTCCAAATCAGGCAAAGAGTACTAAATGAAATGTTTTTTTTTTTTTTTTTTTTTTTTTTTTTTTTACTTACCTTGTAATTGAAGACTTCCGGTCTTCTCCCTCTGCGGCGGCGGGCGGGGTCTTGCGTCGATCGTCGTCACGCCGCACTGTCTCCTGGGATCTGGTGTCATTGATCCCAGGAGTCAGTGCGGGCATCTTCCGAAATCTCGCGAGATTTCGGCCACATCTTCCGAAATCTCCCGAGATTTCGGCCGCATCTGCCGAAATCTCGTGAGATCTCGGCAGATGAGCCGTTACTGCGCACGCGCGAGTAACGGCAGTGCATGCTGGGCCATCTAAAGTTCCTGTGGGTGTTTCACATGCCCACAGGCAAGATGGCCCCCAGCACTAAAGAAGAAGACGAGGAACTTCATCGGACGAAAACCGGCGGCGATCGAGATGGAAGATGGAACAGGTGAGTCCCCTAATAAAGGTAAGCACACTTTATATTACATCCTAAAAAAAAAAATTTTTTTTCAGAGTGCAGAACCGCTTTAACACACCATCCCCACCGTAAAACATGGTGGTGGCAGAATCATGTTGTGGGGATGCTTTTCTTCAGCAGGGACAGGGAAGCTGGTCAGAGTTGATGGGAAGATGGATGGAGCCAAATACAGGGCAATCTTAGAAGAAAACCTGTTTGAGTCTGCCAAAGACTTAAGACTAGGGCGGAGGTTCACCTTCCAGCACGACAATGACCCTATACATACAGCCAGAGCTACAATGGAATGGTTTTGATCAAAGCATATTCATGTGTTAGAATGGCCCAGTCAAAGTCCAGACCTAAATCTAATTGAGAATATGTGGCAAGACTTAAAAATTGCTGTTCACAGACGCTCTCTCTAATCTGACAGAGCTTGAGCTATTTTGCAAAGAAGAATGGGCAAAAATGTCACTCTCTAGATGTGCAAAGCTGGTAGAGACATCCCCAAAAAGACTTGCAGCTGTAATTGCAGTGAAAGGTGGTTCTACAAAGTATTGACTCGGGGGGGGGGGGGGGGGGGGGGGGGGGGGGGGGGGGGGGGGGGGGGGGGGGGGGGGAGGCTAATTACAAATGCACACCACACTTTTCACATATTTATTTGTAAAAAATGTTTTAAATAATTTACCATTTCCTTCCACTTTACAATTATGTGCCACTTTGTGTTGGTCTATCACATAAAATCCCAATAAAATACATTTAAGTTTTTGGCTGTAACATGACAAAATGTGGAAAATTTCAAGGGGTATGAATACTTTTTCAAGGCACTGTATACTGTTGCATTGCCTGCATTCCACATGATGATTGGCCTTTCAGGCACCCAGAACTTTTACATAGGATCCAAAAGAGTCCTTAGCACTGCATGTGCCCCTGACCTGGAGACTAAAGCTGCCCATACACGGGTCCGTTTTTTTATGTTCAGTCAGTCGGCTGAATGAAAAAAAAAAAGATTCCCCCATCCACACATTCGGCGTGAATGTAGGAATCCTCCCAAATGTGTCATTGTCTTCTGACAGCGGGAACAGCAATGACAAAACCTCATTCTGCCATCATAGTGACTTTACAATCATGAGGTTCAATTTTTTAAAGGGTCGGTGCTCCCAAAACTGATATTTAAGTTAAAGAGGAACTTCACTCCCCTTGTCAGCTGGGTTGTGCTTAACAAACATACTTATAATCCATCGTTATTGAATATAGTCCACTGCTCCACTGCTGTACACTGGGCCATGCAGAGTCATCTTCTCTTCTTATACCAGTTGTCTCTACTTTTACAGCCAGCCCCCTGATGGCATGCTGCAGCCCATGAGCAGTGTGGTGTATATTGCCTGGTGTATGCACAGTTTAGGGGAGATTGCCCTGAAGCCTCATAGGATGCCTGACATTAGGATACCAGGGGGCTTTGAAAAATGTATATGTAAAAAATACTATACATTTGCAGAACAGTGGCTAAGTAGTTAGTACTTCTGTCTAGCAGTACTAGGGTCGTCGGTTCGAATCCCAACCATAGTACTCCCTGCCTAGAGTCTGCATGTTCTTCCTGTGCCCGCATGGGATTCCTCTGGGTACTCTGGTTTCCTCCCAAACTACAAAGACATGCTGGTGGGTTCATTGGCTCTTGTTTAAATTGGCCCTAGTATGTGTATGTGTGAATGTGAGTTAGGGGCATTAGATTGTAAGCTCCTTGAGGCAGGGACTGATGTGAATATACAATATAAATGTAAATTGACAGCGCTATATAAATACCTGTAATAGATAAATATATGCATTGTATGTGAGGTGGCAAGCGTGCAACCGCAGACCAGAGTACCTTAGAGAGGAGGCATAAGTTGCACAGGTGAAGGGTGCCTACCAAAATGAGGTATAAGATAAGTATTTATACTTTATTACTCTATCCTCAGACTTAAGGCAGATCTTGACCTTCCTAACCTGTACAGCAAAGGAATGTGTAATTGTGGTCTCTGTTTGATCGTCAGTTCTCATGGTGCTGCACATGTGATCAGCTAGGAAACCAGTTTGGTTAACATTCATGGGAAACAGTTAACCAACGGGATTAGTCCTGCTTTAACCACTTATGGACCGCATTTTACTGCAGACGGGCAGCTTGTACAGGCACAGCAACATACCTGTACATTGCTCACTTCTTCTGTCTTCTGGGGGGCGTGTGCCCCCCCCCCCCCCGGGCCGACTCCTGCTGCGATTGGATACAGTGTGACTTTATCAGCAGGTTTCAGACAATAATTCATGGCTGAGACCTGTTGATTGGCTGTTTCCAATCACAGCCCAGAACCTTGTGTTGACAAACACACAGGGCTCTGTAGGAAACAGTCTGTTTTTGTGTCTTTACAGATTTATAGTAAAAAGCAGCACATATTACACACGCTTGTTAGGCACACACTTAACCCCTTAAATACCCTGAGATGTTAACCCCTTCCCAGCCAGTGCCATTAGTACAGTGACATTGTGTAGTATTATTACTGTCATTGGTGATGTCAGTGTCAGTTTGTCTACCTCCCAGCCAGTGTCAGTGTCAAATTGTCAGTCCCACTACAAGTCGCTGATCATCGCCATTACTAATATAAAATAAATCAATAAATAACAATTCCAGTATACATCCCATAGTTTGTAGACGCTATAACTTTCACACAAACCAATCGATATACACTTATTGAGATTTTGTTTTAACCAAAGACCTGTAGCAGAATACATTTTGGCCCAAATTTTAGAACAAATTATATATATTTTTACATTTTTCATAGCAGAAAATAAAAAAATACATTTTTTTTCAAAATTTTTTGGTCTTTTTTCGTTCATATAATAAAAAATAAATAACCCAGTGGTGATCGATACCACCAAAAGAAGCTCTATTTGTGTGAAAAAAAAAAATATAAATTTAATTTGCACACAGCGTTGCATAACTGCGCAATTAACAGAAAAAAAAATGGCCTGGTCATGAAGGGAATAAAACCTTCTGGAGCTCAAGTGGTTAATGAGGGAAATTTTTTTTTTTAAAACAAGTAAATAAGATATACTTTCCTATGTATTTTCTAATGCTAGCAGCATAAGGATTAAAAATAGTCAGTGTTGATAGAGATTGAATTGTGCATTTATGTCCAACTGTCCCTGCAAATCTTTGATAACATTTTATTTTGCTTTATTTATTCTCCATAATGTAAAATAAATGAAAATCCAACAGAGAAGGTGTATGTCCATCACAGCAGCAAAGACGAGTGTGTTGGGCAAGGAGCAGTTATTGCTGCTGGATATCTATTAGGTATAAAAAAAGCAAAGGCTAATTCAGCCCACTTATATACCGTATATATATTTTTCTTATGAAATAATAATGCTAACTTTTTTTTTTCCGTAAATATTTCTCCATAAGCCTCCTGCGGCTTCAATATATGTAAATGTGTCTAATATCCTTGTAACTTCCTGTTGTTAGTTTAATGAATAGCCTTGAATATGTGCACTTCTGCTGAGCCAGCACTTTTGTTGAGACAAACAGAAATATAAGCACAGTCCTGTTATCGAGCAAAACACAATTGCTTTCCCCTGGTGGCTCATTCACTCTGCTATATATTCTCTATTAGTTGGGTTTTGTCAATAGGACCTGAGTACAAACCTGACACAGAGAAGGGTACAGGGGTCATTAATCATTGATCCCTATGAAATTCTTTTCAATGACATTTGTAAAAATGCACCATGGATGAAAAAATCTCATTGCAACATTCTAGATCTGTGTGCTGCCTCACAAGTGCACAATGACTGATCCCATAGGAATAAATGATTAATTACTTTTCTCTTCCCTGATGTACGAATGGACGCTAATATGGGGATCAGTGATTTATTTTTTCATCAGATTTCTCAGTTAGTAAAAGGTGTTTTTTCAATGAGAATTTTAGTAGCTAGCATTGTTTTATTTTTGGGTTTTCAGTAGGGTTGTACCAATACCATTTTTTTAAGACCGAGTACAAGTACCCATATTTTTTAAGTACTCGCCGATACTGATTACTGATACTTTTTTTTAAATGTCATGTGACAGTGGCACTAATATGCAGCACTGATAGGTGTCACTGATAGGCGGCACTTATGGGCAATGATAGGTGGCACTGATGGGCAGCACTAATGGGAACTGATGGTGCGGCACTGATGGGCAGCACTAATGGGAACTGATGGGCAGCACTAATGGGAACTGATGGGCGGCACTGATGAACAGCACTAATGGGAACTGATGGGCGGCACTGATGAACAGCACTAATGGGAACTGATGGGCGGCACTGAAAGGCAGCACTGATTGGCAATTGGCAGTGCATAATAATGAATGAGACAATATTTAAAAATTGAAGGATAAGGGAAAGGATTTTGCTAGCAACGTCCATCTTCAAACACCCTGCACTCGGCCGCAGTAAGCCTGCAGTCAGAAGGCAGCAGCGGACATCTTGTTACACCCAGTCCATATAGTTAGTGAACTATATGGGCTTGGTGTAACATGATGTCCGCTGCCGCCTTGTGACTGCTGGTTTACTGCGGCCGAGTGCAGGGTGTACCAAGACGGGCGTTGCGGTGTTCCGTTACTGTATGTGACAGCCGGGGCGCCGGTTCTGACAGAACACAGCCCCGTGCCCCTGCCCCGGCCAGTTTACCTGCCGCTGCTGCCAGCTTCTTGTTGATTCCCTCTCCGCCCACTGACTTCCCGGAGTGATGGCGCTTCATTCCCAGGTATCGGATCAAGCATCGGGAGCATTTTCACAGGTATCGGATCAAGCATCGAGAGCATTTGCACAAGTACAAGTACTCGTGCAAATGCTCGGTATTGGCACTGATACCGATACTAGTATTGGTATCAGTGCAACCCTAGTTTTCAGACAAACAGGGAAATGTATCCATATCAGCTACTTTCAGATACACCAGCTATTAGTATTATTGGGATAGGTCTCAGGGATATTGACCCAAACATGTAAAATAGCTTAGACGTAGTCTGTACACTGGATGAAACTTTTTACAATAAACAGATTGTTGGTTATGACGGCAATCTGTACATCAAAAATAGCAGAAAACCAGATTTGGAAGGAAGTCTTAAAATGGAATGTCATGCTGGACAGCAGTCTCAAAGGTGTACAGAAAGGAACATAAAAAAAGTACATATTCAGATGACACTACAGATAACAGAACTATAACAAAATAAGATGGAAGATAAAATTACGCACGTCATTTGGATGTTTGTGGCTGAACTTATTCACTTTTTCCCAATGTCTATACAACTGTTTGTTGACCTCCAGCTGTAATCTTGTTTGGAGAAAAAAAATGACACTGATCAAGACTCAGTATCTTCATGTTAATAATCAAATCTTTAAAAGAGAAGTATTGTATTGTATTAACCTAGGTGGATGCAGCATCTGGCTGTACTTCTTTAACCTTATTCAATAAAGAGGTTTAATACTTTAAGAGTCTGTATCATGAGAGATTATAGAGACTGCCATTGCTGAACTCTCCTTTTGAGAGTGCCAGCTCCCAGACTTTCATGCTGGTGCTTTGGCTTCAGTGCTGTCCTAGCCATTAAAGCAAAATATGTATAGTGATAAGGACTTGTGACACTTTTCTGACACCTATTTACAACATGCTTATTCCAGATCTGTCACTCAAAACTACATAGAAACCCAACTTCCCTCGCACTTTTTTACTATCCTCCTTCCTTTATTTGCAGGGTTATCTTTAAAAAAAATCATACATGCTGGGCACATCTAGCATTGTTGCAGCCAAGTGCTGGGTCCCAGACAGCCATCTCCCCTTCCTACATCAATGGGAACCAGCTGTCTCTTCTGGGTTCCTGATGAAGCATTGCCAGGTCGACCCTCCAATCGCTGTGTTTTCCTGCTCCTGTAGCCTCCTGGGATATGTGACATGGACATCCCCAGAGGTTGTAGGAACAGAGTCCCATCACTCGCATTCAGGCGAGAATGGAAGCAGAGGGTGGGCCAGGGGAAAGACAAGTAAACAAACATTTTAAAAGAATCAGCTTCTTGAAAAATTGGGGGGGGGTTGCAGTGGTGAGAAATGTTTTTCAAGAGTCCACTTTAAGTAAGTAAGTAAGTATATCTCCAATTATGTTGTATAATTGAGACAAAATTGATGTAGGTTCAATGTGTTTTTTCTACATTACAGGGTGGCAATATATATCCCAGATAAAGATATTTTTGAAACGTGCTGGACGTTCCTCTTGTTGTTCAAACTGTCTATGAGACCCATGTGTTATGCAGTGTTATATGGTATTGGGTATCGCCACCATCTAAGAAATTGTGCTATAATGCAAAATGTCCTTTAATTATGTATTTAAACATGTTTGAGTCTCATGTGAGATTTTTTATACTGCGAACAATAAAAATGTGTACTTTTTATTCAATACTTTATGGTGGTATATGTTTGGTTGCTCTGTAAAAGTCCTACACAAAATGGAAATTCTGACTGTTTGGTTACTACTATAAGGATAATGGCAACCTTTTCCAAAGCTTATTGAGCAGTGGCGGCCACTCCATTAGGGGCACAGGGGCGCCACCCCTCTGATCCATCCACAATCCTAAACCTTGTGGACAGCCTTCCCAGCAGAGTTGAAGCTGTTATTGCTGCAAAGGGTGGGCCAACTCAATATTTAACACTACGGACTAAGACTGGGATGCCATTAAAGTTCACGTGCGTGTAAAGGCAGATGTACCAATACTTTTGACAATATAGTGTATATTCCTCATTATCTACAAAGTGTAGAAATTTAGCTTTTTGTGCATTAAATGCCTAAAGCCCTATTTTTTACCTTGTAAAAATAGTGGTGACATCACTGTGCTGTTGGAGGAGCCCAGTAGGTCCACCCACTATAGGCTGCCTGCAGAAAAATACAGAAGGGGTGGATACAAGACCGGTCACCCTGCACAGGATGAGAGGACATCAGTGGCTGGTCTTTATGATCAGAAGCTCCTGCACAGAGGTAAGGCTTCACACTGAATTACTGCACAGATGGAAACATTTCCAAAGAATATCAGGATTCAAGTAAGAATGCCTCTTGTATTCGGATAATATTTGGTTATCCTGGCATTCAGCTTTAAAGGACCATGTACAAAAATACATAGGAATAACAAATACCTTCTTATTTTATTTATCACTAAAATGTAATTGCCACCTGACAGAGGTTCAAACCTCCCCCACTCTTTCAAAACTGGAATTGGCTGGAGATGCGAATTTTTGTTAAGCTTGCCAATTACTTTTTAGTGATAAACAAAATATTGCAGAGACACTATGACAAAATAAAGGGGAGCAAAAGGGCAGGAAGGCAAATACAGCAAAGCTAATGAGGTGTTTGTGTTACTGTGTGCGTCCTCATTGTACAGATTTCCCATCACTCCCTTTCCTTTTGACACCCTAATGCAGGCACTAAGAGGGAAATATCCCCAATGGGGCAAAGGACAACTATGACCTGACATATGTTCTAACCCTTCCCTATGTTATACAATACTACTGTAAAAAATAAAGTTTTGACTTGAGTTTACCTTTAAAATAAGGGCTACCCCTGGCCAAAATCTAACATGTCAAGGACTAGCTGGGTAGAGAACCCACAGTTTTATTAAAAGTCATGCTTTGACAATGCCCAAACTTGTGTCCACTCAGTTTACCAGTAGAGGTACTATCAGTAATTGTCTACTTCGAATTCAGCCATTTTTGTGATGGAATTGCAATATACTTTTGGTGTAAGCTTCTTGAAAAATCTGCTCCAGTAGAAACTCACCTATTTCAAAAATATTCTGAGCAGGAGCACCAAAGAACAACTCCTAGCTCATGACCAGAGGCAAAGCTAGTCAGGGGGCTTCAAGAATCAGCACCCGTCCCGCCGAGCTCGCGTGCAGAAGCGAACGCATTCGTGAGTAGCGCCTGCATATGAAAACGGTGTTCAAACCACACATGTGAGGTATCACCGCAATCAGTAGAGCGAGAGCAATAATTCTAGCCCTAGACCTCCTCTGTAACTCAATACATGCAACCTGTAGAATTTTTCAAATGTCGCTTATGGAGATTTTTAAGGGTAAAAGTTTGTCGCCATTCCACGGCGGGCGCAATTTTGAAGCATGACATTTGGGTATCAATTTACTCGGCATAACATTTTCTTTGTATAGCAGGATATCTGCGCTAAACCCAATAAGCAAACAAAACTGTGTATAAATATATATATATATATATATATATAAATATATAAAATACATGTGTACAGAAAAAGGTGCTGCATCTGAAAAACCTAAATATTCAGTCCATAAACGTGTGTATCCAATAAAGATGCACAATCCTAAAAACTCCAACGAAGAAGCAAATAAAAGTGCCAACCTGCACTCAAATAAACTAATGAGCTCAAAAAAAGTACAAATATGCAATTTACAAATATAAAAAATAAGAATGTGTAGTCCAAAAAGTGTAAAAAAACAATGCGGACAATCAGGACGAAATTCTCAGAAAGACAATCGTTTTTTCTGTTCATCAAACAAAGTAAAAAACAGCGTCGCTTACCAAATGTGATGGATCTCAAATTATAGAGATCGGATAGGCACAAACAGGAAGGATCACTTGGCCACGGGCGTTGTATCCAACAGCAGGATCCCTCCTCCTGTAGCGGTCTTTGCTCTGCTTAAAACACTCCTTTCAGAGCCTTCTAATACCATAGATTCCTCCACGGGATGTGTTTATAGAATGAAAAGAAGAGGCTTCATGGTGCAGTACTCCAATTTAAAAGGTATTTATTCTTAAAAAATCGTAGGGGGTTGTGTCAGACCAATTCTGTTACTGAGTTCTGATTACTAAGAGAACTGGGTCTAATTATGCTGTCTACTAGACTGCAGAGTCATATTTATACTCCCTGTACAACTGATTTAACGGGTACATGGAAGTATGACCATAAAAAAAGATGATGTTACTACAATGTCTATCTAACTAGATATCTATTTCTGTGTCTTCAGTTGATTTAAACTGAAGTTGGGTTGGGTTGGGTTAAAAGGGATATAAACCCACTCTCATTCTTTCTAAACTACTGCCATAGTAGTTATCTATACGGATATACACGCCTCCTGCATGTATCTTTACCTGGCAAATGTCTCCCCTCTGTCTGTTATGAGACCCGAAAAAACTGCAGATTCTGTGGGTGGGTCTGTTGTTCGGAGCTCGGTGGGTGGAGTCGGGATGTCAGTAGACTCCCCGCCCACCTCTACACTCCCCTTGTCAACATGCATTTTTTCCTGTGTATTTCTTACACTGAACTTCTGCTATGATCACTAACATCCAGTCAAAACCCAGAAAAGTCACCATGTGACTTCAGCATGCCAAATCATGCTGAGGTGTGGAACAGCCAATCCTGGGAGAGCTGGAGAAGAAAGGAGGAGGGGATCTGAAGTACACAGAATGTCTCTCTCAGACTCCTGCATGAGATATGTAAATCACTGTCACTCACAGCAAGGGGGAGAAACAGACTCCTATTTCTCTGTCTGTCCATTTTTATCTCACTAAAAAAAAGATAAGAGGACTGCTCAGAGCTGGATTAACTCTTCCTGGCAAGACTGGGCACAGATGACATGCTGTACTGTACATCCTATGCTGTACAAGGTGCAAGTCTTAATTTAATTTTTTTTTAGGGTTTACATCCAGTTTAAATCATAGGCTATATAATTTCTAACTGATGGTGTAAGGCAGGGGTCTCCAAACTTTCTAAACAAAGGGCCAGTTTACTGTCCTTAAGACTTAAGGGGTGCCGGACTGTGGCCAGTGGGAGTAGAAAAGGTTCCAACGTCAGTGGGAATAAACAATGCCCCAACTTTGTGTCAGTGAAAGAGATGTGCCCCATTGGTTTCATTGGGAGGAATTGTGTCTCTCTTCATTGGTGTCATGGGGGGAATTATGTCCACTTGTTGATATCAGTGGATGAAAATAGTGCCCCAAGGGCCAGATACAAGCAAGCAAAGGGCCACATCTGGCCCCCAGGCCAGAGTTTTGGAGACCACTGGTGTAAGGTATAAGCTACACAAATATCATGTAGTAGTGATTAAATGAACACTGTTGCAGCACTGTGCAGTCATGTGTAAATAATTTCTACTAGATGCTCTTTTTGTGGCTTACACCATAGGAAGCCATTTGATCCACTCATTAGCTAGATGATTTTAGTAGCATTGATGATGTACCAAAAAACACCTGTAGCGTCATCTTGTATCAGAAGTTAAGCCGTCCATCCATCTAATCATCACATTCGTAGAAAATACAAATAGTTGCCTAATTATTAGTATCCAACTCATTCCAGACTTCATTAAAGTCAATATCGATGTAATGTTTTCACTTGCTTATTTCTATTAAATCTTTTTATTCGAAGTAGCTGTCAAAGCCAATAATAAACATCTCTAGCTGAATATGAGTGACCCCTCCATGCCCTTCATCTCTTGGTCTTCACTTTTGAACTGGACTTCACGCACCAGTACCCATGGATGTGTAGATATGTGACTACTTTCCGTTCATCCTTTATCTCACATTACCGGGAGAATGCCTTACATCACCGCTATAAATTTAGAGACAAAAGTGTATATGTGCATGATCACATGACTATACCACTTGAGTTTTTTTTTTTTTTTTTTACTATCGGGGTCAGTCAACACTTCCCACACATAAGTCAATTCTTGGGCATTTCCATAAGAATGCCCCCAAAGTGCTTGAAACGTAGGGGGTAAAGAAAAAAATGAAACTATTGATTTAATTGTTTCCTCTTGACAGCAAACTGAAAGAAGAAAAAGTAGAAATCAAAGCGTTTTCTGGTCATTTTTCTATTAGATAGTGATGTGCAGTGAATAACTTATTTACATGCAAATGCAGCAGCCTGAAATTGTATCGGATGGGAAAAGGCAACCCCCTGTTCCGCTGACAATGACAGCAGAACTGGGCAAACCACAAGAGCTACCCCACTAAGTAATCCTTAACAAGGCGATGAGTGAATCGGAGAAAGGCAATGAGGTTTTAATTGGTGACACATTATATTTATCAAGCTGACGGCAGAAGAGCATAGAGCCACCTCTCTTGTTGTGGGTTTTTCTATGCCATGCCTTTCATTCATGCCTCTTCATCCGAGATCCCCCCATCAATGGGGTGACCGGGAATTCTTGAAAGGCCAGAGGAAAACATCAGAAAACTAGGAATCCTGTCTAAATGATAACTGTGAATTATTCATTAGGGTCTTCTAAAGGAGTGTATAAATCAGGCCAATGGAACAATCAACATCCCTTTTGTGCCACTTCAGTTGTTTAAAGCTGGGTATAAATAGAGACACCCCCCCTCCTCTTTCCTTTTCCCGGAGTCATTTGGTAACCAGATCTGTTACTTGACTGAGAAGAGATATTAAGGAGTGTTTAATATTTGTAACAGGGTCTCTTTGTCACAAGGGATCACTGCAACGGGTGCTGCGGATAAAAAGTAGGTCACGTCTGAGAGCGATTATATGTTTCAGGGTGAAAAATTGCTTAGTGACACAGAATATAAACAGGGTTGATTAGGAAAGTGACTGATCGGAGCTTAATGCTGACATTGATATATAGGGATAAATATTGTAAGCAGCATTTTCTTTCTTTCAAAGGGCTTAGCGCATGGTGCAGTATGGGTTTGAAAGCCAAAGTGCCGCCCTGTAATTCCACCATCAATAGCAGTAAATGATGGCAGCATTGAGGTTTTTCTTCTGTATTTAAATACATAATTAACACAGAAGGAAAGCCTGAACATTTGGAGAATACCATTCCTTATGCCCATCTTGGCCTCTTCTGCATAACAGTCATATAAATGACAGAATCCAGGTCAGACCTACCCTCCCGGATCCCTGCTGCCTATTCCTTGGGTGGGCAGCTCTTCACAGAATCGGGAGCTTGTTTTCTTGTTGTGGTGTGAATACTCCAGTTCCTAACAATAGAGGATAATGGAGTGTCCATTGACTGTACTTGTGGGTTGTCATGCTCTCTATTACAAATCGGACAAAGCTAACACACCAGGATAACTTGGCCATACACTGATCGAATATTGGCCCACTCCTGATGAACTGGCTAAGAAACATAGAAAAGTTGCGGCAGAAAAAGACCAAGTAGTCCATCGAGTCTGCCTTTTTTTTTGTTTTTCTTTTATTTCTTTTTTTTTTTTTCATTTACTTTATTGTCTGACTATAGATCTATGTTTGTCCCAAGCATGTTTGAAGCCATTTAATATTGACTGCCTTGCTGCCTCTGCTGGAGGTTTATTCCAATCACCAACTACCCTTTTAGTAAAATAATACTTTCTAAGATTAGTTTTGAACTTTCCTCCAGTTAGTTTGAGGTCATGTCCCCGTCTTCTTGATTTTGGTTTCATATTAAAAAAAACTGCCCTCCTGAACCGTATTCACCCCCTTGATGTATTTAAAGGTTTCAATCATGTCTCCCCTTTCCCTTCTTTCCTACAGACTATACATATTAAGTTCCTGAAGTCGCTCTTGATATGTTTTATCCCCCAAACGTTTCACCATTTTTGCTACCCATCTCTGGACTCGTTCTATTTAATGAATAACCTTGTGTAAGTGAGGTCTCCAGAACTCCTAGTAGGTGGCCTTATCAGCCGACTCCTGCCCGACATCCCTCAAATGAAAAATCAATCAAAATTTTTGGTCAAACAGCAGCTGCATCCAATTAGATGCAGCGACCACTCAGTTATTTTGACAGTTTTTTATCAAATTACAAGGGCTGCAGCGTTTTAAAACAATCAGGGCCCCTTCAGATTTTGGTACATTGGGCATCTTGGTCAGGGGAGGGCTGGCAGCCTTAGGCCTGGGGGGGAAGTCCAGTCAAGTGGCCCATTGGACCACCGAATCAGCTCACCATCCATGCCCAGCTGTTTTTTCAATGCAGCCTCACCAGTGCCCCTCAATGCAGCCTGATCAGTGCCCATCAATGTCGCCTCATCAGTGCCCATCAATGCAGCCTGATCAGTGCCCATCAATGTCGCCTCATCAGTGCCCATCAATGCAGCCTCACCAGTGTCCATCCAATGCAGCCTGATCACTGAGGCAGGGTAAATGGGGTGTATGGGGGGGGGGATGTGGGGGTCAGCTGGGGGTGTCAGGTTCTCCTACCTGGCAGCTCAGGTTGCATGCCACGGCCAGCGCAAGCCAGCACCAAGCCCCGCAGCCCGAGCCAGTCACGGGCACCCTGCCTACAAGACTCTGGTCTCTGGGGGTTGTAGTTTCCTCTGCGCTGCTTAGGAGCTTGAATGTGGACTACAACTCCTGGAATGCAACAGTGGCCGACCGCTGCAGCCGTAAAAATAGCAGCGGGCGCCGGCCGTTTTCAACGTAAGTTAGGGCGGCCTGGGGGGCAATTGCCACTCTGCCCCCCAGCCCAGCCCTCCCCTGATCTTGGTGCATTGCGTTAATGCACGTTTTTTTAATGGACATGTTTTCTTTAATTTTTTTGCACACAGTTCATAATGTATATGTAAAGCGCTGCGTAAAATTGACGGCGCTATATAAGTACCTTAAATAAATAATAATAATTAGTGTGCCTTTATTTTTACAGTGAAATTGGGCAAAATTTTAGGCTGGAGTTCAGCTTTAAAAGTGGAGCTTGACCCCATCTTTTTCAACTTTCCTTCCTCCCCATTGGCCCATCATATTGAAAAAACCTAAAGGCTGGAAATGTGGGGGCAAAGCTCGAACCAGGGAAGGTTGAGATTTGCATATAACTTCATTTAGGTTAGCGACAGTTTTACCTGCTTTACTAAAAGATAAGGACTTGATTGTGCTGCCTGTCCTCTATCTCAAGACTGGTTGAATACAAACACACATTTTTAGTGGGTAACCTACTGTATGTCCTACATATGTATTACAACCAGTGGCGTCGCTAGGGGGTGGCTTTTGGGGCTATAGCCCCCAATCTGAAGCCCATAGCCCAGAGTCTCTGCAGGAGTCCCCAAGGTGATGGGGGCTCTCTGGGGCTATATATACACACACGTATATTATATACATGTGTATGCCCGCCCAAGCGTATGACTTTCTTTACTTTGCTGCTATGATGTTTTGTAGGCCTAGCAACACCCCTGATTACAACTGTATTTTTAACTTGTGTATTTAATTTGCCTGGTTTAAATTGAGTTATTTCAGCAGTATGCCATTTTATAACAGTTTGCTGCCTTTTAATTGGTCTGGCATTTGTAATATTTGAAGGCATGGTAGCTGCCATTGTTAAATTGTTTTTAATGATGATCAGGACCATTGTTCTCATCCTCGCAATACTGTAAATGTTAACAAACCCCAGGATCGGGAGAGCTTCTGCATCCAAAAGTTATTTTTGATGCTGTATTTCTCCCAGCAGTTTGCTATTGATTTCAGTTAGATCACGTGTTAACTGATTGGTACCTGTATTCTACAAGCATTGGTACTGCAGAGCCAAAGTATGCACCATAAACATACAGAAAAATATGCTTGAGGTAAAAAAAGTCTGAATTTTATATGGTAGAAAAAAAAAAAAAAATATGCAGACGGCCGTATTCTAGCTTGACTTAAGTTTTCTCCAGGAAAATTTGTGTGTGCAGAATCCTGCGGCTAAATCCGCTTTGTACATTTTCATCTTGAGCTCACCACTTTTGGGATTCTGTAATGCGAGGATAAGCACAGGATTTTAGAGGGCAGGATTCCAAATGTAAAAGATAGGGTAAAATAGAGATTTAAAAGATATATTGAGTTCTAGGATATTTATACACTGCCATTTTAAACATACATTTTGCTAAGCAAGGAAGCACAGTTCTTATATATACATTTCCTGCAATACACATATAATGAACATCATTATCTTCATCTTCTTTTTCTGCTTAGTGGTGTTATCCCCGGAAAACAGGTACAGCACATGTTCCCATTGTGTGAATTGTACAAGTATGATTTCCAGCCTTATTGTACAAAAACCATATCTGTTAAACAACTTCACTACCCGGCACTTCCACCCCCTTCCTTCCCAGGCCAATTTTCAGCCTTTAGTGCCGTCGCACTTTTGAATGACAATTGCGCGATCATGCAATGCTGTACCCATAGGACATTTCTATAATTTTTTTGAGACAGACAGAGCTTTCTTTTGGGTCCTATTTAATCACCACTGGGTTTTTTATTTTTTGCAAAAAACAAGAAAAAAGACCGAAAATTTTGACTTTTTTTTTTTTTTTTTTTTAGCTTCTGTTAGATAATGTTGTAAATAAGTAATTTTTCTCCTGATAGGCTGCACTCATGGGCACGGATGAGAGGGAACTAATGGGCACTGATGATATGGCACTTTAAGGCACTGATGAGGAGGCACTAATATGCAGTACTGATGGGCACTGATTGGCGGTATTGGATGAAGGAATGTTCCCTGTTGGTTATTGTATTCTGACAGATGGCAACCACAGGTGTCAGGATACCCGTACAGTGATTGCATCTGATTGATCAGTCAGTGATATAAAAGCATGCATAAATTGAATAACTGATATGTAAAGATAGGATTTGGGATTAAAAGTGCCCCGCTAGTGGCCGAAAAGTGCTGCAAAAGCGCTGCAAAAACGAGCGGCGCTTTAGCGCTAACGGCCAGGCGCTGCAATGTAAAAGTAGCCTTTATGACTTGAATGTCATTCAAAAGTACTTCAGAATTTTGTTTGCTTTTAACATTCGATTTTGGAATAAATGGGCCTTCCCAAACGAAAACCTCAAACATTGCACGAATTTCTTTGGTCCAAAAAAAAATTTCCATCACGTTCCAGTGAATTTTCTCATTACTGTGGTTGAAAACGAACTTCAATTAATAATTGGAAAATTGAATGAATGTTCTTTTGACCAAAATAATGTATTGCCAGCTTAAAGTGATATTAAATCCAAAAGCAAACATTTATTATATCACAGCTTACCCAATCTTAAATGTGATGGCTGCATTTGTTTTCTCTTTTAGGCTTTTAGTTTCACCTGTTGATCTGGTCAGTAAGTTTGTTGTTTTTCAACAAAACAAGCTCTCCTGCAGAATTATGCCCCGTACACCCGGTTGGACTTTCCAACGGAAAATGTGCGATCGGAGCTTGTTGTCGGAAATTCCGACCGTGTAGGCTCGGACATTTTCCATTGGAATTTCCGTTGCACAAAATTTGAGATCTGGTTCTCAAATTTTCCGACAACAAAATCCGTTCGTGCAAATTCCGATCATGTGTACACAATTCCGACACACAAAGTGCCATGCATGCTCAAAATCAAGCAGAAGAGCAGCACTGGCTATTGAACTTCATTTTTCTCGGCTCGTCGTACGTGTTGTATGTCACCGCGTTCTTGACGTTCAGAATTTACGACCAACTTTGTGTATGCAAGACAAGGTTGAGCCAACATCCGTTCCCATGGATTTTGTTTGAGCAAAAAGGGTGGGACTTTATATGAAGCACCGGGCAGCAAGAGAGTACTAGGATGAAATTTTCAAATGCATATGGGATGGACATTCATGACCTTACCAGATCATGATATCATTTAAAGTCCATAGGGATGGAAATACATGACCTTACCAGGCCTTGGCTTCCTAAAAGTCCCTAACCTCCCACCGGAATTTTTTCCATTTTTTCTGACCATGGATTTTGTTGTCGGAAAATCCTATCGTGTGTACAGGGCATTAGTGGTTAAGAGGGTTGTGACAAACCAGGTGAAAACAGAGGGATACAAGCCTAAAAGAAAACAAATGCAGCCACCATAGCTGATGATTGGTAAGCTGCAAAAAATTTTTGCAGTGGGTTTAATACTGCTGTAAGTATTCTTTTTACATCAAGCATTTCATTGGCTCACAGTTTGGTGTAAAGTTTGGAAGTTGTATTTAGACATACGGGGAATGTACGGGAACTATGTTTTTTTTTCAGTCTGGTGGGAAGACGAGACAAAAACTTTGTTTTTCTAAGTCATTGTTTTGTGAGACAGGGGGCTGGACACATCAGCAGGTTGTAGGGGAACGTAGGTCACTCCATATTGAAAAGTATTGCATTGGCATTGGCCACAGCTGTGCTATCTTTACTCCCAGCTGAGGCACCAACCATATCAACCTTTGTCCTACATTGTGACTTGTTCATGGTGCCAATTTTACACATAGCTAATTGCATGGAGGTTTCTTTGTCATCAAACCTCATCTCCACCTCCTTCCCTTGTTTTTCCTTCTCTCGTCATCCTGTGCTACAGAGATCACCAATACACTACTGCTTTTGTCGTAACAAAGGAAGTACAATCAGGGACTACTCCACCCCTTTCCTATACTTGTCATGGAGTTTTAGGGTATATATTGCAAGCCCCCGGTTAATTATTGGAGTGCACTATCATTGTAACACATTCTCTGATAGTTATTAACTAAATTCAGAGCAAACTTAGCAAATACACTGAATAGGAAGGGGGCATGATTGCTAAGTACTTAGTCTACCATTGACTATGGTGGTAAGGTTAGTGGGTTTTCACCATTGCATAGTGATTCTGCTTAAAATGTTACTAAAGCCACAACAGTAAAATCAGTCTGCATGTGCAGCATAGCATGCTTGTTATACTCACTGTGAAATTTAAGGGATTAATCCTCTGCATTGTGTAAAAGGCTGTCTTATCCCGTATGCACAGATCCTTCCCTCCTGCACTGTCTATCTGGGGAAGGCCAGCTAACACAGGCCGAGTGACCGATCTGCACATGCTCAGTTGTGTCTTTTATGCTGGAGAGAACATTTACTTAATGATCAGAGCTAGCCAGGTCACATGATATGGACATCACATATATGGGTGTGTATACAGGCTGATGTGAAAATCTCATAATTCCTAAACTCTCAGCACTGGAGAAACTCTGCAGTTTATCATGTAACCGTGGTATACAGATCATGCAAAAAGGTATATAGTGGCTGTATTTTAATGTAAAAAGTAACATGTCAGCAGTAAGGTGGATTTTACGGCTGACTGCGTTGCCCAACAATGCCAGAAAATGCCCTTCCACGTGATGGTAGAGAGATGGAACATGAAAAGTAGTAGCGACTGGGAACCTGCCATCGTGGTACAGCACGTTGTGCAAATTCACAGAAGGGGGCAGAATCCACCAGGCTGAAAGGCAGAAGTTGGAGAGCCAACAGATTTGACAAGCTTGCATTCAGATGCTGGACATGTGGGTGGCAGGGACTGTATTTTTTTTTTACACTACAGCATATGGGGCAGAGAAATTTGCTGAATACAGTCTACAGCTGGTGGTGTGCTGCTGGTAGATGTGCTGCTAGGACCTGGGACACCCTGTGCTATACCATCATCCCTGTAGGGGCAGACTGAAGTGGGTAAGGAGGAGGAGGAAGAGGAGAGGGACAGATTTGTGCCCCCTTTGTGTGGCTTTTAGGTGCTATTGCCAACGGGCTGAGTGGTTGGATGTTAAAAGCCTTTTTAAGCATGTGGTACCCAAATGGTTGGTGTTTTTGCTATGTTTGATGGGCCTGAGACACAGTTTGCAGATAGCAATGCGATCTGCTGTAGATGTGCTGAAAAAGGCCCAGACAGCTGAGCTTTGGGGAGTGGGCCGGGAGAGACCAGCTGCAGAATGTGATGGAATAGGGTGGCTGCTCTCTATTCTTTCTTGATGTCGGCCTCCTTGGGTTTGTGCTGCCTCACCTTTTAGTTTCCTCCTCTGCTCTGTCTGGCACCCAAGTTGCATCAGTGACCTCATCATCATCATCTCCTTCTGCTCCATCCTTATCATTACCACTGGAGACAACTTGGCAATACACTGCGGCTTGGAGAACATGAATGCCAATTTGTCTATCAGTGTTCCTCTCTCTCTCTAGGCTCATGTTCCTGTCATCCTCAACCTCAGAACCTACATCTGAATCCAGTAATGGCTGTGCATCATCAAGGCGCAAGGTTAAGGGAAAAACATAATGATGTCAATGTCGTAGGCTCGTAGGTGGAGCCTACGACAGTGACATCATTATGTTTTTCCTTGTCAGGAAGTGGACGGGCAAATTATACCTACTAGGAAGTGAAGGATAGCCGAAGAGGACACCGCTGGACTCGCTGCTTTATATTCATTGCTGTTGATTGGCTTCTAATTTGTATGTGCGATTCTTTGTATTAAACATTTTCCTTATCAAAACGTACTGCACTATGGAAAGTTTTCTTTTCTCTGTTCCCGAGTACCATTAGAGTTTTGCGGCTGTTCCAGAAATTGCTTGGGTTTTGGGGAGACCAATTTCAATCCATCCACTCTAGCCGATCGACGGCCAGGCTGAGCGGTGAAGAGGACATCTGGGGCGAGCGCAGCAGGTAAACGGGCTCAGGTAAGTAAAACAGGGGGCTGGGAGGGCCTATATAGGATGCATTAAGGTCAACAAATGCAAACCTTTACAGCCCCTTTAAAGCGTTATTAAACCCAGGACCTTGCATTCACTATATCTGGTCTCCCATAGTACACAGAACATGGATATGGTACTAGGTTCAACTCACTGTGCTGTCTAGACGGGATTCTGAAGTGCAGTCGCTTGCATTGCTGAAATTTATTTTCTAGAACCTCCTTCAGCGATAGCAAATGATATAAAACTGCCGAGAACTTGTGAAAGCTGCTTGACAATGCAGTGTGATATAGAGTAAAACAAAGCTTACAAAAGGAAAGTTAAAAGCCCCTCTGCATCCACCCCATTGCTAATCAGCATAGGTTTCTATTCTTTGGACCTAAACTGATCTGATAATAAAACTTCTTGCCGGATCTAGAATGCTGGGACATTCAGAGTTGTTTGGATTTTTCCCCACCACACATTCCTAGCTTAAAAACCCTTGAAAAACCCGGACAAAAGGAGGTTCCTTATCTGGTCTAAAGGTAAAGATAGTACAAAATACCATATAAACATGTTGGTTGTCAAATTAGAAGAGTTGAAACTTTAAGTATGGCAGTCTTAGCATAGGTACATTGGTCCAGCTTGGACGAATGTAAGTATGTATGAACCATACCTGTGGGATCCACATGGAAACTGGAAATCACTGTAATGGGCACCTGTGGTCCTGTGCTGAGCAGCTTCCCTGCTGCATTGTGAACACAACACACAAGTGGTAGGTCACAAGGCATTTGCGCCATTTATGGAACACTTTGCATTTTCTCAATGAATGCAAAGTGTTCTCTGATTATTCAAGGTGGAGATTGTGACATCATCACTCTGCTTCTCCACCTCATCCAATCAGGGAATGCTTTGCAGGTTAGTGCTAGGTGGAGAGGGAGGGTTGGGGGGATATGAGCTAGAAGGTGGTGGGGGAAGAGAATTTGTTCTTGGGGCTGATTTGAGAGGGGGGGGGTGCTAGCAAGTGTGATTTGTGCTGGGAGGGTGGATTTGGAAGTAGAGGAGGAGATCTATGCTATGAAGGGAAATTTTTGGGGGGAATTGTGTTAGGAAGGGGGATTCTGTGAGGGATTTGTGCTAGTAGAGATGATTAGGAAATGGTTCTAAGAGGGGATTTGAGCTGTGGGAGAGGATTTGTGTTTATAGGGATATTTTGGGGGCGAAGGGGGGATTTGTACTAATGTACTAACAGGAATGATTGGGGGTATGTGTGTTAGGAGGGGAAATTTGAAGGGGGGGTGGTGGGAATATGTGCCAGGGGGGAGGATTTGTACTGGTGGGGAAATTTGTGGGGTTGAGGATTTGTGGTAGGATGGGTTAAACGTTTGCACTGAGAGGGGGAATTTCAGCAGGGGGGATTTATACTGGGAGGAGGAGAAATATATACTTAGGAGGTTAGCGTGCAGATTGACGCTTGTTGATTTTTGTTTTTGGGGGGGTGGCAAACTTTGCTGACACATATTCCTCATGCATCTTGGAGGGGGGCAAAGTTTGGCATCTTTGCCTTGGGGACTAAATTACTTTGTCCTAGCACTGCTTACATTGGTCCAAGCTGGACAACTGTAACTGGGTAGAACTGCCATACCTAAACTTCAAGCGGAACTCCACCCCTCCCCTTTTTTTAACCCCTGGTTGCGGGTCTACACATTTAAGGCAATCACCCGCCCAGCGGATCCAGCGTTGTCCTACTGAGACCCGCTTCTTTTCTGCCCCCCCCCCTTTCGGTCTCACGCTGCCAACTTCTTCTTTGGTGATGTCTTTAGGAAGCTGCCAGCTCTGCTGGGCAGCTTTTCGATGATGCACCATCTAACCCTGCCCATTTCCTCCTTTCTCAATGAAGGTCAATGCCTCCTGGGATCTGTGACATACAGATCCCAGGAGGCAGAGTGGGCATAGTGCACTTCATTCACCTAGGCAAAAAAAGAAAGCCCCATTTGCACAGCGGAGGGGGGAGGGGAGGCAACATTCTCTTGAGAGTCAAGATCCACCTTCAACTTTAAAGAGGACCCGTTGGCAACCCATTGAGTTCAACAAGTATCTTCCCATAATATTTTATGTACAAGTAACATATTTTATGCATGTTATTTACCTGTTAAAGCCTCCCTTTTGTAGATATCCAAAATCCAGAGACTGCTACCGGAAGCTGTCATCTTGAATGTGATTTCAGCAAACACAGAGCCGTCACATGAATGACACTCTATGGTATTCTCGGCAGCTACCGTACATAAATGTACGGAAATAAGGAAGGGCAAATGAGCCAATAATATCTCTGGCACTTTGTACAAAAGGAGGACATTAACTATGGCGCATATCTAGTTTATTTTATAGCAAAGCCATTAATTCATGATCATGTTTAGTTGGGTTGTCGCAGTCACTCGGTTTTTAGTTGGTTCAAGCCGTGTGTAAGAAGATGGATAGTGGATTGTCTGTGCCATGATTAACAGGGCTAGCAAATGCCTCATTACCTGGGTACATGGACTGCAATAGTCATTCGGTTAGCACATATGAAAGCTCTTCAAAACAAGTATATATCACGTGTAAGAGTCATTGTGGC
The DNA here is from genome assembly GCA_028564925.1 of Lithobates sylvaticus. Lineage (NCBI taxonomy): Eukaryota > Metazoa > Chordata > Amphibia > Anura > Ranidae > Lithobates > Lithobates sylvaticus. The sequence continues at coordinate 153,532,219 of CM053035.1, read as the reverse complement.
TCTGGTACTACTGCCAGATGAAGAATCTTTACATCGAATGAAAAGGTCAGTATAATAAATACACATTTATGAGACTGCATTTGCCAATTAGCCTTTATTTCATTGCTGAAATTTGAATTGTAATGGAGATCAGGTTTTAGTTTGATCACTCTGTCAGCTTACTGAAGGCCCTAGTAACCACCACAGGATTCTGGGTAAAGAGGGGCATGTTTTATGATAGCCAGGTACACACAGATACTAATCAGGGGTTATATTCCAAAAATCTTTTCTGAATTTGACTTCAGACAAAGATAACTGTCTGTGTTTAAAATCCTAAAGTTTAACACTGTAAATAATTTGAACATCATTTTTAACATGGATCTGCTCCAGGGTTTAGGTTACTAACCTTGTCCAGTACTGTAGGAGACAAGGCAGAGCTCTATATGGTGTTCTGTGCATGTCTCTACTTTAAGGTGACCAGATTTTTTAAATGAAATCCGGGACATATTTTTTTTTACTAGTAATAGCGGCAATTAGCGACTCTCTGCCCGTCGCCGCCCGCCTCACAACCTGTCAAGTCTTACTCCGGGCCCCAGCTACTACTGGGTGGGGAGCGGAGGAAGATCACTCCAACAGGGAAGGCAAGGAGATGGGCAGGTGGCTGGCTGGGACTTGAGCCAAGGCAGAAGAACCTGCCAGCAGGAGCGAAACGGGCATGCACCCGAAACTGAAGAAATATCCTCTCTCCGACTAGCACATGATCATCAGAAAGGGGCACAGATAATGAAAAAAAATACACCCCCACCCCCTAAGCTAGTAGGAGCGGCAGATCTTCTGATTTTTTCTTTTAATTCTGCACTGACTGTCTTTGAAATTACCCCAGCCCCTGTTCAAATCCAATCCGGGGATAAAACCGGGGACAGACTTGGTTCGGAGACAGTGTCCTCAATCCGGGGACTGTCCCCGGAAACCGGGGATGTCTGGTCACCCTACTCTACTTGATGTTGTCAATTTTAAAAGTGTAAAGTATATCTAATAAATAGTGACATATAATGCTGTAAAGAGCTAGTACATACAGTCATGTCCAGAAATATTGGCACCCCTGCATTTCTGTCAGATAATGCACCACTTTGCCCAGAAAACTGTTGCAATTACAAATGTTTAGGCATTCTTATGCTTATTTATTTTGTTTGTATTGGTATGACACAAAAAGTGAAGAAACAAAAAGCCAAATCTGACACATTCCACGAAAACCCCAGAAATGGACTGAACAATATTATTGGCTCCCTCAATGTATTATTTGGTAGCACACTTCTTGGAAAAAACAACTGAAATCAATCGCTTCCTGTAACCATCAATGAGTTTCTTTTATCTCTCTACTGGTATAGTGGACCGCCCTTCTTTTGCCAGCTGCTCCAGGTCTCTCGGATTGGAAGGGTTCCTTTTCCCAACTGCTGTTTTGAAATCTCTCCACAAGTGCTCTATGGTATTTATATCTGGACTCGTTGCTGGCCAGTTTAGTACTCTTCAGCGCTTTGTCTTAAACCATTTCTGGGTGCTTTTCGACGTGTGCTTTGGGTCATTGTCATGCTGTAAAACCCATGACCTCTGACGGAGACCCAACTTTCTGACACAGGGCCCTATATTGAACCCCAGAATCCTTTAGTGGTCTTCAGATTTCATAATGCCATGTACACGGTGAAGACATCCAGTGCCTGAAGAAGCAAAGCAACCCAAAAACATCAGTGAACCTCCACCATGTGTGACTGTAGGGACTGTATTCTTTTCTTTAAAGGCCTTATAAGGGGGCTACTTATAATGATATACCATTTTGATAGGGGTTGAAATGAATATGCTTAACTTTCAGCTTTTGAACAAAACTGTTGTAAGTATATTCTGCAGAAAAACGGTTTTGACCAGTATGTTGACATCAGGATGCATCTGTGTTGTGGTTTCTAACTCTGTACTTCACCAGAGGATATAAAACTAGCTAAGCAGTGACTCAGGGGTTCTTGTGGTCAAATCAGCAGGTGTGAACTAACTGTCATACTCTAAACTTTGCCTTATATTTCCTGTTGCAAGCTAACCACCAGCACATGACTGACCTATGCCCCATATTCCATATTTCAACTGAAGACTGTCACGTGACAAGAAGTTGTTAATGTATGCATATGTGTATATGTCTGATTGGTTCTTGGGAGAGCTGTCCCCTCCCTCTGCATTTCCCATAAAAGAGGAACGTATTGTCTATTAAACTTTGTAACCACTTCCACTTACAAACCCGTGTATGTGTGTGTGTGTTAACCACCGGTGAACTGGGATCTCCGCTTCTACCATTCCTGGCCTAGGCACTTAGAATACAAGAAGAAAGACGTGTACCTTTACAACTGGTGTTCAGAAGTGGGATATCTTGTGACAGGTAAGTGATTTTGCCCTTTTTACCTTTTAAGGTGAATAGGTGTAAATGCTTACGCTGTCCAGATCATCGCCACGAATTTAGTTTAAAGAGGTTATTGTGCCTTCGCGGCGGACTAGGCTGGTCCCCCGGGAGGTTAGGTTGTTGTGCCTTCGCGGAGGACTAGGTCGGTCCCCCGGGAGGTTAAAAGGACACGCAGGTAGTTACGTAGGTTATTTGGCTATTTAAAGAGAGTCTGACTAGGTTGGTCTGACTATAAAAAAACTATTGTAAAAGAGATTATTATTTTAATCACCGGGAAGTAGCAGATTACGCCCGTGATAAAAGGTTTGGTTGAGCGGACGCCCATTAAGTTTTTTGAGAAACAAAAAGTGCACTATAAAATTGAACAAATGTATGGTTTTATAATGATCATTTAAAAATAATTCTGTTCATAAGATTTACAGTATAAGACCTATAGAAATAAGTATAAAGTTTTGTTTAAGATATATATATATATATATATGTATATGTGAGACTTCTTTTTCTACAGAACAGCGTAAGTACCTAAAAATTTTAAAGAATTGTATGTTGTATAAAGTATAAGAGTTTAATGACTTCGGAATACGAAGAACCTGATTGTAGCGACATAGCTTTATCTTGTCCACATTGTACTATAGGATTACTGTTTTTTAAAAAATAGAAAATAGGTGGGTTCTATTAACCAATAGACCAGGGGGCTATTCTTGTAGATTAGGGGTAAGAGGAATATATCCCGCCACAAAGAAAGGAACCATAAATCGAGTACTAAGGGTAAACCTTCACAGTCCCATTAGTCCATCTGATTTGACGGACCAAGCAGTGATTACCCAAACGGGTTGTTATCACTTGTGCCCACATACTAGGCATACCCTGCCCACTTTGTTAGATGGGGAATTCTGCGGCCACCCCAGGATCAGACATAGGGATCCCATGCCCGTATGAATATATTAAAAACAATCTACCTGGACCACAGGTGGAACCTTTCTGGGCTCAAGTCCAGGAAAGATGCCACCAGTTAGGTATTCATGATCCGGGACCACAAGGTCCTTGTTCAGAGGAAGATTGGAAGAAAGTTAGCAAAATTTGTCAGACGCATAAGCATTCCTACCCCCCGTGTAAATCTAATGACCCTCAATACATGAAAGATTGTTATCACTCATGGAGCAAATGTTTAAAAGATTATAGAAAGAAATATGCTAAAAAGACTCCTGCAGTTAAAACAAATGTATCCGCCCCTACCTTTGAACCCCCTCCACCTTATGTCACTGTAAAAATGGACTCAGGAGAGCCTGGTCCTCGCCTCCAATTATATCCCTCACTAGAACCTCATGTCCTCGCAAGGAAACTCTATTGGTATAAATGGGACCCCTGTTACCCATCCCATCACTCCACCATTACCTGTAACCACTCCCGAGGGGCAACATTTGTGCGATCAGTCTTTTGCTGTGTTGGCCTCCTGTCCTGTATCCCTTATGGGAAGGGACCTGTTGTCCAGTCTAAATATCACTATTAAATTTGACAAAGAAGGGTCACTAACTGCAAGTTCCCCTTTCTGTGACCTGACTGGTCCTAAACGACACACACATAAAAGATTCTTTATGTTACTGCCCGCTACTTTAGAGACTCACAAAATCTGGGCAGAAAACAAAGGTAGCGTAGGATTTATCAACTGCACACCCTACACTCCCCAATTACGTCTCCCGCCCTTGGTATCTGATATAACATTCATTTTTTCATGCATACCTGCAGATTCCCTATGCTACACAGTGATTGATTTGGCAAACGCATTTTTTAGCATTCCTATTGCCGAAGAGGCTCAGCCTATATTTGCCTTCTCATGGGCCGGCGCGGGCCAGTTAACTTGGTCGCGTTTACCGCAAGGGTATGTAGACAGCCCCGCCGCCTTCTCCATGGTACTCAACGAGACCGTCAAGTCTTGGACTTCCGAGCATGGGTCGGTACTAATACAGTATGTGGACGACTTGCTCTTGTGCAGTCGTTCTGCTGAAGATTGTGCGGTCGATTCAACATTACTGTTAGAACATCTGGCCGAAGCCGGCCACCTAGCCTCAAGGAAAAAAATACAGTGGTGTCTACCACAAGTAGAATACCTAGGATGTATTCTGGACAAGGGGACCAGGCTAGTGTCCCCCAAACGTGCCGCAGCCTTACAAGCTCTCAGTCCTCCAAAAGACAAAGCAGCTTTGTTGTCATTTCTGGGCGCAATTGTATATTGCCGCCAGTGGATTCCTGACTGTTCTCATTATGATAGTATCCTACGAGAGGCTGCCGGGTCAAACGCCCCTAAATTGATAGACTGGACAGAAGACAGAAAAAATGCTTTTGATGCTCTTATTAAGAGTTTGTCCACCGCCCCCGCCCTGGGATTGGTAGATTATGGTAAAGCCTTCCAGTTGTACTGTGTAGTTTCAGGAAAATCTTTTGCTGCAGTACTTGCACAATCTCATGGCTCAGGGTATCGCCCAGTGTCATATTTATCTAGTAAACTCCCTATCCAAGTCCAGGGCATGCCGTCCTGTCTTCAGAATGTCGCTGCCTGTGCCATGTCTGCACAGGATGCCAACAAAATAGTATTGGGACACAAAATGACACTGTACACCACTCATTCAGTTACCCACCTCATACAGAATATGAACACACAACACATGACTTCCCAAAGACTCAGTGGATACGAGATCACTTTGTTAAATACTGACAACTTGGTACTTAAATATGTTCCGAATAGCAATCCAGTTGTACGTTTACTACATTCCATGTTACGTTTACCACACGAGCCTGATCACACACATAATTGTGTAGAAAAAGTGGAACAAGTCACTTCACCAAGACCTGATCTTTCTGACATTCCAATTATAAATGCCGAAAATGTTTTTGTAGATGGTAGTTGTTCCCGTCCCTCTGACTCTACATTTTTAACTGGCTATGCTGTAGTTCAGTTGCCACATACAGTGTTAGAAGCAAAACCATTGCCCCCTGTTTCTGCCCAAGTAGCAGAACTAGAAGCTCTGACCAGAGCCTGTATTCTGTTCACAAACAAGGAAGTCAACATTTATACAGACAGCAGATATGCATTTGGAGTGGTACATGATTTTGGTGTGATATGGGCCAATAGAGGATTTAAAACAGCAGACAACAAACAGATAGCTAATTCAGAGCAGATCCTTAATCTACTGCAAGCAATTCTGCTCCCTAAAAAGGTTGCTGTTATAAAAGTAAAAGCCCACTCATCAGACAATAGTATAGTATCAAAAGGAAATGCTTTCGCAGACAGAGAAGCAAAAAAGGCTGCTGCCAGTTCACCCAATTCACCAGCCCCTACCACAATCTTCTTTAAAGAGCACTTCTCATCCCCTGATTTCAAAACTGTTGTGGCCCAAATGCAGTCAATGGCCACAGATACAGATGTCCATTTCTGGGCAAATGAAGGTTTGACCAAAGACTCTGAAGGTCTTTGGACAAAAGAGGGGAAGATCCTGGGTATACCTGAAGCTAATTGTATCCTAATTTTATCCTACCTCCATGGTCCGACAGAGGACCCGCATTTAGTTCCTCAGTGACCCAAGTTGTAGCCAAATCTCTGGGGATGCAATGGAAACTACATATTCCCTATCATCCCCAGAGTGCAGGAGTAGTAGAGAGAATGAACAGGAACATCAAAGACAAATTAAAAAAAGCTACAGGAGGTACTCTAAAAGGTTGGTTGGAACACTTACCTTCTGTCCTTTTTCAGATAAGAACCACCCCCCATTCTAGGACAGGATTGTCCCCTTTTGAAATTCTAATGGGAATCCCTGCAAATATAGAATTACCCCCATTAGACCCAAATTCTGACATTAACGTTTATTCCCAACAGGAAGTGTACGTGAAAAGTCTGGTAAGTATGCTTCATGAAATAAATGAACAAGTTTCTGTCACCTTTTTTCCTCTTTCAACAGAACCAACCCACCCCTTCATCCCAGGGGACAAAGTACTGATTAAGCAGCTGGCTCACAGGAAAAGAATTGGACCAATCTACTCCGGACCGTGGAAGGTGGAAAAGGTATCCAGGACCGCGGTACTGACGGACCTAGGCAACACCTGGATCCACGCCAGCCGACTGAAGAAGTGTCCCCAGCTCCCCCCAACTCCAGAGCCCCTAACAGTAACCGAGGATACACTCCCTTCAAGACAACAACAAAATCTACAAGATATTCAGGAAGGCATAGGACAAATCTCCCTGGAGGACACGATGATTTTACCTAGAAACTAAACAGAATCTTTCCATCATCAGGACAAGTGAAGAAGAAGAAGAAGAATAGTGAATTTTGAGGACATTAGATATATATATATATAATGTTTTCAACATCAGCAACAGGGAAGACCTTATGCCTCTGGTGCTGTCTAATTTTGGTAGTATTCTTACCTACTTGGCTGATAGCTAACTGTATATACCACCCAGAGGATTTGGGACCACTAAAAGGGATATGTGGGATTCCCAAGTCAAATAACACTCCTATAGTAAGACATAGAAGAAGTGAACCCCCCCAAGAGTTTTCTGATAAAATGTTGTTGTTGAAATTTAAATATAGCTATGCCCAAAAATCAGGTTTTGGAAAGTGCTGGATATGCAGTAAACTACATCCCAGTACTGCCAGAGTTCCTTTAATGGCCATACCTTTAAATTTTACCTCACTCCTAAATGGCACGCCCCCAATAATACTTACCAACGTTACAAGGATAAAGGGATGATCATTATGTTAAATCAGAATGATCAAAGAGAGGATTATAAGGGGGCTACATATAATGATATACCATTTTGATAGGGGTTGAAATGAATATGCTTAACTTTCAGCTTTTGAACAAAACTGTTGTAAGTATATTCTGCAGAAAAACGGTTTTGACCAGTATGTTGACATCAGGATGCATCTGTGTTGTGGTTTCTAACTCTGTACTTCACCAGAGGATATGAAACTAGCTAAGCAGTGACTCAGGGGTTCTTGTGGTCAAATCAGCAGGTGTGAACTAACTGTCATACTCTAAACTTTGCCTTATATTTCCTGTTGCAAGCTATCAGGGACCTCGTCCGCTGCGAGCTGTAGGGCGCATGCGCACAGGGCTGGCGCTCCGGCGCACAGGAAGAGATGGGGTAATGCTGCGGCGGCGCATGCGCGCTCGCGGCTCCACTGAGCGGCGCGCGCGCATGCGCACTAGCGTGCGTCCCATGTGACCAATCAGCTGGCCTATAAAAGAGAGGCCTTCACACCAAAACAATGCTGGTTCGTCTCTCAGCTGTCCTTGTTCCTGGTTCCTTGTTCCTGTACCTGCTGTTTTGATTCTTGGATTGATCACCCGCTGCCGACCCGGAACTCCTTGACCATCCTGCCTCTCTCTAAACCTTGACCCTTGGCTTGCCTACCGGACTTCCCACTTGTCTCCAGTGTTTGACCCTCGGCCTGTACCCTCGGATATCTGCTCCTTGCTGCCAGTACCTGACCCTCTGCCTGCCTTTGACCCTGATTTATCTCTCTGCCTGGTTACCTCATTCTGGACTGTCTACCCGTGTTGACCCCCTAGCTTGTGCTTGACTAATCTTCTGTGTTTCACCCCCAGCCTGCTTACCAGTGTTTGAGCCTCAGCCAGGATTCCAGTTTCCAGCACCTGTCCTGTCTACAGCACCTGAGCCCACGCCTAGCCATCACCAACAGGTGGCTTGTGCCTCTTGGTGCCAACTGCCTCCTGTATCATCTCCAGGGGCAGTGGGCGCTGAGTCGCAAGGGCAACCGCTCTCGGCATCTTGGCCTCGGTGAGTACTTGATTCCTGATAGTACGAACCAGCCATGACAGAGGCCAACAGAGCGGGATCTCCTTTGGAGATGTTATGTCAACAAGTGTCATCTCTCATGGAGGCGGTGCAGAAATTGCAGGAAGGCTATGCCCAGGTTGATACCCGTCTCCAACAACTAGCAACTGCTTCTCCTCCGGCCAACCCAGCTTCCGGGTCAGTCAGTGGGGCCTCCGCACCCCAAATGCAAAATCCACCTGCCATGATGATGGCTGTACCAGAACCTAGGGTGCCTATCCCTGAGCGTTTTTCAGGCGACCGAAGAAAGTTCAGATCATTTAAAAACGCCTGCTCCTTGTATCTCGCCTTACAACCCCGGACTTTCGCCTCTGAAATTGTAAAGGTGGGATTCATCATTTCTCTACTTTCAGAAGAACCCCAGACCTGGGCTCACGGCCTCATGGAGCAAAGGAACCCCTTGCTCAACACCGTGGATTCTTTTTTTGAAGCTATGGGCCAACTGTATGATGACCCCCAACGTACTGCCACGGCCGAAGCCACTCTTCATACCCTCTCCCAGGGGAGAAGACCTGTAGAGGACTATACTGCGGAGTTCCGTAAATGGTCGGCCGATACAACATGGAATGAGGCAGCCCTCCGCTACCAGTTCCGGCTAGGACTGAACGAGAGCCTCAAGGATGAATTAGCTCGTGTTGAGACCCCCACGACCTTAGAAGAACTCATCCAGTTGACTACCAAACTGGACCGGCGCATGCGTGAACGCCGTTCCGAACGCCTACAAGGGTCTCGGCCAGTATGGGGGTCCCCAAGAGGTCCTTCCATGTACCCAACCACTCCCTTGCCTACCGGCACCTTGGCATCAGACGGGGAACCTATGCAGCTAGGTCTAGTCCGCCCCCGGCTGTCTCAGGAGGAACGCCAACGTAGACGCAGATCCAACCTATGTCTCTACTGTGGAGGATCCGGTCATTTCCTACAGAATTGCCCCATCCGGCCCAGTAAGTTGCCATCTCAGCACACTATGAACTGTCAAAAACCTAACCTTACTCAGGCTTATGTGACTCTCTCTGTCTCCCTACAGCTGGCGGAAAAGAGGATTCAATTACCGGCCGTAATTGACTCTGGGGCTTGCAGTTGCTTTTTAGATGTCTCCGTTGCCAAGGAATGGCAAATCCCATATGTTAATAAAGGAAGACCACTATTGGTTCATTTGGCTGACGGGTCTCTTCCACACTCAGGGCCAGTCACACTGGAGACACACCCTATCCTCACCACCACAGATTCTGGACATCAGGAACTTCTACGCTTCGACCTCATCTCATCCCCTATGTTCCCTATTATTCTAGGACTTCCCTGGCTACAAGCCCATGATCCTCAGATCCATTGGGACCGGAAAGAGGTCTCTTTCTCCTCTCCGTACTGCCATTCACATTGTCTGGCACCACCTCCAAAAGCTCATCTGGCTGTTGTCATGGCACCTGAAAACTTACAAAACATTCCACCAGCATACCAAGACTTTAGAGATGTGTTCGATAAAAAAAAGGCCGATCATCTACCTCCACACCGGGCCTACGACTGCCCTATTGAATTACTCACTGGGTCTGAGATCCCTTTCGGGCGCATATTTCCCCTGTCAGAGACCGAGCTAAGAGCTCTTAAAGCTTATATTGATGAGAACCTCGAGAAAGGTTTTATTCGACCATCTACTTCTCCAGCCGGGGCTGGCATCTTCTTTGTAGGCAAAAAGGATGGCTCTCTTCGACCCTGCATCGATTATAGGGAGTTAAACAAAATTACTGTCAAGAATCGGTACCCACTACCGCTTATCCCAGAGCTCTTCCAGCGGTTTCGAACAGCCAAGGTATTTTCCAAACTCGATCTGCGAGGTGCCTACAATCTCGTCCGGATCCGCGCAGGGGATGAATGGAAGACTGCTTTCAGGTCCAGGTTTGGCCACTTCGAATATCTTGTGATGCCTTTCGGCCTATGCAACGCTCCGGCCACTTTCCAACACCTGGTGAACGACATTTTCAGAGAGCACTTGGATGACTTCCTAGTCGTTTATCTGGATGACATCCTCATCTTTTCAGCAACCTTGGAACTCCATCGGGAACATGTCCGATGGGTACTTACCGTCCTCAGGGCCCATCAGCTATATCTCAAAGCAGAGAAATGTGAATTTGAAAAATCTACAGTCCAATTCTTAGGTTTCATCATCTCCACCAATGGTACGTCGATGGATCCCCAGAAAGTCAAGGCAGTGGTAGAGTGGTCACCTCCCAAAGATAAAAAGTCGGTACAACGATTCATTGGCTTCGCCAATTTCTATCGGCGGTTCATCGTGGGATTCTCTGCTATCGTTGCCCCGATCACCCAATTAACCCGCCAGCAAAGTCGTTTCCAGTGGACACCGGAGGCTCAGGAAGCCTTTATTAAGTTGAAAACACTTTTTACCACTGCTCCCATTCTACAGCATCCGGACCCACTGCTCCCTTTCGTATTGGAGGTAGATGCCTCAGACTCGGCCACTGGGGCCATTCTCTCTCAACGGCATGGGCCAAAAGCCCTTCTCCATCCAGTGGCTTTCGCCTCTCGGAGACTAAGTCCTCCCGAGAGGAACTATGACGTGGGCGATCGGGAATTACTCGCTATTAAAAATGCTTTAGAAGAATGGAGGTATCTTCTCGAAGGGGCGGTCCATCCGATTACCATCTTCACCGATCATAAAAACCTCGAATACCTACGGACTGCCAAGAGGTTAAGACCCCGCCAAGCCCGATGGGCACTCTTTTTCTCAAGATTCACGTTCCACATCTCCTATCGGCCAGGGTCCAAGAATGGCAAGGCAGATGCTCTCTCCCGCATCTCTTCGGAATCCGCCCAGATAACAGAACCCAGCACCATCCTAGCTCCCCAGAATTTTTTACTACTTACCCCGACGGACCTATCTTCTGCTCTCCATACAGCATCAACTCTTTGCAGAGATCCTATTGTGGCTTCCTTGGAAAGGCGTGAGAACCTGCTTTGGCATCAAAACAAGGTCTTTGTCCCTCAAGAGGTGAGACCCTTAGTCCTAAGAACCCTCCATGACCACAAGCTAGCAGGGCACTTCGGAGTCCGGAAAACAGCGGAACTCATCTCCCGCACCTTCTGGTGGCCAGGCTGGCGACAGGATTGTCAAAACTATATCTCCTCCTGCATACCTTGCCAACGGAACAAGGGGGCCAAGACTAGACCTTGGGGGTTACTAAAACCACTACCCATCCCGGAGCGCCCCTGGGCCGACATCTCGATGGACTTCATCGTAGACTTACCACCCTCAGAGGGGTTTTCTACCATCCTGGTGGTAGTGGACCGGCTGTCCAAGATGAGTCACTTCCTGCCTATGGTTGGCACTCCTACGGCTCTAGAAACGGCCAACATTTTTGTTAAAGAGGTTGTCAGGCTCCATGGGGTCCCCAAGAGCATTGTCTCGGACAGAGGCTCTCAATTTACTTCAAAATTTTGGAAGGAACTGTGCAAGTCTCTAGGAATCAAGGCCTGCCTTTCATCAGCCTACCATCCACAGAGCAATGGACAAACAGAGCGTACTAACCAGATGCTGGAACAGTATTTACGCTGTTTTTGTTCCGCAGCACAAGACGACTGGGCCTCCCTACTGGCTTATGCAGAATTCGCGTATAATGACTCCGTCCATTCAACCACTAATCAAACTCCTTTCTGGGCAAATTTTGGCTTCCATCCATCTTTCCTTCCAAACGCCTTCCCTGAATCACCAGCTCCAGCGGTACAAGAAAGGCTAAAATCTATCCAGTCCAATTTTCAGGAACTCCGGAAAACAATGCAACAGGCACAAGAGGACTACAAGAAATTTCACGACAAAGGTAGAAGGGCTAATCCCTCTTTCAAAACAGGGGAGAAGGTATGGTTGTCGACCGCCCATCTCAAACTCTCGTGTCCTTCGCGCAAACTGGGCCCCAAATTCATCGGGCCATTCGAGATCAAGAAGATGGTAAACCCTGTGGCCTTTGAGCTTTCTCTACCCAAGACGTACAGAATACATCCGGTATTTCATGCCTCGTTGCTAAGACCTCTGGTTCCCAGTCCTTTTCCGGATAGAGAAGAACTTCCTCCACCTCCTGTCACAGTGGATGGTAACGAAGAGTATGAAGTGGAGTCGCTACTGGGTTGTAGGAAGGTGGGCCGCCAGCTCCAATACCTGGTAAAATGGAAAGGGTACCCGCCAGAAGACAACTCCTGGGAACCATCCAAAAATTTCCATGCCCCTAGGATGATCAGGATCTTCCATCAAGAACATCCTGAGTTGATGGATAGCTTGGGCGTCCGGAGTCCGCCCCTCAGGGGGGGGCACTATCAGGGACCTCGTCCGCTGCGCGCTGTAGGGCGCATGCGCACAGGGCTGGCGCTCCGGCGCACAGGAAGAGATGGGGTAATGCTGCGGCGGCGCATGCGCGCTCGCGGCTCCACTGAGCGGCGCGCGCGCATGCGCACTAGCGTGCGTCCCATGTGACCAATCAGCTGGCCTATAAAAGAGAGGCCTTCACACCAAAACAATGCTGGTTCGTCTCTCAGCTGTCCTTGTTCCTGGTTCCTTGTTCCTGTACCTGCTGTTTTGATTCTTGGATTGATCACCCGCTGCCGACCCGGAACTCCTTGACCATCCTGCCTCTCTCTAAACCTTGACCCTTGGCTTGCCTACCGGACTTCCCACTTGTCTCCAGTGTTTGACCCTCGGCCTGTACCCTCGGATATCTGCTCCTTGCTGCCAGTACCTGACCCTCTGCCTGCCTTTGACCCTGATTTATCTCTCTGCCTGGTTACCTCATTCTGGACTGTCTACCCGTGTTGACCCCCTAGCTTGTGCTTGACTAATCTTCTGTGTTTCACCCCCAGCCTGCTTACCAGTGTTTGAGCCTCAGCCAGGATTCCAGTTTCCAGCACCTGTCCTGTCTACAGCACCTGAGCCCACGCCTAGCCATCACCAACAGGTGGCTTGTGCCTCTTGGTGCCAACTGCCTCCTGTATCATCTCCAGGGGCAGTGGGCGCTGAGTCGCAAGGGCAACCGCTCTCGGCATCTTGGCCTCGGTGAGTACTTGATTCCTGATACAAGCTAACCACCAGCACATGACTGACCTATGCCCCATATTCCATATTTCAACTGAAGACTGTCACGTGACAAGAAGTTGTTAATGTATGCATATGTGTATATGTCTGATTGGTTCTTGGGAGAGCTGTCCCCTCCCTCTGCATTTCCCATAAAAGAGGAACGTATTGTCTATTAAACTTTGTAACCACTTCCACTTACAAACCCGTGTATGTGTGTGTGTGTTAACCACCGGTGAACTGGGATCTCCGCTTCTACCATTCCTGGCCTAGGCACTTAGAATACAAGAAGAAAGACGTGTACCTTTACAGGCCTCATTTGTTTTCCTGAAAACCGTAGAATAATGGGCTTTACCAAAAAGCTGTATTTTGTTTCCTCTGTCCACAGCACATTTTCCCAAAAGGATTTTGTCTTCCTCAGGAAAGTTTTGTCAAACTCCAATTTTTTTATGTTTATGTCAGTAGTGGGGGTCCTCCTGAACCTCCTACTATTGCATCCCTTTTCATTCAGATGGCGATGTATAGTGCGAGCGGACACAGTTGTACCCTGTGCCTGAAGGTCAGATCAAATTTGTTTGGAAGTTGATCAAGATTCTTTATCCACCATGAACAATACTTTGTTGCAATCTTCGATAAATTTTTCTCTTTCGTCCATGTCAAGGGAGATTAGCTACAGAGCCATGGGCTGTAATCTTCTTGACAATGTTGTGCACAGTGGACACAGGAACATTTCGATCTCTGGAGATGGACCTGTAACTGTGAAAATATCCATGCTTTTCCACAATTTTTGTTCTTAAATCCTCGGACAATTCTTTGTTGCTCTTTCTCTTCTCCATGCTCCGTGTGGCAGAGACACACAACAGAAAGGTTGAGTCAATTTTTCACCATTTTAACTGGTTGCCGGTGTGATTTCTATATTGTCAGCACCAGTTAATTGATACAGGTGAGTTTAATTACAGGAGACTTGTTTGTGTCCTACCAATGCAAACAAAAGAAAAACAAAAGAAATAAACATAAGAGTGCCTAAACATTTGTAATTGCAACAATTTTCTGGGCAAGGTGGTGCATTATCTGACAGAAATGCAGGGGTGCCAATATTTTTGGCCATGACTGTATGCATATTGCACATTGATAGAAGTAACTTAAAGCTCAACATCAGACAATCAACTAAATGTACAGTTCAAATACATACATAGATCTTGTCTGGGTAGTTATGTCAATCCAGTCCAGAGATTTACACAGCCCTGTCAGACAGCATTGGTGACCTGACTTTCCTCTACTGCACTTAAAGCGTTTGTTACCCCAACATTTCATATACCTGATATGTGCCTACTTGTACCATGTACTTGTATGGGAAAGTATCCTGTTCTCTTTGTGTGAAATCCCTGGTGTTCCTGCTAGCCCCTCTGCTTTCCTATTAAAAACTGACCACACTAGGCAGGAGAACACAGCATGGGCAGTTCTCTAGCTATGCTTGGAACTCAACCTGCTCTCCTCCAATGATCAGACTTGTCCTGACATGCCCCCAAACTGCACAGCCTGTCACTGCAATGCACAGTGTGCTGCTGCTTCTCCTCCCCCTGCTTATATGCAGCTGATAACAGAGGGAATGTGATCACTTATAAAAAAGGGGAAAAAAGGTATTTATAATGTTCTTTATATCTATACAAAAATGTTTTGCCTTTCATTTCTATTTTAAACTGAATGGGTTGTTTTACAAGGTGATCATTTACAATCACTTTAAGGAACTCATGTAGGTCACCTTACTGCCCCCCCCCCCCAACCAAGCCTGTAACTGGGCAGTAAAAAAGCAGGAAAAACTGATAATGTCCTCATGTCAGCAAAGGTGAATGCAGGATTGGCCCCAATTCTTTTCTCATTCTAAATTCTGCTACAAATCAATCCGAATTCAGATATTTACACTAGTTTTCTTTTAAAGAGGAAGTAAACCCTAATGGGTTTACTTCCTCTTTGTTTCCCTGCAAAGGTAAAGCATAATGGACTACTATGCATCGCATAGTAGCCCATTATGTGTCACTTACCTGACACAGGAGCCAGCGAAGTCACTGCTGTAACACCCCTTGTGTACGGAGCCTCCATCTTCTTGGTGGGTCCCGTGGCTCCGGCGCTGTCATCCGGCGCCGCAATGACGTCACTCCCACGCATGTGCACAGGAGCCGCCACTCGCGGTATATCGCCGTTGAGAGCGGCGCACTCAGTGCGCTTGCGTGCCGCTGTCTACGGCACATGCGCTGTAGACAACGGTGCCTGTCTTTTGGTAACTATCTCCTAAACCGTGTAGGTTTAGGAGATATATATTGGACCTACAGGTAAGCCTTAATCTAGGCTTACCTGTAGGCCAATGTGTTTTGTAAGGGTTTTCAACCACTTTAAATACTTTTAATGATGTTTTAATAAATACATAACTGTTCAGCTTTAAGAAATAGCTTTAAAATTGGATTACCCTTTGCCTTTAAAACAGCATTAATTCTTCTAGGTACACTTGCACACAGTTTTTGAAGAAACTCGGCAGGTAGGTTGTTCCAAACACCTTGGAGAACTAACCACAGATCTTCCGTGGATATAGACTGCCTCAAATCCTTTTGTCTCTTCATGTAATCCCAGACAGACTCAATGATGTTGAGATCGGGGATCTGTGAAGGCCAAACCATCACTTCCAGAACTCCTTGTTCTTCATTATGCTGAAGATAGCTCCAAAATTACATTGGCTGTATTTTTGGGGTCATCGTCCTGCTGCAGAATAGGCTTGGGGCCAACATGCCTGATGAAGGGGTCCTGCGTGGCTCCGAAACATCGCCTTTTTTTGTAACTGTGTGATCATTGATTAAAATTTTGGACCCATTTTTGGAGATCCTGGTGTGCTGGTGACATTTTCTCTCAATGACTGTTTACGGTTGCAGCCGATGGTTGCTTCAGCACCCAATTGAATATACAGCCATCCTTGCAGGAACGTGTGCGTTGGGAATATTGCGTTTAAGCTTGGGGCCAATCACACGCCTCCCTGATGGTATGGCATGACGAAGTTATGGTCACTCAGTGTTAAAATTGGAAAGCAGGGGGACTGGCAAGGTTACCAGGTATTTCACACAAAGGAAGCAATACAAAGAGAACAGAATAATTTTTAATACAGGTAAATGGTACAACAGACACATGTCAGGAATATGAAAATACGGGGTAACATATGCTTTAAGAACTCTAGAAACTGGATTACAAACCTGTATGATAAGGAAATTCCATGGTCACTGTCTCTCTCACAAGCAGCTCCAATTTTACTCTTCTTTTATCGATGTCGCACATTAAACATGCCTTGCCCTCAAAATGAAAGGAGCACTGGTGGTTGTCACAGAAGCAAATAACAAAGTAATATCTGCATCTCTGTCCTTACCTTGGCCTAGAATGTGACATGCGGCTATCTTCTCATGTTGTTTGTGACAGATTGTATGTGGCATGTGAGCAGGATCACAAGACTTCCCTAGAAGCTGTGGGGAATCCAAGAAAATTAAAGCAGCCCAGAGCTTGTGTACGAAAGAAAGGGCTTTGTGAATGTCAGAGTGTGCGCAAAAAAGGTTTCTCATTATAGTGTGAATTATATAGCAACTCTGATTTATAGTCTTTTTTCCCATAATTTGGCAGGCACGCTTGTTCACACACCAATTCTTTTCTTAATACCAGCAGGAGATATTGCCATATGTACAGTGAATGAATTACCATGGATGACCAAACCTCAACTACAGTGGTCAGTAATAACACATCTACTACTGCCCATCCACTGTAATATCTTTACCAACTTCATCAATGCATAAATACATGCACGGTGAACATGCTGTTCACTTTTCTCCTTCATCATCCAGCTATTGATATATTTTTTCATCAATATGGCCAATATTCATGCTCTATAGCAGTGGTCTCCAAACTGCGACCCTGGGGCCGGATCCAGCTCTTTGCTTGTCTTTATCCGGCCCTTGAGGCATTATTCCTGCCATTGACACCAACAATGGGGCATATTTCCTGCCACTGACACCAACAATTGGGCACTGTTCCTCCCCCTAATACCAAAGACCTGGCATTATTTACTCCCACTGGGCACCATCCGGCCCCCCTAAAGCCTGAAGGATAGTAAACTGGCCCTTTCTTTAGAAAGTTTGGAGACCCCTGTTCTATAGGAAGAATGTTTAAAAGCACTCATTATCACCCTGTAAAGAACCCTTTAATTTCCAAATCGTTTTCCAATTGTCAGATGCTTACAAGCAGGGGCAAGAGACCATTTGTGAATGCTGTTTTCTGTTTGCCCCTGCTTATAAGCATGGAGCCCTTCATATAGAACAGGGGTCTCCATACTTTCTAAACAAAGGGCCAGTTTACTGTCCTTCAGATTTTAGGGGGGCCGGACTGGGGCCATTGAGAGAAGAAATTGTCCTGGCGTCAGTGGGAGTAAATAATACATCTTTGGTATTAGAGGCAGGAATGGTGCCTCGCTGTTGGTGTCAGTAGAAGGAATAGTGCCCCATCGTTGGTGTCAGTTTGAGGAAAAGTGCCCCATCATTGACATCAATGAGAGGGATTATGCACTATTGTTGGTGTCAGTGGGAAGAATAGTGTCTTGTATCAGTGGGATAAAAAGTGCCCCAAGGACTGCATAAAGCAAGCAAAGGGCCGCAGTTTAAAGACCATTGATATAGAACATGGATATTGGCCATATTGATGAAAAATATATCAGTCACATAGGTACAGGAACCCCCCTCCTGTTGTCTTGAAACCTGGATACTGCTCACATCAAGTGATGTGAGAAATAAATGGCATTCTTCGTTATACTCTAACCATGCCCTTGGCTTCTAATTTGGTGTTATGCAGCACACACCTCCTTCATTCGCTGCTTGACTGACATTGACATGAAGAATGCTTTTCGCATTTCCTTTTAACACCCTTTGAGCTGGAACGGAAGGGAAAGTTTGCTGTCTGACCCACTTTGCATATTATGAACCATGAGAGAACTGTCAGCTCAGAAAATTGCATAGGCTACTCCATCCATGTCTATTTAGTAAATGAGTGTTTGTGTTTGGGCAGTATTTAAATGGGTGCTGAAAAAGTGTTCTTGCAGAGGGGTTCCTTGGTGACTTTGGCCATCAATGCTTAGAAATAGGGAAAGCCAACCCTGACTTTCCTGGTTGTTGCAATCAATGATTTGATATGATGGATCCTTGCAAATCTAAGGTTGTGTATCGCCTTCCAAAAAGTGGGAAAAAGAGGCATACGGTCTTGCACTGTGAATAATCTTATTAGAACAAAATATTGGAGTTATATCCTTATCCTGCGAGTTCTTTTATATAAATTATTGATATACACCCTTATAATTTAAAGGGTCATTCTGTGCCAAATAGATATTTAACTTTTTTGTACACACCAGAACTAGCTTTATCTAAAGCCAGTATCTACCAGTATGCATTCAAGTTAAATTGTAAATGTACACCCAAATCTTATGTTGTTTGTGTTCCATTGGTGCGATTTCCCTTCACTTCCTATGGAAGAAGTGAAAGAAAATCTCATCAGTGGGGGAATTCAACTCTAATGCCACGTACACACAACCGGTTTTCCCGTTGGAATAAACTTTTTTCGATGGAGTTCCGACGGAGTTCCGCTGAAACTGTCTTGCATACACACGATCACATAAAAGTCAGACTGTCGTGAACGCGGTGACATACAACACGTACAATGGGACTAGAAAAAGGAAGTTCAATAGCCAGTAGCCAATAGCTGCCATCTCGTACTTGCTTCAGAGCATACGTCGTTTTTGGTCCATCAGAACGGCATACAGACTAGCGGTTTTCCCGATAGGAATTGGTTCCGTCGGAAATATTTAGAACATGTTCTATTTCTAGGTCCGTCAGAAGTTTTGAAAAAAAAAAAGTCTGATGAGGCATACACACGATCGGAATATACGATGAAAAGATTCTGTCTGACTTTTTTTTGTCGGACATTCCGCTCGTATGTACGCGGCATTAGACAGCTGTCACCAGAACAAGTGTGCCCACTGGAAGGTTTCCTCTCCCCCTTGTTCTGGTGACAACTGTAAAATTTGTGATTTTCCCATACTTTTGTTTTGGGTGACAATGGTCATTAAGACCAATGGAAAGAGTGAATATCCCAACTGAGACACAGAAAGCAATAACAATTTCACAGGGGGGGGTTCTTCCACACTCCAAAATGTTTTTAATACATACAATTTAAGAGAAGAAATCAATGACCGCCTCAA
The DNA here is from genome assembly GCA_028564925.1 of Lithobates sylvaticus. NCBI lineage: Eukaryota > Metazoa > Chordata > Amphibia > Anura > Ranidae > Lithobates > Lithobates sylvaticus. Next base: position 153,512,604 of record CM053035.1, on the reverse strand, counting down.
CTCCCATGAAAATCTCTTGTAGCCTTTATCCCTGGTCCATTGGTACAAGGCTACTGGTATGCTCACTCAGCATCCAGATAGATTTATAGCACTTGAGTTGCATAATTGCAGTGCGCATTAATGAGAAGATGACATCATATATGAACAAGTAGGAAGAGGTGTTCATTTCACCATATCTACCAGTCCAGCTATTTAACATCTGCTCTAATTCTAGCTAGTGGCTATCATCTATCAAACAAAAAGGTTCAACGTTCCTTAGATTGTTGTCAGTCTGGCAGATATAGTTGATCGTAGCTGTCGGTCACAGGTCTTGTGATCTTTAAGTTCTTAAGTGCTTTTGGTGCTAGTTGAACATCACTAAACATATTGCCATGTACAGTATGTGAACAAAAAACTGACTACATTGTTGTGTCTTGGGCTTAAGGTATGATGCAGCTGAACCTGTTTCAGATATTTGCAGCAGGAAGGACAGGACGCACCCTAGAAAGAAACTGAACTCATCCTATAATGTGGCGGCAGGGATCTGCGTCACTGTTGTGAAAAATTAATCTGTTAAGCCAGTCAAGTTTTAGAAGAGAAGGCTTTTCGTTTTTAGAATATTGTCAGCTCCAGTCTGTTGATTTTAATCGCTTCATCCAGTCATCCAAAGGTCAGGGTGTGTTAAAGGCACATTTTAAAATTCTATATGTGGAATATTGCTTTGCCGTTATATTATGTTTTCTACAGACAGAGGACCTTATAGCTACTAAACGTGAACTGACACCACCATTATCAAAATATGACACTATAGCTTTGTACAGACACAACTATCCTGCATGATCTGAACACTTTTTCTGATCTGGTTGCATGTGATGTGCTCCAACAGGCTGTCATTCATTAACACACTATACAATAAAGTGTAACTAAAGGCAATTTTTTTTTTTTCATTTTGAATAGAGTAAGGGAGGGTTATAACCCTGTTCGGTTTTCTTTTTTTGCCATCTATGTCCTATGGGGAGATTTCCCTCCACTTCCTGTCCTGTAGCCAGAACAGGAAGTGAGAGGAAATCCCTCCAAAGTGAGGGAATCCCAGGATCAGGGTCACCAGAACTACTGTCCCCATTGAAAGATCACTCCTCTATTACTGTCCTGATGTCAACCCAAAATTTAGGATTTTCTATCACTTTCAATGATAACGGTAAACAGGACAAATATAATTTCCCTAATGAGTTCTTATCCCTCTCCACTCTAACCAAAACTAAAAAAGTTTTGCCTTTAGTTACACATTAAGGGCCTGTGTTGGCATGCTTTCATCCGCCCTGTTGTGCAATGGTAGGCTGCCATGACCTTGGCTTCATGACCCTCACATATACTCTTAACTTATTTATGCTTGGACATAGGAGTGGGTCCTCTAAGCACACTGAGATACTTTGGATCCAGGGTTCCTTGGGATACCTGGGACTATGGAAGCTTCCCTTGCTTGACCTTTCACATAACCTTACCCCTTCTGAGAGACCTGACCTGGCCTGCCTGAGCAATGTTCTCAAGCTTTCCTTCCACAAAACGGATGTAGGCTTTACAGTAATGAGTTCCACAGCAGCCTAGACTGACACAAGCCTGTTACCAGGAGTCCTTCCCAATAGAGATTAGGAGAAGGAAGAGTCCAGAAGAGGAAGGCCTTGTCGATGCTTTACTGAACAATTAGTCAAATCCATATAAACATGTTTACACTCATCCTGGTCAAAGATCACAACGCAATTCTTCAGCTACAAACAGAACATTTGACAGTTAAAGCCAAACTAAACCCACCAATTAAACTGCTTCCTTGGCTGTAAAGGATTTTTTTTTTTTGGGGGGGGGGGGGGGATTGGGTCACTAGTTTTGAGTGGGACTTCCTGTCCCACTTCCTACTTCCGACAAGAGGCCGCCTAGGCGACTCTTCCTCTCCCCCTCCCTTTCGGCAATCTTCTGGGACATGTCACATGTACCAGAAGATTGCCTGTCCACTCGGAGAGCGCAGCACGATTTGCGCATGCGCAGTGCGCGCCCGGCCGTGAGGCCCAAGCTGTCACAGCCGGGTGGCACCACAGTTTCAACAGAGGTGCCACAGAGAGGAGGGGGAGAGGAACGAAGCTCTGTGTGGCTACATCGCTGGACCATGGGACAGGTGAGTGTCTGTTTATTAAAAGTCAGGAGCTACACTTTTTGTAGCTGCTGACTTTTAATAAACAATAAAAAAGTCTGTAACTCCGCTTAAAGTCACAGAGTGGGCTGTACCTTTGGGTTGCTCAGAGTTCTTCATTCCTAGAGAAGGGACGAGAGTAATTCAAAAAGTCCTGTTACTTTCTCCCCTACTTCTACCCTAAGGGAAAGCTCTCAGAGATGGAACCTTAGGCCCCTTTCACACTGACGGACCGTACAGGTCCGCCTGTCAGTTTTGACGGCGGATCTGAACGGGCGCTCCATGCTGGTCTATGGAGCGTCGGATGTCAGCGGAGACATGTCCGCTGACATCCGACCCGGTCTGATCTGCCAAAAGCAGACGGATGGCTCAACGTCCGGATCCATCACTGGCGGATCGGATCGGGGGAGATCTGATGAAAACGGACACGCTGTCCGTTTTCATCCGATCTCTCCATAGAGACCAGCGGAGCTCGACAAGCCCCTCCCCGCTCAGTAAGCAGGGAGGGACTTGTCATCCGCCGGCTCAGCGGAGATCAACGGAGAGATCTCCCGCTGAGCCGATGGACAGAGGCGGACTCCGTGCAAGCGGATCCGCTTTCGTCTGAAAAGGGGCCTTACAGCCTGCATATTCCTAATTTCCCATGACAAATCTCCAGTAACTGCCCACCAAAACTATATATAATCAAGCCCTATACCCAATGTGCCCCACTGCTAGCAGAGGCAGGACTGGCATTATGTATGTCTATTTGCCCCCTAACTATCATTAGTACCTATGGAGACCTCTAGTGGCTTCTACGATACCTACACTGCATATTAATCTATGTAGTCCTGGACCCATTCCATATTAATATGGTATTAAACCCGAAACCAAAAATATAATATTTTGCAGCTAACCAATCATCAGATATGGTGGCCACATCCGATTTCTTTTTTATGCTTTCTTTTATCTGTTTTTACCAGGCGATCTGGCCAGTAACACACCTTATTAGGGGGCCTATGCCCTGGATGAGGGAGCGACAAAGACACCTTTGGACAGCAGCATTGTCAGTCTTGTGGGTGGGGAGTGTTAGATGCACTAACATATTTAGATACTAAACAAATTAAAGCCAAACTCCAGCTAACACTTCATAAGCTGATACTGAAAACTGTTTTGTTCCTTTTGGGGTAAAGGTTTTATATAAATAAATAAAAGCTGATCATTGTCATCTCCTCTGCCAGTGGTAAATATTTTGTCTCAACCCTCAACTGCTACATCTGCTGGACAGCTTGTTCTGTTGAAAAACAACAGTCTTACTGGCTGCATCACCAGGTGAAAATAAAGGAAAGAAAGCCTAAAAGAGAAAACGATTGCAGCTACCACATCTAAGAATTGGTAATCTGCAATATAATAGGTTTGCTTTTGGGTTTAATACCATTTTAAGCTGTATTTTGAGGCTAGAAAGAGGGAACTGAACTGGGCATATACATACCCTTACCCTTCAGCATCAGATCTGCTTCTCTCCCATACATATCTAAGGGACAGTTCATACATCTTTGCAATACATCTTTGAAGCAGCATTTTGGATACATGCTACAGATGCACCACTTTACAGGCATAGTAAGGCCCCCCCCCCTCCATTTTAGCGCAGTGGTTCTCAGCCTCAGTCCTCAAGTACCCCCCCAACAGGACATGTTTTGGGAATTTATCTTAGCTAAAATAGCTGTCCAAAATACCAAGCCATTGACTCTGATTTAAAGCACTTGTTCAAGATGAAGGTAAACCTGCAAACATGGCCTGTTGGGGGTACTTATTTAGCACTGATTTCGAGCACTGAGCTAAAATCTAGCTCAAGACAATCCTAATTGTGGGCATTTTAGGGAAACCAAGTGAGTATTAGAACCCCTTCTTGTCTTTTTTAGGTTTGGCTTTGTGTCCCTTTTCTGAAAATTTGCTTCACTTTCTGTCACACCTACCAATGTCTTTCCTTGGGTACACAGGTCAATCTAACTAGTGTCCCCATTAGGCAAATTGCACTCTAGCACTTTGTTGTGTACACCCCAAATTATTAGGTATTTTGGTGTTTATTAAAGGCAAATCCACTCTGCAATACAAATGTACTCGCTGTAAATCTGAGGGGAAGCACTGGTGATTTTATCATCCAAACATGTAGAAGCAAAGATGCTGTTTTTTTTTTTCCTTGCATGTCCCCCTTGGATCTCCAGCAACTGCACTTCCAAGGGCACTTGTAGTGCAACGTGGATTTGCCTTTACTAAATAAACCCCAAAGTCCAAGATACCTAATAATTTGGGGTGTACAGAGAAAAATGCTAGAGTGAAATTTGCCTAATGGGGAAACTATTTAGATTGACCTCAAGGAAAGACATTGGTAGGGTTTTACCCTCACTTCCTGTTTGGCTATGTGACAGGAAGTGAATACATTTGAAGGAGAAACTGGCAAAATTTGGGAGTTGTCTTCACCCTATCAGGGGTGCAGACATCCCCAAAAACAGACAAGCCTTCTAATCCCTCTGCACTGTATCCCCAAGCAAAAATAAGAAAGGATTTCATTTAGTTTAGCTTTGCAAAGACACATTCCTAAGTTCAACTGTGATGCATGTCAATGGCCCATTTAGACCTTGTTTAATAGAAAACACCAGTTTCCTTTCACTAGAAATATTTGTTAGTCCAGTCCTGGAAATCTGCATCGGCTTTACTATTAATTTCCATAAAAATTGGGTTCTTGCAGCTAGATGTGCGACCGCTGTGTATGTGAGATGCGCAACTGCTGTGTGCGCCGATGTATGTGGAAGCAGTGGCCAACACACAGGAAGTTGATGTCCACCAGCAGAGAGAAGTTGGGTAGATGCCACACTCCCAATTCTGGAGGCATAATAATGGTCTAACACAGGGGTCTTCAAACTACGGCCCTCCAGTTGTTCAGGAACTACAATTTCCATCATGCCTAGTCATGTCTGTGAATGTCTGAGTTTTACAATGCCTCATGGGATGTGTAGTTCCGCAACAGCTTGAGAGCCGTAGTTTGAAGATTCCTGATCACTCTAGCATGTCTTGAAAAAATTTTTTTTTTTCATGTGCCTTGTATAATGCCCAAGAAATATGGTTAGGAAAATACAAGTGGGTCATGACACATCTACATTTCAAATTTGGCACTTAAGATGTCATGCACTATGCAATCTGATTGGCCAATCTCTGTACAACTCGATATTTAGGGAAAATAGGTAATATGAAGATGCATTTGAACAATTAATTCAAAATATACTAAATCAAACAGGCGCCTGCACTAAATCAAATTTATTTAAGATCTAACTGATTGCAGTATATGGTCACCTTTAAAGATCAAGATCTCTAAATATGAATTTATTGGGTTTAGAAACACTTCTATGTTCTTTGTAATGTATTGAAAGATTTGGGTAAAAAAAGAATAAAGCAAATTTCAAAGATATATTAGAAGTGATAGCAATGAGATTAGCATCAAAAGGGTTAATTAACTGAGTACACCTACTAATTGCCTAACAAGACACATCCAATGAGATGAAATTACCCAATTATATTGGGCGTGTGCTATTATCAATGAGAAATCAAAACCACTGTTATCCTAGCGTCAGCTGCAGTTTACATATGCGGGTATTTATTATCGTTATTTGTGCTTCAATGTGCGCCGGTTCGCACGTTCAATTAATGACTTTTCCGGCGCACCAATTAATGTATGAACTGGTGCAGTGCCTTCTTCTTCGTAAATCAACCCCCCATGGTGTGTTTCTTCAACGAGTGGGGCTGGGATACACAGAGATTTCATACGATATTGTTTGGATTCAACATATGGTTGTTGGACTTTTACACTATTTGCGTGAACTGTTATTTATTAATTTGTCACTAGTTTGAATTTTTATTTATTTACTTGCATTTATTAATTTGCGTGGCATGCTGTTTATTAAAGCGGTTCTGCACCCATTTCATTTAGTAAATCTCTTTGCCTTCCAAATCAGGCAAAGAGTACTAAATGAAATGTTTTTTTTTTTTTTTTTTTTTACTTACCTTGTAATTGATGACTTCCGGTCTTCTCTCTCTTCGGCGGCGGGCGGGGTCTCTGTGTCGATCGTCGTCACGCCGCACTGTCTCCTGGGATCAGGTGTCATTGATCCCAGGAGTCAGTGCAGGCATCTTCCGAAATCTCGCGAGATTTCGGCCACATCTTCCGAAATCTCCCGAGATTTCGGCCACATCTGCCGAAATCTCGTGAGATGTCGGCAGATGTGCCGTTGCTGCGCACGCGCGAGTAACGGCGGTGCATGCTGGGCCATCTACAGTGCCTTGGGGTTTCACATGCCCACAGGCAAGATGGACCCCAGCAGACAAGAAGAAGACAAGAAGAAGATGAAGATGAAAACCGGCGGCAATCGAGATGGAAGATGGAACAGGTAAGTCCCCCAATTGAGCTATATGCCCTTGGCATATAGCCCAAAAAAAAAAAAAGAGTGCAGAACCGCTTTAAGTTGTTTTCAATGTATGTTATCCTATACATTATACTTGCCACAGCTTGTTTATGCTGATTTAATTTGCCATTTGCGCTGTATCACTTTCTAGTTTTTTTCATATGAGGGCTATGAATTTACGAGTCCATATGGCTTTTAGGACCGAGTTAGGGCTCTTTCACACGGACGGTCCGTATGTCCGTTTTTCATCCTTCCGTTTTCAGATGAAAAACGGACATACATGCATCCCTATGGGATAGTCCGTGTCCGCTATGGTCCGATTCTGCAGACGGAGGAAAGCCCTATTTTTCCATCCGTCTGCGGATCGGATGACGACGGACTCTACGGTCCGTCGTCACCCGATCTCCCATATGGGAGAGCGCCGCTCTAACAGGTCCGTCACTGCTCCGGTGATCCCCGCTGAGCAAGCGGATATCCACGGGGCGGATCAGCACTGATGCGCCACGTGTGAAAGAGCCTTTTAAGTGTTACTAAACCCAGGACCCTGTATTTACTATATCTGGTTTCTCACAGTACACAGAACATGGAAATGCAATTATTTTAGTAAATATAAACTGCTAAATACTTTTTCTCATCAGCGGTATATAGCAGTCTTATGACTTCAGTGAGTGTCTGGTTAAAGGGGTTGTAAAGGTAAAAGTTTTTTCACCTTAATGCATTCTATGCATTAAGGTGAAAAAAACATCTGACTATACCGGCCCCCCCCAGCCCCCCCTGTTTTACTTACCTGACCCCTCAAAAGTCCCGCGCTCGCCCCCGACATCCTCTTCGCCGCTCACCCTGGCCGTTGATTGGCTAGAGTGGATGGATTGAAAGCAGCACAGCCATTGGCTCGCGCTGCTGTCAATCACATCCAATTGCGCGGCGGGGCCAAGTGATACAGTGAGTGGCTGTATCACGGGAGCGCACCCGCAAGTACTCCACACCATGCGATCGAGCTCACATTTAAGTGAGAAGTACTTGCGGGGGGAGCCGAGACAGCCGCCGAGGGACCCCAGAAGACCAGGTTCGGGGCCACTCTGTGCAAAACGAGCTGCACAGTGGAGGTAAGTATAACATGTTTGTTATTTAAAAAATAAAATAAAATTTCCTTTACAACCCCTTTAAAGCTTGTAGGAGTTTTCATTCTATTTTGACTGTTCTATGAGGCTGCAGGACCCCTGACCCTCTGTTTAGACAGTGCTGATTGGCCCTGTGCCTATCACATGCATTCCCTCAAGAAAAAAATTAAAACTCGATAGCAATACACACCAAACTGAGCATGTGCAGCATGTCTTGTACTATCAGGAGATAGATTGGGGACAGTGGAAGCAGGGGAGGATCAGAGAAGACAGGATAAAACACCTTTTTACACAATGCAGAGGATTAACCCCTTAGGTTCCACAATGTGTATAACAAGCATGCTTTGCTGCATATACAGACTTATTTTTATGTTGTTACTTTAGTAACACTTTAATGCTTTAACACAACCTTGATAGGGTAAAAAAAAAAAAACTTTCCCTGCAAAAGCACAACGTAAAATGACTCATCTCTCTTGCTGCCATAGCCCCGAAATCCCCTCTGATCAAGAGGAATCTTCCTGTGAAGAAAAAACAATATTTCCGGGCAGTATTTCCCCCGCAGCACTCGGTGGTACCTCCAGCTGACCTGAAAGTCACTACAGGACACAAAGTAGGCGATTCATCTCAGCAGTAATACTCAGAACTGAAATACCTGTGTTTGGTGGATGGACCTTTGAAACAAACCTGTTGACTGTGACTGAAGATACTCCACGTGTGATTGTATATACAAAAAAATGTTTTTTTGTTTTTTTTTAAGGTGTAGCCACATGGCTACTGACTCCAACTTGACCTGAATCCTCAGGTGTAAATTGTAGCTATAATAATTCCATCACTGTCTCCCAGACCTCCTGTACACTGCACTGATTCTGTCTTCTCTCTAATATAAGGCCATTAAAATGTACTAATGGAGTCATACTGATAAACTTTTTTTTCTATCAAAATGCCACTTTTCCACCTCCACTCCAGGCACCACCAATTTAATCATTGACGTTTGAAATGTCTGCCTCCTACAGCATCCTTTGGTTCTAGTGATTTGAATAAATCTCCATTAATGTCACTGTGTTCTTGAAAGTGTAGTGTATAATAAAAGAACATTTTATAGCTGTACTGACCAAGCAATGGAGGTATTAATTTGTATAGGTATGCAGGAAAGACATCAGATGTAAAGCCTCCATTAGTCAGTGGATGTGTTAACTGCAGTGCATAGGTTAATGTTACCCTTTGTCCCCCCCCCCCCCCCCTACATAATGGGCTGAGGCCAGCGTAGGAGGTGTGGAAAGATTTATCTTTGAAAAATGTAAACTCGCAATGTAGAAAGAAAAAGTAGATTTACTATGTTGTAGAAAATATCTAGAATTGTTAAATAAGCCTAACCAGTACCTTAAATATAGCACCCTCTACTTTAGGTAGGTGATAGTAGTAAGATTTTTGTCAGTACAGGTCAATTTAATCAGGCCTAGAAGCTTCTAGAGGATTCTAGAAGGGAGGAATGGAAGAGGGGTGGAGCCCTGACCAATCCCCAATCTGGATTGGCAGGGGGCAGGTCTCCTTAAATACCTTGAGTCAGTCCAGCTGGGGATGAGTTGTTGGGTGGAAGAAGCTGGAGATGGAGCACTAGGTTGTCGGGGCCTTTGAGGCACTCCCCAATCTGGGGAGGGGGTGACCTTGGGCCTGAGGGGTTCGGGTGTAAGTCAGAGTCTTGCTGAGAAACAAAGCAGGATCTGGACAGAAGGCACAGAGAGGAACGATGTAGAGATGTAGAGCCAGCAGGAGAGACTGTGTTGTCATTGGCAGTGAAGTGGGGCAGGAGTGCTGCCAGGGCCTGAAGATAACTGACTTTGAGAAATAGGACAGCTAGCACTAAAGGACTTTTCTTTCTCTATTTATTGCTACTCTAAAGGGGCCCATGGTCCCTGCCTGCAAATGGCAGTTGCTAAGACCTGACAGAGTCAGAGTTGGGCCTACCATGTCTTAGCTGTGCCTGGAACCAAGTATTGTACAGGAGAGAGAGCATCGGTCCACAAATAAGCGTTGTGCTGGATGAGACTGGAGCTCTAGAAGTGTAAATAGAGGTTCCAACTGATCATCAAATGGCAGTTGCTAAGGCCTGACAGAGTCAGAGTTGGGCCTACCATGTGCTAGCTGTGCCTGAAGCCAAGTATTGGACAGGAGAGAGAGAGAACTGATCCACAAATAAGCATTGTGCTGGATGAGACTGGAGCTCTAGAAGTGTAAATAGAGGTTCCAACTGATCATCTTATCGATTTCATTATTGATTATGGGCATCCCTAAATTTACCTTACCCTATCCAAGTTCAAAATCCCTCAATCAAAGACATAACAATATACATATGGACTGTTCATTGTCTCTAAGGTGAATGGGAAGTGAATGCCAGGCTGGGCAGGGTGACAGGTGGACCACAATATCCAGCAGCCCCTACATGGGTACCACTACATAAATATTTAAATTTTTTCTTGAATTGCTCCTGAGAATTAGCAGTGAACTTTTTGATATATAAATGTTTGTATGGGCCCTGCCTGTGTCTACAGCAGGGGTTTCAATCTGGCAGCCCTCCAGCTGTTGTGAAACTACAAGTCCCATCATGCCTCTGCCTGTGGGAGTCATGCTTGTATGTGTCAGCCTTGCAATGCTTCATGGGACTTGTAGTTTAGCAACAGCGGGAGGGCTGCCAGTTTGAGAACCCTGGTCTACAGCTTCATGGCTGTATGTCTGTAAAGCAAGATCCAAAGCTGCCTCTGGCTGCTAGTCTCATGAGAGTTGGAGCAAGATACGGTGATGTCCCTACTGGGATGCTAGAAGTTCTCCTTGCTGGGGGCAAACAAACATCAAAAAGTAAAGCCCTGCCTCTACCAAAATGGACACATCCACTAAGGCATGATGAGTCAGTACTGCGGAAAAGATTTGTTGCAGGGAGACCACTGGAAATACTGTTGACTAGCCCTTTGCCTTTTGCTTCACTTTTTTGGAAACAGTTTTCAGAGTCCAGTTCCTCTTCCATCTTGTTAGTGGTACAGAGTACTGATTTTGATATTTGTACATTAGGGTACCCATTTTATGCCCTTGGGGCTGTATATGAGTCACCATTTGGAGCCAACACAATCAATTATCTTGTAACCCTCCATATAATCCCAGCTATCATACTACTCCACTTTACCAAAAACTAACCCTTCTATGCCAAAAGATGGCAGTTATCATTTTTATTAGGTTTATTAAATTATATATTTAGCTGCTTGCTGACCAGCCGCAGTCATTAAACTGCGGCAGGTTGGCACGGCTGCGCAAATCGCCGTAGGTGTACGTCGGCTGCTTTATAAACTATAGGGGGCACACGCGCCCCAGAGCCGATGCGCATTGCTGGCGACCGTGATGTCCGCCGGTGACCCGCGATCGCTCCTCAGAGAGCCAGAAGGGGGATATGTCAATGTAAACAGACAGATCCCCGTTCTGTCAGGGAAGTAGAGAGGGATCTGCTGTTCCTAGTGATCAGGAACAGTTATCTCTCTCTACTACCAGTCAGTGCACTCCCCCCACAGTTAGAAACACCTCCCTAGGGAACACTTGATGTGTGACATTTAAAGTATCTCACATTCTTTTAAATATTTTATTATATCTTTTCATGTGACAACACTGAAGAAATTTACACTTTTCTACAATGTAAAGTAGTGAGTGTACAGCTTGTATAACAGTGTAAATTTGCTGTCCCCTCAAAATAACTTAACACACAGCCATTAATGTCTAAACCGCTGGCAACAAAAGTGAGTACACCCCTAGGTGAAAATGTCCAAATTGCGCCCAAAGTGTCAATATTTTGTATGGCCGCCATTATTTTCCAGCACTGCCTTAACCCTCTTGGGCATGGAGCTCACCAGAGCTTCACAGGTTGCCACTGGATTCCTCTTCCCCTCCTCCATGACAACATCACGGAGCTGGTGGATGTTAGAGACCTTGCGCTCCTCCACCTTCCATTTTAGGATGCCCCACAGATGCTAAATAGGGTTTAGGTCTGGAGACATGCTTGGCCAGTCCATCACCTTTACCCTCAGCTTCTTTAGCAAGGCAGTGGTCATCTTGGAGGTGTGTTTGGGGTCGTTATCATGTTGAAATACTGCCCTGTGGTATATAGAGGATTCACCTTGTTAGCACACCTCCTGCGTTCCAGCTGACCGGAAATGACGTATCTCAAACACTACCCAACGCTGTTTTGTCAGCCTATATCTGATGTCTTCAGGGGTAACCTCTGAAGACGTCAGATATAGGCAGACGAAACGGCATTGTGTTTGAGATATGTCACTTACGGTCAGCTGCAACGCAGGTGGAGAGCTAACCGGTGATTCCTATAAAATACATTCTAATCCTTGTCTTCAATGATGTAAGTGCAATACAACCTTCTTTTTAAATAAATGATTCACATTACTGCACCATGAGAGTATCCTTTCCCCTTCCTCTCTATATGGCAACACTGGAGCTTTGAATACGCTATATATATATATATATATATATATATATATATATATATATATATATATATATATGTTATTGAATGGATGACAGCAGCGTTTGGATTCATTCCTGTGACCTCATGCATGACATCTTGGATTTTCCCATATGCCCAATTTGACTCTCTGTAATAGGGGTCAATTAAGTCTGGTGAGTGCATTGTTTGTCTCTGCATGCCGGTGGAGAGGAACCTTTCTTATACTCACTGAGGACGTTTATTCACGTGTGGGATCTATATATTGACTTCACAATTTTTATGTATTTTCATAACTTAAATGAAGATTTATTTGTTTATTCACTATGTTGATTCATGATATGTAATTTATGATATAAGAGCGTGGTTCCTTTGTTTCTTTTTCATGTGGTTGATGTTGTGGAGCTGTGTGGGATGTGGAGAGCGCTCTTCTCAGCGGTGGTGTTGACAGGGATGTTTGTGTCCTGAGCAGAGTAGAGCTCCGCAGCCATTTTCTTCTTGAGTGCCAGGATGATGATCCCATAGCATGCCTGCACATTGCCACCTACCCGGCAGACGCATTTTTTTTTAGACTTCTGGAAGGTCTCTGGAAGCTGATGAAGTCAAACATCTCGCCATCTAGGTAGCTGGGATCTAGAAGCATGGGCTGGGGAGAAGACTGGGCACCAAAAACTTCAGGGGACCCTTGCTTTGTCCATAGAGTGAAAGGAATAAAAAGCAGACTCCATCCTCTCACCACCTCACTTCCTCTAAACAGCAGCAGTGTGTAATGCTGTTAGGTGAGAGGAAATAGAAGAAAGCTACCGGTATTTTAAAAATCCAATCCCAAAGCAGGTTGCTGGGGATTCGGATTTTACTGGCTGCCTTATGCTGGCACCGGCCCTGATTTAAAGAGTTATCATAATGAATCACCCAAAGTGAGATTTTCCAACTCCTAAAGTTGGCGGTAGGTTTCTTGACTCAGAACAATTGACAATAAAGTGCAATAAATCAATCAATCCAAATAGTGACACCATAGTTCTGTCAAAACAGCCAACTCGATTAAATCTCCAACCTTGTCACTTCCGCTTACTCTCCAGCATCAGTAATTGGAGATTTCCATGAGTTACCTGTTTTCACAAAACACCGGCAGCATATACACTACGGTACACGCTATAATGAGTAAACATTGTTGGTCCCGGCCGCTTATAACCTCCAAGGCGGCGACAACTTTTTTTCTCCTTACCCGATGTTCTGTCAAAATGGCCAACTCATTGTGTACCGTAGTGTATGCGCTGCCGGTGTTTTGTGAAAACAGGTAACTTGTTCAAATCTCTAATTACAGCTGCTGAAGAGTCACCGGAAGTGACGTGATTGGAGATTTTGACAAGTTGGCTCTTTTGACAGAACACCGGCTCTACAGCGCAAGCAGAGTGGCATCGCTTTCTCAAAACAATCTATGCAGGTTTTCCTAGTGATAGGGAGGGCACTCTACAATGTAAGCAGCTTTTTACTTGTTTCATATTTGTGAGTAATAAATGGTATCACTCTGTATTGGTTCCCTTTTTATATTACGTCAGTGAACCAGGGTTGCTGGGGTTCCTTCAGCATTGGGCAATTTTTGCCTCTAAGATAAGTTCCCACTGACACCATTGATCTTTTTAGCTATCTGTAAGGAGGCAATTCTTCCCAATGACCACAAGTGTAAGGACCATTCTTCCCACTGACCATCACACCAATGTATTATGAGTTGTAGATTTATAATTTTAAGCAGGGGTTCCCCGAGACCGAAGAACTATTTTAAGGGTTCCTCTGTGTTGAAAAGGTTGAGAAAGGCCGTATTACGTGGTGTTATGGTGGAGAGGAGGAGAGTTGCTTATGACCCCCAACAGGTGCAAGAAGATCCCAAAGGAGACATACCAACTCAGACTTTTTTTACCTTCTTTTTAGTTAAAGGGGTCATGGCTATCTGGTGAGTGCACATCCAGTTGAGCACTATAGGTCAGTATTTCACGTTGAAGAATGAAGGAATCCATTGATATAGAAGATATTTTATTAACTTTATTCATAAGGACTTTTTTTCATTGTCAATATCTGGATTGATTGGTTTATTGCACTTTGCACTTTATTGTCAACTGTTCCACAGTATATGATTAGTGTTTGTATCTTAGCGTCCCCTCACGCCTATATTAATTTCTTCACACCTGCCTAAAACTTTTGCACAGTACTGTATGAGTACACATAGGTTAACATAGAGGGGCATTAAGAGGCACAAAAAAAAAAAAATTCTTTAAAAAAAAAAAAGCTACAAAAAAAAAAAAAAGCCTTTAAAAGCATCCTTTTGTGATGCCCAGTTGCATAAGGGCCCCAATTTGTTAGTCAAGTCCAGCTAAATCTACTATCTACACTACCCTCTCCCCAGACTGACAATGCTGCTTTCCAAAGGTGTGCTCATTCGGTGACGCACAGGACAGGAAGTGTTAGCAGACAAATCACCAGGTAAACACAATGGAAAAACGGTCACAAAAGAAATCAAATGCAGCCACTGCACCGGAAAGCTGCAATATATTACATTTTTGTTTTTGGGTTTAATACTGCTTTAAATAATCGGCCATTAGTGTCTCTGCTCTACAGCAAATCAAGGTAAAATCTAACAAGTTGCTATGGGTTACTGTACTTAGCACCTCATCAGTACTCTTTGCACTCCCTTATTAAAAAAGCCTGAATGCGGTGTAATACTCGGTTTAGTCTCCTTTGGAAAGCGCTGCACGCATAGTTGGCGTCTGTACAAATCGAATCCACCCATACAGTGAGTTACTCTGAGTGATATCTGGCAGGCCTCCCGCTCTCCCCAGACAGACATTCCTCCTGTAATAAGCAGCAGCTGGAGCGCCATTTCCGGGCCTGCAGCTGAGGCAATGAGAGGAAGATGTGTGGAGGGTGTGCTGGAGCTGTGAGGGGGACTTTAATCTCTGAACGTCATTAAATTCTCCAGGAGGAACCTCAGGGAGGAAGCAGGGCGGGAGTGGAGGGGGGTCAGCACCTTCTATGAGGTAGGAAGCATCTCAAGTGCCAAGGCCTCCCTGCTCTAATTTAGCAGCTCTGTGAACAACATGCTGGAGTGTGAGCTGGGAGGTGATAAAAAAATAAGCCTGCGAGGAGGAGGAGGAGGCGACATAACACGAATCTGTTCATGTAAAACACAGAGAAGCAGCAGGCTTTCTCAGTTATATCCTCAAGAACCGTCAAACTGAAACTCCATGTTGGTTTTCAGTAAGCCCCTGGGTAGCAATACACTTATTGATTTTGCAAAAATTGCAAAATTGACGCTTAAAGCAATTGTAAAGGAAAAAACATTTTGTAAAAAAATAACAAACATCTCTATACTCTATACCTGCTCTGTGCAATGAGCGCCCCCCCCCCCCCGAACCTCCTCTTCTCAGGACCCCCGCTGGCGCTCCTGGCTCCTCCTCCCTGTCCAGTTCCCCCATGGGAAGCCGCTTCCGATGGGGGCACTCATGGGTTGGCATTCTTGAAAGTGCCTATGACAAGTCCAGTGCTTAAATTAACCCCCTCGGGACAATAACCCCATGGGGGCATGTGGGGCAGAGAACTGAAGATTTAGGCCTTGTTTATGGGGGCATACTATAGCCTACGGCCATGCAAGGGCTGTGTTTGCCTGCATAGGTGTTCCATGCATCCCTGTGCATGCAGCCCTATTCATTTCAATTGGGAAGCAGCAGCTGCACGCACACTCCCAGTTTCACAGCAGTTTAAATATGCATGGCCCAGAATGCAGATAATGTGTATTCAGGCACCTGCACCCACATAGCTGTGTCCGTGCAGCCACTGCGTCCCAGTTGACATGAATGGGACTGCCTGCACTAAACACCTATGCATTCCCTTGTGGGCGAACATGGCCTTCGCATGGGCGTCAGTGTTGCCAACCGTCAGTATTTTTACTGGCAGCCAGTAAAAAACAGGCAATTTTCTCCTGCCAGTAAATGCCAGTAAAAGTAAAAGGTTGCCAGTAAAAAATATGGCTGTGACGCTTGGCTTGGTCCGGAGCCGGCTGAGACCATCTGAGTGCCTGCTACAGTGTGATCGAGCGGCTCTGGCGGAGGAGGTGCCTGAGCATATTGTGTGATGTCATGGTGCAATGGAGCCAAGCAGAGTGGTCAGAGCCTCGTGTGCTGGTCTACAGTATGGGAGCAAGGCAGGCTGGGACCAGGACCATCAGTTCTGTTTAGACTGGAGTGGACTGGAGGGGCTACTTGGCTTGGAGAGAGACTGTCACTGTGACTCAGGAGGGGACGTGTCGTGTCGGTGAGGTGTCACCGTGAGAGCCAGTTTTATGTGTGTGCTGCCCATTCTAATTTATTGCCCTCCTGTCTCCTGTCCCTGAGCTACTTACTTACTATATCAAAAATAAAATAAGAAATATGTTTTTTTCCTTATTATCTACCTTAAATCATATTGCTAATTGCATATTGTATTTGTTTGTAGCCTAAATACTCTAATTTGCACTTAAAACTTAAATTTTGTAACTTTTGGAAATGCCAGTAAAAACGTGGCTGTGCCAGTAAATTTTGGGTGTTGTGTCAGTAAATTTCAATCTGCTAGGTTGGCAACACTGATGGGCGTATGATATAGTATGCCCGTGTGAACAAGATCATAAAAGAAGGGAGACACCACCATCATAAGGGACACTTGTCAATGAATGTTAGTACCCTCCCTAGTGCTTACTTAAAACAATAACTATACTTAAAGTGGTGGGACACCCTGAAAACAAAAACTTGAAAAAATATTAGTAACAATTTAAAATGAAAAAAAAAAACAGAAATGGCTGTGGCTAGGCAGATTGTCCTGCCTCCTCCAGCGCCGCGGTGATCTTTTCTCCTTCCGTCTTCTAGTGAATGGGGCGCGGTTTGTTATGGGAACTGTGTCCCACAACACACCGCGTTCCCCATTCACAAATAAGACTCGCGCATGCGCAGTAGTCCGCGCGACTCGCGCATGCGCAGTAGTCCGCGCGCCGACTCGCGCATGCGCAGTAGGAAACGAAAAGCCATTTCCCTTCCTGAGGATGGCGGCGCTGGATCTGGATCGCCGAGGGACATCTCGGCCTCCACGAACGATATCGCGGGCGCCCTGGGAGGGTAAGTGTACTTATTAAAAGTCAGCAGCGACTTTTTTTTTAGCTGCTGACTTTTACATTTTTTTTTTCAGGTGAAACACCGCTTTAAGCTTTAAAACCTAAGAAGATAAAGGTAATATATTTCAGCATCCCAGTCCTTAGATGTGGTGGCTGTATTAGTTTTCTTTTCTTTTTTCACACTAAGATAATTTTCAGCAAATACAGAAAATAACTGCTGATCTTGCCAGAAATGAAGTGTCTTTGTCCTTTCCTATTAACTGACCGGGAAGTAAATAAGAATGTGATCCTGTTTATGAAAAACGACTACTACTGATCCTGTCGATGGGGCATGGGCAAAAATGATCTGCTGGAGTTTTCTGGCAGGTTGCCTATCCCCCTGTCAGAGCACAATAACACAGCAGGGAAGATCGCTGTACTAACATCACATGGTTAGTACAGTGGCTCCTCCAGAGCTGTCAGTTTTTTTTTCGTTCAGTCCTGCCGGGTTGAATAAAAAAAAACTACTAGTGTGTACTAGGCTTAAGAGAACACTAAAGCCAAAGTCAGCCAGGCAGACAGCATTTTCACAAGGAGACTAGCAATGGTAGATTACAGCTTTCTCCCAGTACAGGTTTCCCTTTAACCGCTTGCCGACCAGCCGCTGTCATTATACTGCGGCAGGTCGGCACGATCCCGCAAACCGTCGTAGCTATATGTCGGTCCCATAGTAGGTACACGTGCCGTCTGCACAGCGGGCGTGCTGATGCTCGTGACGGGCGGTCGTGGGCATGAGAGGCAAAACAGGGATGAGTGTGTGTAAACACACACATCCCAGTTCTGTGAGGAGAGGACAGAGAGATCGTGAGTTCCTACAAGCTGGGAACCACGATCTCTCAGCTCCTATAGTCACTCCCATCCCCCACAGTTAGAACACACATCTAGGGAACACAGTTAACCCCTTCCCTGCCAGTGACATTTATACAGTAATCAGTGCATTTTTATAGCACCGATCGCTGTATACTTGTTAATCGACCCAAAAATGTGTCAAAAGTGTCTGATGTGTCAGCCATAATTTCGCAGTCTCGATAAAAATCACAGATCGCTGCAATTTACAGTAAAAAAAATAATAAAAATGCCATAAATCTATCCCCTATTTTGTAGACGCTATAACCTTTGCGCAAACCAATCAATATACGCTTTTTGCTATTTTTATTACCAAAAATATGTAGAAAAATATATATTCCTGCTAAACTGAGAAAAAAATTTGCTTTTATTTTTTTAAAACGGGGCTATTTATTACAGCAAAAGGTATAAAATAGTGTTTTTTTTTTTTCAAAATGTACGCTTTTTTTATTTATAGCGCAAAAAATAAAAACCGAAGAGATGACAAATACCACCAAAAGAAAGCTCTATTTGTGGGAAAAAAAGGATGTAAATTTTCTTTGGGTACAACGTTGCACGACCGCGCAATTGTCAGTTAAAGCGACGCAGTGTCAAATTGCAAGAAATGGCCTGGTCATTGAGCAGCCAATTCTTCCGGGGCTGAAGTGGTTAAACAATGTGCTGTTTTATTTTATCATGGTAGATTTATCCTGCCTCCCCTGTTTAAAAAAAATGTCCAAACCTTCCATTGCTCTCCTGCAGACTCAGAGGAGTTTTTATCATACTGCCCTCAGGAAAGACAGATTTCAGATGTTAATCTAGACATGCAGTACATTGTACTTCCAGGCTTAGATATGATGAAAGATCCAGGAACTGGCCTTTCCCCTTTATTACTACAGCAGACATCCATATCAGCTGTGTGTCCTACCCCCAACCTGAACTCCTTCTCCTTCCAAATACCTCTCTTCTCAATGCCTTATCTGCTTGACTGATATGTTTTCCACAATGTAAGAAGAGTGGGGAGATAGATATTCTGCTTATTATTACTTGTCTGTTGTCTCATACGTTATCCAATTACTATATTAAGATGTCTGAGAGCTTATCTATACTTTCCTGTTATTATACCTATGTAGGTGGCATTGCAATGTATAGGGAAAGTAAACAAACCTATGGCAACCAATCATTTCAAACTGGGCTGCTTTAGTGTGTTCGTTGTGCACTTCGCAGTTGTTTAATAGATCTTCTTCTTGATATTATGTGTGTAGCGTGGTCGTACCCCTTTTAGGGAAGAGACTACATCCCCCATAATTCCCCAGGCTCCCGGGCTGCTTGTTTCCGCACGAGAGGCTGCTGGGGGGGTGATAAAAAGGAGGAGGAGAGACCGCCTCTTCCTCTTCTGATGCCGCGTCGGACTGGGACGCCTCTTCTGACTGAGCTGGTGACGCGGAGACTTGTTCCTGAGGGGACACCTGTGCGGACCGGGACGGCTGAAGGCCTGAAGCCTGGGCCTTGCAGCAGACGGAGTGAGACTCTCATCCCTCAGAGTCAACAGCAGCGGAGCGGAGACTTTTCCCTACAGTCGGTCGGTCGGAGTTGAGGACCGGAACGCAGGGGCTGTGACTGAGGAGACCGGACGCCGCCATTGGAGGGACCGGAGCTGAGGACGGTACCCCAGGATTGGTGAGAGAGCTGAAAGGCTCATCCTGCATTGATACACACATTTTTATGCCTAGTGAACTGCCAAGGCACAATTACCTCAGAGCAGCAAATGTTACTTTCTGTGGATTACAAATACACTATTTAAAGCTACATGTGCACCACCTTTACAGATCTATTGCCGGTGAAGAATACTGTACTATTTTAAGGACTGAGCTCTATTGCTAGGGATCAGGCCTGGTCCGTTAGGTAGGCGCAGATAGATTTATTGCACCTCAGGGGTGCATAGCAGACGGTCGCTACACTTGGCGCTCCGTTCCCCACTTACCAGTTTGATACATATATGTGTACATGTTAAAGTGCATATTGCAGGGACCTGCTAAAGTATTGTAAGTCATATGTTCAAATGCATGTTATTATTTCTTTTCCTTACTGCCAAAGTAAAGCCAGTTATTCTTATCTCAGCAGTCTGCTTGTGAGTTCATACCCATTACACTTAGAGTATAAGTGATATTTATATGTGCATAGATACATACCCCTTCACTAACTGTGCCAGAGCGGGTAGAGCAAATTGCCGGGGGTTGGTGGAGCTGCACTCAGGGACCCAAAACAAACCAGCGGCCCTCTTAACTGGGGGTATCGCTACACGTGGGGGGCTCGTAATCCGGGATCCTGAGTCAGCGGGAAAAGCCGCCAGAAGGTACCGGCATGGACCCGATAGAAGTGGGACGGTGGTCCGCAACATGGGCCACTGATCCAGCCGCAGCAGCAGTCATTGAACTGCCAGGGATATGGCAGAGAGAGGCAGTCAAGCAGCTCATAGTGTCCCTATCCCCATGCCACAAGTCATGGATAATGGACATGAGAAATGATGTCGGGTATACATGCGCCATAATAGAATGGAAGGAAGAGACTCCAGAGCAGTTCAGGAGCCAAAGCATACGGGCACCGGATGGTCAGACCTATCAATTGCTGCATACGCTGCGCGCGCAAGGGAGACTATTCTCCTGTGAAAACTATGCTATCCCCAAAGCAGGAAGAGCAGAAGGGCGCGGAAAGCCCCACACCCGCACAACCTACTCTTAGCGCAGAACTGTGTGCTGTCCTAGGGGAGATTGTGACTCAGTGCAGAAGAGACCCCGGGATTACCCGATGTCGGGATACAGGAAACTCCGGATGTTCTCAGGGAGGACACCTGTACCCTCGGGAGAAGAGAGATTTAAAGAGTGGTTAGATGGTGCCACGCAGGCCCTAGAAGAATGGGAGGTCCCAGAAGGTAGAAAGAAGCAAAGGATTGTTGAGAGCCTAAAAGGACCTGCCTTAGAGGCCATACGCAATCTGAAGACAAGCAAAAAGGATTGTACTGCCCAGGACTACATAGACATCCTGGAAAGTGTGTTTGGTGGGACAGAAAAAGTCACAGAACTTACCTATCAACTGGAACACTGTTACCAGAAGACAGGGGAGAAGCTGTCGGAGTATATGGGACGCATAGACAAGATCCTGCATAGGATTATCCTGAAGAAGGGGATAGATCCGGGGAAGGTAGATGAAGCCCGTGCCCAGCAGGTGATGAGGGGAGCCCAACCCCTGGACCCTGTCGCACTAATTCTACGCACCCGGCAGGATGGGAAGAACCTGGACTACCCTGATCTCATTCGAATGGTCAGAGAAGAAGAGGCCATGTTGGAAGAGAAACGGGAAAAGCAAGTGGTGGGGTCTACAAAACTTCCAGTGGCCACGGTCAGGTCGGCCTTAACCCCTGAATGAGAGACAGAGGTAGATGCCCTGAAGTTGCAGATGTCCCAGATGATGGAGATACTGACGTCTCTAGTGGCGAAAGAGTCGCCCAGTCCCAAGAAAGAAACAAGCAGGAGGGAATTGTTTCCAGCTGTTTCAGCACCAGCATCCCCACCTGACTACAGTGAGATGATCTGTTTTAATTGTGGAGGAATTGGTCATATTGCAGCTGTATGTGCCAGTCCCAAGAAGAAGAAAACAGATAGCCGCCAGCCGGCGGGAAACGCCAAAGGGCCCCGGTGAGGGAGTCAACCGGGTGCCCATCGCCTTCAGTGAGCTCCAAGAAGAATAACGGAAAGAGAAGAGATCAGACCCCTCGGAAGGAACCCAGGGATCCTCAACCAGGGTACACTCCAGAGAAAGGGGGCAAGACCCCTCGGAAGGAATACAGTACTCCTAAACGAGAACCCCTAAAAGTGAGAGGTAACAATGTCCCTCAACGGGTTCACACTCCCAGCAAGAGGGAGAAAATGAATGCATACCAGGCTCAAGAAAGGATCAAGTGCAGATCAAGTGAGAAGGAAAAGAGTCCACAGAAGAGGACAGCATCAACTCGGCCCTACCCAGAAAAGCTAGTTGGTCCATCCCCTACTGTACCCATCCAGGTGGAAGGAGTGTACACAAAGGCCCTCCTAGACACTGGAGCACAAGTGACCCTATTGTATAGGGACTTCTATGACAGATACCTGAGCCATCTGCCAATACAGAAGATAGAAGAGTTGGAAATAAGGGGACTGGGAACTCAGTGTTTCCCCTATGATGGATACCTACCCATACGGTTGACCTTTGACCCATCCGTAGCTGGGAAGACTGAAGTGTTTGACACCTTAGCAGTGGTGTGTCCCCGCCCACCAGGAACCAGCAAGACTTCCCCGATCATAGGGACGAACACGGACCTAGTCAGAAGGCTTCTGACCCCCCTGGTGAAGAAAGAGAGTCTTTCAGCCCCCAAGATCCATCCCATGCTGAAGGCAGCCTACCAGCGGTTGGTCCTAGAGCAGAAGACCCCAACTGAGGGGATAGGAAGGGTATGGAGGCTTGGAAAAGAAGGAGCGGTGTTACAGCCTGGAGAAGTAACCTGCATGAGAGCCACGGTGAAACTTACTTGGGAGCAGCCTGGCCCCTTTGTAATGTTGGAACCCGACCCAATGGAGGGTCACTCAGGTCTGGAAGTGATACCAGAAGTGATCTCCTTGAAGGACCTGAAGAAGGCAAGAGGAAGAGTCCCTGTCAGTGTGAGGAACCCCATGGGGCGGCCCGTGGAGATCCCTGCCAGGATGCTTCTGGGACAGGTGAGTCCTGCTGTCCCAGTTGGCTGGTCAGAAGTGAAGGGGACGGGTGAAGGAGAAGATGTTTGGAAGAAACTCTCCATGGAAAACCCTAACCTACCTGGAGCTTGGAAAGAGAGAGCCAAGGCCCAGCTGACCAGATGGGAGAAGATTTTCTCCAAAGATGAGTTTGATGTGGGGTGTGCGAGGAGTGCCACCCACCGAATCCGCATGCAAGAGGACAAGCCATTCAGAGAGAGAGTGAGGCGAGTCCCGCTAGCAGATCTGGAGGATCTGAGGGAGCAGCTTGCGGAATTGAAGAAGACGGGAGTGATTCGGGAGTCCAGAAGCCCCTATGCCTCCCCAATTGTGGTAGTCAGGAGAAGAATGGGTCATTGAGGCTCTGCATTGACTACAGAAACTCTCAACAGGAGGACCATTCCTGACCAGTACACCACGCCAAGGATAGAAGATGCCTTACAGAGTTTATCTGGAGCTAAGTGGTTCAGTGTGATGGACCTCAAGAGTGGGTATTACCAGATCCCATGCATCCAGAAGACAGAGAAAAGACTGCCTTCATAACCCCAGTAGGATTCTTTGAGTTCAACAGGATGCCTCAGGGCCTATCTGGAGCTCCTGCTACATTTCAACGCCTTATGGAAAGGACAGTTGGAGACATGAACCTCATAGTTATGGTCTAGAGCCCTACGGACGACATGAGTAACGATGACACATAGGAACAACACAAAACTCACCAACATGAAATAGACCTGAAAGTGTGCCTTGGTCTACCGTATGGTACACCAAAATAAGGGGCATACCCTAGATAAAGAATGATAAGAAGTAGTTATGGAATAATGTGGAAATGAGTATTCAGTCTGGGGTAAGAATACTTGGAAGAGGCTTTTAAAAGGGGAGGGTGGGTGGGTATCACGCACAGGAAACCGACAAAGACCGGCGGCCTTTGGGCTGCTTAAATACCCTCCGGGCTCCTCCCATAACTTCAGGCCGGTACCCGGCCTTCCAATTTATGGTCTAGAGCCCTACGGACGACATGAGTAACGATGACACATAGGAACAACACAAAACTCACCAACATGAAATAGACCTGAAAGTGTGCCTTGGTCTACCGTATGGTACACCAAAATAAGGGGGCAAAAAAAACCTTCAGGTAGGGGATAATTATTTATTAAAGGCAATGTCACTGAGTAAGTCGAGCAAAGGCCTGAGCCATCTCTAACTGTGGTTTAGGAATGTAGCGAGAGAAGCAGGCCGATTTCCACCGACCCAGTTTCTTGATCACGTGGTCCGGAACCCCCTGTCTTGAGGCCGTCGTGGCCGCCCCGATCCGGAATGAATGCCCGGAGTACTGGCTGGGGTCCAACTGAAGATTGCCGAGAAGGACCCGGACATGTTCCACGAACTGCGACGAGTTGAGGGGTTTTAACCGAAAGGGTAGAAGCGGACTGGACCCTGATCGGTCGGATAGCAGTGCCGTCAGGCGGTTTAACACGGCAACTGGGCACCAGTTGTTGTGAGTCCTGTACAGGTGAATATCTACTCCGGAACCTCGCTGCTGAGTTTTGGATGTCGCCAAGTGAAGGACGTAGTGATCCTGGTGGCGGCAGAGATTACTTCTATGCAAAGACTGGACCGGGCTGGGTGGCTGCGAGTGAACTCGCTGGGGCCGTAGAAAACCCATAAAACGCCATGTGAATCGCAGCCTGCAGGACGGTGCTGTGGAGGAGACCGAAAGGGGACCTATCCAGGATGTCAGACATCCCCTTGAAGATCTCCCCCGTGATAGGCAGCCGCTTCGGGCTGACTGGCGGCTGGTGTTTCTGAACTCCACGTAGTAGGGCCGTCACTGCGTGGCAGGAGAACACCGAAGGCCTCGCGGGGTCTTGAAGTGACAAGTAGTGCTGCACCCCGGCTACGTACTGTCGTATCGTGCTGTGTGACAGTGCTAGGTGAGAATGACAATAGGCGATAAACGCCAGGACCTGCTTGAGGCTGGAAGACTCACGAGGGCGATGGGGCAGGAACTTGTTAAACGCCCTCCAGGCCGTCCGGCAGGCCCGACGGGTGTTGCGGGCAAGCGAGGCGTTAATGATGTTGGTAGCTGAGCGTAGATGTGGGGCTAGTCTAAGGTCAGTTGTGACCAATCCGGGATAGTGGCTGAAAGATGGTAGGCTCCTGGCATCTGTTCAAAGAAAGAAATAAAGTTATAAAACGGGAGAGTGCGTCCGCTGCTGAGTTAAACTCCCCTGGAATGAATGAGCAGTAAACATTGAACTGATGCTGTAGGGATAGCTGGACCAGTCTGCGGAGGAAGGACATGACGGGCCTGGACTTAGACCTGCCCTTGCTGATGATCTCGGCTGTGGCTTGATTGTCTGTCGTGAAAGCCACAGTCTGTCCAGACCAATGGTGACCCCATAGGTGAGCGGCTGCTACGATGGGGAAGAGCTCAAAGAGGGCTGACGTGGTAGTGAAGCCTGGTGTGGCTAGTGCTTGAGGAGGCCAAGGGGCGGCGAACCACAAATGGCCAAAAATGGCGGCGCATCCTGTGGATGCCGCCGCATCGGTCACCACCTGTGGTGACTGCGTGGACACGACTGGGATGAACAGCGACACACACCGTTCCAATTACTAAGAAAGTGTTCCCACATGGCCAGATCTGCCCTGGCTGCAGAATCCAGCCTGATGACCTGGTCCGGGTCAAACTGGCTTTGGCCGAGAAGGACCGATGATAATCGTAGAACAACCGTATTTGTGGCCCAGGTCTACGATCAAATGGAGGTAGAGGTCCAAAGCTCCCTGGCCGAAGGCGAGCGTGCTTTTCTGTTGAGCCTCGGATCCTTTGTTTCAAAACCACCGTTCGTTGTGCACTGAGGCCAGGTTAACGCAGAATTCCTTCCTTACGTGGGTGGCACCAGGTGGGAAAATAGATCTCCTTGCTGCACTGATATTAT
Organism: Lithobates sylvaticus; assembly: GCA_028564925.1. Lineage (NCBI taxonomy): Eukaryota > Metazoa > Chordata > Amphibia > Anura > Ranidae > Lithobates > Lithobates sylvaticus. The sequence goes on along the minus strand of CM053035.1, from coordinate 153,486,697 downwards.
GTGGACACAACTCAACGATTGAGGAAGACAGGGAAGACACGAGGGTGTGTAGCTGAGCGACGGCGGCTGAAATCGATTCCAGAGAAGCCTGCTGGCTGCTGGGGCTTGCTGCGGCCGGTGGTGGGAAGAGGAGCCTGAATAGCTCCGCCTTCCTGGCCGCGGACGAGAAGGGTTTATCCCTCTGCGTCTCAGCTCGGCGGACAGCCTGGGAATTGTCCATGCCCTAAGAGACTGGACACTGCCAGCCTCGGAGGCTGACGCCGGGGATAGCGGGGTGGTGAGGTCATCGCTGCCGACTGATGACATGGCGGCTGCCAAGACCCGTTACTTAGTAGACTGGTCACGTGTCTGCAGGCTGGGCCTATAAAGAGGTGACAAGAAATGATTTTGACGTGTCACCTATGGTATACGTACCTGCCACGAGAAAGCAGGAGCCCCCCCGTGCCCCTGCGTTTTTTATTTATTTATTTATTTTTTTACCTGCTGGAAACCCTGATCAAGCTGGTGCAGGTGGACCTACTGAATCCGACTGACCTGAGAGAGTTGTGAGAGAAAGTACCTATTTAAGAGCTGAAACTGCTGCCGTCCAGAGCGACGGAACCCAACGTAGATGATAACAACAGGCGATAGTGACTTAAGTCGACTGCCGAGACCGCTGTGGAATCAAATGATAGATAACAGCACGAATTGACTGACATGACATGTTTGCCTTAACTGAAATGAACTTCCCGTACAGGGCCCAGCCCGTTTACCGTATGGGGGTGACTGTGAGCCGGACTCTGGAGCACGTACAGAAATGAGGCAACCGTGAAATGAGGCCAACTGCCTGGGTACGCTGAGGCCGAACTGTGACATCAGCTGCCACCGGGTCCGACTCCAAGCTTTTTTTTTTTTTGTAGAAATGCGGCCGGCCTAGGGCACGCCGGCGCGAATTCGTACAGGCAGGTGACCAATTTAACGCCGGGGCGTGGTAAGGTGACACAGAAATGATATGACATGACAAGGACAAGAAACAAAGTCTCCTTTTTTTTTTTTTTTCTTTCTTTTGCGATTCCGCCCCTGGCGCATGTATTGAAATGAGGCCGGGCCTAGGGCACGCCGACACAAATTAGTGCGAGGAAGTGACTGCATTCATGCCGGGCGTGGTAAGGTGACAGAAATGAGATACCATGACAGGGGCAAGAATCAGGAATGTACGCAACCAGTGATGCGATTCCGCCCTTGGCCGCATGTATTGAAAATGAGGCCGGCCTAGGGCAGCCGATACGAATTAGTGCGAGGAAGTGACTGCATTCATGCCGGGCGTGGTAAGGTGACAGAAATGAGATACCATGACAGGGGCAAGAATCAGGAATGTACGCAACCAGTGATGCGATTCCGCCCTTGGCGCATGTATTGAAATGAGGCCGGGCCTAGGGCAAGCCGACACGAATTAGTGCGGGGAAGTGACTGCATTCATGCCGGGCGTGGTAAGGTGACAGAAATGAGATACCATGACAGGGCAAGAATCCAGGAATGTACGCAACCAGTGATGCGGTTCCGCCCTTGGCGCATGTATTGAAATGAGGCCGGGGCCCTAGGGCACGCCGACACGAATTAGTGCAGGGAAGTGACTGCATTCATGCCGGGCGTGGTAAGGTGACAGAAATGATTATACCATGACAGGGTCAAGAATCAAGAATGTACGCAAACCAGTGATGCGATTCCGCCCTTGGCGCATTGTATCGAAATGAGGCCGGGTAGTCGTGCATCTGGATCGCCCCGATCGGAGCATCTATGGATGCGACCGGACCAGGACCGAAACGATGGCATGAACGCCCTGTTTAACTGATGCGAAATGATTTAGCATGGACCCGGATGGCCTGATACGTTAGCCATGTTTGAAATGATGAAATGATTGTCATGCTAATACGTGAATGTTTCGACAACGGTCGAAGTGATTCGTACAATTGACAAGCCAACAGCGATTCGGAATGCAAATAGCGATTCGGCACGCTCGCTGGCGCAACCGATTTGAATAACGGCAGGACATGAACGATGCGTGTGAGTGCGAACGGCACCCGTGCGTGAGTCATGTTTGAATGATTCAAAGACTGCGTAGCACGACCGCGAAAGGGGAACCCTTGAGTGCCGGATGCGGCATCGGTCGGAGTGTTGTGGCGGGCGGCCCTGAATGTGCGTGCCGCTAGATGGCTCCCGATCGTGTACAACCAAAAAACGTGCGAGTAAGTGTTTAGGTTTCGAGACAAGCAGCGCGTGGTTCGTGAGCTACGCAGGACCACAGTTTAGTGACATTATATTTAAAGCTGGGTAGGCAAACTTTGGGGACCAAAGATTCAAAGTGGGGGGAGTGTGTGTAGCTAAAAACACAGACGGGACTGCTGAAAACATATCTGGGTATAGATGCTACTATTTCAAGGACTGAGCTCTATTGCTAGGGATGTCCCAGACGGTCGCTACACTTGAATTTTGTAAGTCATATGCTGGGTGATACAGTCCCGATTATGCTGTGTCCCGGTCTAAAACTGTGTACAGAGATCACAGCATCACCCCTATTTAAAGTGGTTGTAAACCCTTACAAACCACTTTGACCTACAGGTAAGCCTAGATTAAGGCTTACCTGTAGGTCCAATAAATATCTCCTAAACCTACATGGTTTAGGAGATATTTAGAAAAAAAGAGGCACCGCTGTCTACGGCGCATGCATGGGGTGCAGTCTGGGTGGGACCAACTAGAAAATAGGCGTAAGCCAAGCAGGTCCTCCCAGAAGGTGGGCATATCAATTTTGGGCCATGGGCAGGGATTAACAGTGTCCCGGGTACTTGAAAGAAGACATTGGTAAGTATGTATGTTTAAATGTTGTACCTGCCAAAGAAGTTATATTTTTGTTCATCCAGTCCGGAGATTCATGCAAGACCCTCACACATCATAGCCAAGCAGACAACACCACTCATGGTTAAGGAATACAGTGAATTACTTCCATCCCCAGTCTGCAACCAACAGGACAGCAGCAGACTTGCTCACATTTCTCTCTCCTTCTGTTAGCACATACCTTGTCTATGAATTTGCATGCGGCACACTTGATTGGTTCTCAGTCCCGCCCCTCCCTCTCCCAGTCTGAGCTCTGCTGTAAAGTGGATATTAAGAAGCTAATACCAAGTCAAACACATGTTTAAAAAAAAAAGAAAACATTGAATGAGATGTCACATCTCTGGAGGAGAGATGAGTATAGTTCTGCTTTACTGCTGATTGAAATGTAATTATTTTCTTTTAAATGATAAACTTAAAAATTTGAAAGTACCAAGTGTTTTTTTTTTTATCATTAGGCACATACAATACAGAAAGATATTCTCTTCTACAGAAAGAATTATCTCTTCTGAGTGCATGCCTGTGTCAGGGTGTGTACGCTCATTTAAGGCTATGATTGGATGTTGGTGGACTGACTATAAATTGTTCTGTGATATGATAAAGAGCAAATGAAATAGTAGCGTTTACCCCCCAAAGGGTCTGTTGAGAAAATTACCAGGCCTCCCTTGCTAGTACAAAGGCTGCCTGCCACAGACACGTTTCCATGCACACCGACAACACAAGCTTATGATACTCCAAAACAATATCAGAAATCAATAGCAGGTCAACATCTTAGCACAAATCTTAAAGCAATAGCCTTGACTGGAGGTAGTAGGAAAATGGCAAGTAACTCTAAAGCCCCGTACACACGATCGGATTTTCCGACAACAAATGTTGGATGTGAGCTTGTTGGCGGAAAGTCCGACCGCGTGTCTGCTCTATCGAACATTTGTTGTCGGACTTTCCGCCAACAAATGTTGGCTAGCAGGTTCTCAGATTTTCCGCCAACAAATGTTTGTTGTCGGACTTTCTAATCGTGTGTACATAAGTCCATCAGACAAGTCCACTCATGCTCGGAATCAAGTACGAGTCGGAGATATAACTAGCGTTCGTAATGGAGACATCACGTACGTCTTGTACGTCTCTACATTCGTAATTGTTGGCCAACATTTGCGTGACCGCGTGTATGCAAGACAAGTTGGAGCCAACATCCTTCGAATAAAAATCCACGGTTTTGTTGTCGGAAAGTCCGATCGTGTGTACGGGGCATTAGACTCCACAAGAGCCAACCACCCAGCTTCTACTTGACTCATTTCAGAGAAAAATGAAAAAAAATGAATTCTTTTCCATACCAGAAATGTTTAGAAATCTTCCCTAGGCCCTCTGCCAAGCAGATGCAGAGGCCCAGACTGCAAATCTTCTTTAGCACTAGCTGCCTCCCAGGGGCAGCAGCCCCAGGACAAGAACACTCTGAACAGACCTCTCAAACATTTATCATCTCCCCAACCACCTTCTGGGTGTCCCTTCCCAGAGATTAGAAAAATTTGATAAATATTCATAACTCAGTGTTTAAACGTCCTACTGTATTTTCTAGAAGCTTCTTCCAGAGTCAGACAGAAGCAATCAACCACAAAGCTTAGAGAAACCTGGCCAGGCCTAGAAGATAGATTGCTTCTCCACTGAGAACAGCAGAGCCAAAGACTACATTTAGCCTGACTAGGGCAAGATGTTTAAGTATGCCAATCAATGTGAGATGTGAGATCTGATCTTACCACACACTTATGTAGGCAGGTATGCTTCTGCGTGGGCGCCGAAGTACAATTAAATGCATGGCTGCCGGCGAGTACTTATCTAGTAGCCCCAGCGTGCCTCATGTGCTGTAAAACCACTTATAAATTTTCAATTCAATATGAAAGAAGACAGTTATGCTATTTTAGGCATCAGACAAGCTGTTTGTTTAGGTAGAAGATATGAAGAACTTCCACATGCCTTGCCTGCATGTGACTTCCCCAAACAATAAGTTAAAAGGATGTTTCAGATCTGAAAAGTCATTCTAAGAATTAACCATTTTTTGTCTAGGTTTGATCGACACCACTATTATCACTACTGCGACAAACTACTTATTTATGGACTGCAATGGCTTCTTGAAAAAAAGAGTAGGGAAAGAGTCATTAGATCAGCTATTCTCCATTTTTTTTTTTTAAATAAAGGAACCTTTGAAATAACTTTCTGGTCTCAGGAATCCCCTGCTTATAATCTCACGGTACATTAGTATGATGGTCAGTGGGAAGACAGCTCCTTACATTTGTTGTCAGTGTGTAGTTGGGGTGCAGCGTGGTGCGGTGGCAATAATTCAAACAGTCAGGTGCAATATAAAACTTGTATTGAAGTAATGCACAACCAACCCGTTGGAAAGACTTCTTATGCCGCGTACACACGAAGGGACTTTGTCCACCGGACCTAGTCCAGCGGACAAACCGACAGACTTTCCAGCTGGGCTTCGCCGGACTTGAAAGCGAACGGACTTGACCACACACGATCACGCTAAAAGTCCGGCGGTTCACGCGATGACGTACAGCACGTACGACGGGACTAGAAAAAGAAAAATACTAGAAAAATACTTGCTACTGAGCATGCGTCCTTTTTGGTCCGCCGGACCATACTACAGACGGCCGTATTGTCCGCCGGACTGCCAAGTCCAGCGGATAACTTTAAAACAAAACTTAAAACCTAGTCCGCCGGACTTTTGGGAAAAAAAGTCAGTCGAAGGCCCACACACGAGGGGATTGTCCGGCGGACTCGAGTCCAGCGGACAATCCCGCGGGATAGTCCCTTCGTGTGTACGCGGCATTAGCCGTGTGCACTTATGTTTTCCAGCAATGTGAACAGAGCGAGTTCCAGCCAGGCTGACAGCGTCTGTATGGAGAGGGTCACAATGCGGCTTGGACGTCTTGTGCCCAATCGGGGAGATATCCAGAAGAGCAGCGATCCTACGCTTTCCCTCCTAGTCAGGAACCTTTCCCTACCACTAGAACTGTCCCTAATGCCGCGTACACACGACCGGACTTTTCAACAGCAAAGGTCAGACGGAACGAATCCGTCGGACAATTCGATCGTGTGTGGGCTCCATCGGACTTTTGCTGTTGAAAAATCTGACAGACTTTAGAAAGAGAACATGCTTCAAATTTTTCCGCCGGACCCAGTTCCTATAGAGAAATCCGCTCTTCTGTGTGCTAGTCCGACGGACAAACAACGACGCAAGGGCAGCTATTGGCTACAAACTTCCTTATTCTAGTCCAGTCTTACATCATCATGTTCGAATCCGTCGAACTTAAGTGTGATTGTGTGTGGCCAAGTCCGTTCATTCGGAAAGTTTGTCGGAACTCTGTCGAAAGTCAGTCGGAAAGACTGTCGGACCTAGTCCGTAAAAAAGTCAGCTCGTGTGTACGTGGCATAAGAGACAGCGTACCATGTCTTACTAGTTCTGACCTGGCTTAGAATATTGTAACGGTATAATGTATAATTACTCATGATGGACAAAATAGTGGCCAATAACTATACAGAGAAAATGAGAGCCATCACTTTGTCTCTGCTGTCTATAGGCTCTGGTTTTATGCGCCTAATGGAAAATATGGCCATACTTTTAATGCATCTCAAAAAACTCAATAGAAAAAAAATTTTTACAAGGGAAGGGAAGAACAAATAAGAAGGAACCTGAACAAAATGTATGTAAAAATTGTTTCACTCCTCATTAAAAATGCATGAAAAAAAGGTTATAACACATCAACATACATGTACAAGCACATCTAAAAACCGCACTGAAATGTGAAAAGGCCCTTTGAGTGTTAAACAACTTGGCCCATTGCTTCTGTTCTCTCTCTCTCTTTCACAATTCTATAGGCCCCACTTTGGGAGATTTTTCAAAGTCTTCCTCAAAACACACCTGTTCAGTCTAGCCCACCGCTGTAAATCACGTCATACCATACAAAAAAAATATATACATCTGTAAAAATGTATAGTGCTTGGATTTCCAGAGGGAAAAACTTTGTATATGTTGAATTGTATTGTATTTTTCAATCTAAACAGCTTAGAGGCTAGGTTCGCATCTCTGTGAGTGGGGAGCGCATAGGGTTTTGCGATTTCTCAACCTGCAGAGAAACACAGTACACTTTAGCAGATGCGTGGGGGGGGGGGGGGCATTTTCCATGGCACTTTAACACTTTGGCAGCTGTGGCGCGCTTTTGCACATTGCAGCGCCATGTGATACAATGCGGCGTGTCTTAAAAAAAGGGTTGGGGATTTCTTTTGCCACGTTTCTCACAAGTAGGCAGCCCATTCATATCAATGAGCTGCCCTACCAGTAACGTGCCCATGCAAAAATGCTCACACAAACCCGAATGGGGCTAAAGAGACACTGCCACCTTACTATTCAGGGTTCAGTGAATGCGTAACCAATTTATATCACTTTATACTCATATCTCCAGCCAGGGCCGGTGCTACCACTAGGCAAACTAGGCAGCCGCCTAGGGCGCACTGCTGCCTAGGGGTGCCTGGTCGCTGGTTTTCCTCCACGTCTGCATGCTCTGCAGGATGCAGCATGTAACTAACTCAGTCCAACTGATAGTGTAATTAGAGGTGCAGCACAGCACTGGAGCTAGCACTAAAGGAAGCAAAACCAATGCTTCTTGTATAGTGGCGCCTTCTGTCACATGTGCAGGGCAAAGGGGGTGGAGCCAATGGGGCGGCAAAATTAGGTTTCGTCTGGGGTGTCAAAAATCCTTGCACCAGTCCTGTCTCCAGCATTCCCTGGAAATCCTATATTCATTCCAGCCACCAACAAAATACTCAGTGTCGGATCTCAGAGGGAGTAGTGCCCACTGCCTCTGTTGTGTAGCAGTGCGCTGCATTGGGGAGAAGGTCACGTGTTACTCCATATCCAGAAGCACTAGGTATTTTTCAGTGGTGGCTGAGGAGGATGGAGGGGGATGGGAACACTGGAGAGGTGAGTAGAAAGTGGTAATTTTATCCTGTGCAGGCAAGGTGACATAGTTTTGGCTGGAGTTGGGATTTAGTTTGCCATATTGTGCCATTCTTGGAAACAATGGTAAGATCAGATAACAATGGACATTGGTTGAAATGGTTGGTCAGCTTGTCTCTTTGCCCAACAGAATTACTAGACTTTATAAAGAATAGCAGAAATTAAAAATATTCACACCACAAAAGGCTTACAGCACCATTACAGATATGTATCACACTTAAAGGATTATTCAATAAGACACTGCAAAGTCCAGTAATGATATAGATACAATGTACTTCCAGTGTGTGTAACCGATCAGATTTCAGAATATGATAGTAAGGTCAGGTAAGCATGAATTTAGTTTGATTCAAAAACATTTCCCTTAAAAAATGACAGGGCAAAGAATATTAAAGGGGATATTCACCCTGTAAACAAAAAAAGTAAAACTTTTAAAAAACACACACTAATGCCGCGTACACACCAGCGGAAATTCCGCCAGCAAAAGTCCAAAGAGAGCTTTTGGTCCGAAAATGCGACTGTGTGTATGCTCCATCGAACTTTTGCAGGCGGAATGCCACCCAGCAAAACATTGAGAGCAGGTTCTCAATTTTTCGGTCGGAAAAGGTTTCCGATCGGAAATTCCGATTATCTGTACCAATTCCGATGCACAAAATTCTACGCATGCTCGGAAACAATTTGACGCATGCTCGAAAGCATTGAACTTAATTTTCTCGGCTCGTTTTAGTGTTATACATCACCGCGTTCTTTACGGTCGAACGTTTAGAGAACTTTTGTGTGACCGTGTGTATGCAAGCCAAGCTTGAGCGGAATTCCGTCAGAAAAAACCATCCAAGATTTTTCCGACAGTAAATCCGCTCTTGTGTACGCGCCATTTACTGTCAAAGGATTCAGCGATGTCCTCACCCAGCCCATGGCGATATTCGGGTCCAGGCGCCGTCATCCTAACTGTGGACAGCCAACTGTGACCCCCTAGTCACAGTTGGGAGTGGGAGTTAGTACCTGTCAAAATCCGGTACCTGCGCCCCCCCCCCCCAAAAAAAAAAGATATTACAAATATGGGAGAGGAGGAGGGAAGAAGGGAAAAGTGGAACTTCCCCCTTTGGATGAAGTTTCAGGAGACACTGTGTGGCATTGTTGCAGGGGGAACAGTCTCCCTCTAATGTTGTGTGTGATGCTGACCTGTTACCTTCTTAATCAGTGACAAGACAGAGCATCTTGGGACATGTAGTCCGTATGGAATGGATTTGCCCTCTGGCTGAATGATGTGGAACTACAACTACCAGCTGGCTGATGGGGAAGAGCAGACCGCTGGGAGAGACTATAAGGAGGGAATGAGGCCTAGCGCACTCTTGGGACCGGCGTGGATCTGCATACAGGAAATCTGTGTGAGTGTGAGCTGCAACCGAGACGCGGCCAGCTCTGCAGAATTATCTAACAGAAATCCGGAGGGACACCTGTGGATAGCTCCCTTTGTTGTCCGTGGCAGCTTGGAGGCCACTCTTATCCCATCCATCCTGCAGTGGTTACAGATTCGGGTGAGCCGTGGTGCGGTGCAGCAGAAGCCGGATGTCGTCCCTTGAGCCACGTTCCTGAGAGACTAGCATCATAGCCATCATCATCATCTCCTGTTCCAGAGTGGTGAGCGGGCAATAACCCAGTCTTATGGACACTGTATATAGACACCATTGTCTCCTGTACCCTTTATCATCTTTAGTTTCAAGGATCTAGACTAAAACATCATGGACACTATATACAGACATCTTTGCTTTCCATTTTTCTGCTGTGGCTTGTAGTTCTACAGTTTAATTTACCGGTACCCAGAAAGATTGTTTGCTGTTTATTCACAACTGATTAAGTCAGTCCTTTTGCTTTATCATTCAAAGTCTTGCACGCAGTTGAACATCAAAGAGCTAGCTGAAGATCAACAGGACTGCCATACAACCACGCTGGACTACTTTCACCTTCCTTCCCACTTCAGGGATTTGTTTTACTGAAGCTCACAGAGCTATAATTCACCGAAAACTCTCTGTCAGAGCAGGTTGCATTTCAATATAGTTTTCTTTGCTAGAGTAGTATTTGTTATTTACTGTTCGTCATTTATGTGTAAAGGAGCAGTAGAGAGGGGTCTGACACTCACTCATAAGAGCCATTCCTCTGCTCTCCTGTTGCCTGTTCACATAGGCATTATATATACTTGGTGGAGCACAGATATTATAGTGTTCAATGATAAATGTTTGACTCTGATAGGTGATCGTTATTAAGTTGATAATAGCATTCCTGTAGAAGACAACCCTTTTAGAAGGGCAAACTTGGGTTGACTCTCTGATTTCCTTTACTGCTACATCATTGAGTAAATTCTTTTGATTTAATCAATTCTGGTGTATTTCCTTCTTCTTGTTCTTATTAAGAGGGAAGGGAAGAGAAATGTTTAAACCCCGAGTGTCAGAGGTGGCAGAGGTCTCACAGGGTCAGGGCAACCAGGGGGTACTAACTTATTCTGTTACCCTCAAGAGGGTAGCGCTACATCTGCTTAGTCAAAGAAAGGTGAAAAGTTTGTGAGTAACTGGCCATTAAAGAAACCTATCACGACAGGAACCTGGGCTACCGTTGCTGACCTACAGAAAATGCTACAGCTTGGCTGTAATGCAGACCCTCCAGGGTCAATATGTTTTGAGGCACTGGGCTAGAACAAGTATGCAGATCAGGGGTTGTGACAGTCCAGATTAGTGACTGCTTGGCTAGCTCGGGTTTCAGAACAGGTTAGTAATGCCGGGCCATAGTTGGTTCGAATTAAGGCTGGTTTAGCAGGAATCGGCTGAGATTCGAAACCATGTATGTGCAGGCTAAATGTACCAGGTAGATTGATCAATTTGGGTACAACCAGCCTGCCAGATTGTACTTGAGATTATCGCTAGCAGCTGGTATAGCTGCTAGAAATAATCACTGTCTTCTCTCGGCATGGACTGCTTTCCCCAATGGGAGAAGAGAATGGCTCGGCAGGAAGGGTCCCTGCATCAACACTGTCAGTGTTGCAGGAAAGAAATTTGCACAGTTTATGGCCAGTCTTAGGAAATACAGATGTCTGAGATAGCCAGCCAGCTAACTAGCAGTTTCAGACAGAAATCAGCAGACCCCCCCCACTGATGCATATACTTATCCTACTTTTGCTCTTCTGCCACTCAGATCAGCTGCCACTCGAATCAGCTGCCTGGGGCAAAGGAAGCCCTGTGCTCACTTGAGTACCTGACACAGGGCTAACTCCTCGCATGCCAGTGCCGTTGGCCAGCACTGTCACATGGAGTTAATCACATGCCCCTCCATACCCATAAGTACCTACCTCCTTCGACACACCATATGAAATGGCAAGATAGCCAAGAAAAGCTGTACTGCTAGGGACGGGACAGATTAGAACCTGTTGCTCTGCGCTGAATAAGTAAAGCACAGGTTTGCTTTGGATAATTGCTGCTGACCCTGAAACCAATGTTCACCTTTTTCATCACTTAGGTGAACATTATTCAACGTCCGCTAAGGACAATCTCTTTTCCCTGCTATTACAATTTAGTGAAATTAAACAAAAACCGTGGGGAGGAGGAACACAACGTGCCTCTTTTCCTTCCTTTCCTCTCTAATCTGTTTTACTGCTGTCAGAGTGAACAGGGAGGGCTCAGTCTGCAATGATGACCTTGTCAGGGAAACCGTCAAGGGAAACCGTGGCTCACTTCCCCATGTACACAAGGAGTGGGGGCCCCACAGACCTCACCCTTGGCTGCTGACCAGCGGCTAGACGGCTTGGCAAGGAAAGCGTGAGAAACAAGGGGGCGACACCCAAATGTCATCACAGCTGCAAAACTGCTGAGCAGAAAGGGCCTAATTACAAAAATATGCACCCTGAGGCCACGGCACAGTGAACACAGAGGCGCATTTTACTCAGCCCCGCCCAGTATCTGCAATGTAAGTTATTTTCTGTCGAGCAGCGTGGGATTTTCGACTGCTCGGAACTTGGCCGCAGCCCTCAGGAGTGTGCCTGGTACACGAACAAAGCACAGCTGGTGACATTAACCCCAAGCTGTCTGTGTAAAAAACACAAATCGCAAATCATCATTAATCTTCATACTGCCATAATGCGGACGAAAAATATTATGAATACTTTACAAAAGCTTAAAGGGGAACTAGAGTAAGCTTTCAGTATGTACACATTTTGAGGTGTTTCGTAATGTTTACTTGAAAGTACTATTCAAATATTGACTTTTTAAATGCTCGCCATTCCGTATTTTTAACTTTGAATACATAAAGCCTGAAGAGGAGATCCAAGTTATCCCAAAAACCTGCACCTTTAATAACTTAAGTGGGACTTTCCCTTTAAAACTATTCTAATTTTGCCCTGCCTGCTCCCCTTCCCTCACTTCCAATTGGACATAGATCTTTTTTTTTTTTTTCAATTAAAACTTTTTGTGCTGCAAACCAGCACTTCGACCTTTGTGGCCTAGGCCAGAATAATGTCTGCCCCCTCCCGGATTTTGCCCATGCGCAGATGTGCTGCAGGGCTCCAGTTTCGAGAGCCCTGCACCACATCGGCACATACGTGAGTTCCCCCTGTAAATTTGTGCATGCGTGAGTTCCTGCCATACACCTGTGCATTCGCAGGTTCTCCGTACATGTACAATGGCGGGTATTATGGAAGTCCCAAAGCTTCACCATCTTTGCACATGCATGGGAAATATTTTGCACATGCGCAGATGTGCTGAAAGGCTTTGTCACGCAGTGTTAATTTTGACGTCAAATTTTGATTAAGTTGTAGCCATTGTCTTTTGACTAAAATGGTTTTGGTCATATTTTAGTCATCTGAATTGTTTACATTTAGTCGTATTTTAGAAGATGGTGAAGCTTTGGGACTTCCATAATACCCCCCATTGTACATGTACGGAGAACCTGCGAATGCACAGGTGTATGGCAGGAACTCACGCATGCACAAATTTACAGGGGAAACTCACGTATGTGCCGATGTGGTGCAGGGCTCTCGGAACTGAAGCCCTGCAGCACATCTGCGCATGGGCAAAATCCGGGAGGGGGCAGACATTATTCTGGCCTAGGCCACAAAGGTCTGTGTCCAATTGGAAGTGAGATCTAAAAAGATCTATGTCCATTGGAAGTGAGGGAAGGGGAGCAGGCAGGGCAAAATGAGAATAGGCCAGAATAATGTCTGCCCCCTCCCGGATTTTGCCCATGCGCAGATGTGCTGCAGGGCTTCAGTTCCGAGAGCCCTGCACCACATCGGCACATACGTGAGTTTCCCCTGTAAATTTGTGCATGCGTGAGTTTCCTGCCATACACCTGTGCATTCGCAGGTTCTCCGTACATGTACAATGGGGGGTATTATGGAAGTCCCAAAGCTTCACCATCTTTGCACATGCATGGGAAATATTTTGCACATGCGCAGATGTGCTGAAAGGCTTTGTCACGCAGTGTTAATTTTGACGTCAAATTTTGATTAAGTTGGAGCCATTGTCTTTTGACTAAATTGGTTTTGGTCATATTTTAGTCATCTGAATTGTTTACATTTAGTCGTATTTTAGTCGACTAAAATCTCCAGTACATTTTAGTCGACTAAAATCATTTTAGATGACTAGAATTTCTAAACTCATTATTAACTTCTGGAGTAAAAATCGAATAACATGTTATTATTTATGATATTAAGGTTTGAACATGCGCTACAGACACAGATACGAAGGGAGAACGAAGATTTGCAGTACAGGGACCTCGGCTATGGAATGCTCTACCAAACAACATCTGCTTGGAAGAAAACCATCAGGCTTTCAGGAAAAAACTCAAGACCCACCTCTTCTAAACATGGCATCACAACAAGAGCAGACAAGCGCCTTGAGGCGATTCAGTTAGCAGTTGCAGCGCTATACAAATCATTCATTCATTCACAGATATAGCGATTTGTGATTTATAAACAGTGTTAATTTTGTCAAATTTCGATTTCATTTTAGACATAGTCTTTTGACCTAAATGCCATTTTCGTTTTAGTCATATTTTAGTCATCTGAATTGTTTTAGTTTTTGTTGCATTTTAAAATAGTGTTAATTTCGCAAGACAAAATCAATACGGCTGTCAGGATCTGATGGTGTGCAGTGCCCTTTGGCATATTTGCTTACATAGCATAATGGCAGCACTGGAGGGGTGGGCCCACCAAAAACCAGGGCTGAAGTTCTTCTTTAAGTTAGCCAATTATTAGTATTATTTAAACTCCAAACTTTCTGCATTAATCAATGGCTAACATGGTACAATACTCTACTGCTACTATGGTTGTATTCCAAAGAGATTTGTAAATGCCTCCTAAATCTGGAGAATGAATGTTGAGATGAGTTAGGCTTAGACAGTCTGTTGTTTTCATCCAGGTTTGGTTAGTCACAGACTGGCATATATCTCTTCAATGGCAGAGAGATTTATATCTTGTATCAGTAGCTAGGTTATACTGCAATCCTTGCCCAACACTGAATATAGTTCAGGTGCAATTATTTTGATCATCCACTCTTTTTCATAGAGAAATGAAAGATCAGACCCTTTTTGTTGGGAGATTTTTCTAACAAATCAAAAAAAACAAGTGCCTCTGACCATAAGGGGTGTTCATAGACGTGGCCACACTGTGTGCTTGAAAGCAATTTATTAGCTACCGTAAAAGATAAAAAACTTTTTTTAATTTTAAGGATAACTGTACCCACATCCTCATATTTCCAATGTCATGTATAGTTCCCTAAGATCAGAAGTTGGCCATGTCCTAAGTTGGCATCAAACCTTTTCCATCGTCTCCAGGCAGGGTGAATCATAACGCTGCTTAGTATTCAGCACTTAATAAAAAAAAGTCTGGAAAACCAATTCAACCCAAAATTGATATTTCACTTTTGCCTGGGCACTGGCCCTTTGCTGTTTTTCCTAGGGGGAGTTGTGACTTCCTTGGAGCACTCCAACTGCTTTCCTTGTATGGTTATTAATAGGGACTCATGTCCTTGCTTCAGGATTCTTGATTCATTTTACTGATACCGTCACCTCACTATGGTCCCCAGAGGGGACTGAGACAGGAACTCTAATGTTTACATCTCCTCTCTGAAGTCTGTGGTGATTCATCTGACCAGCATCCTCCCTAATTGGAAATTACCCCAAATAAAGGTTGTTGCAAATTAAAAATAGATTCATTGTCCATTGAGTTCACTCAGTGATCACGTTAAAAAAAAAAGGGCAATAGTTTCTGTTTGTTCTGTAGATGATATGCTCCACTCAAACAATTCAGACAATACAAAAAATAATGCAAGCTGCTATTACTGACCTCCCTCTGAAAGGGTTTTTCCATCATGCTGATCCTGTATCATAAAAGTGAAGCCAGAATTCCAGATCCAATTTTAGCAATAACAGTCTTCATATTTCTCTTGTGATTAAAAAAATAATTCACAAAAAGTGGGCATTACTATGAGGTTAATTCAGAATTTTTAATTTTTAATTTGTGGAGGCTATTGACTTGAATCACATTGTGTTGCATCTTTCTGGGACTCCTGCTAAAATATTTCCTCTTTAGTTCCCAGCCTTACCCAAGGGTTGATTTAGTAAAGACAGTTTCAAGGGTGATATACCCATAACACTAGATTCTACATGGGTTAGCCAAAATTACTGAAACACCAGATAAAAGAACGCAATTGTTACCCAATACCCAAGAGGGCCTGAATTCTATTGGTAATGCGCCATTGACAAATATAAGTCTTCGATGTTGGATAATGGAATCCGATACCACTCTTTATGCAAAATCATTTCAGTTCTCGTAGAGATGCCAGAGGCAGAAAACGACGTTTCTCCAAAATTTACCATAGTGGCGATGGGACCGGAACCGTGCACGAGGCCACCCCCCAGCATTCGGACTCCCGCTGTAAGGTACGTGACAGGCTCTATGATATTGAGGTACAGCGACTGCAGCGCCCAGAGGAGGTGAGAGACTTTGCCTGCATGCTCGTCAAACCATGATTTGGCAACAGCAGCTGTGTAAATTGGAGCATTATTTATTGTCTTGGCAAATCATGTAGTGTTTCCAAATTTTTGTCCAACTTCTGTACTCACCTGATAATATGTAGAAAGCAGCAAGGTGAGCTCTCACTTGACTCCTGAGAAATATACAAAATCAGTGATTGTTTGAACTTTATTTTGTCCATCCACATCTGTATTATCCATTTTAGATACTCTTGACCTTCAATGAGCTTTGGGATATTACAGGGAAAAGGGTAAATCTTATGTGGTTTATTTTAGACAAAGAGTCCAAATGATGGAAAATCCATTACCCATAAAGCCCCAATTTGAAATACTCATTGCAAAAAAGAATCTATAATTATACTTGATTGACTGTCATTTTCAGCATCAGTCAATAGCAGATAATCAGCATAATCAAAAATATATAAAGTGATTGGTACAAGAGACATTAGTAAAATGATGTTGTAGGCAGGTGCGATGTGACATCATAATGGGTTCCAAGCTATTTATGTCATAGTAGAGACTCCCACAACCCATTTTGTGTGTATTTGGCAATGAAGGGGTATCCCAGATCCTTCAATTATATTCTTCTTTCCACTGCCCCGCGGGAACTCCATCTGAGAGCATGTTGGATGTATTCAAGCTGCAGAGTAAGTGATTTCCCAGATACATTGAGTGTTTCCACATAATCCTCTAGACTCTCTGGAGCACCATTAATGCATTTTTCCTTTATTAGCCTTTCATATACATCTAGGAATCATCCTCTAGATCCAGGAGCTGTTTTATGGCATTGTCAAGCTGTAGTCTTCCTCTGCTAACTTCTGACATTAGGAATGCTACCTGTTCGCAGGATCATTGTCACTTCCAGACAAATCTCCGTTAATTTATTTTTAAAGGTGGTTCTTTATCTTTTTGCAGTGATGTGTGCAGGATTTTTGTGATATTCCACTTAAGCTTTTGCGATTATCTCCAACATCAAAATGTTACGGACATCTTTTAATCCATACACATACAGACGGCCAGTGACTGTTCTTACAAAAAGAGTTGGGAAAGGTACGAATCTTCCAACAGATAACAATTCCACTGATTTCATTCAGATTTTAATGTGGACCTGTTGGTAAAATGCACTTCATATACTTTAAAACCATAGCTTTATCAAAATACATGATTATTTTCAATCTAACGTTTAAAAAATGCCACTTTGGCAAATGTACTCTGGAAGTCTTGCTGTGAGATTAGGGTTTTGATTTCACTAGTCCTTCCTCCCCCACCCCATCAACTCGCTAATTAAATTGATAAATAAAACCTCTTTCATTCCATACTTTTTTTAGGCCCATTGATACCATCACTGAGTCTCTGCGTTTCTCTATGCAATGCAGCAGATCATGGCTGGTGGAATGTTCCAGACGATTGCTCTACATAACTCCCTGAAAAAAATCACAGCCTCAGTATTTCTTTTAACAGAATGATTAATCGGCTGAACGATTAGACAGAGAATATCTGTAACCTGCAGTTTACTAAACAGGTGTAAAATCGAAAGCAATAATGCAAAAAAGGTTGAGGATGAAAAAAAAATCATACACTACAGAATAATGGAAGCTGCACAAATACGTGAAAGCTGCATAAACATGGACTCTTTTACAGCAATGTCTCTGTGTGTTTGTGATTCAAATAGGGTAACATGTGGTTGCATGGTAGAGTCTCTCTAACGCCGCGTACACACGACCGGACTTTCCGTCAGAAAAGGTCCGACGGAATCATTCCATCGGATATTCCGATCATGTGTGGGCTTCATTGGACTTTTTTCTTCAAAAATTCAGACGGACCTAGAAATAGAACATGCTTTAAATATTTCCGACGAATTCGGGAAAACCGTTCGTCTGTATGCTGGTCCGACGGACCAAATACGACACAAGGGCAGCTATTGGCTACTGGCTATTGAACTTCCTTTTCTAGTCCCGTCATAAGTCACTGCGTTCAAAACGAACGGACTTTGGTGTGATCGTGTGTGGGCAAGTCCGTTCAGTCGGAACTCCATCGATACTCCGTCGGGAAGACCATCAGAGTTTATTCTGACAGAAAGTCCGGTCGTTTGTACGCGGCATAAGACTTTCTAACAATAGAAAGTCAATATGAGAATCACTCATTACAGAACAGAGCTATATGTGATTTTCCTCAGAGACTGCAGACAGTCAGAAAGTCCAGGGTATCTCTGGTAACGCAGGAAAACAGCTGGAGGGATCCAGCACCCCAGGACCACCTCACTGAAAGTATATTACTCTGGTAGCCGTTAGTCTTGTGGAGGAGTTGCATTCTATTAGGTTCTGGCCTGGAGGCTTGCACATCAGTTCTTACAGTGAAGGGCTTCTCACCTGGCTGCAGATCACGTGTCCATATACCTCTGCCTTATTGGGTGAGGCCTCTCTGAGCTCCTGAGGGAAGAAAATGTAGATTTTTTTTTACCTTGATATGTCCAGAAACCCTGGCCTTTTAGGAAACAGAGGGGCTTGCACCTGCATCTGAGCATTGTGAGTAAATGGGCACTCTGCTACACTGCTCTCAGGAGCCTATTGCAAGCAGTAGGCCAGCTTTTGGCAGGAGTTATACAAATATGAAAATACTGTGATGGCCAGGTGTCAGTCTGGAGGAGTGGGCATTTCTAGGCTGATGAAATTTACGTGCAGACTGCCCTAGGTAATGCCTACCAGTGATGCTGAGCCTCCAATATTTAAGGAACTAAAAAAATAAAATACAATGAAATGGACCGACTGGGAGCAGTCAGTCATTCGGAGGAAAGCGATAGATGATGCTGGATGCCCCCCCTCAATCAGGAAATGAGGCAGGAAAAAAATATATCCGACTTGCAGCTTTTAATACACATTGTGAGAAGCTGACAGTGTGCAGTGAAATCAGACCTTTCAGCACAAAAGGGGAGGCCCCCCTCTGTACAACTTGCACCTGACTGAAGGTAAGGCTGGAGGCTGTACAACTTGCACCTGACTGAAGCTTTAAAAAATAATTTAAGAAAATTATTAAATTATTTAGGACAAGTTCACACCAGCCTGCATGCTAAAACAGGCCGGTGTCTGTTGTGAAGTGGCAGCGAGGGGTGGTGCCTTGCGTTGTTATAACACGCGCCCTTTAACACACCCTCCCTGGCCATTTTAAACTAATCCACACTAAATCTCACTGTTTGTTTGCCGCTTTGCTGAATAAAGGTGTAGGACAAACCTACTTGGACTGTTACTGGGTGTCCCTGTTTCGTGCATGGTTTACCGCACCTGATACCAGTTGAACCTATCCCCCCTACAATATGTTATATTTTTATTTCACACAGCAACCATAGGGTAGAACTTTCCATTAAATAAGCATTTTCTTGGACTATCAGACTGTTGATATATTTAAAAAAAAGCAAAGCAGCTTTATATATGTCTATGTGTATTGAAAAAGAAAACAAATGGAGGAAAAAATCCCAAGCTTTAGACTCCAAGCACGGATCTCACCTTCTTGGATAGCATGAGAGCAGGTGTGGAATGCACATCTGGCTGGAAATATACACGAGACAATTCTCTTGCTGACACATGAACTTTAAATAAAAGGAACATTCCCAGTATACAAGCAAGAGAGCCGTGTTCTCTGCTTTCTGTTTCCAGATGCACAGAAAAAATATATCTTGGTTCATGCAGTTCAGAAAATATACTTCTTCCTCTTTTTAAAGGTACACATTTCAAAAATACATATTGCTTATTTGTGTTTACTGAAGGTAATATATATACATTTTAATATATATATATTTTGTACAATATTGTTTTATAGTTAAACAGAACCTACCATGATGAGTAAAAACCAAAGCTGCTGCAGATATAAAATATAGGTATCTAGAAATACCTAAAACCTTCCTGTGACTACCAAATGCCAGACCGTTCTGACAGGCAACGTTTTGGTACCTTCTGATGTATTGAAGCTTGCCATCCCTTTCCTGCCTACTGCACATTCTTATTGGTCAGTAAGGCCAAGCAGTAAAGCGATGCGCCAACAGGAATATGGTGGAGCCAAGCTTAGAGGCAAGCTCCAATGCTACCTTGAAAGGTCCAAGCTTTCCGAATGTCATGGTGCAATTTAGGACTTCTACAAGCTCTACCGGCATGTACTGTATCTATTGATACTAAACATCTTCCCTATTATGTTGTATCCTGAGGATTGTCATGTGTCATACAGACAAATAGAGACCAATAGCCAATTTGTGTTATGGAGATAAAGTAATTATGACTAGATGAAAAAGTGGTTATGGAGGTTTGCACAGTGGTAAACTTTGAACACAACCTCCTGCTTTCACAACTCGGCTCGCCGGAACTTAAGATGGCGGCGCCACGTGCGGAGGAAATGGACGATGGGACGCTGTGCCCCTCTCCCTGCCCGCTCGCGGGACCACATTCCTCCGATGCCTACGAGGACTACCCGACAGACACCCGATGCGAGGAAGGGGAGTCCTCACGAGCACACTCCCAAACAGCTGGAGTGGACCCGGCGCTGCTGGCACTACTACAAGCACTGCCTACTAAGGCAGATATTGCGGCACTCATCTCCACGGTAGAAGAAGCACACCGCAAGGAAATCAAGCTAGTCAGAGCAGACATCACTTCACTTACCACCAGACTAGAGTCCGGGGAATCCTCCCTAGCAGCGATGGAGAGACGAATCACCTCGGTGGAGAGAGCCCAGGAGACTCAGGCGGAAGCCCTGATTGACCAACAACTCCGTATGGAGGAAATGGAGGACCGGAGCCGCAGGAACAACCTGCGGATCCGGGGCCTGCCTGAAGCTACCGGAGCGGAGGACCTAGCTGATACTGCTGTCGCCATCTTCAGGGCTATTGCAGGAATTGAGCTCCCGGAGAGAATTGAGATCGACAGGATCCATAGAGCACTGGGCCCAAGATCCACAGACCCCTTGCGACCACGGGATGTCGTATGCAGGCTCCACCATTATGCACACAAGGAGCAGGTACTCCGCAAGGCCTGGGAAGCGGGGGACCTCGACTTTGATGGCGCAACCCTTAAAATTTTGCCAGACCTCTCCAGACCCACACTCCAGAGGCGAGCCATGATGAAACCACTGCTGGACCTGGCCCGCAGGAAACAAATTACGTACCGCTGGGGATATCCTATCTCGGTGACGTTCAAGAGAGAACAGCGCTTTTTCACCCTGCGCAAACCGGAGGCTCTACCGGAGCTGTTTACCTTCCTAGGAGCAGACCCCTTTGAGGTACCAGACTGGCTAGCCCTTCTTCCGAGAACGCAGGGACGCCCGCAAGCCTCCAGGCAGAGAGAGGAGTTCATAACCAGGCAGCAAGGGAACCGTCGCAGGCCAAGGGCTGCATCACAGGACGCCATACGTGAGTCTTAAAATATTTGCTCTATTGTTGAAAGCAGTATTCAGTTGAGAGGGAACTGTATATTACCCATCCCTGTGCCTTAGACATTGCAAGCCTCACAGATACTCAGGAAGGCCCTAGTTATTAAAATAACAAGCCGCCCAGCCGCTCTACCACCCTCCATACTGAGAAAACCCATCCCGTTCACCCCCACTGTCTCCCACAGTGCCTACATGTCAGAAGATGAATGTGTTGGAGGAATGCCCCCACAAGTGAACTAGATCAGAAACCAGGGATATTGCATTACCAACGCCACCGACTCTGGAATCTCCCCATACAGCAGAATGCAGGAAAGACAACTGATCGGCACACACCAGGGAGGACGCTAACGGACCAGAGGACCAGCTCAGAACCGAAGACCCCTCTCACCGAAAGAACCCATGCCTTAGAATTAATTCAAAATTTTTCTTCTTTGCTTTTTATTTTTCTCCATTTGTACATTTGTACATTTCCCGCCGACCCTGCTCCTTGGTCGCGCTCCGGGCCCGCCCCACTTCTTACTGACCAAGATGGGGGACAAACCAACGCGCAGTTACACTGCAGCAATTGATCTGAGACAGAGACACCGTTCAGACTGGTCAGCGGAACCCAGAGGGATTACCTCCCCCCCAACAGGGAACCTACCGAGGAGAGTCCACACACATCTAAAACTCGGGGCTCGGGGCTCGGCCAGGTCGACTATTCTGTTGGAAGGGGGTCGGCAAGGTCGGGTGGTATGAGCGCGAGCAGGGAGAAATATCGAGAGGCTGCCATCTACAGGACTTCAGGTGCACTGCTAATTATGTCCGCCTATGGGTTAGTGTTGTAAGATGTTCTAGCTAACTCCCTTTCTTTCCTTAGGCTGCTGGACTTTGATGGGACAAACCATCCGCAGATCTGGGGGAGAGAGAAAAAGGGGGGTGGGGATGGAACTTAAATGGTTTATAGAGCGAAATGGGAGAGGGCGGAGGGATATGTTGGGCCACCTGTGGGGGGGGAAGAAAAAAAAAAAAAAAAAAATAATAAAAGTTATAGGACACAGGCGGCACAGGTGAAATAATAGACAAGTATGGAACACAGTTTCCTCTTTTTTCCTTGGTTTTGTATTTCCTTTTCATATATTAATAGTGGTTTTATAGGGACTACCTGTCCTCGGTCCTTTTCTTACTAGACGTGTATTGACTGATGTGACATTTGTGTGTACATGCGTTCTCATTTGATATGCTGCGGGGAGGAGACGGCGGGGGGCTCACCCCAATAGCTGTGTTCTACCGCTCCTCCACATAGGGTAGCGTGACTCGCTGGAGGGCGTCCTAGACCCTCCGGGCGACGCACGCAGCTGTAAAGCACTTTACCAAGGGACTGGGTACTAGACCCGGCCCCTGCTTGGTGGCTATCTACCAAGTACTTAATTCTTCTCTCTGCCTATACTTATTCTTTCTTCTCCCTTCTTTTCTCTTCCCTGTCCATTCCTTACCCTACCCACCTTACCACACAAACCACCCCCCACCCCTCCCTCCACACCCGGTAGACAACGTCAGAGACACCATGACGCCACAAGGCATTAAAATAATGTCGCTAAATGCAAAGGGGCTAAATACGCCAGAGAAGAGACGCATACTGACAGAGGAACTTAAACGTTCCCGAGTTGATATAGCTTTTATACAAGAGACCCATTTCAAAGACAAGAAGCTGCCCTACTTACGTAACAAGAACTTTCCTATAGCGTACCACTCCACTAACCCAACTACCAAGTCAAAGGGGGTATCCATTCTAATATCTAGCAAAGTACCCTGGCAATGCCAAGGATGCCACACAGACCCTACGGGACGCTATGTCTTTCTGAAAGGCCTAATTGGAACCCTGCAGATCACCTTAGCGGCCGTATACGCCCCCAACGAACAACACGCCTCTTTCTTTGAAGACACAATGACACAACTCCAGAACTTTAAAGAGGGACAACTAATTCTAGGGGGTGACTTTAACGCCCCATTAATCCCCTCCATAGATACTTCGACAGGTAGGTCCTCCATACCAGTTAGTCAGCTTAAACGTATGTCCAAAGCGCTCTCCAAGCTGCAGTTGATCGATGCCTGGCGCTTACAACACTCCGGAGAACGGGACTTCACATACTACTCACCCATGCACCGAGTATATACTAGAATTGACTATTTCATGATCCCTCATAATCAATTACACGCCGTGGAGCACACATCCATAGGAAACCGAACATGGTCGGACCATGCACCCATATTTCTGACATACAACCTAACCCTTCCTCTCCCAAACACCGGTTCTGGCGATTAAACGAGAGCCTTCTACAATCCCCAGACATCCTGACGGAAGTCAGAAGAGAGCTGACTTTTTACTTCCAGGAAAACGACACTACAGACTGCGAGCCGGGGATCCTGTGGGAAGCCCATAAGGCAGTGATAAGGGGCGTCCTTATCAAACACGGAGCCCGCATCAAAAGAGACCGTAACCAAAAATTAACCCAATTACTACATGACCTTAACGTTACAGAATCCAGACATAAACATGCCCCTACGCAGGCGACAGAGGGAGACCTAAACCTAATTAGGAAACAGATCAACGATATTCTCCATTACAGAGCCAAAGCGGCACTGCAGAGGTGCCGTAAGATGACATATGAATCGGGTGACAAATGTGGACGGTTGTTGGCTCAGTCGGTTAGAGATCATAAACTCACCACGTTTATCCCGCACATCAACAAACCCGGAGGGACCAGAGCAGTACTCCCCAAACAAATTACCCAAGAGTTCGAACTCTTCTATTCCAAACTGTATAACTTACCTCCAGTGACAACGTCACTACAAGACATGGAAGAGTACGTCACTTCCGCTCAGTTGCCATCTCTACCTCCAGAAATTCAGAGGGAGCTGGATACCCCCATAACTTTACTGGAAGTACAACAAGCCATCAAGCAGATGAAGCCAGGGAAAGCACCAGGCCCAGATGGCTTCACTCTTCAATACTATAGGACCCTGCTTCCAATCCTAGGCCCCCATCTGCTTGAGGTTTTCAATGCAATAGGGACAGGAGGGACGTTCGCGAGAGACTCCTTAAGTGCCCACATTTCAGTGATACATAAGGAGGGAAAAGACCCGGCGATATGTGGCAGTTACAGGCCCATATCGTTGCTAAATGTGGACCTTAAGCTGTTCACCAAAGTCCTGGCATCCAGACTAGCGTCACACCTACAACACCTCATACACCTAGACCAGGTGGGCTTCATACCCACCAGGGAAGCTAGGGACAGCACCACCAAGGTTCTGAACCTGCTATATATTGCAAAATCTAAGAAGACCCCATGCATACTCCTAAACACAGATGCCGAAAAGGCGTTCGACCGAGTTAACTGGTCGTACATGTTTGCAGTGCTGAGGGGAGTGGGACTAGGTGAAGTGATGCTTAATAGAATAGCGGGGATATACTGTAACCCGACGGCCCAGGTAAAAGCAAATGGAATTTTGTCAGACTCCTTCATGATAGCAAATGGCACGCGGCAGGGGTGCCCCCTGTCCCCTCTTTTATACGCCTTATCTCTGGAGCCCTTCCTTTCTTCGGTGAGATTAAACCCTAATATCCACGGAATATCAGATGGGCAAAAACAACACAAAATATCGGCATACGCAGATGACATGCTCTTCTCACTGACTGAGCCAATAATATCACTGCCAAATCTCCTTAGTGAACTGGAGAGGTTCGGAAGACTGTCCAACCTTAAAATAAATTACAATAAATCAGAAGCCATGGGGATAGCAATATCAACTCAGGTCCTCACGACATTACAGTCAAATTTCAGATTTAGGTGGACCGAGTCTGCACTGACCTACCTTGGTACCAAGATACCTCCTGACCTGTCCCGAATATTCGAAGCTAACTTTCCCCCCCTGTTGACAAAAACGAAAACACTCCTAGATAAATGGCATAAAGGGTTGCACTCCTGGTTCGGGAGATGCAATCTACTAAAGATGAGCATTTTACCCAAGTTCCTATACCTCTTTCAGGCCCTTCCCATTAAGATACCCCTTACCTATTTCCGACAGGTACAAGCTATGTTCACCCTTTTTGTCTGGGCAAATAAGAAACCGAGATTACCATGCTCCCAGCTGACGGCACCCAAGCAACACGGAGGCTTAGCCCTCCCAGACATCAGGAAATACTACCAGGCGGTACACCTGGGGAGGGTGGTGGATTGGGGACGACACCAAGAACTTAAATTATGGGCCCAGATAGAACAAAACCAGACACCCGTGCCCCTAAAAACAGCGATATGGTGCTACGACTCAATAACCCCAGAGACTAAGATACACCCTCTGATAGGGAACACCATACGCCAATGTCTTAACGCGACACTCAGACTGTCTCAGACGACCAAGACATCACCCTTAACCCCGATCTTGGGTAATCTCAGTTTCCCCCCCGGGAACTTACAAACGAGCTTTCAGACACTAAAAAGTAATGACCAGAAGACAGCATCACAGTTTGTACGGGGGAATAGATGGCCCAACATCACGGAACTGACGGACACGACGGGCCCTTATCGATTGCCATTCTGGAATGCACTGCAGATACATCACTATCTGCATAGCATCCCAAATCCCCAACTATACAATAGACCCCTGACCTCCTTTGAGGAATTTGCTGCAGGTAAGGAACCGCTAACACGGACCCTCTCAAGCATGTATAACCTGCTGATTACACCCCCCACGCCACCAAACCTCCCATGCATAGCGAAATGGGAAAGAGAGCTACAATGTACTTTTACTGCGGCCCAGAAACAAGCCATGATCAGCTTTGCCTTTAAATCCTCCCTGTGCACTAAAACACAGGAAACAAACTTCAAGATCATGACTAGGTGGTACTTAACGCCAAGTCGACTACACATGATGTTCCCGGACGCGCCAGAACACTGCTGGCGGTGCCTGAGTGAAAAAGGAACGATGGTACATATATTTTGGTCATGTCCCCGATTGGCATCTTTCTGGACCGCAGTCCGTACTATATCTCAAAGGTTCACGGAATTTCAGATTCCCGATGATCCAGCATTCTTCCTACTCCATATATCCTCTTTACCTACTAAAAGGTACAAGAAATCCATTCTACGACATCTGACCAACGCTGCTAAATCGTGTATTCCTCTTCTCTGGAAGCAACAAAGCCCACCAACCACAGCAATGTGGCTCCGAAAAGTAGAAGACATCAATAGACTAGAGGACCTAATTTTGACAGCTCAGGATAAGCAGGAGGTATACAGGAAGACATGGTCCCTCTGGAACATGTTTATATTCTCAGACGAAGGGAAGGATCTGATGGGAGCTTAAGACACGAGGCATATACGCACCGTGATATCATTTAAGCATAGCCCGTTCCCAGTACGACTAAATGTACGGGAGAAACCCGGGTCCCCCCCCCCTCCCCCCCCCCTCCACCTCTCTCCTTCTCTTTACTCTCTCTTTTTCTACTTTCTGCCTTTTTCTCTCAGCTTTTAGTAAAAAAAAAACTTTGAACACAACCTCCTGCATTGTTGCTTATATACTTCCTGAGATTGTCTATATTTCTCAGGTGGGTTATTACAAATGGGTACTCAACCTGTGGCCCCCCAGCTGTTGCAAAACTACAATTGCCATCATGTCTCTGCCTTTGGGAGTCATGCCTCATGGGACTTATAGTTTTGCAACAGCTGGAGGACCACAGATTGAGCACCCATGGCAGTTGATTTTGAGCGGGGGGGGGGGGGGGGGGGGGTCACTATTGATCCTCTTTGGCTGGAGCTTTGGTTGGGGTATTTGCTCTACACACATACATATTTGTAGGATACAGTTATCTACACCAATGGAATGTTTGGATGTTCTGAGCATGTTCTGAGCATCCAGAACTCATCAGCTACCTTTAAGTCTTAAAAATTAGTCCACTGACTTCTAAATCTAAAGGAAATTGTAAAATGTCTGGCCAGCTTTAAAGTTAACCCATCACTGCATTAAGATAACTAGCTCAATTTTTTTTAAGTTCAGTTGTAGGTACCTGTCACACATCAATCAAGATATAGCTGACAGGCAGGGCCAGGACAAGGTCAACCAGCACCAAGGGCAAAGATTCAAAACTGTGTTCATAATGTGCAAGCTTAGGGGATCCTACACCCAGCAGTCACTTGCTTGTCAAAATCACTGCAGCTGTCACTACTCCTGTCAGCCTTGTAACAGAAGGATGCCCCCATCGCTACAGTAAACCATTGCACCCAGGGCAGCCGCCCCTCCTGCCCACCCCTTGTACCGGCCCTGCTGATGTCAAATCGCATGTCAAATCGGCGGCTATTGCCAGCAATGGCACCATCCGAATCGGTGCGGCGCCGGCTTTGCGGCACCGCACTGATTCCCAAAAGTAATTCCTCTACTACGTTTGACGACTTCGGGGGGGTTGTATAGACATCTGTGCAGGAACCCGCACAGATGTCTGTCAAATCGCTGTTGAAGTCGGATTGCATTGTCGGGTTGAAATCGTGGGAGTTCAGCTAAACTCGCACAATTTCAATCCCGCAGCAACGTGAACCTAGGCTGCGGGATTGAAATACAATACAAATTTATAGGTACAACAAAAACTACTTTAAGCAGATCAAATACAGGTCAGACAGAGGGGAACTGCAAGAAAAATTCACTTGTCAATGATATTCTAATCTCTGATCTCAGAAACGTCTCAAACTGATGTCAAACCAATGTCAACAACACAAGGCCAAGGTCCATTGGAACAGGCCCTTATGCTGCCATATGTAAATAAAAATGTGTTTTATTTTCCTTTTCAATAACTCTATACTACTATATAACCGAGTGAAAATGAAGTTGGATATGGGTGAATAAGAGATGTTGACAGCAATTCTTGGGCCCCTTAGACCTCATGTTCTCAGAAGCAGATTCCCCCTGTGCACCCAATGTAGTTATACAGTGCCTTGAAAAAGTATTCATAATCCTTGAAATTTTCCACATTTTGTCATGTTACAGCCAAAAACGTAAATGTGTTTTATTGGGATTTTATGTGATAGACCAACACAAAGTGGCACATAATTGTGAAATGGACGGAAAATTATAAATAATTTTCAAATTTTTTAACAAATAAATATCTGAAAAACGTGGCGTGCATTTGCATTCAGCCCCCTTTACTTTGATACCCCTAACTAAAATCGAATGGAACCAATTGCCTTCAGAAGTCACCTTATTAGTAAATAGAGTCCACCTGTGTGTAATTTAATCTCAGTATAAATACAGCTGTTCTGTGAAGCCCTCAGAGGTGTGTTAGAGAATCTTAGTGAACAAACAGCATCATGAAGGCCAAGGAACACACCAGACATGTCAAGTAACAGTTGTGTAGAAGTTTAAAGCAGGGTTAGGTTATAAAAAAATATCCCAAGCTTTGAACATCTTGGAGCACTGTTCAATCCATCATCCGAAAATGGAAAGAGTATGGCACAACTGCAAACCTACCAAGACGTGGCCGTATACCTAAACGGACAGGCCAAGCAAGGAGAGCATTAATCAGAGAATCCGCCAAGAGGCCCATGGTAACTCTGGAGGAGCTGCAGATATCTACAGCTCAATTGGGAGAATCTGCCCACAGGACAACTATTAGTCGTGCACTCCACAAATCTGGCCTCTATGGAAGAGTGGCAAGAAGAAAGCTATTGTTGAAAGAAATCCATAAGAAGTCCTGTTTGCAGTTTGCGTGAAGCCATGTGGGGGACACAGCAAACATGTGGAAGGTGCTCTGATCAGATGAGTCCAAAGTTGGACTTTTTGGCCTAAAAGATAAACGCTATGTGTGGCAGAAAACTAAGACTGCGCGTGACGCTGAACACACCATCCCCACCATGAAACATGATGGTGGCAGCATCATGTTGTGGGGAAGCTTTTCTTCAGCAGGGACAGGGAAGCTGGTCAGAGTTGATGGGAAGATGGATGGAGCCAAATACAGCGCAATCTTAGAAGAAAACCTGGGGTGGAGGTTCACCTTCCAGCAGGATAACGATCCTAAACATACACCCAGAGCTACAATGGAATAGTTTAGATCAAAGCATATTCATCTGTTAGAATTGCCCAGTCAAAGTCCAGACCTAAATCCAATTGAGAATCTGTGGCAAGACTTGAAAATTCCTTTTCACAGACGCTCTAAGTCCAATCTGACA
This sequence comes from Lithobates sylvaticus, assembly GCA_028564925.1. NCBI lineage: Eukaryota > Metazoa > Chordata > Amphibia > Anura > Ranidae > Lithobates > Lithobates sylvaticus. The sequence goes on along the minus strand of CM053035.1, from coordinate 153,457,189 downwards.
GAGCTTGAGCTATTTTGCAAAGAACAATGGGCAAAAATGTCACTCTCTAGATGTGCAAAGCTGGTAGAGACATCCCCAAAAAGACTTGCAGCTGTAATTACAGTGAAAGGCGGTTCTACAAAGTATTGAATTAAATACATGTGGACATAGGTAGAATCATGGCTACCGTCTTTCTCATTACATTCGATATGTGCTAGAGAAAAACAAACACATATCGTGAACTTGCCTACAAAACCAACTACGGTATATTAAAAAAAATAATAAATATTATCTTATAAGCCTAAGCAATGAAAAGTATTTCAAATAAATAAATATAAATCAAAATCTGAGTTTAATACATTGGGTAATAATGTATTCAAACGATTTATCCACTGGACTTCCCGTTTTTTAAGGGTTAATTCTCTATTTCCTCTGCGTCTATGTTTAGATATGCCATCTATAACCATACATTTTAATTGAGAAACAGTGGGGGTTATTTCCGAAAGGCAAATCCACTTTGCACTACAAGTGAAAAATGAACATGAAATTGCACTGAAAGTGCACTTGGAAGTGCAGTCACTGTAAATCTGAGGGGTAGATCTGAAATGAGGGGAAGCTCTGCTGATTTTATCATCCAATCATGTGCAAGCTAAAATGCTGTTTTTTATTTTCCTTGCATGTCTCCCTCGGATCTACAGCGACTTTACTTCCAAGTGCACTTTCAGTGCAATTTTAAGTGCACTTTGCACTTGTAGTGCAAACTGGATTTGCCTTTCGTAAACATCCCCAATTGTGTCCCTTTTCCAGAAAATGCCAGCACTGTAGTGCTGTGGTGATCAGTTTGAAAAATATAGAGAGCTTCAAGAGCAGTCCCTGACACTTCCACTGGAAGAACAGTGAGGTGTCTCTAGGTATCTAGAGGTGTGCAGTACATCTCTGTGCAGAGATAGTGCTAAAAGCAGACAATTTGCCATGTAGTAGTTAGCCAAGTTTTGAGCACTACTCTCCAGTGTACTCCTGGGACGAAATCACTCTGCCTGACAGCAGTACAAGTGTTCTTTCAGTGCCAGGTGCAGGGGTGCAGAGAGAATTCCACCAGTCTATTACCACTGTGAAAACTGCCCACAGGTGCCCAACTGGTCGTGGACTGAGCCAAGGAAAGAGTGATCTGCACACACACACAAAATTTTTTAAAAAAAAGATAACCCATAGGCCTTGTGTTGGATTTCAGGGGTTTAGCGTGCTAATGACAGGTCCACTTTAAACATACCAGTACTATTTTTTTGTGACCTCAGAACAATGGATGTAGAATGTTGATAAACATGTTCATCCCTCTCTATTACTGTATATTTTTTGGCATTCATTCTGATATGAATCATATGGCTCATTCTGAATGTACATGGCTGTCCTACTTGGCAAAATAACAAAACCCTAGAACAAGTACCGTAATTATCTAATAATTATCTAACTGGAACAAGTCACGTAGCACTCAGAGGTGGGAATAAGAGGGTTCATATAAGAGGACATAATGGAACTGAATGAACAGCTCATACAGTATGTGGAATGACTACTTGTAACCATTACTAGCTGGATTAAAGTCCTTTTTTTTCCATTAATTAATTATTCCAGAAGGAGATAAAACCATCGTTGTAGTCACTGTGATGTCATTACAGGAGCTGCAGTGCTCTTCTATACAGGAGGAGGAATCGAACAGGGTCCCCCTGTGTCACTCTCATTACTTTCCTCCCCAGATGATGTTTGCAGCACTATACTGTCAGTCACAATGCTTGGGGGAGGAGATAGGGGTGGCCAACATTGACTGGCATTGAGGAAAAGAGTTTTCAGTGGTGACAGTGTTGAGAATCCTTCTCCACACTATTATGAATTTTTTTCTTCAACCCAATGGGCTGACCGAAAGAAAACGAAAGAACTTGGAACATTGCATAGTTAGTACAGCGGTCTCCCTGCTGAACTATTGTTTTCTGATAGGGGGACAGCCCCCCTCCCCACCAGAATACACCTGTCAGCCATTGGATCCTTTTTTGACCAAGCCCCTTCAACAGAAGCTGGACGGCCGGCTTCAATGTCGGCTGGCTTCTATTGAACCAGTCAATGATGCCCGATATTCGGCCCATGTGTGCAGCCCCTTAGGAGCCTCTGGAGAAGTGTTGCCAACCATTAGTATTTTTACTGGCAGCCAGTAAAAAACTGACATGTTTCTCCTGCCAGTTCACACAGTGCCGCCTATTTTTAGCGCCGCTTTACCGTCGTTTTAGCTGCGCTATTCAGCTGCTAGCGGGGCGGTTTTAACGCTTTGCCGGCGGTATCGCAGCGCTGCCCCATTGATTTCAATGGGGAGCAGTGATGGAGGAACAGTGAGTTTACCGCTCCTTCACCACTCCGTAGAAGCTGCTGGCAGGACTTTTTCTGATGCCCTGCCAGCGCACCGCTCCAGTGTGAAAGGCCTCGGGCTTTCACACTGGAGTGCATGGAGCAGCTGTTTTTGGGCGTTCTGCAGGCGCTATTTTTAACGCTATAGTGCCTGCAAAATGCCCTCAGTGTGAAAGGGGTCTTAGAGGAAAAGGTTGCCAGTAAAAAAAATATGGCTGTGATGCTTGGCTCGGAACTGCGCATTGGCACAGCTTGGGTCCGGAGCCGGTCGAGACCATCCATGCCTGCTACAGTGTGTTTGGTCGGTACTGGCGGGGAGGCGGGTCTGGTGGAAGTGGTGCCTCAGCATGTCATGTGATGTCATGGTGCAAGGGAGCCGAGCCGAGCAGCCAGAGCCTCATGTACAGGTCTGCGGGACGGGAGCGAGGAAAGCCGGGAGTGGGACTGTCAGTGCTATTTGGACTTGAGGGGACTAAAGAGACCACCTGGCATGGAGAGAAACTGTCACGGTTACTCAGGAGGGGACGTGTTGGTGATCTTTGCCTGAACCAAGTGTCCCTGAGCCACTTACTTACTATATTGAAAATAAAATAAGAAATATGCTTTTTGCTTTAATATCTACCTTAAATCACATTGCTTATTGCATATTGTACTTATCTGTCGCTTAAATACTGAAATTTGCACTTAAAAACTGTAATTTTGTAACTTTTGGAAATGCCCGTAAAAGCTGGGCTGTGCCAGTAAATTTTGGGTGTTGTGTCAATACATTTCAATCTGGTAGGTTGTTGGCAACACTGCTCTGGAGGAACCCTGGTTGAGAAAAGCCACTCTACAAAGTTAAAGTTCTTTACCTGCAGATATGCCATACCATGTCTGTGCTGAAAACCCTGTGTACCTTAAAGTAATTTGCTGATGGTGAGATTAGAGACAATAGTGAAATGTTAATGTTGGGCGGGACTAATCTTGAAGCTGCAATGAAGGTTTTGCATCATTTGTCATAGTTTTGACTGGCTGTGTAACTATGAGTAAAAGGAATTTGTTTTGTGCCTAATTTTAATAATCAGGCCAGTGATAAATGTCATCTAGTATAGCATCTGATGAGTACTCAAGGATCTGCTGTCATCCCAGAAAATGGGTCAAGGAAACTCCAAGTTTCTTCTTATCCAATAAGCTTACTGGGCAGCTTGTGATAGTGAGTCAGGTCTATGACTTCATAATTATATGCTAATAGTCTTGAGTGCTGATCACAATTGCACAAGTTTCATGGCGTATTTTGGTCATGGACTGGGAGCTGGCTGCCTTGTTTTTTTTAATGCTACTGAACATTTAATGAAGCAGTAGTAATAAGAAGTCTCTCTAGATTGAGCTGATGTTTTAACTCAATGTGTTTTTTTTTTTTAATCAGACTACACACATCCATGCCATTGGGATAGGACTCTGATATGAACACCAAATACCATATGCTGTTTCAGTGTAGTTTCCTTGGTGAATATTAACAAATACCTTCAATTTCAACTGTAGCAAAAACTGGTCTGTTAGTTTTGAATGAATCCAGCAGGCTCCTGTATCCACGAGGCCTTGTTCACACCTATGCATTTTTTTAGTGCGTTTTCAGTTTTGCAGAAAGACACTAGTCCATTTAACATGGTTTCCTATGGATGTAGTTCACATCTGTGCATTTTATGGAAAGGGCCAGGGACTTTTTTTTGGTTTTTGGTTCCATAGTGTTCAATAGATCAAAAGCATGTATTGCAAAATGCAAAATTGTATATGGAATATGCAAACTGCAACATGCATAGGTGTGAACCAGGCCTAAGGCTTGATTCCCACCTATGCATTTTTAGTGCTTTTTGCATTTCGCAGATTTGCTCTACAGAACGTTTTCCATTGCAAACCATGTTAAATGGACTGTAGTGCACTAAAACTGCATAGGTGTGAATCCAGCCTTAGGCCCGTACACACGATCAGACTTTTTGACAACCAACATGCTAATTAGCTGGTTTGGACCAACATCCGACCGTGTGTACGCTTCATCGGACCAACTTTTTCCAGGTTATATCTGACTTTTGTTGGCTGTGCGAACGGACCAACTTTCTGACAACAAAAGTCCGATGGACCATAGTCCAAACGTGTGTACACAAAACCAACGGACTTTTGTCCAAAGTACAAACACGCATGCTCAGAACCAATGCAAAAGATCAGACAACAATATAGAAGTTGACCAAAGGTGGCGCTGGAGTAATTAAACATCCTCTTTTGAAGTGTCGTCAGTACGCAGAAACGTCACTACGTTCGTGTTGGTTGCCTAAAAAGTCTGACCATGTGTATGCAATACCAACTTGGGGCCAACGCCCTTTGGACAAAAATCCACGGGAAAGTTGGTCCACGGTCCGATCGTGTGTATGAGGCTTATGTGTGATCTCTGCATCTGTGTTCTGAGGTCTTTAGGACAGCTGCATCCATTACACAAGGTCTTTTTTTTCACATTATGTAGCAAAAGCAAGGTCCTTCCTTGGTAGGAGGTAAAGCCCCAGATTTTGGCAGTGGGATCTTGGTGCTAGAACCCCTGCAACATTAACACCTAACAGGGTAATCATTCTTTAAACAATTGTTTTTTTATTGATTATCCAGAGCACAAAAAACACATGACGGTGTGATGTGGACTGCAATATAACATATGTTGCAAGTACACTGGACCCAGATGTGCATGAGAACAGGCATGGATTCCAACCCTTGGAGCATGCACTTCATCAGTTGGGGTGCTCCTGGAGCTCTTAAAGTCTATCTAAAAGGATGAGAGCACCACAACGTAAGATTAGGTTCCGTGAATGTTTAGTATTTACAACAAAGGGTCAGAAAGTATAGGTATTGGGTTTTGGGGGCTCACAAATACCTCTTTATCAGGGTTTGTTTTGCTTATGGTATTACTGGACGGGTAATTCAGTGAAATAAGAATTAAGTAATTCCAGGATGGGTTGGCTGTCAGAGACACATCTAGGAGTATCATGACAGCATAAGTAGGAGGATAAAGCTGAACTCCAGTTAGCTATACAAGATCATTATTTAATACTGCTATATAGGTAATGTATAACATTACATAACATTATATAATGTCATTATATTAGATTCATATAATCTGCAGAGCTAGATTTAGAAAGGGAAGGGGGTGGGGGGTGGGAAGCAGCAGTGTGTGCCAGTCAGACTTTCATTCTTTAAAGAGCAAGGAAAGACTCCTGGACGGCCGCACACCGATACAACACCTTTATTTGTAAATTAAAATCCAAAACAGTCAGTCCATATGATGCAGGGGCATGTGAATCCCATCGTTTAATGAATGGGTCAGCAAGCAGAGAGATCCATAGTACCGATCTTAATTATACCAATCCTGTCAGTTGATAAATGGCTGGTAATAATCTAGAATACTTATCATATAGCATGGTATATAGTAGTTTCATTAACACTTGTTGATGGCAACAATGGGGAGATCTATGCTTATATTGAGAAACCCTAAGGATGTGCCTCATTCGTAAAAGTGAGACACATTCCACTCAAAGTTGAGGCCGGCGGGTTTTCTGGTGTTTAAACTGAAAATTCAGCGGACTTCTTGTTTGCACAAAATCTTAAATTTATCCCCACCCCTGGTTGGCTTCACTACTTTTTCCATGCCTTGGATGACCAAACTGGATACACCTTTGTTCCAATAACGAGCCACATTAGTGGAATGGTTCTTCTCTATATCATGGAGGTGATCATAAAGGCGATCTCTTATGCCGCGTACACACAAACAGATTTTTCGTCAGAAAAATCTTGGATGGTTTTTCCGAAGGAATTCTGCTCAAGCTTGGCTTCCATACACACGGTCACACAAAAGTTTGCTGAACTTTCAACCGTCAAGAATGCAGTGATGTACAACACTATGGAAACACTACGACGAGCCGAGAAAATTAAGTTTACTGCTTCTGAGCATGCGTCAAATTGTTTCCTAGCATGCGTAGGAATTTTGCACGTCGGAATTGGTACAGACGATCGGAATTTCCGATCAGAACTTTTTACGACCGAAAAATTGAGAACCTGCTCTCAATCTTTTGCTGTCTGGAATTCCGCCAGCAAAAGTCCGATGGAGCGCACACACAGTCGCATTTTCCGACCAAAAGCTCTCATCAGTCTTTTGCTGGTGGAATTTCTGATCGTGTGTACGCGGCATTAGTCTACGTGTTGTCCTTCCTACGTATTGAGAGGAGCACCTGCTTATGGGTTCTCCCCCAAATGTTTTTCATTCATGTTTTTCATTCATGCTTTGATTGTGCAGAGAGGGCGATTTTAATGAAATTTATTTTGATTGGCTATCCACCCCTATTTATATGCACAGCCAAACCATGCCATACTAGCTATGATTAAGCACCAACATACGGTGTGAAACGCGTTAGCTATACCCCTCTCCCCCTGCAGCATATGGACTGACTGCTTTGGATTTTAATTTACAAATAAAGGTGTTGTATCGGTGTGCGGCCGTCCAGGACTCTTTCCTTGCTCTTTGATCCATTGCAGAGCTTGCACCTGTGTGCCTCATTAGGGTGTGTGTTCCAAGGAGCTCTTGTCTGGAGCAGCAATATTTCTCTCTTGTCTCTATCTAGACTTTCATTCTCATTGTAATCTTGCTTCTTCATTGTCCAGCTTGCTGTGGGTATGTTCGTGACCTGCTTCCTTCATTGCTAAAAGTGGACCTTCACCCTAAGCACTTCCCCATTTCTTGCCTAGGTGAGAGGTTCTCCACAGCTCCTACGCATGCACAGGTCTCAAGAGAGTCATGAGACACATCTGTACATGCGCCAGTTTCTCTGGCCATCCATGCTCACGCTGGGTTTTTTGCACATGTGCATAGACTGCTAGGAGGGAAATCACATGCAAGTGTGCAGTTGTTTCTGACAAGCTCGGCCAGGACCCAAAGCTTGGGCAGAGTCTGTGGGTGCATCTATGCATGCGCCATAATGGTGGCGCCTGAGGGATGGTGAGGCTGAGCCACAAAGGGAGGTAGACTGAAGTTCTGCTTTACCTGCATTGAAGAAAAATGAGGTCACTGATGTGACTATGCTATCTGGCAGGGATTCCTGGACTAATTGAACAGAGTTAAAAATTATTTAGAAAGTAAAACAATTCATATGTATGTGTCTTGCTGCATATTTATCTGCTTGTAGTTCTGTTTAAAGAGAAACTGATATCACAACAGATACGGGTATTACATTAGTGCCACTTCCCCTGATTTCTCAGTCAATATCAACGTCTCAACTATGAACTTGTCCTAGGTGTAATCCTGGACTCCAAACTAACCTTTTGACCCCACATCCAATCGCTATCCAAAATTTGCTGCCTCAACCTCCGCAACATCTCCAAGATACGCCCCTTCCTAACCAATGTCACCACAAAGCTTCTAATCCACTCCCTCTCTCGCCTTGACTACTGCAACTCCATCCTCACTTGCTTACCTCTAAATAGGCTATCCCCACTTCAGTCTATCATGAACACTGCTGCCAGGCTTGTCCACCTTACAAACTGCTCAGCGTCTGCTATGCCCCTCTGCCCATCCCTCCATTGGCTGCCACTCAACCAACGAATTCAATTTAAGATACTAACAATAACTTACAAGGCCATCCACAACCTGGCCCCCAGCTACATCACTAACCTAGTCTCAAAATACCAACCTAATCATTCTCTTCGCTCCTCCCAAGACCTCCTGCTCTCTAACTCCCTTGTCACCTCATCCTATGCTTGCCTACAGGACTTCTCCAGAGCCTCTCCCATCCTCTGGAATGCTCTACCCCAATCTGTCCGACTTTCTCCTACTTTGTCCACTTTCAGACGATCCCTGAAAACTCATCTCTTCAGAGAGGCCTATATGGCCCCCACCTAACAACTGTACATTTATTTTCTCCATCAGCACATCCCCCACAGTTATTACAACTGTACATTTATTTTCTCCATCAGCACATCCCCCACATTTATTACAACTGTACATTTATTTTCTCCATCAGCACATCCCCCACAGTTATTACAACTGTACATTAATTTTCTCCATCAGTACATCCCCCACAGTTATTACCTCTTGTATATCTTGACCTTCCCTCTTAGATTGTAAGCTCTAAGGAGCAGGGCCCTCTGATTCCTACTGTGTTAAAGTGTATTGTATTTGTACTGTCTACCCTCAAGTTGTAAAGCGCTGCGTAAACTGTTGGCACTTTACAAATCCTGTATAATAATAATAAATAATAATTAAAAGATAAGTATAATAATAATAAAAAAATCCTGTTTGCCCCTTTAAGCGTATCTAATAGACCCCCCACCGCCCAGAGCGCTATACCTACCTCAATCCAATGGCCACAACCTAAAGCCTGGTAGACACAAGCAGTTTTTTTTTTCATTCAAGCCAGTGGGCTGAATGAAGAAAAACCGAAAAGCTAACATTACGGTTTCCCCAGCTGAGCTATTGTGTTCTGACAGGGGGACGGTCCCCACGCCAGAACGCACCGGTCAGCGCTCTCAGCCATCGGCTAAGAATGTTAATCTGGTGCGGATTGACAGACCTTTTTCGGTCATCCCCCTTCTACAGAAGCTGGTTGACTGCCAGCTTCCGTTGGACGAGCTGTCGTACACATGGGTAGAAACCGGCCGATGACACCTGATGTTCAGGCCATGAGTATGGGGGTATAAGGGGATTGTTTACAGCACACGTAGGAAGCCCTCTGCCTCATTGCTGTGATTGCACAGTACAACCCCATCGAAGTCTTTGGAGAACATCTCCCTCTGTCTCCCAGCCTGAAAATGCAGGGAGAAGAGCCCAATAGACTACCATGCAGGTACAACTAGTGCCTCATTTCCACTGAGCGGATCGGTTTGGTACGGTCCAGTACGGTACGCTATTTTGAGTTTTTCCATTATGAAAGCGGCCCATACAACCGAAACATACCGCACCATTCAGGGTCCTGCTTCAGATGTGGGGCCATAGAAAATGGTCCGGTACAGCTAGGGCGGAGCTATGATACATTCCACTGATTGGCGGACAGAAAAAAGTCAGCCAATCAGTGTGAGGCCACGCTAGGCATTTTTTCTAAACCCCGTACGGCCCCTGGTGGTCCGACTTGCACCTGAATAGGCCGGACCATTCTAACCTTTCCAAACTGTACCGACCCGAACCGATACGCTCAGTGGAAACGAGGCATAAGAGACAGAAGCCGTATTTGCATTCAGTAGCTGTATATCAACATGGAATTCAGCTGGTAAAAAATACAAATAAAAAGATTTTTTTTCCCCCAGACCGGCTACTAGAAATGTACACAGGCCAGAAATGACTCTTTTAGTAAATTATCCCCCTTTGATGTCTTTTCAGAGGAGTGATTGGAATTGATTTGTCACTTCCAGCTTCAGACATTTCTTAGGATTTTCCAGCTGAAACAAGAGCTGCCTTATTTCCACAAGCCTTACATTCCTACACTTAGCAAATCTAGCAGAAGCCTGGGTGAATGGGTTAATACAGAAGAGACCTGAAGGGCAGAGAGCATGTGTTGCTGGGAGGAAATTGAGGGAGTTAGGTTTTGGCTGGCCACCAGAGCAGAATGACTGCTTCTATTGTAGGCTGCCTGCTTCCTGCCTGGGAAACTAGAGGGAGGCATACAAGACTTGTGCAGCCTCCCACGCAGTGCAGGGATCTGAGCGTCTGTCGTGTGTCAGTACAGCAACACATTATCTACTGAATGCCACTTCTTTCCCACTCACGACTGCTTCTGCTGTTTTCTCACTTCATTTTTTTTCTCTCCATCTCAGTTCTGCTCTCGCCTCCTTTTTTTTCTGGCTGCTCTTTGAGCTGTGCAGGCAGCCATTTGGTTTCTTATTTCTTATCGCTTTAGCTGAACTGGCTGGTGCGTAATTACAGGTTTCCAGTCAGAGCCGTGATTGTATCAACTGTCTCGGCATATTGAAAATACGGCCTAATGTTTTTTTCAGACTGCCCGGGGAATGTATGCGGTTTTTTTTGCAAATCTAAATGACATACATTTGGGTAAAAATTAGCATTAGGCTTTTTTATTTCATTCTATAATGCTCTCTATATTGTCAAAAATATTGGGATGCCTGCCTTTATACGCACATGAACTTTAATGGCATCCCAGTCTAAAGCCCCATACACACGCGCGGATTATCCGAGGACCAGGTCCGTCGGACCATGTCCGTCGGACCATGTCCGTCATACTTTGTCTGATGTTGGTTTTGCGTACACACGGTCAGACAAAGTTGTCGGAAAATCCGATCATTCTGAACGTGGTGACGTTTGTTGCCTACGACGGGACTACGTAGAGGCTAGTAGCCAATAGCTTTGGTCTTGTAATGTGATCTGAGCATGCGTAGCACTTTGTCCGGTCGGACAACCGTACACACGATCGGATTTGGTGTGATCGGACCGTGTTGTCGGCAAATCTATCCAGCAGGAGATAGGACTTTGTCCGTCGGACAATCCGACGTACACTGTCCGATGGTGCATACACATGGTCTGATTTTTCAACAACATTGTCCGATCGGACAGAATCCATGCAAAAATCCGACCGTGTGTATGGGGCTTTAGTCTGTAGGGTTTAATATTGAGTTGGCCCACCCCTTTCAGCTATAACGGCTTCAACTCTTCCGGGAAGGCTGTCCACAAGGTTTAGGAGTGTGTCTATGGGAATGTTTGTCCATTCTTCCAGAAGCACATTTGTGAGGTCAGGCATTGATGTTGCTCTATCTTCGCTCTAATTCATCCCAAAGGTGTTCTTTTAGGTTGAGGTCAGGACTCTGTGCATGCCAGTCAAATTCCTCCACCCCTAACTCGCTCATCCATGTCTTTATGGACCTTGCTTTGTGCAGGGGTGCGCAGTCATGTTGGAACAGGAAGGGGTCATCCCCAAAGTTGGGAGCATGAAATTGTCCAAAATATCCTGGTATGCTAACGCCTTAAGAGTTCCCTTCACTGGAACTATCAACTCCTGTAAAAAAAAAAAAAAAAAACTTTACACCATAATCCCCCCTCCACTAAATGATTTGGACCAGTGCACAAAGCATGTGGTGTGGGGTTGTTTTTCAGTGGTTGGGCTTGGTTCCTTAGTTTCAAGGAAGGGAACTCTTAAAGCATCAGCATACCAAGACATTTTGGACAATTTCATGCTCCCAACTTTGTGGGAAGAGTTTTGGGATGACCCCTTGTTTCAACGTGACTGCACACCAGTGCACAAAGCAAGGTCCATGAAGATATGGATGAGTGAGTTTGGGGTGGAGGAACTTGACTGGCCGGTACAGAGTCCTGACCTCAACCCAATAGAACATCTTTAGGGTCATCCAACATCAGTGCCTGACTTCACAAATGCGTTTCTGGAAGAATGGTCAAACATTCCCATAGACACACTCCTAAACCCAGCCTTCCCAGAAGAGTTGAAGCTGTTATAGCTGCAAAGGGTAGGCCAATGCAATATTGAACCCTACGGATTAAGACTGGGATGCCATTAAAGTTCATGTGCGTGTAAAGACAGGAGTCCCAATACCTTTGACAATTTAGAGTATATGTCTGCAAGCTGAATGAGCCAAAACTTACAATGGTAGAGTACAGCACACCGATGCAACTTCCATGGAACTCTATGTAATGGTGCTTGTATGGGTCAGAGGGGTTCCGAGCAATCGGAGAGCAATCGGAGAGATCTGAACCCTCTGAATTATCTCTTTTATCACCTTAATTTGGTGCCACCTGCCCAGTATGTTGCCAGTAAGAGCTCCGGAGGTATCTATGGCATGTTGTGTCTTCAAGTATGGTTAACCTTTTTTACTTCTGATCTCTCCCTCAACTTAATCTCTCAAGTGTGCCTGCAATGGTCTTACCACATCATTTATCAGCAGCACTGCCTATACTTCTGTTGACATTACTGTTGCCAGCGGACCCAAGAGCATGCCAAAGCCCTCAGATGATTATCTATCTTTGTCAAGATTGACCCAGCCTCCCAATGTGGCTTTTTCTTGGACAGACCATCTCCCCAAGCACCAAAGCCAAAAGTCTCGGAGTCATCTTCGACTCAGAGATGTCTATGGATGCACAAATAGGATCAGTAGTAAGCGGATCCCACCATCTTCTCTGCCTGCTAAGTAGACTCATCCCCTTCATTCCAGAAAAGGAGAAACAATAGTAGTTGGAACAATCATCAATACGCGACTCAACTACGTAAATTCCCTCTACATAGGACTACCTAAATACCAGATTGCATGCCTACAAGTCGTCCAAAACACGGCAGCAAGACTAGTCACGGAAAAAAAAAAATGGGAATTCTCCACATCCCTGAGGATCCTACATTGGCTAACGGTAAAGGATAGGTTCACATTCAAGACCCTCTGCCTCACCCACAAATGCACACAAGGAAACACTCCTCAATACCTATGTGAGAAAATAAGACACTACACACCCAATCGCAACCTCCGATCAACTAACCAAAACCGCCTCCTCATCCCCAAGTCCCGCTCTACCCACGAACATCAGCATGGAAGAAAACCATCAGGCCTTCAGAAAACTCAAGACCCACCTCTTCTAAGAAGCAGGACAACACAGGACGGACCAAGCGCCTTGAGGTGATTCAGTTCGCATTTGCAGCGCTATACAAATCATTCATTCATTCATTCATTCTACAAATTTGAAGGCCAGTTGTATAGCATCACTGGGTTATGGGCAGTCTGTGCAACCAGTGAGTGATGTCCTAGGCCACAGGTACCAAACACAAGGCCTGTGGGCCAAATCCAGCCCTCCAGGCCATTTCATGTGGCCCTCCCACCTCTCCTGCGGCTGCAGGAGAGCTCCAGCCCTCCTCTGGTCCTCCTCCAGACCCTTACTTTCTGCTTTCAAGCAATGCATACAGCTTCTTCCCAGCAGCAGCATAAGGAAAGCGGGGTGCACTGAGATGTAAGGGATAGTGGGGGGACTCAACTTATGGTGGGGTGGCTCTTGACATCTAATGTAAGGGGAGGGGATGCGCTGGACTTCTAATCTTACAGATACAACCGGCCCTTTTGAGGGCAATCACAATGCTGATGCGCCCATGATGAAATTGAGCTTGCCACCCCTGTCCTAGGCAATGTACAAGAGCTTTCAGTGTGAATGTTAAGTGGAACATGGACTATGTCTAGTGGTGTTGAGTCTTCCAAATGACAAAAATCTGATACCTGTCCAACTTCTGGTTTATTAATACAGAAACTTGCACTGCTTTACCCATTGTGATTCAGGCCATCCTGCATTCCTATTCAAGAGTGTCATCTACCATTGGCTGAAAGAATCTTGGTAGAAGTCATCAGCTACTATGCTAATATTTTCCATTTACTTACTGTAAATACTTTGAACCCTGGTATACCCTGCTTGACACATCGGTGTTCAAGTAAATGCTATTTGCCTATCTTATTGCATCATATGAATATATTTAAGGCTTGGGGAGGGAAGTAAGAGTTTTGTCTCCACTCACCAATTTGTTGTCAGTTCCAGTGTACACGTACCTTGTGTTGCTGTGCCCATCATAGCTATAATTACTAATAATTACTAAAACTCACCAATGTCATACTAACTTCTAAAACCTCCATACTCATACTCTTAAGCCCCATACACACGGTCGGATTTTCCGATGGATTCTGTCCTATCGGACAATGTTGTCGGAAATTCCGACCGTGTGTAGGCACCATCGGACAGTTTCCATCGGATTGTCCGACGGACAAAGTTCTATCTCCTGCTCTATAAATATTCCGACAACAAAGTCCGATCATACCAATTCCGATCGTGTGTAGCGAATTCCGACGGACAAAGTGCCACGCATGCTCAGATCACATTACAAGACCAAAGCTATTGGCTACTAGCCTCTACGTAGTCCCGTCGTAGGCAACAAACATCACCACGTTCAGAATGATCGGATTTTCCGACAACTTTGTCCGACCGTGTGTATGCAACACCAGTGTCGGACTAAATCCGTCGGACCAAATCCAGTGGATTTGGTGGTCGGATTTTCCGACCGTGTGTATGGGGCTTTAGACCTCTCTGCTGCCTTTGACACAGTTGACCACCTGCTCTTCTTCAGCAAACTACACTCCCTTGGCCTCTGTGATTCTTCTTTATCTTGGTTCTCCTCCTACCTATACCAGCCCACTTTCAGTTTCACTTGCAACTCCATCTCCTCTGCCCCTCTTCCTCTCCCTGTTGGGGTACCCCAAGGCTCTGTCCATGGGCCCCACCTATTCTCGCTCTATACCTCTTCCTGGGCCAGTTGATAACCTCCCATGGCTTCCAATACCACCTCTACGCCAATGACACCCAGATATATCTCTCCACTCCTCAACTCACCCCCTCGATCTCCTCATGAATCTCAAACTTACTGAATGACATATCGGTATGGATGTCTCAAACTCAATCTTTCTAAAACTGAGCTTGTAATATTTCCTCCTTCCCGGTCCCCCCTCATGACTTTCCATTAAGATCAACAGCACAAACATTGATCCCTCCACACGTGCCAGGGTCCTGGGCGTAATCCTTGACTATGACCTCTCCTTCAGCCCCCACATCCAATCACTGACTAAATCCTGCCACCTAACCTCCACAGCATCTCCAGAATGTGACCCTTCCTGACTAATGACAACACAAAGCAACTTATTCACTCCTTGATTATTTCCTGCCTTGACTACTGCAACACTCTCCTTAACCATGTGCCGACCGCCGCACGACGATGTACGTCGGCAGAATGGCACGGGCAGGCATATGGGCGTACCTGTACGTCCCTACCTGCCCGCAGGCGGGGGGCCTGATCGGGCCCCCCCCCCCAGTGCCTGTGGAGGTCGGAATCATTGAAGAAGCAATCCGTGCTGAGGGGGAGGCCACTGATTCATGGCCACCCCCTCGCGATCGCTCCTGACGAATGAAATGCTTCCTCTGCTGCTGTAATGTAAACAGCGGCAGAGGAAGAGATGTCATCTCTCCTCGTGTCGGTCTTTTTGTTCCGGCGAGGACCGAGGAGAGAAGACATCAATGTGAGTCTGCACCAACACTACACGAACAGTAGAACACCTAGGCACACATTTTCACCCCCCAATCACCCCCCCCCCCCCTTTACTGATTATTGCATTGGTGTCATTTGTGACTGCAATAAGTGTTAGGGCAGTTAGTGTTAGGCCCCTTTAGGTCTAGGGTACCCCCCTAACCCCCCTAATAAAGGTTTAACCCCGTGATCTCCCCCGTCGCCAGTGTCACTAAGCGATCATTTTTCTGATCGCTGTATTACTGTCACAGGTAACGCTAGTTAGGCAGGTAAGTATTTAGGTTCGCCGTCAGCTTTTTATAGCGTCAGGTACCCCCATATACTACCCAATAAAGGTTTTAACCCCCTGATTGCCCCCTAGTTAACCCTTTCACCAGTGATCACTGTATAACTGTTACGGGTGATGCTGGTTAGTTAGTTTGTATTTTATAGTGTCAGGGCACCCAATAAAGGTTTAACCCCCTTGGGTGATATAAGTTAGGTTTAAGGGCCAGATAGGGTCTGCGTCGCCCCCGGCAGCGTCAGATTAGTGCCAGTACCGCTAACACCCTTGCACACAGCATACACCTCCCTTAGTGGTATAGTATCTGAACGGATCAATATCTGAACTGATCAGATATGTACTAGCGTCCCCAGCAGTTTAGGGTTCCGAAAAACGCAGTGTTAGTGGGATCAGCCCAGATACCTGCGCTTTGCCCCTCCGCCCAGCCCAGCCCACCCAAGTGCAGTATCGATCGATCACTGTCACTTATAAAACACTAAACACACATAACTGCAGCGTTCACAGAGTCAGGCCTGATCCCTGCAATCGCTAACATTTTTTTTGGTAGCGTTTGTTAATTTGCTGACAGTCAGGAGCTTTTTTACCTGTGATTCTCACTAGTGTACCACTAAATTTAGAGCCCAAAATGGCAAATAAAAAAAAAGCACCCATGTCCCCCCCTGCTCTCGCGCAAAGGCTAACGCAAGCATCGGTCTGGCGTCATATGTAAGCAGCAATTGCACCATGCATGTAAGGTACTTTTCTACGCCCTTAGAAATTCTGAAGGCGGTGATTCGTTTTCGGGCCTGCGTAAGTGGCTAGGCTCTTAAAAAGTCCCACACATGTGGTATCCCTGTACTCAGGAGAAGCAGCAAATTTTATTTTGGGGTGTAATTCCACATATGCCCCAATATGCAATCCAATAAGCAATTTCCTTAGGGTGTCTACTTTCCAAAATTAAATCATTTGGGGGGGGGGGGGGGGCGTGGTTGTACTGCCCTGACATTTTAGCACCTCAAGAAATGAGATCATGGCGATCATAAACTAAAAGCTGCTTAAATTCCAGAAAATGTACCCTAGACTGTAGACGCTATAACTTTTGCGCAAACCAATAAATATACGCTTATTGACATTTTTTTTTCCAAAGACATGTGGCTGAATACATTTTGGCTTAAACGTATGACTAAAATTGAGTTTGTTGGATTTTTCTTGTAACAAAAAGTAGAAAAAAATTTTTTTTATAATTTTTAGCAAAAAATTTTTCAAAATTTTCGGTCTTTTTGCAATTATGAATTCTGCTGCTAGACTAATACACCCAGGGGCGGACTGACAACTGATGGGGCCCCCGGCAATAGAAGATCATGGGGCCCCCTGCATCCCAAGTCACACCTGCTGCACAGGGGGACATGGGGGGGGGGGCACACAACATACCATCAAACAAAAAAGACACTGGGACAGTGTGGGGGGGGAGAGCACACAGGTGGGGACAGTGTGGGGGGGGAGAGCACACAGGTGGGACAGTGTGGGGGGGAGGGGGGGGGGGGGGGGGGGGAAAAAAGGATGCAAATTGTGGGGGGGGGGGGGAGAGCACACAGGTGGGACAGTGTGGGGGGGGAGGGAGAGCACACAGGTGGGACAGTGTGGGGGGGAGAGCACACAAGGGGGGGGGGGGGGGCAGTGTTGCATGACCGCGCAATTACCAGTTAAACCAGTTAAACCAGTGCAGTGCCAAATTGTAAAAAGTCCTCTGGTCTTCAGGCTGGAAAATGGCTAAAGTGGTTAATGACCTACTCTTAAGCATGCTATCCCCCCTTCGGTCTATTATGAATTCTGCTGCTAGACTAATACACCTCACTAATCGATCTTTGCCTTCTGCCCCTCTCTGCCAATCCCTTCACTGGCTTCCCCTACCCCACCGTATAAAATTCAAAATGCTAACCACAACATACAAGGCCATCCACAACATCGCCCCCAGCTACATCACCAACTTCATCTGCAGATATCGCCCAAATCGTCCCCTAGCTCCCTTGTTACCTCCTCTCATGCTCGCCTTCAGGACTTCTCCAGAGCCTCTCCCATCCTCTGGAATTCCCTGCCCCGGTATATCCGATCAGCCCCTAACCTGTCCACCTTTTGGAGATCCCTGAAAACTCACTTATTCAGGGAAGCCTATCCCACACCCACCTAACAACTGTCCCCAAGCCACCCCCCATCAAATCATTCCCTGCATCTATTACCTTTTGTACCACCACCCCCTCCCTTTAGAATGTAAGCTATACGAGCAGGGCCCTCCTGTCCCTTCTGTATTGAACTGTACTATAATTGTGTTGTCCCCCCTCTACATTGTAAAGCGATGCGTAAACTGTTGGCGCTATATAAATCGTGAATAATAATTATAATTAGCCCCCACACACACTAGTTAAAGTGGAGGGCCACCCTAAAAAAAAAAAAAAGAAAAAAAGAGCATTAATATTCTTTAAAAAAAATAAATAAAAAACATTTGAAAAAAAAATATTTTTTTACCTTATCAGAAATCCCTGCTGCTAGGCAGTCTTCCTAATCTGCCTCCTTCCTACTCCGCAGTGATCTTCGTGATCTTCGGTCTTCTGTCCTCCTCTGTGTTGTCTTCTGGGTAATGGGGCGTGCTGTGTTCTGGGAACTGTGTGTTCCCTAACACAGTGCGTCCCATTCACAAAGCGACGCGCGACTCGCGCATGCGCAGTAGGAAATGGGCAGTGAAGCCGCAAGGCTCCACTGCCTGTTTCCCTAAGTGAGGATGGCGGTGCTGGGACCGGAGAGCAGAGGGACATGTCGACCTCGGCGGCCGACATCGCGGGCGCCCTGGGAGGGTAAGTGTACTTATTAAAAGTCAGCAGCTAATTTTTTTTTAGCTGCTGACTTTAAAAAAAAAATTATTTACAGCTGAAACACCCCTTTAACTACCCTAGACTCTTTAGCTTCTATAACCCCAGACTGGTCCTCTTTCTCCAGCATATTGATCATCCACAGCGCTGCACCATTAACCCCCCCCCCCCCCCCAACTCACCCTCCCTCCATGCAGGAAAGACCCCCTCTGATTGAGAGGGACCTGCAAACCCCTCCTAAATCCCAGTTATTTATAGCCATATTTCTTTTTTTAATTAAAACATTTTTTATCATCCATTTTCTTTATTTCTAACACAGTTTTCCCACTTTATAAAGTATTTGCTCCAGGTCAGTTATGTACCGAAGGCAGATCAGCAGGGGAAGCCCTCATCTTTCTCATATGAGAGGTTTCCTTTAAACTTTCAAATTGACTATGGGCCACAGAGGACCATGCGCAGCCCTAAAACTACCAGTCTCACATGCCCGCTATGCTAACCCCCCTAGCAATACAAAATCAATAGGATTCTGTTTTTTACAGATTTTTAAGGTCAGTATATTCTAATTTTAGTACATTTATTGATAATAATAAAAAATTGGAAATCCTAAAACAGTTAAAATTATTACCACAATCACTGTACTGTATGTTCACAAAAAATCCTGACGGTAAGGACTCCTCTGATTCTAAATCTTCCCTAATATGTCACCCTCAATTTGTGTGACTGGAAAATCACTTGTACATTGTTTAGCCCACCCTTTAAAAGAATGTAGGTTATTATGATAGATAAGCTATTCCTGATAAATGATAACATCTGTTTACCATTTTATAGGAACTATCTGCAAAAAAAATAACATGATGTGCCTGCCAAGAGATAAGGTAAGAATATTGATCTAGTGACAATGTTCTCCAACCACTGGCCCATAGACCTCTAAAGGCACAGAATGCTTCTGGTTACCTCTGGTAAACTGCACTTTATTAACCACTTGACCACTGGGCACTTAAACACCCTTAATAACCAGACCAATTTTCAGCTTTCGGTGCTCTCACATTTTGAATGACAATTACTCTGGTGGTATTTAATCACCATTGGGTTTTTTATTTTTTTTTGTGCTATAAAAGAAAAAAAGACTGAAAATTCTGTAAAAAAATAATTTTTTCTTCTTTTCTGTTACAAAATTTAGCAAATTTGTAATTTTTCTTGATAAATTTTGGCCAAAATGTATACTGCTACATATCTTTGGTAAAAATAAGTACAAATTGGGATAAATAATTTGGTCTTTGTGAAAGTTATAGAGTCCACAAGTTATGGTGCCAATATCAAAGCGCCCTGAGGCGATTCAGTTCACATAGGTAGCAGTACAAGTCAGTCATTCATTCATTCATTCATCTGAAAATTGATCACACCTGAAGTACTGACTCATTTCTTGAGTCCCTAACATGCCAGAAAAGTACAAATACCCCCCAAATGACCCCTTTTTGGAAAGAAGACATTCCAAGGTATTTAGAAAGAGGCATGGTGAGTTTTTTAAAGTTGTCATTTTTTCCCAAAATTCTTTGCAAAATCAAGATTTTTTTTTTTTCACAAAATTGTCATATTAGTAGGTTATTTCTCACACACAGCATATGAATACCACAAATTACACCCCAAAACACATTCTACTATTACTTTCATTACTCATGAAATGACGCCGGTTTGCTTACATGTGATCACTCCGCGATCGCGTGGTAAACGGCCGCAATGAGCCTGCGATCACGGATGTTCTCGAGTGCGCGCCCCAGGGGGCGCGCAAGAGGGGAATTCTGAGAGGCCGTTAATGTACACCCTCTCAGAGTTAAGCAACCGCCCTGTAGCCGTTTTTTCGGCTATGGGCTGGTTGTTAACTGGTTAAAATTGGTCAAACCAAGAATATCTTATGCCTCTGAGTTCTCTCAGATGCCAACTCATATGCTGCTGTAATATCTTTCTGCAGTGCGGACAGGGTTAAACTGAATAATCAATAATGCAGCAGCCATCTTTAAGTTTGCAATGCTCGTCTATGAACTGTCTCCCTTGCAGGGGGCAGCAATTTTGGTTGGTTCTGGATCGATCCTGGAGAATGGTGATTGGCTCCTGCAACAGAGCAAGGAGAGTGTGTCTGAAGGCTGCTGAGAGGGAAGGAGGGGGACAGTCAAAAAATGTTAGATGAGGTGTTGGGAAAAGACTGAGCTGCTGACTGAACAGAAGCCTGCCATAGCTGACCATAATTAGGTGGAACCTGAGAGAAGAAAGATACTGCTCATCGCACAGGATCTTACCTACAAGACTGGGAGCCTTCTCCCTGGGAGGGTGTGTGATCAGACTGTACTAGAGAGAGCCCTACCACCGCTTGTATGGAAGGAATGTCTCAGCAGGATTGAAAGAGGGAAATCACAGCAGCAAGTTTCTCTGTCTGAGGCCTTGAACTGAATCAGAGCACATGTTGGAGACCCAGAAGAGGACGCCCTGGGTCTGGTAAAAGACTAACATTTTACACGTTCATCTGTTGTCTGCTGGGTACTGTTGTGCTTTCTTCAAGGGCCCCAACTTTGCCAGCCAGAGTTTTTTTTTGATCTATCACTGGCCAGTGGGATAAAACGGGGATTGTTATAACAAGTTAGGATTGTCTTTATATACTGGTAGTAGGTAAATGCAGTTCAGTTCTGATAATTACTGTTAGAATACTACAGGTGTTTAGCCATATCTCTCAGATTAACATTATTGTCTTATTGATTGTTTGTATGAATACATAGGTATCATTTCTCCTTTTAAGGCTATGCTTTGTCTACATTTTATGAAATACCTCAAGGTGCGTTGGTAAGTGCTTGTAGGTGGGGTGTTGCGTGGTGCAGAGACAAAAATTCACACAGGCAGGTGCAATAGAACTTGTATTGAAGGAATGCAACAACAGTTTCCAACAAGCTCAGTGGGAAAGCCACCCACCTGGGCATGCTCACAGTTCAGTAGCTTGATAAGAGTAGATTCCAGCTGAAACGGCAGCATCTGTTTAGAGGGGACCAAATGCAGCCTGGCCATCTGGTCCCAATCGGGATACGGTCCAGAAGAGATGAGGCCCTACCTGTCCCTACTCTGTCCACTTGCTAAAGGGCACCAAAACCCGGGAGCCAAGGCCTTAAAAAGGCTCTGCCTGACCCAAGATGGCTGCTTGAGTCACATAGGGTGGCAGCATCTAATAGGATAGCTTCCCCAGTGACCCAGAAAACCATAGAGGAACCTTGTTCCTCTTGACTTTCTCTCTAACAGTGACGCTACAGCTGAGCGCCACCTGCCTTGGAGAAAATAGACTGCATCTATCTACATGCTGGGTGAGCAAGGTGTGTCATCTTCAGACATGCAGAGAAATCACAAAACAATAGCGCTACACTCATCTCTGCCATTCTTCCTTCTGCATCCACACAAACCTCCAGATCAGCAGAGCCTAGTTATAGCATGTCTGCACTTTGGCTGGAGCTCATTCCATGCCAACACGTCCCTGATACAGACTACACGTTCCTGATACAGACTACACGTCCCTGATACAGACTACACGTCCCTGATACAGACACTGAGAACAGACTGGGAATGTAGAGTAGAAAGAGGCAATAGGTCTTGAATATGAATATTTATGTCCTTCCATGGCCAATTACTAGGAGGTTTGTTGCCGGTGGTTGGTGCTAGGGAAGGCTATACATTTTTGGCTGGACCCATATATATGTCAACTCACATTTTTTATAAAATAAATGTCTAAATATAATAAACCCCTCTCCCTTTGTTTCATATTTCAAATGCAAGCTTTTTTCTGTTATTCTCAGCCTTCCTGTTCTAGGGTGGATACATTCTTTCTCACTGCCCTCCTTGTGTATGTGAATGTAGCCACCCTTTCCTGCGCAACCCCTGAGATGGACCACACATCTACCTGCAGACAAATTCAGTTCTATAGGAATTGTACACATAGAGCGGGGCATGCGACCAAAAATAACAGCACTGCTCGCTCCACACTAGTAGAAGTCAGGTGCATCCGTGAAGAATAGGGAGCATAAAAGAAGCAGATTAATGAGGTCTTCCCTCTACTCACTCTGCAGTCTCTTCCTATCAGCATGTACCCTGTCAATGCATATGCATGCAGCACACCTGGTCGGTTCCCAGCCCTGTCTCTCCCTCTCCCAGTCTGAGTGTCACTGTATAGAGCATTAAAATAGGCTAATACTAAGTTGATTTCAGGTACTTACACTGTCAGCAGCAGATTAATGAGGTCTTCCCTCTACTCGCTTTGCTGTCTCTTCCTATTAGTCAAGGCATACAGTGGATATAAAAAGTCTACACACCCCTGTTAAAATGTCAGGTTTCTGTGATGTAAAAAAAATGAGACAAATATAAATAATTTCAGAACTTATTCCACCTTTAACCACTTGCCGACCGCCGCATGTACATTTACATCGGCAGAATGGCACGGACAGGCAAAAGGGCGTACAGGTACGTCCCTTTGAACACGCCACCGGACCCGCAAGCTCCGTAAGTCGGGTCGCGGTCCCACGGACTCGATCGCCGCGAGGATACCCGCGATCGTCTCACGGAGAGTCAGAACGGGGAGATGCTGATGTAAACAAGCATCTCCCCGTTCTGCCTAGTGACACTGTCACTGATCAGCTCTCCCTGTAATCGGGGGAGCTGATCAGTGTAGTGTAACACACAGCCCCCCCCCCCCCTACAGTTAGAACACATCCCTAGCACACACGTAACCCTTCCCTAGCCCCCTAGTGGTTAACCCCTTCACTGCCAGTGTCATTTTTACAGTAATCAGTGCAACTTAATTGCACCGATCGCTGTAAAAATGACAATGGTCCCAAAAATGTGTCAAAATTGTCCGATGTGTCCGCCATGTCGCAGTCACAATAAAAATCGCTGATCGCTGCCATTACTAGTAAAAAAAAATTATTAATAAAAATGCCTATAAAACTATTTTGTAAACGCTATAACATTTGCGCAAACCAATCAATAATCGCTTATTGCGATTTTTTTTTTTTTTTACCAAAAATATATAGAAGAATACGTATCAGCCTAAACTGAGCAAAAAAACTTTTTTTTATATATTTTTTTGGGGGATATTTATTATAGCAAAAAGTAAAAAATATTATTTTTTTTCCAAAATTTACGCTCTTTTTTTGTTTATAGCTCAAAAAATAAAAACCGCAGGGATGATCAAATACCACCAAAAGAAAGTTCTATTTCTGGGAAAAAAGGATGTCAATTTTGTTTGGGAGCCACGTCGCCCGACCGAGCAATTGTCAGTTATAAACGACGCAGTGCCGAATCGCAAAAAGTGGTCTGGTCTTAAGCAAGCAAAATGGTCCGGTCTGAAAGTTGTTAATGTGACCTATAAACTGTACAACTCAGTTGAACAACAAACTGAATTTTTTTTGGTGGGGGAGGTCTATGAGTCTATCAGCATGTCACATATTGATTTGGCAATATTTGCCCACTCTTCTTTGCAAAAACACTCCATATCTGTCAGATTGAGAGGGCATCTCCTGTGCACAGCCCTCTTCAGATCACCCCACAGATTTTCAATGGGATTCAGGTCTGGGCTCTGGCTTGGCCATACCAAAACTTGAATCTTCTTCTGGGGAAGCCATTCCTTTGTTGATTTGGATGTATGCTTTGTGGCGTTGTCATGCTGAAAGATGACGTTCCTCTTCATGTTCAGCTTTCTAGCAGAAGCCTGAAGGTTTTGTGCCAATATTGACTGGTATTTGGAACTGTTCATAATTCCCTCTGCCTTGACTAAGGCCCCTGTTCCAGCTGAAGAAAAACAGTCCCAAAGCATGATGCTGCCACCACCATGCTTCACTGTGGGTATGGTGTTCTTTTGGTGATGTGCAGTGTTTTTTTTTGTGCCAAACATATCTTTTGGAATTACGGCCAAAAAGTTCAACCTTGGTTTCATCAGACCAGAACACATTTTCCCACATGCTTTTAGGAGACTTCAGATGTGTTTTTGCTAAATTTAGCCAGGCTTGGATGTTTTTCTTCAAAAGAAAAGGCTTCCGTCTTTCCACTCTACCCCATAGCCCAGACATATGATGAATACGGGAGATTGTTGTACCACACAGCCAGTACTTGCCAGATATTCCTGCGGCTCCTTTAATGTTGCTGTAGGCCTCTTGGCAGCCTCCCTGACCAGTTTTCTTCTCGTTTTTTCATCAATTTTGAAGGGACGTCCAGTTCTTGGTAATGTCACTGTTGTGCCATATTTTCTCCACTTGATTACGACTGTCTTCACTGTGTTCCATGGAATATCTAATGCCTTGGAAATTCCTTAGGTTCCCTTCTCCTGACTGATACCTTTTAACAATGCGATCCCTCTGATGCTTTGGAAGCTCTCTGAGGACCATGGCTTTTGCTGTAGGATGCGACTAAGAAAATGTCAGGAAAGACCTACTAGAACAGCTGAACTTTATTTGGGGTTAATCACTTTAAATGATGGTAGGTGTGTACTGACTCCTATTTACAGGTGGAAAAAGTTTGGAAATTATTTATCTTTGTCTCTTTTTTTTTTTACATCACAGAAACCTGACATTTTAACAGGAGTGTGTAGTCTTTTTATATCCACTGTATGCATGCAGCACACCTGGTCTGTTCCCAGCCCTGCCTCCCCCTCTCCCAGTCTGAGTGCCTCTGTATAGAGGATTGAAATAGGCTGATACTAAGTCGAATTAAGATACTTACACTGGTCATGTGTACAAGTACAAATATACAATCAATGATGTATTGATTAATACAGAGCTGCATTCATTTGTGTCTTTGATATCTGCCTGGAGTTCAGCTTTAAACTATTCCCTATCTCAACCTCTTTCATCGAGTCTCTGTTCCTTTGAACTGCAGGTGTGTCTTTCTTTACGCTCGCTCACATATATTTTATATTGAGAGAGCAAACAGTGAGAGGCTGTAGTAAGAAAGAGAACTTGTTACAGTGATTTAGTACTGGTAATCCGCAGAGTCTGCTCTTGAGCACATTAAGCTCAAGGTAAACACATGCAGACCAGCTTGTCAAACAAAAGCGGATCTTAATGTGGTCCCAATAGGCAGATAGTGTGTGTTAATGATGCTGGGCAGAAGGGAACCAAAGGCAGGTCATTTAGTGTTATGGGGCAGTTCTCTCTGTATTGTTTCTTTACTGTATAAGCATGGCTTGCGCTTTAACTCATTCAACATTTGTAAGCAAATTTCTGCAAGTTAAGGTGGCCATATATGATGGGTCTGAGGCCCCATTCACACGAGGCAGAATCTGTCCAAGTGGATCTGCCTACTGAGCAGGGGATCTCTCCTCTGATCCCCGCTGAGCAGGCGGATGACAGGCCCGTGTCTGCTCCGCTATGCAGAGTGGACACGGACACAGCCTAGTGTTCTCTATGGGGCATTTGAATAGAAATGGACTGCATGTCCGTTTCCATTCGATTGTCATCCGATTCAATTCACCAATGGGATGGCAAACATATACCCATCCGTCTGTTTTTAGCGGACTGCCACCCCTATAGAGAACAATGGGAGGTCCAATCAGGTCTGCCTGAAAAAACGGAAAGGTGGACTTGATCCATCCACTGGTGTAAAAGGGGCTTATGTTATCCAGCCTGCCCATGGCAGATTTTCTCAATAGAATATCAAAGGACATCACAGGGCATACCCTCATGGCTAACAGAGGCCTGAGTGAAGGAAAGACTAGATAAACTTAATACAAATAAACCACCAGGACCAGATGGCTTACACCTGAGAGTCCCCAGAGAACTCAGTCAGGTTATAGCCAGACCATTGTTCCTAATCTTTGTGGACAGAATACTGACAGGATTTGTACCAGCTGATTGGAGAAAAGCCAATGTGGTACCAATATTCAAAAAAGGACAGAGACAAATCCCTGGAAACTACAGGCCAGTCAGCCTAACATAAATCATTGGTAAATTATTGGAGGGGATGATAAGGGACTATATCCAAAAATTTACTGAGGAAAAAAATATCATTAATAGTAATCAGCATGGGTTTACAAAAGGTTGTTCTTGCTAGACCAATCTGTTGATATTCTACGAGGCAGTGAGCTGCCATCTAGACAGGGGCAAGCCTGTGGATTTAGTTTACCTGGATTTTGCAAAGGCATTCGATACAGTCCCCCATAAGTGCTTAATCTACAAGTTGAGGTCTGCAGGCGTGGACCATAAGGTTTGTTCTTTGGTAAAAAATTGGTTACAGGGGTGTGTCCAAAGGGTGGTGATAAATAACATGTACCCAGACTGGTCTGGAATAGTAAGTGGGGTGCACAAAAATAAGCAGGGCAATAACTTCACATCAGGACATTTTACAGAAAGACCTGAACAAAATAATGGAGTGGTCAAATACACGTAATGCACTTGGGGCAAAAAATGCAAATGCAAACTACTCACTAGGGGGCGAACCTCTGGTGGAATCAAGGATGGAGAAAGATCTGGGGGTCCTAGTAAATGAAAGATTGAGCAATAACATGCAATGTCAAGCTGCAGCTACCAAAGCCAGCAGAATATTAGCATGCATAAAAAGGGGATTTACTCCAGGGATAAAACTATAATCCTGGCACTTTATAAAACTCTGGTTAGGCATATCTGGAGTATTCTGTCCAGTTCTGGTCACCAATCCTCGTAAGGGATGTGCTGGAACTGGAGAGAGTCCAAAGAAGGGCAACAAAACTAATAGCTGGAGGACCTCCATTACAAGGAACGACTGTAAACACTAAATCTATTCTCGCTGGAGAAATGACGCTTGAGAGGAGAAATTATAGCGATTTACAAATACCTTAATGGCGATCCCAGCATAGGAAAAAACTATTCAGTCTCAAGGAGTGTATGGGGACAAAAGGGCCACACAATGAGATTGGAGGAGAAGCGGTTTAACCTTAAACTGTGCAGGGGGGTTTTCACTGTCAGGGCAATACGGATGTGGAACTCTCTTCCACAATTGGTGGTGGCTGCGGGGAGTATGGCTATTTTTAAGAGACTCTTGGATGTGCATCTTAAAGAACACAACATACAGGGATATGGGAAATAATTATAGACATATAAAGTTTGATCCCTATTGTGGGGTCACCAGTATGGTATTTGTAATAAATATAAATAAAAAATGACTGCGCTGCAAGATATAAACTAACATGGCAATATAAAGTGCTATATAAGTGAACATATACAAATGTGCATATTAAGATTGAAAATAATGCGACTTTAGTGTAAAGTAAAAATAAAAATGAAAAAATTAATTAAAAACGTCCAGTGTGAAAACTCTTTCCCTTCTAAAAGTCAATCGTAGAAGGTAGAACAATGAGATTAAACAAAAGCTCAAATCAAAATCAACTCCATGCATCAAATCAATCCACAAAGAGGTCCTCTAGATTTGAATAGTGACAACACTCTTGTAGCACCCAAGAAAAGTGGCCTGATATAGGAAAGCCTCCACCACAGAGAAATACTGCCTCTTACCGAATAGCAAGATCTCATGTTAGAAAGATCGCAGAAGCCTATGGCTTGTTTCCCCAGCCAACGGTCTCTAAAGATGGTAGGATGGTTTTCTCTAGATGCTGGACGGGAAATTCTCGGTATAATCAGACAGGCACCATGCAGAGATAAAAGCATAGAGACTCCATAGTGTATCACTCGAGAAAAATTCATTGCAGAGTAAAAAATTTTACACTTACAGGAATGTTATCATAAGAAAGCGTGTAGATAAAATAGCCGGCCGGCTCACATTTGCTGCCCGTTGCTTCCGGGTCTAGCGTGGTATTGTGGTGACATCAGCACGCCGCTCCTCCCTACGCCGTTTCGTCACAGATGACGTCTTCCAGGGGCACGGTATTTGTACATTAAAAAAATATACCCTCTCCGGCGTCTCTTCTCCAGAGAGAAAAGCTTCGGTTCTTGCAGTCTTTCCCCATAACTGAGATCTTCCAGTCCCTTTTATTAGCTTTGTTGCCCTTCTCTGGACTCTCTCCAGCTCCAGCACATCCTTCCTGAGGACTGGAGCCCAAAACTGGATGGCATACTCCAGGTGCGGCCGGACCAGAGTCTTGTAGAGTGGGAGAATTATCATTTTATCTCCTTTTTAATGCATGCCAATATTCTGTTGGCTTTTCTTGCAGCAGCTTGTCATCTACTAAGACCCCCAGGTCCTTTTTTCATCCTAGATTCCCCCAGAGGTTCTCCCCCTAGCGAGTAGATTGCATTCATATTTTTGGCACCCAAATGCATTATTTTATATTTTTCAACATTAAACCTCATTTGCTATGTAGTTGCCCACCCCATTCATTTGTTTAGATCTTCTTGCAAGGTTTCCACCTCCTGCGTAGAACTTATTGCCCTGCTTAGCTTAGTATCATCCACAAATACTGAGCTTGAGCTGTTTATCCCATCCAGATAATTTATGCATCAATTAAATAGGACAGAACCCTGGGTGAATCCGCTTTCCACACCAGATCATTCCGAGTACTCCCCATTTATCACCACCCTCTGAACTCGCCCCTGTAGCCAGTTTTCAATCCATGTATTCACCCTTTGATCCATGCCGACAGACCTTAGTTTGTACAGTAAACGTTTATGGGGAACTGCATTGAATGCCTTTGCAAAATCCAGATACACCACGTCTACAGGCCTTCCTTTATCTAGATGGCAGCTCACATCCTCATAGAAGGTTAATAGGTTGGTTTGGCAAGAACGATTCTTCATGAATCCATGCTGATTATTACTGCTAATAATACACTTTTTATTACTAAAATCTTGTATATAATCCCTTATCATCCCCTCCCCTCCGAGTGCTTGCAAACTATTGATGTTAGGCCAACTGGTCTGTAGTTCCCAGGGATATATCCTGGTCCTCTTTTAAATATTGGTGCTACATTGGCTTTTCTCCAATCAGCTGGTACCATTCCAGTCAGTAGACTGTTTGTAAAAATTAGGAACAATGATCTGGCAATCACTTGACTGAGTTCCTCAAGGACATGCAAATTCAAGGACTGGTCCCCGGTGACTTATTAATGTTACGTTTTTTAAGTCTATTTCTAATTCTATCCTCTGTTAGCTATGAGGGTGCTTCCTGTGATGTGTCATAAGGATAAACAATGCAGTTTTG
Source organism: Lithobates sylvaticus (assembly GCA_028564925.1). Taxonomy (NCBI): domain Eukaryota; kingdom Metazoa; phylum Chordata; class Amphibia; order Anura; family Ranidae; genus Lithobates; species Lithobates sylvaticus. The sequence continues at coordinate 153,427,481 of CM053035.1, read as the reverse complement.
GTTACTGAATCCCCCGTTTCCTTTGTGAAGACTGAGGAGAAGAATAAATTCAAAACCTTTGCCATCTCTCCATCTTTTGTAACCAGATTCCCTTTATCATTCTTTATTGGGCCAATATGTTCTGACTTCTCTTCCTTACTATTTATATACTTAATGAATATTTTTTTTTTTTTTTTACTCTCCTCCGCTATGTGCCTTTCGTGTTCTATCTTAGCCGCCCTGATTACACCCTTACATTTCCTATTGCATTCTTTGTAAAGTTGGAATGCTGATGATGACCCCTCAGCCTTGTATTGTTTGAAGGTCTTCTTCTTTGCTTTTATATGCATTTTTACGTTGGAGTTAAGCCACCTAGGACTTTTGTTAGCTCTTTTAAATTTATTTCCCATTGGGATGCACTGGCCAATACCTTTATTTATTTTGCTCTTAAAGCACTCCCATTTTTCCTCCGTATTCTTTGTCCCTTGGATTTTATCCAATTTAATATCTTCTAGCAAGGAGCGCAGTTTAGGGAAGTTGGCTCTTTTGAAATTCAGTGTCTTTGTATTACCCTTCTGTTTCCTATTTGTGTGATTTATGCTGAAACTAATTGACTTGTGATCACTGTTTCCTAAATTGCCCCGTATTTCCACATCTGCGATCAAGTCTGTATTGTTAGTAATCAGTAGGTCTAGTAACGCATTGTTTCTTGTTGGTGCATTTACCATCTGACCCATGAAATTGTCCTGCAAGACATTTAGGAAATGTCGAGCCTTAGACAAAAGGGCTGTTCCTTCCGTCCACTCTATGTCTGGATAATTAAAATCCTTCATTATAATGACACTTCCCATCCTTGCCGCCATTCCAAACTGTAGTAGGAGGTCCACCTCCCCCTCCCTCCCTCTGGTTAGGGGCCTATATCATACTCCCAGTATTACTTTCCCCTTGGTTTCCTCCTTTTGAAGCTCTACCCATATGGATGCCACCTCCTCCCTTGTTCCATTAGTGATGTCGTCCCTCGCATTTACTTGTACATCATTCTTGATATACAGGCAGACCCCTCCCCCTTTTTTACCCTCCCTATCTCTGCGATATAGGGAATACCCTTGAATGGTTTCCAGCCAATCATGAGAGCTGTTGAACCAAGTCTCTGAAAATCCCACAAAATCTAAATCCTCTGCATACAACAGCAGCTCTAGTTCTCCCATCTTGTCAGCCTTGTCAGTCCTTGTTGGTTGTTCTGAGGTTGCAATTTGGACTTGTTAATTTACTTACCTTGGGTTTAGGTGCTTTAGTCAACCTACCACTAATGCCCCAATACTACCCTCTGAAATTTGTTCCACACTGGCTATCTTTACGTCTGGACCCTCCCCCCCATTACCTAGTTTAAAAGCCCCTCTAACTTTTCGGCCAACTTCTCTCCCAGCCGAGCTGCATCCTCCTCATTTAGGTGCAGTCCGTCCCTGCTAAAGAGTCGGTAACCGACTGAGAAGTTTACCCAGTTCTCCAGGAACCCGAACCCCTCCTTTCTACACCAGCTCCTCAGCCACTTGTTTACTTCCCTAATCTGCCGCTGCCTTTCTGGTGTGGCTCGAGGTACCGGTAGTATTTCTGAGAATACTACCTTGGAGGTCCTATTCCTCAATTTAGCTCCTAAGTCCCTAAAATAGTTTTTTAGGATACTCCATCTTCCTCTGACTTTGTCATTGGTGGCAACGTGCACCATGACAGCCCGGTATTCTCCAACACCTCCCAGTAATCTGTCCACCAGATCCATGATGTGCCGAACCCGAGCGCCCGAGAGACAGCATACAGTTCAGCACTTCAGGTCTTTGTGACAGATTACCCTCTCTGTCCTTCTAATAATTGAGTCCCCTTTTTGTTTGAAAACCTACTAGTGTATAGCCAGCTTCTGTTTTTTTTTTCGTTCAGCTTGCTGGGTGAATGAAAAAAAACTAACAGTGTATGGCAATCTTAAAGGAAGATAGTGTGACACAAACAGCAAAAACTCTAAAATAACTAATAGGGGTTCTAATTCTTCCCTACTCTCTCCAAAACGGTAAAAATATATATGTTTGTACATTGTGCGTATATATATATATACAGGGGGTCCCCGGGTTACAAACAAGATAGGGACTGTAGGTTTGTTCTTAAGTTGAATCTGTTTGTAAATCGGAACAGGTACATTTTTTAAGTGTAGCTCCAGCCAAAAAATCTATTTTTAAGTTTTTTAGATAACATAGAGAAGGGTTATCACCCCTGTAACATTTGTTTTGCTGTCTGTGCCCCTGTTCAGAAGATTTTACCTCACCTTCTGTCCCAATGACAATTGGATTTTGAAAATTTTGGGTTGTTAGGGAAACATGGACTGGTGATAAAGCATCATCAGTGGAGACACCTTTTTCCCATATTAACTCTTACAGGAGTGAATTTCCGTTCCTAGGGGTGAATTTCCTCTCACTTCCTGTTGTCTTCCTCCGTTTGTAAGTAGGAGTCGTTTGTAAGTCGGATGTTTGTAAGTAGGGGACCCCCTGTATATATATATATATATATATATATATATATATATATATATATATATATATATATATATACTGTATATATAAATATCATTTTTTTTATTCTAACAAATTGCTTCAAGAGGTATCCCAAGCAGTCACAATACAAAAGATGTAGTGAACTCCTAAGGGAAGATGACTCCTTGGGATTTCCTGTTTCCGGCGCTTACTAATACCTAATACGGTTATTGATGTACAATAACATACATTGGAAACTTCCATGGTATCCTATTCCTTTATATTTCTTAAATAAATTATATACTGTATGTTCAGGTATGTGTGCTCAGTTTCTCTGTTTGGTGACACATGCTGCTGGTGTTCTTGTTAATTCAAGTAGGATTACACTTTACATAGGCACCTTGGCATGGGGAAATTACATACGTATATTTATGCAAATGTATTTAACTAGACCTCTGTTTTGAAACTAGGAACAGATTAGACATGTCTCATTGCTGAGTGGTAGGGTGTGAATGTTGCAGAACTTTTTGGCCATTTTATACATTTGGTAAATACCCCTCCCACTGTCTACTGCCCACATATGATTTATAATGATTAATAGGTTGTTTTTATTTCTACATATAATTAGGTACCTACAGTTTTCTTTATGATTACCATGTTGACCGGAAGGCAACAAATGGAAACTCTCACTTTTCGGATCGCTTCTTTCCAAAGTAGACTTCTTGGTGGACTATTTATGACTGGCAACTACAATCTGGTGGTAGTGATGTTCAGCATAGAGCCCTAAAAGGGTATTTCCAACTCTGCAGTCAAAGTTAAAGAAACCGCTACAACATGTTTGTTAGTGTTCCCATTCACACAGTATACTAACAATAAAAAAAAAAAAAAATAAAAAAAAAAAAATATATATATATATATATATATATATATATATATATTTAACCCCTTCGTGCCTAAGCCTATTTATGACATTTGTGGCTTACATGTTAAAATCCTTTTTTTTTGCTTGAAAATTACTTAGAACCCCCAAACATTATATGTATTTTTTTAGCAGAGAATCTAGAGAATAAAATGCGATCATTGCAATATTTTATGTCACACTGTATTTGTTCAGCGGTCTTTCAAACGCAATTTTTGGGAAAAAATACACTTTCGTGAATTAAAAAAAATAAACCAGTAAAGTTAGCCCAAATTTTTTGTATAATGTGAAAGATGATGTTACGCCAAGTAAATAGATACCTAACATGTCATGCTTTGAAATTGCGAACACACATGGAATGGCGACAAACTGCGGTGCCTAAAAATCTCCATAAACGGCATATTAAAAAAAAATAACGGTTACCAGGTTCGAGTTACAGAGGAGGTCTAGTGCTAGCATTATTGTTCTCGCTCTGATAATCATGGTGAAACCTCACATGTGTGATTTAAACACTGTTTACATATGTGGTCGCGACTTACGTGTGCGTTTTCTTTGCTGCGCGAGCTCGCGGGGACGGGGGTGCTTTAAAAAATATATATTTTCTTATTTATTTTCTTATTTTTTATTTTTTCACAGTGGCACTTTAAAAAATAAAAAATAAAGTACTTTTATTGGTATCACAAGGAATGTAAACACCCCTTGTGACAGTAATAGGTGGCGACAGGTATGGAGGGATCGGGGGACTAAAACATACCTCCCAACATTTTGACATCAGAATGATGGACACCTACTAGCAAATGTATGTAGGGATAGGGCACACCCCCTGCCACACCCCCTTAAAGGAGAATTAACCAAAAAAAAGAAGGTTAGTTAAATCCACAAGGGCTTTTTTTTTTTTTACCACTACTATTCTTTTATATTGGCTCTTAAAATTTAAAAATGCAGCGATTTACTGTTGAATATAAGGTTTAGCACTGGAAAACCCTTTTTGAAAGATAAAAAGTGCATTTTATATACAACTATATAGATCAGACCAAAATGAGGGGGAAAGAGGTACCGAGAACAATGGTCCAAATCAGGGACAGTCCCTTGAAATCAGGGACAGTAGGGAGCTATGCTAAAAGTCCCCAAATCTTTCCTTTGCACTTCAAAGTATTCAGAACGCCAAAAACTGCGATTCTGAATACTGTAATTATTTTTTTAAATGGCGCCATTGGCAGCCGAGTAAACCGGAATTGACTTTGTGACGTCGCTTCCGTGTTTATACAAAGGAGACTGGATTGAAGCAGTTTCTGACTTCCTTCCAGTCTCACTCGAGCCGGCGGAAGTGCCCGACCGCAGATCGTGTCTTCCGGTGGGACGGGAGGCCCGGGAAGATCGGTGGCGGGAGGGGGGATATCCCCTCTCGCTCCTTCGGGTTAACAGCCAAGCGGCTTTTAGCCACATCGGTTGTTAACCCTGAAGAGCCAACCACCCGCTCTATAAAACGGTACTACCCCTTAAAGCCGAGGCCGCATATGTGCATACGGTCAGCGGGAAGGGGATATATATTTCTTACCTTTCTAGTTGTATCTTTGGAGCAGGTTTATACATAGAACTCTATAGGCAGCTTGTTTTTGTTCAGAATAGCTTGTAATTAGGAGACAGATTTAGGGACAGATTTGTTTCCCATACAATGTACCACCCAAGCCTTTTCGATCTTTAATGTTTTGTTAGGACAGGCATATCCAGTGTACAACTGGTAATGGAGATCTGCCAGCAAAGTTTAGACAGTGTTAATTATGGTAAACATAACTCCTCAGGACCCCTTAACATTAACCACTTCGCCCCTGTAGGACGTTCAGGAACGTCCTTGACTTTGTGCAGTGATATCTGAATGATGCCTGCAGCTACAGACATCATTCAGATATTGGCGTTTTCAGCCGGCGATTCCCTGCACCATAAGAATGATCATAGTCTCCTTAAAGTAGTAGTATTGTGAACTATATTTGGAACCATCCTCGATGATTGCAGTCTCCTTACCGTGTGATTTTCCACTTGTGCATCCGGAGATATACCCAGGAAATAAGGTTACTGGAAGGATAATAATAGAAGAATACCTTTCTGCTGTACTTGTAAATAACTGCTGGTTATTTGACTCCATCCCTTACACTTCCTCATGACTAGATCATGCCTTAGTGACACATTGCCTAAGTTATAGGTCTGCTATTCTTTTTTTTTTTCATCACTAAACAAGTATGCTCTGCCTTCCTTCTAACCCTCCACTGATGCTCTTTTTCAAGAAATAATTTGAAAAACTTGTAGTGAAATGATCAATATATTTCAATGAAAAAAATAATTTTGATCGGTTGCCACAAGTCCTTGTGCATTTTAGAATCCATGATTTACTAAAGGGTAATCGATCAACAAAAAATATTTTGCTAATAAGTAAGAAAGAACATTGCATTTTTATACCTATTAATATTGTAGTGTTCTCCTAACACAAATGATTTATTACAAAAGCAATTTACATAGTGTAATGTTACCATTAATGGAACCCCATGCTGAACAAAAAATTAAATGGCTGGTTTAGCGGAGACAGACTTTAGGCATATGGATTTAATTAATGATATAGAAAATGTGTGTGAGCAACGCTGGTTACAATGTGCTAATTTTCCTAATTACAAGCTTGTTTTTCAAAGTATTCTTTCATGTTCTGATATTTTTTCCCAGTTGCATATTCTGGACAAGTTTGGTACAAAAATAAAATTTGACAAACAAAATGAACTTCCCTGATTCGATTTTTAGCTTTTCCACAAGTTTCTGTATTTTCTTTTTTTCTAGGGGGTAATTGCTGTTACATTAAATTTAATCTAGAGAAAATGATGGTGGATGAAACCTTGCACTCTAAGGCCCCTTTCACACTGGGGCGGTGCGGGCGTCGGTGGTAAAGCAGTGCTATATTTAGCGCTGCTTTAGGCCCCTTTCACACCAAATCGTTTTTCAGGCGCTACAGCGCTAAAAATAGCGCCTGAAAAAAGCGAGTCCTTTCACTCCAGTGTGAAAGCCAGAGGGCTTTCACACTGGAGCGGTGCGCTAGCAGGCCGGAAAAAAAGTCCTGCTAGCAGCATCTTTGGAGCGGTGAAGGAGCGGTGTATTCACCGATCCTATACCGCTCCTACCCATTGAAATCAATGGGACAGCGCGGCAATACCACGGCAGTACCGCCGGCAAATCGCCACTGCAGTGGCGCTGCAGGGGGTTTTAACACTTTTTCACCCAAATACCGCGGCTAATACGACGGTAAAGCAGCGCTAAATATATCACTGCTTTACCGCCGACGCCCGCACCGCCCCATTATTCGGCCGTGGCTAAATTTCAATGGGTAGGAGCGGTATAGGAGTGATGAATACACCGATCCTTCACCGCTCCAAAGATGCTGCTAGCAGGACTTTTTTTCACCATCCTGCTAGTCCTCCGGCTTTCAGACTGGAGTGAAAGGACCCGCTTTTTTCAGGCGCTATTTTTAGCGCTGTAGCGCCTGAAAAACGCTTTGGTGTGAAAGGGGCCCAAGGCCCCTTTCACATGGGCTGTCCGATTAGGTCCGCCTGTCAGTTTTTCAGGCGGACCTTATCTGACACTTGCTTCACCTCTCTGGAGCTGCGGATGTCAGCAGTGACTTGTCCTCTGACACCCCCTACTATCCAATCCGATCCTCTCCGGCAAAACCAGAAGACTGGTAGTCCTATTTTCCATCCTTCTGGTGGATCGGTTTGGATGAAAAACGGACAAGCGGTCCGTTTTCATCCGATCTCCCCATAAGGATGTCTGCATATGAAAACCCAACTCCAGTTTTGGATGAAGGGAAGAAGAGTTTCAGTTTTTATTTTTATCTGTGACTCTATCTGGGAAGTTTCCTCTCACTCCCTGTTCTTTTAACGATCGTATATAATTTGGGAGGTGTTGATGTCACTGAGACAGAAAAACCCAGACAACGACAAAAACATTTGAGATGTAGGAACTCCAGCTTTTTGATCACCTTCTGCAACTCCCAACCACCTGAAGTCCCTCCAAGGTGATTTTTATTTAGGAAAAAACCCTATTTATATATATATATATATATATTTTTTTTTTTTTCCTAGCTGGTGATGTCACCAGTACTTCCGCTTACGTATTGATGTGTGAATGTTGCTCAATCCTGGAGTACCTCAAGCCCAACCTGTGAGATGATGAGAAAATTGACAGAATTACATGATTATTGTTCTGCCTGAAATTGAGACTGCTGGTACAGGACTGAGGACAAAGTTGGTGGAGAGGAAAAAAATGTCCAGCCCGAACCCCCTTCCCCCCAGCCTATTCCTCCCAGCCCGGACCCCCTACCCCCTCAGCCTATTCCTCCCAGCCTTATGGCTGGTTCCTGATTAATTGGCTGAAATTCACTCAGTAGGTGGCCCTGTAGGCCACCTCTAACCCAGCATGCCTCTATTGAAAAATTGTTGGCCAAACTGCACCTGCTGGCCAATCAGATGCAGAAACTGTTATGTATAAATATGTAGTCTAGATCTATTTTTACAAATACCGTATGTGGCTTGTCCTTGGCTTAAAAACCTCTCACAGGACTTGAATGTTTGTTGTCCACATTTGATGATATTGACTGAATCAGATGAAAATTGTCATATTTTTGAGCTACTTCCCTATACTAATCAGTCTAGAGGGTGAACAATCCTGCTGAGTTGGATTTTTTGGTTGACTGCTTTTATCACCCCGAGATAAGGCTGGCACATGGGATGTCTGCTAAGTGTGTAGACTTGCTCATAGTGCAGTCATCTGTGAAAACATTTCTTGTGTTTATGACCAGCTTTTGCCTTTTGTGTACAGATAATAAACTGGTTACGTACAGTGGTGTTTTGAAAAATTGTTTGTGAACTTCTCGAAATCGTCTGGATTTCTGCATGAACAGCTCTTGAAATGTGATCTGATGGCCAGAACTGATAAAAATAAAGTTAGTGTTATTTAATAAAAAGCACACAACATTCTACATTGTTGTGTCTTTACCAAACATTTGGTTTATAAAATCAAGGCCATTGATGGGAAAGTGCATGAACGCTTGTATTTACACGTATGCTTAATGATCAGACATTTGCAGCAGCTGGGAAGTATTGTGACCTGTATACAAAGTTTTTGCAGTTCATGTATATCAGTAATAGTGACATTCCAACATTCTGCTGAATAATTACCCGATACAGTTTGGGACTTTATTGTACCTTCAGTAGCTGAAAGGCATTTAGGCCCAGAAGTGGCAAAGACTGCATTGGATTTCTTAACCAGCTGAGATCCGCGCCATAGCCAAATGACAGCTACAGCACGGATCTGATGTGCCGGGACGACGTCTATTGACGTCGTCCCGGCAACGAGCTGCCTGCGCGCCCCCTGAAGGGAGCGCGCGGCGTGCTCTGTGATCCGCGAGTCTGTGAGACTCGCTGGATCACAGATCCGAGTAAGGGGTCGATACCGACCCCTTACCACGTGATCAGCTGTCAGCCAATGACAGCTGATCATGTGATGATAATCGAGCCGGTAATCGGCTTTTTTTCCTGCTCGCGCTGACATCGCAAGGAGAAGAAAAAAAAGCCGATCACCGGCGGCAGTGAGAGGGACATCAGTCCCTCTCACTGCAATATGCCCAGGGTCCATGGTGCCCACCTTTTCTAATAAAAGCGCCCCCAGTGCCATCTGTCAGTGCCCCCAGTGCCATCTGTCAGTGCCCCCAGTGCCATATGTCAGTGCCCACAGTGCCAGTGCTGCACATCAGTGTCACCTACCAGTGCTCATTAGTGTCCCCTACCAGTGCTCATCAGTGTCCCCTACCAGTGCCCAGTGCCACCTATCAGTGCCACCTATCAGTGCCCATCAGTGCCATCTGTCAGTGCCACCTATCAGTGCCATCTATCAGTGCCCATCAGTGCCATCTATCAGTGCCATCCATCAGTGCCCATCCATGCCACCCATCCGTGCCACTCATCCGTGCCCATCAGTGCCATCTTTGCTGTGCCCATCAGTACCGACTTATCTGTCCCCACCAGTGCAGCCTGTCAGTGCCCACCAGTGCAGCCTATCAGTGCCCACCAGTGCCGCCTATCAGTGCCCACCAGTGCCGCCTCATCAGCGCATATCAATGAAGCAGAAAAATTACCTGTTTGCAAAATGTTATAACAAACTATTAAACATGATTTTTATTTTTTTTAAATTTTCCATCTTTTTTTATTTGTTTAGCAAAAAATAAAAACCCCAGCTGTGATTAAATACCACCAAAAGAAAGCTCTATTTGTGGGAAAAAAATGATAAAAATTTCATTTGGGTACAGTGTTGTATGACCGCGCAATTGTCATTCCAAGTGCGTCAGCGCCAAAAGCTGAAAATTGGTCTGGTCACGAGGGGGGTTTAAGTGCAAAGTAATCAGGTGGTTAAAGAGGAACTTCAGCCTTTCCCTTTCCTCCATCTTTTCCCCCCTACTTACCCTTTACTGTATTCTGCGGAGTAAGGATACTCACCTAACCAGAGGATTTAGCGTTGAACTGCTGGGATTCTCCCCAGTGCAGCTGCTGCACCGGTCCGGCGCCGCCATGTTGCCTGTGACAGCTGATGGCTCTTCTATGTACAGGCATTACTAGGCCCACTAGGCACACCATAAGTAGGCTTGTCTCTAAAGTATATCTAAACCCAAGAACAAAAATGAAATTTTTTTGAGCTTAAAGGAAAGGTACCTTTGGTATCATGCTACATGTTACTGTACATCCTTATTTATTTTCTTTTTTTAAATGGATGCAGTATTGGTGTTTTTCAAGAAATACATGGTTAAAATTTATACTACAGCCTTATTGTAACATTTCACCTATATGTGTTATATGATGAATGCTTACTATTTTTTTATTATATTCCATCCAATCATAGACAATTAATCATTGAACCACTAGCCCCTGATAAAGAGGTTCTACTGTTACTAACCTTGAAACGCGTCGGACATCCTCTGTCCTAATTCCATATACTGGACAGAGTCAAGTGGTTATTTTGTTTGTAGATTTCATGTGTGTCCTCTTTTTGATATTTCACTTGTCTAATATCAGGGCTTTTTTTCAGCTGGAACTTGGTGGAACTCAGTTCCACCACCTCTGGCTCAGGCTCTCTGCTCCCTGCTGACCACTATTACTTGAAAACACAAAAGTCTGGCTTCTATGCTTACAAGTGACAGCTTGTTCCCCAACGGCTCCCACAGATCAGATCTCCTGAGTGGCTTCCATTGAGTGAAGGATGGGGACAAGAGAGATGAAGGTACAGGGGGTGCAGTGCAAATGCCAACATCACCACTGGATGATCTCCCCGCAAGTGAGAGAGGTGGAGCCAACTACAGTATGCAAAGAGGTACTAGAGCTGGCTGGGTGCTTCAGCTTAATACAGCAACAAAAATAGGGCATGTGGAAGATGGTGGAGCTTTTAAGAAGATGGGGGCAGTAGAGGGGGGTTGCATGCAGAGGTCAGAGCTGAAAAGGGGTAAATGTGACATGTGGATGGAGGATGCAGAGGTAAGCAGCCGTGGAAGAAGGCTGAATTCTGCACTCTGTGTAGTGCACTGCTAAACTCTGCACTCTGTATGCAGCACACCCCTGAACGGTGCAGTCTGTGTGTAACCCCCTCTCTGAACTCTGCACATAATGCACTCCTGGTATTTAATGACCCTGTTAAGACCCTCCCACCGTTAGTAAAATTTGACCACACCCACTATTTGATGCGGTTTGGAGGGTGTGTGTAAGGGATGGGGGGGGGGGGGGGGGGTCGTGATTGAGTTCCTGTACCTATTTTCCAAGAAAAAAAAGCCCTGTCTAATATATATATGCATCCAATTTTGACTTTTGACGTTATATCCTCAATTTTAACTTTTTCGAATAAAACATGAATACATTATCAAAGTCACATAGAGGAAATTGTTCTATTGTATAACATGTTACCAAAGAACACCTGCCTGTGCCGCTCTGATCCCCCTACTGTGACAGCGGGGCAGGGATCTTCTCCCGCTGTCACAATTCGAAAAGAGCATGGCTGTGCGGAGCCGCGTTATTTGTTTACAGTCATCTATAAATTAATAAAATACAACTACAGTCAACCACCGCAGCAGACGGCTTGTATTTCTCAATGAACTGCAAGGGTACTCGTAGTTCATTGATCTCCAGTAACATGTCTGCCTGTACAGGGGGTAAGGGCAGGCAGCTATACTGAGATTCTGCAGAAGCCTGACATGTGGTGACCGTGGGTGCAATGCTCTGCAGGCTCCGGGGAAAAAAACATAATAAATGCACATTTTTTACCTGCAAAAATATGTGCACTTATTATTTTTATTAAAAGGTTAACGCGATCGGAAATTCGGCCAGCAAAAGCCTGATGAGAGCTCTTGGTCATAAAATGCGACCGTGTGTATGCTCTATCGGACTTTTGTTGGCCGAATTCCAGCCAGCAAATGATTGAGAGCATGTTCTCAATTTTTCGGTCGGAAAAAGTTCTGATTGGAAATTCCGATCGTCTGTAGCAATTCAGACGCGCAAAATTCCTACGCATGCTCGGAAACAATTTGACACATGCTCGGAAGCATTGAACTTAATTTTCTCGGCTCGTCGTAGTGTTGTACATCACCGCGTTCTTGACGGTCAAAAGTTCAGCGAACTTTTGTGTGACCTTGTGTATGCAAGCCAAACCATCCAAGATTTTTCCGACAGAAAATCCCCTCTTGTGTACGGGGCATTAGCCTTTAACAGCCCTCAGATATGGTGGTGGTATTAGGCCCCTTTCACATGGGCTGTGTGCAGTCTGATCAGCAAGTGATCCGTGAACAGATCCAGAACTGAATGGATGTCACTTTTGTGACATTGTTTCTGTTCACTTTTTTGCTGCAGTACCTACAGTATCCTAGATATAGGGGCAGCAGGACAAACTTTTCTCCATTTACATCAGACTACCTCAAATTCCTCACATTTAAGTCAGAAAAAACAAAACAATGATACAGACCTTATCCCTTTTGGACGGATTCAGAGGTAAATGCATGCACTGCTTGCATCTGCCTGCCAATAGACTAGCATGAGGCTTCCAATCAGATCCACTTGAAAAAGTAACAGACAGATCTGATCTGAACACCTATGTGAAAGGGGCCTCTGTTTTCTTTTTTAAGACTCTATTTCCTTTATGTTTACCTGGTGACCCTGTCAGTAACACACTTTCTATCCTTGGGTACAGTAAATGCTCATTGACTGTACTGTACATTTGGGGGAGCGGTGTTGTCATCCTAGGATCGGAAATCTGTTTGGACTACAGAACTTGTGGCCCTCTCCTCTTTTCCATATCACAATGCCTTGTTCACACAGGGCGATTAAATGCGTGCCCCATGCAGGTTTTACTAGCACAGGTGTTACATTCATCCTCATGCCTGCATCCCATTTTTTGTCTATTGGGACATGTGACTGTATGGATTGGGCACAGCTACTGTGTGGGTGCGGGTCCCTGAGCGCACACAGGGTGATTTTGGGGACACTTACCTGCATGTCCTATTGGGACACAGCAGCCTGTCTCAGTAGACAACAATCGAATGCCTGCACAGAGATGCATGCAACACCTGTGCATCTCTGTGCCAGCAAAACATGGCACTGCACCAGGCGAGCATATGTACAGCCCTCCTAGATAGGTGCTAGAATTAGTTCGATTTAGTGCTTGCTCACTCTGTTCAGTGGAGCTGTATTTTTGTTTGTTAGGTAAATTTAGTTTGTCTCACTGTAATCAGTGCAGCTGCATGTGATTAGTTAGGTCTGCTCAGTGTTTCAGCTGCTGCTAGTTCTGGTTGTTTCCTCTGCTTTCCAAAGAGCTGCAGAACTCTCTGCAAAAAAGATGTGAAGCAGTGCAAATAGCAGCATTTATTTTTTTACAGCCCTAGCCAATCCCAGGGAAGATGGCCCTGAAGGCTGCTGGGAGTTGGTATAAATATTCTGAGACACAGAGCTGCTGGGTCTTTGCCTGCAGAGGACGGTCCAGCCTGTAGAGCTTTTTGCCCTCCAGGGCAATGCTGCCATGTGCTAGGTGTTTGTGAGGCCTCAGGTGGGTGACCTGGGGGCCTGGATGCTAAAGCTACAGAGAGCTGAATGAGGGATTTTCTGCTGAAGATCTAGTCTAGTATCACTGGAGAAAGGTGTTGCTTGGAAGGAGACAACCAACTGTCCTTGTGTTAGGGCTGAGCTCAGCCCTTCCTTCTCTGAGCTGGCCGCTCAGCTGTTGGCTAATTGCTCCTATCTCTCCACAGTGACTCACCTGTTGATGATATCCTTCTCGTCAATCCTGCCTACTTAAGCCGTCCAGCCCAGATGATTGATCTCTGCCTTCGCCTTGGTCACATCTCTAGAGACACTCTCCTGTGTTCCTGTTAAAGACTTGCTTGGCTGACATTCCTTCTGGCTCCAGATCCTGCTTGCTGTTCTACTACTCTCATCTCTGGCTCCCTGACATTTTGGCTTGTATGACTATCCGTTCCGGTTCCTGAACTCTGACTATGTGTTGACTACATTTACTTTTTTTTATTATTATTAAACAAGTGAGATTTAACTGTACTTCTGTCTCAGTCTGATTCATGGTTTCTGACACCTTAGACATTTTTTGAGTACAGACTGCTGTGAGAGATCTTAGAGACTTTTAGGCTGCTGCCACCTCTCTTGTGCTAGAGAGTCATTTGTGTGTTTGACCAAATGGGACATCGGCTGGTGTACTGAAGAGCTTAAAGGGGTGTAAACCTTCATGTTTTTTCACCTTAATGCATCATATGGCCCCCCATTTTACTTACCTGAGCCCTGGAACTTGACCCGGCGGGGACGTGCTGTCTCTCTGCCTAGGTTTCTTTGTGAAAAAACTCTGCTCTTGGTGCTCTAAAGAAAGAAGTCTGCTTTTAGCTGCTTCTACTACAAAGCCACAGTTTGATATTGCAAAGAGTATTGCAACTGATTCATATTTTCAGAAAGGAGTTCACTGCCCTCAACCTGTACATAGTTCTGTTTTTGAAGTATCCCACTCCATTTCCTAAACTCTATCCAAGTTCTCCAAAAATAAAAATAACAAAAAAAGAACACCCCTAGACTTGTAACTGAGCCCAAGTGTGACTGTGAACTTCTGCCTAGCTGCGGGGCAATCTACTGGGAAAAGAACCTGGGGGATTTCCATCTACCTCTTTCTAAGGTAGCCCTGCACATCTGCACATCTTTTCGCTCTGTGCGAGCAGTGCCTAAGAGGTAGGTATTCTGTAGTCCTAATGCACTTCATCAAGGTCAACAGGTATTTATTTTACACAGATATAACAGAACTCTTTCATGGTTTATTAAAAAGAACAAAACGAGAGCAAATAAGGGAATTTCAATGTTAGGGTTTACATACACTAAAGCCCCATACACACGGTCGGAAAATCCGACCACCAAATCCATCCGATTTGGTCCGACGGATTTAGTCCGACACTGGTGTTGCATACACACGGTCGGACAAAGTTGTCTGAAAATCCGATCATTCTGAACGTGGTGACGTTTGTTGCCTACGACGGGACTACGTAGAGTCTAGTAGCCAATAGCTTTGGTCTTGTAATGTGTTCTGAGCATGCGTAGCACTTTGTCCGTCGGACTACGCTACACACGATCGGATTTGGTGTGATCGGACTTTGTTGTCAAAAAATCTATCCAGCAGGAGATAGGACTTGGTCCGTCGGACAATCCGATGGAAACTGTCGGATGGTGCCTACACACGGTCGGAATTTCCGACAACATTGTCCGATAGGACAGAATCCATCGGAAAATCCGACCGTGTGTATGGGGCTTCACACAGAATGCACTGCAAAAGCAGTTTAATGAGTGCACCCTGCCTTTAAATATAAAATAAACATGTTCATGATAAAAAAAGATATTAAGCGTTTAAAAACCTGTACACTTTACAAAAAAAATAAAAATACTTTGTTACAATAAAACTGACCCAAAATAAGAACAGGGGCCAGCATAAATGATTTAAATGATGAAAGTGCTGCAGAATATGATGGTGCTATACAAATAAATTAAATATACGACATGTTGAAAAACTTTTTTTTTAGGCCAAATTCACATAGTGCATGCAAATGGCCAGTGCGGCTGTGGACGCTGAACAGGCAATAGATGTGTTTAGCTATTTAGTGAGCACAAGAGATTTACTCTTCCATCTTCCGTCTTCAGAGAGCTGTTAGCAGGCGGAAAGTGAGCTCCAGGCACTGCGATTTATTAACAGCGCTGTCACAGTCTGTTAAACTGAGCCATAAGAGCTGTCAGGTGACAGCATTGTCAGAACTCCTCTCTCAGGCTGACCTTTTCCCTCTACAATTCCTGCTCTGAAACCTGGTAGCTTATTACAGCCTGGCATAAAACTGTCACTCTCTCTCACTCTCACACAGCAAATACATGCTTTTACCCTCTGGGTACCCTATCATGCAGTGCCAAATGTCTTGCCATACTTGGTAGCAAGATGACATCTTAGTTATCCCTTAGTTATAGGGATCCCTGGCACTAATGTCTTTTAACCAGTCACAATTAAGCTTGAAACTATGGGCAAAATATATATATTAAAAAAAGTTAAAAAGCCTTAGGCTGGATTCACACCTGTGCATTTTTAGTGCTTTTTGCATTTTGCAGATTTGCACTACAGTCCATTTAACATGGTTTCCTATGGAACACGTTCTGTAGTGCAAATCTGAAAAATGCAAAAAGCACTAAAAATGCATAGGTGTGAATCCAGTCTTAAAGAGGAAGTCGTTTTTTTTTTTCCTGACCTGCAATGTAAAGGCATAATGTGCTAGTATGTATTGCATACTAGCACATTATGTGAAACTTACCTGCAAACGAAGCCCTCTACCGATGCGCTGTCACCGCTGGAGGCCGCATCCATCTTCACCCATCTTCCTTCCAGATCCGCTGTGTGAATGGCCAAGAACAGCGTGACGTCACTCTCGCGCATGCGCACAGGAGCCACCAGTCATGGCACAGGGCTCTGAAGAAGTGGCACAGGTGGCCGTTCCTTCAGAGCACATGCGCCAATGATGTCATCGGCTGCATATACAGTAAATATCTCCTAAACGGTGCACATTTAGGAGATATTTACAGTACCTATAGGTAAGCCTTATTTTAGGTACAAATTATCATTGGAGTTTACAACCACTTTACCCAATCTGATCCAGCGATGTGCATGAATGCAGTGACTCCAATCAATGTCTCTCGCCTCATTGGACAGATTGATAGCAGCAGGATCCATTGGCTCCCACTGCTGTCAATCAAATCCTTTGACGCAGGGGGTGGGGCCGAGTTTCACTGTCTGTATCAATAGACACAGCAGTGGGACTTGGGAGCGAGCCTGCATGGGTGCCCCCAGAGAAAGCAGCTTTCCGTGGGGGCACACAATGAAAAGGAGGGGCTTGGAGCACCAGCGGGGGACCCCAGAAGAAGACGATCAGGGCTGCGCTATACAAAACGATTGCACAGAGCAGGTAAGCATAGACATGTGTAGCGATACCCCCACAGGGGCTGCTTACATATGTTCGGTCCGTTACTCTGCCTCTCAACTCTAATAACAGCCTCAGTCCCCTCTGGCACACCTGGCAATAGTGTAAGTGCAATGACCAACGAGGTGATAAAACACAGAAATTGTCTTTACTGCAATATTTCTGTGGAAGAATAACAGACAGTAACAGTATATATTCAAATAATCAACTGGAGAACAATAACTAAGATTAACCACATTAAGACCGGGCCTATTTTACAAACTTGTTGTTTTCATATTAAAATCTTTTTTTGCTAGAAAATTACTTAGAACCCCCAAACATTATATATATTATTTTCTAACACCCTAGAGAATAAAATGGCAGTCGTTAAAATACTTTCTATCACACCGTATTTGCGCAGCGGTCTTATAAGCGCACTTTTTTTGGAAAAAATATATTTTTTTAATTAAAAAGTAAAAAAAACAGTGAAGTTAGCCCAATTTTTTTTATATTGTGAAAGATGATGTTATGCCAAGTAAATTGATACCCAACATGTCACACTTCAAAGTTGCGCCCGCTTGTGGAATGGCGAACATATTACAGCGCACACATTCAAGAATGACGTTTCCTGCAGGGCTAGTTAAAAACACCTGAACATATTCAAAAAATACGGGGGTTTGGTCACACTATATGGTTATATAGTGCTAAGCCCACTTACTGCGACAAAGTACCCCGAATTAGTGGGTCCTACCCTAGTAATAGAATGAAAGATCCTGTGTCTCAACCATGGGAGCCAAACTCCTCTATGTGGGAGAACTGAAGGGATTCCTCCTATACACTGGTGGCCACTAAATAAGAGGTAATGGAGAGGGGGAGGGGTGCTCTAACCCAAAAAAAAAACCTGGTCAGGGTTTATTACAACATACAAAAACATATTTGGGAAGCACTCACCAATGCGTTTAAATTCAAGATGGTGCTGCCATAAGACCAACAAGCAATAGCGAACATATTACAGCGCACACATTCAAGAATGACGTTTCCTGCAGGGCTAGTTAAAAACACCTGAACATATTCAAAAAATACGGGGGTTTGGTCACACTATATGGTTATATAGTGCTAAGCCCACGTTAAAATACTTTCTATCACACCGTATTTGCGCAGCGGTCTTATAAGCGCACTTTTTTTGGAAAAATATAAAAAGTAAAAAAAACAGTGAAGTTAGCCCAATTTTTTTTATATTGTGAAAGATGATGTTATGCCAAGTAAATTGATACCCAACATGTCACACTTCAAAGTTGCGCCCGCTTGTGGAATGGAGACAAACTTTTACCATTAAAAATCTCCATATGCGACGTTTAAATACTTCTACAGGTTCCATGTTTTGAGATACAGAGGGGGTTTAGGGCTAGAATTATTGCTCTCGCTCTAACAATCACGGTGATACCTCACATGTGTGGTTTCAACACCGTTTTCATATGCGGGCGCTACTCACATATGCGTTCGCTAATGCACGCAAGCTCGGCGGGACTGGGCGAGTTTAAAACTTTTTTTTTTCTTATTTATTTTACCGTTTATTTTAAATTTTGACACTATTCTTTTAACATTTTTTTTACCATCCCTTGTAATAGAAAAAAAGTATGACAGGACCTCTTAAATATGAGATCTGGGGTCAAAAAGACTTCAGATCTCATATTTACACAAAAATGCAATAAAAGAAAAAAAAAAATGTTGTTTGAAAAAAAAAAATGTTGTTTTAAAAAAAAAAAATGTTGTTTGAAAAAAAAACATTTTTTCTATAAGAAAAAAGTGACATTTTGACGTCGCTTCCACCCTGCAATGGTATGGAGCCGGGTGGGGGCCATCTTCCCCTCACTCAGCTCCATACCTAACATGGAAGAGCACCCATTAGTCTCGGCGAAGGGCACCGGATCGCGTCGTGAGGGGCCATCTCCCGCCGCCGATAAAAGTGATCTTGCGGCGAATTCGCCACAGAGACCACTGTTATCTGAAAGCGGACCGCCCGCTGCTGCCATACCAACGGGATGCCTCTTCAAAGTACCGCCGTATAATAACGGCGGGCGGTCTGGAAGTGGTTAAAGTGGTTGTAAACCCTTACAAACCACTTTGACCTACAGGTAAGCCTAAATTAAGGCTTACCTGTAGGTCCAATAAATATCTCCTAAACCTACATGGTTTAGGAGATATTTAGAAAAAAAGAGGCATCGCTGTCTACGGCGCATCTCGTGCGCATGCGCGGGAGTGACGTCATCGCCGCTCCAGCTAATGACAGCGATGGAGCGGCGAGACCCGGAAGTCACTCCGCGATTGATGGCGCTGGCGGAGGTCGTGGACGAGGGTCGATTCGGGGCTTCGTTCTCAGGTAAGTTATGCATAATGAGCTAGAATGCTATGCATACTAGCTCATTATGCCTTTGCCTTGCAGGTTCCTTTTTTTATTTTTTTTTTAAAAGAGGCTTTACTTCCTCTTTAAGAGCAATATAGCTCCCAATCCTAGATTCAAACTGCTCTCGGGGGATTCCAAACCTGAGAATGTCCCCAAGAGCAGTGACACTTAAATGGCAAATAAAGCACAATATGACACTTTAAATTGGATTGGTTACCATTACTTAGGTTGGCTCTATGAGTCCAGGCAAGAGGAGCCTCTCTCTACTGTCCGCTGACACCACAGGCCCAACTTTACACACTTATTCAAAAAGTCAAAAAGTAATGACTTAACTTAAACTGTCCCACACACCCAATGCATATGCAGAGCCCTGAATATGTGTGTGCGGATCCGTATGGCTTTGGTGTCTTCAGCTAGCCACAAGTGAAACAGGCATGGTTTTGTTAAACAAGGTGAGAGGACAATGATGTCTGTATACAATGTCCCAGAAATGGGTAGCCTTATCCTTTATCTCTGTGGCACTACACGTGTCAGCAAGATGGCTACCAGTAATGATGTCTGTATACAGTGTTCAAATAACACATTTTGTAATGCAGTGTCTCTGTTCCCTGCAGATGGGCAAAAATGCCTTCTCACCCAATCCCGCGATCAAGGCCCAAATGAATGTCCTGGAACAGACAGGCTCTCTCATCATCCCAACTGGTCACCTCACACTGGAACGCTTCACCATCGGTGCAGGTGTGCCTCGATATGCACCTGGGATCCCCCTCTCTCAGGCTGGATGACCTGACTGGCGGCGGAGGCCAGAATCGCGCAGAGACATCATCTGAGAGATAGCATCTCTCCCTCAGGCCTGGTCTCTTTACTCCCTCATGGCTGACTGAACTTTTTCTCAGGACACAAAATGGAGTATTTTACTTTCCTGTCAGCAGAGCATCCTGGGCTTTTTGTAGTTCCTTCCTGAATACCAGGCTATAGAGGAGCTTTGTGAGGGAACTGCATGTCCCATAATCCATATAGGTTTGTTGCAGTGGTGTTGATAGAGCCAGGCACCCAGGGCATGTGCCCCCACATCTGATGTTTGGTGCCTTGGGTCCCAAAGCTGTGAACCCCATCCATTTAATTTAAATACCTTTCACTGCACCCATAGAAAAGCCCATATCTAATTACTATATGTACCAATATTATTTGCAGTAAGTAATATCTTTGCAGACAAAGTCATACATGAGTTTGGCTTCTGTATCTCCTGCTTTACCACTTCCTTCAAAGTCAATGGACTTCAGCGGGGGGCACAGGATGTGACATCAGGTTAACCTATAATAATATGATGAAAACAGCTTGTTTCGTATTCTGCTTATAAAACTTTGTTCTATGGTTCTCTCCAGCACTTTGATAAATCGTCTACTTTTCCAATTCACCATTTTCAATGTTTCTTTGGCCATTTAAACGTAAGAACAAAATTGTAATATTTTACAGCTAGCCAGGCCTCAGATGTGATAGCTGAATTTATTTTCCTTTTCTTCAAGATTTTTTCCATTATTTTCATCAGCTGATCCTACCAGTAACACAATTCCTGTCCTAGGGTGAGAGTGCTTACTTAGTGTACTTTATCTATGTAGCAGCAATGTCACCCTAGGTCAGAAAGTATACTAGGGTTGCAAAATATCACTCCCTCTACTTATCTCCATTACATAGGGAGGATGTGTTCTGTTGTCTTAACACATATAACTCACACCACGTAGGAGATGCAAGTGAAATGGGATACCCCCACCCTGCACAGCCAGGCACACCGAAGCTCCACAGTCTCCCAGAGTCAGAAAACTGTCCAGCACTTAGTTTTTTTGTATTTTATTGAGATGATAAAACTTGGATGGGGAGTAGGAGTATTATGGGATGCCCACTTGACTTCAGATAACTTCAGGGACAATTTTCCTATATACACTCCTCTGTTTCCTCCAGCACACTTGACAAAAAGATGATCCTGACCCAGTACTCCGTCAGGGCCCTTTTAAATGTGTAGCAAATGTCAGTTTCCAGTTTCCATCCCCGTGGCTACTGATCCCAGCACCATCTCTTCAGGCACTACCAGCCCACCTGGCTGCAGCTGCCCCTCTCACTAGCCCTCCTAGCTACTTCACCACAGTCCCCCCAGACTGCTCACTCACCAGCCCACCCGGCTGACTCCTCAGGAGATCTTCCAGATGTGCTGACTTTCTCCCGCTGTCCTCACCCTTGCTCCCGTGCATCCAGGAAAGGATTCCTCCTTGTCTTGTAGAGGGTCCCTCCAGTACTCAAGCCCCAGACTTGAGGTTACCCCCCCCCCCAGAATAGGGGGCACCCTCAAGGGCCACCAACAGCCTTCTCAGGACTCCATTTCCATCTTTCACCCAAAACTGCCCCCTGCTGGCATGACTCGTGAGTATTTATGAGGTGCACACCCCCTGCCAGCCCACTTTGCTGGGGATTGGCTGGGGCCCTTATCAATAATCCAAGCAGCTCCTCCTAAACTCCACCTTCTACTTCTCTCCAGAGTTCCAGAGATCAGGGGGAGTTACCAGAGGTGCTACTTGCTGAGTCATCCAGTCTCCCTGAGTTCCTCAAATCTGACCTAGATTTAACCAAGGCCTGGCAAAATTTTCCTGCACTAACTATTAAAGTGGTTGTAAACCTTATGCCATAGGTAAGCCTATATTAAGGCTTACCTGTAGCTAACCAGAATATCTCCTAAACCTGCACGGTTTAGGAGATATCCCCTGTCCCCTGCATGTGCTGATGACATCGGCACATGCGCACTAGAGCAAACTGACGCAATGGCACCTATGTGCCGCTGCATCAGTCTGCATGCCGTTACCGGCGTCTCCCGCGCACATGCGCGTATGAGTGACGTCATTGCGACGCCAGCCAATCACAGCGCCAGAGCCGCGATACCCGGAAGTGACTCCGGGACGACATGTCGGCGGCTGGAGGGGGAGACGAGGATGGCTTCGGGGGGCTTCAATCTGAGGTAAGTAATACATAATGAGCTAGTATTCTATGCAACTAGCTCATTATACTTTTGTCTTGCAGGTTGTCTTTTTGTTTTTTTTGTTTTTAAAGGGTTTACAGAGGGTTTACTTCCTCTTTAACCTATTCTAGCACACTAGAGGGTGCTAAACCCTCTTTTAGTGTTCTTTTTTTTTTTCTAAAAGTAAATCACTTTTGTTAACCATTGTTGGGTCAGTGTGAAAGGATAGTGCCAAAAAATTCCGCCCTTTGGGACTATCACTCCGTGCTCCTGGATTGAACGTACTTCAGTTCAGTTAACCACAAAAAAATGCAAGTATCCAATAATGACTATTTGATCTTACAAAAGCAGCTACTATATAATACAGTAAAATTGGTGATAAGGCAATATTAAAATCCCGGTAGATCCCAACCCTTTAAAAAGTCAGGTGCTGTCCCTTTAAATATTGCAGCAGCGCTAAATAAAGTCCTTTTAAATTAAATTAAAAGAGTTCATAAAAGACCATCATGGTAACCCGGAATAAAGTCTGTATTGGTGCAGTGAAACTTCTTGTGATACAGTGATACACCTTCCACCGGATAATCGCTTTTTCACCACGTGCAGTTCACACTCCCCTTTGGGGATGCACTCACCAGAATTACGATCAATATAAGCATTTCAATCAAAACCCCTTGGTTACTGCCATCTCCTCCGCACGTCCACCTCTTCTCCACCTGCAGGCACCAGAGCAGATCCACTCCAACTCACAAAACATTTGACTATTTGACTTCCACCTGGTCAAGATGGAAATACGCACATGCCGGTTTGATGTTCTACAACATTGACTCCAGAGCGTTCAACTTTGCGCTGTCATCTTTGAGAAGGCCTTCTGAAAGATGGAGCATTTCCAGGTTCCCCAGCTGAGTCTGAACCTGTTACTGTTGTCCAGAGAGCCAAACTCCTATGCTGCGACAAAGTACCCCATGATTAGTGGGTCCTACACTATCCATAGATCGGGAGATCCTGCTTCCTGGCAGTAACCAAGGGGTTTTGATTGAAAGGCTTATATTGATCGTAATTCTGGTGAGTGCATCCCCAAAGGGGAGTATGAACTGCACGTGGTGAAAAAGCGATTACCCGGTGGAAGGTGTATCACTGTATCACAAGAAGTTTCACTGCACCAATACAGACTTTATTCCGGGTTACCATGATGGTCTTTTATGAACTCTTTTAATTTAATTTAAAAGGACTTTATTTAGCGCTGCTGCAATATTTAAAGGGACAGCACCTGACTTTTTAAAGGGTTGGGATCTACCAGGATTTTAATATTGCCTTATCACCATTGTTGGGTCAGTGTCTGAATAGCAGCTCAATAATGTTTCCAGCAGCCGCCAGCACAAAGAAAACCCTGTAGCTACACTTCTTTAAAAAAAACACCCCTATTGTTTACCTCAATACTCTACTGTTACACTGGGCACAGCACAGTCCACAGCTAGCAGAAATATTTTGTATTTATTTATTTATTTGCAATCAGTCAAGCAATTCTTTTTAATATAATGCAAAGAGTAGTAATAAAGTGCAGTAACCCTAAGCAACTAGACATCTTTGCTATAGCCTAAGCTGTCATAGATTACATTGAATTTACAGGAATGTCCCTGTCATAGTTATGCACTGCTATTGCTTAGGCTAAGGAACCAACGAAGGGGTCATGTCAAAGTATTGATTCAGTTTTTCAGCCGCAATGTTCAACATGAAACCAGCACCTTGACAGGAGAGGCTTAGTACAGGTTTCCAGACTCGACATCCTGAGGTCAATATTTACTGTCTGTGATCCTGCCAGGAGTTCTCAAAGGTAGTCAGTAAGGTAAAGAAGAGATCCCCTGTTCAGAATATGATTAGCGGAAAAGGGAATATCCCTGACCTTATGTATGTTGAATGTAAGATGGACTGAGCATTAAGTTAAGTCTGTCTCACCTTACTTATTAATCAGGAAAAGGAAAGAGCAGGTGTTATATCCCTATGGAAAGCAAGTGGATGTTTCTGTTGGTTTGTATGTTCACTAGTCTTTTTTTTTCTCAATATGAATAGTTTGAAATAGTTGATTGTCTGTAATTTAACAACTCATCTGGGTGGTGGAAATACTTACCTATTGACTTACAGTATCACTACACTTTGAGTGAATCTTTCCACATGCTTATTTTTTTGATGGGATCTTTGGCTTTTTTTACCCAATAATATTGAAATAATGAAATAATTTGTGTATATTGTTACTGAGGGTTCTTGTACACACATAGGGATCAAATTAGTCCCTCACATGATCCCAGAAGATATCCTTCTTGTCTTCTGGACTGGAACTTTTTGAGCTGAATAATTTGACCAATGTTCTTGTTTGGTCACTAGAGAGAAGAGGGGAGCAGTGCTGGTAAATACTGCCAACATCCACTCATGGTAACTAGAAGCAATTGCAAAAAAATTTACTTTTGCTAACCTGCCTAAGTGATTTTTTCTCCCATACACAAGCAACCAGGCAGTCATGTGAAGCACTCTTGACATTATGTTTATTTCCCTTTCCAACTGAAAATGGCCAGATCAGATGAATGTC
Organism: Lithobates sylvaticus; assembly: GCA_028564925.1. Lineage (NCBI taxonomy): Eukaryota > Metazoa > Chordata > Amphibia > Anura > Ranidae > Lithobates > Lithobates sylvaticus. Next base: position 153,402,538 of record CM053035.1, on the reverse strand, counting down.
ATTTTATGTCTGTGGGTGGCTAAAGCAGTGAGCGGAATGAGCAAATAATAATTATATCAGCATGGTTGTACAACACAATAATTAAAAACAAGAGGATCCAAACTGGTCAAGTAAATATTAGACCAGTGATTTAGAAGGGTACTTGGGTACTTTACCCATTGGAGAGTATCAATGTAATTTCATATTTTATGTAATTTTTCTTTTTTTATTCTTCTGTAGATGTTCTGTGTATGTACATATTGTGTAGATGCTACACGCATTTTAATTGATTGTAGTGAATGTCATTATTCAAATATTAATACATTTTTCTATTCTATATCAGTGTTGGTGGTCTTTCATGGGGTATTCAGGGGGTATTTCTTTTTGTTCAGTGATTTAGAAGGGTACTGACTCACCAAACATAAACGGTGGTGCACTCAGAACAAAAACTAACACCATGTGTTAGATGTGACGTAATTTTTTATTGTAAATTGTGTAAGCCACAATTCGTTTTTGTTATTTGTATTGAGAATTTTTCTATAATTAATAAAGTTTCTAAAGGAGAGACTGAAGTTTGCCCTTGTATTAGAACTACTTTAGTGGGTTCTTTCCCACAGTTTGGTTCATGGTTGTACAACAGTTAGACAATGAATGAATCAATGAATTGTATAGCGCTGCAAATGCGAACTGAATCGCCTCAAGGCGCTTGGTCTGTCCTGTGTTGTCCTGCTTATTAGAAGAGGTGGGTCTTGAGTTTTTTTCTGAAGGCCCAATGGTTTTCTTCCATGCGGATGTTGGTGGGTAGAGCGTTCCATAGCAGAGGTCCTTGAACAACGAATCTCCGTTCTCCCTTAGATTTGTAGCGGGCTTTAGGGATGAGAAGGCGGTTTTGGTTTGTTGATCGAAGGCTGCGATTCGGTTTGTATTGTTTTATTTTCTCACATAGGTATTGAGGAGCGTTTCCTTGTGTACATTTGTGGGTGAGGCAGAGGGTCTTGAATGTAATCCTATCCTTTACCGTTAGCCAATGGAAGGTCCTTAGGGATGGAGAGATGGATTCCCAGGGTTTCTTTCCCATGACTAGTCTTTCTGCTGTGTTTTGGATGACTTGTAGGCATGCAATCTGGTAATCAGGTAGTCCTATGTAGAGGGAATTTGCGTAGTCGAGTTGCAAATTGATGATTGTTCCAACTACTACTGCTTTCTCCTTTTCTGGAATGAGGGGGATGAGTCTGCGTAGCAGGCGGAGAAGATGATGGGATCCACTGACTACTGATCCTATTTGTGCATCCATAGTCATCTCTGAATCAAAGATGACTCCGAGGCTTTTGGCTTTGGTGCATGGAAGGATGGTCTGTCCAAGGATGGTCGGTGGTATCCATGAGGTCTTAGTTTTTTTATTTCGGTTTGCGTTGAGGAGCAGAAGTTCTGTTTTCGATCCATTGAGTTTGAGGGAGCTAGTGGTCATCCAGTCATCTATCAATGTGAGACATTTTTCTAGTTCCTGGTATTGGTCTTTTTGTCCGGTGATTCGGAAGTACAGTTGAGTGTCGTATACGGTACTACATAAAACATATTTCAAAAGGAAACCTTAGGCTAGCAGTACCAGATAAAATTTAACATGGATGAAATCTTTTACAAGACTTTATGGTGTTCTCTCTTGTGATTGCAGACATATGCTGGTTTTGTGGTTCATTTAAGGATACCCACACCCATAAAATATGTATCACCAAATCTGTCCAGCAACTAGATCAGGAACACTTTCAGGTCTTTGGACCACCCCTAACTAAAAAAATGTACCAAAAAAGAAGAGGGGAAGTAGAAGAATCGGTCACCCAGGATCAGATTTCCCATAAAAACTTGAGTCTTTACAACCACTTTAGGTGGCAAAATTCCCTCCATAGATGCAGCTTCAGGGTTCTGCCTAGCAGGAAGCAGAGAGGTTAACTTAGTTCAGTAACCTGCAGGCAGTGACCGTGATAGCAGTTGAAAGATGGCAGTCTGCAGCAATAAAAGGCCCTGGCACAGGGGAGTAAAGGCCAATGCTGAAGAGTGTCTTTGAACTTGAAGAACCTGAATGGCAGCAACTGTTTGTAATTGAATATGACATTAGGTGTGTCAGGGACCCTCTCACCCGATCCTTGTTTAACGATAAGTTTCCCCAGCAACTCAACACTTCCTGGCTTAACCCGGTCCAGGCCCACGCAGCTCTCACATACGTGCCTTCTACAAGCAAAGCCACTCTCCAACTCCCCTCCGTGTTCCAGGGCTTTTGCTTTTATCTGCTTCCGCCCCCTGGGGATTGTTCCTGGACTCTGTAGTTTGTTTTCAACTTGACTGTATAAAAAAATTCTGCTTTCAGCATACAACTCCCAGTAGTCTCTGAACACCTGGATTAGGACTAGGATGAGCAGAAATGCTAAACACTGCCATCTTGTGGTTAAGCACAAATATGCATTCACAGTAACAATGCACAGTGTTACAATTCTCTGATGTCTGTAGGTGCCCTTAGACAGCGCAGTTTTTCTCTAGATAGTGTATTTCCTATATGTATTTTCTATAGCAATCTGTCATTGAGCATGATGAAAATAGTTGCATACAGTTTTATTATAATATGCAAATGGGGCTCATTAAATAAGACATTGATAACAATGACTAGTAACCCATAGAAACTACTAATACTTCAGTTTATTGTTATTATCCCAAAATTAATTTGGAATCATATTTTAGTCATTAAACATTATAGCAGGTTTATTATATACAGAGTTATAAAGTTACATTAAAACTATCGTGGGCGCTTTTTATGATGTTACTCCAACGCAAAGGGATACCAAGAAAAAAATACATTTGCAATATGTGTATCCTTTAGAAATGTTTACATTTTATATCTTCACCTAAAATGCATCCAAACCTCTTCCATGTTATAATTTTATATGAGTTATAACTGGCTGAACTGGAGCATGGGTTGCCATAGCAACAAACTCTTCTGATAGTCAGGGAGTGGCAATTAGTCTATAAGGAGAATGTCTGGGTCCTGGCCACACTTGATTTTCTGTTACGAAGAGGAAAAATACACCTTTTTCCCATTATATTCAAATATTTATTTGTGTTTTTGCTCATATATGAGAGTTTTCATGCAACCTACTATTTTCTGGCAAAATAAAACATTTCTATTTTGTACATGTAACTTGAGGAACGTATTAATTAAAGTGTTCCTAAACCAAGGATCCTGCATATACTATATCTGGTCTCTCACAGTACACAGAACATAAAAATAGTTTTAATAAATATAAACTGCTAAATACCTTTTCTCATCAGCAGTTAGAGGAGTCTTGTGACTTCTATCAGTGTCCTGGCCGAGCATTAGTTAAAGCTTGTAGGAGGAGTTTACATTCTCCTCTGACTGTCCTATGAGGCTGCAGGACCCCTGACAATCTGTCTGGACAGTGCTGATTGGTCCTGTGGTGATCACATGCACTCTCCCAAAAAAAGAAAAAAACTCTCTAGCGATACACACCAAACTGAGCATGTGCAGCTTGTCCCCTAGCCCCTGTACTATCAGGAGATAGTTTGGAGACTGTGGAAGAAGGGGAGGAACAGAGAAAACAGTCTTTTTACACAATGCAGAGGATTAACCTCTTAGGTTCCACAGTGAATATAATAAGCATGTTTTACTGTATATACAGACTGATTTTACTGTTGTGGGTTTAGTAACACTTTAACTCCAGTGTAGACTACAACAGGTTTTATCGCAGAACATGCAAATAGTAATGTGTATGTATTCAATTATTTGCTAAGCTGCAACTCTTGATAAATGTGTGTTGGGGCACCATTCATAAAGCCATACCAGATCTTACTATTTTCTTTTAATCAGTAGAGTATTCGTCCCAAACAAATCTAAAGAGCAAGACCACACATGTTCAAAAACAAAAGTTACAATGCATTACATCACTTCCGAAGCTGTATTCTGTTTTACGAAAATTTACGTAAGTTTAGTAATCTGTTTGTTTTCAATATGAGATTAGCATGTGAAAAAAAATGGACGCTCCTTCGTCCGATATTCTCATCGTGTTTACGAGGCTTTAGTGTGAATCTGCCTTTAGGCTATGATCTATCAATATTTGTTATTTATTTTTTTAATTAAACCTATACCGGCTGTGTAGATTTGTAGGGAGAAGGTTGTAGAGGGGATTAATGTAACAAATCTCATTGTAGTGCCTAGAGGAACCTGAATTAAGTTGCCAATGTTTTTAACTTGTTAAAGTCTAAGGTCTGAAGGTCTAGTGCAGTTGCAGTTTATTGTATCCTGTGCAGACATATGTATAACTGATTAAATTATTGTGATACACATTACAGAACATATTTAACCACTTGCCGACCGCTGCATGCCGATATACATCGGCACAATGGCAGCGGTGGGCAAATGGCCGTACCTGTACGTCCCTATTAATTGGCGTGGCTGGCGCGCGCGTGCCCGCCGCGTACAGGGTTACCGTGCCCGGCGATCATGTCACGGAGCCGCAGAACGGGGAAGTGCCTATGTAAACAAGGCATTTCACCATTTTGCCTTGTGTCATGACAGAGATCACTGCTCCCTGTCATCGGGAGCAGTGATTGCTGTCATGTGAGTTGTAGCCCACCCCCCCACAATTAGAATAACTCCCTAGGACACACTTAACCCTTCATCGCCCCTAGTGGTTAACCCCTTCATTGCCAGTGTCATTTGCACAGTAATCAGTGCATTTTTATAGCACTGATCGCTGTATAAATGACAATGGTTCCAAAAATGTGTCAAAATTGTCCCATGTGTCCGCCATAATGTCGCAGTCACAATAAAAATCGCAGATTGCCGTCATTACTAATAAAAAAAAAAATAATAATAATAATAAAAATGCTAGAAATCTATCCCCTATTTTGTAGACGCTATAACTTTTGCTCAAACCAATCCATATACGCTTATTGCGATTTTTTTTTTTTACCAAAAATATGTACAAGAATACATATCGGCCTAAACTGAGAAAAAAAATAGCTTTTAAAAAAAATAATAATTGGCATATTTATTATAACTAAAAGTACAAAATATTGTGTTTTTTTTTTTTTTCAAAATTGTCGCTCTTTTTTTGTTTATAGCGCAAAAAAAAAAAACTGCAGAGGCGAGCAAATACCACCAAAAGAAAGCTCAATTTGTGGGGAAAAAAAGGACATACATTTTTTTTGGGTACAATGACGCATGACCGTGCAATTGTCAGTTAAAGCGACGCAGTAACGAATCGCAAAAAAAAATCTGGTCAGGAAGGGGGTAAAGGCTTCCGGGGCTGAAGTGGTTAAAGTGTAATATTGTGCTTTATTTACCATTTAAGTGTGCCTTTGCTCTTGGGGACATTCTCAGGTTTGGAATCCCCTGAAAGCAGCTTGAATATAGGATTGAGAGCTATATTGCTCTTAAATCTCAGTTATTGCTTTCTCAAGTTGATTATTTGACTATATGCTGTTACTGTCTGTTATTCTTCCACAGAAACCAGTAAAGACAATTTCTGTGTTTTATCATAACATGTGTGTTTCTCATTGGTCCTTACACTTACACTATTGCCAGGTGTGCCAGAGGGGGCTGAGGCTGTTATTAGGGTTGGGAGGCAGAGTAACGGACTGAACTAACTTAAACACTTGAGGACCAGCTCCCATAGATATACTGCGGCAGGTTGGCTCCCCTGGGCAAGCCGTCGTAGCTGTACGTCGGCCGTTTTAAGAGCACTAGGGGGCGCGCGCATGCCACCGAAGCTGATGCGCGTGCCCAGTAGTCGCAATGTCCGCAGGGCATCCACAATCACCCCTTGAGAGCGACAGAATGGAGGTCTGTCACTGTAAACAGACAGATCTCCGTTCTGTCAGGGGCGAGGAGCAGGGCCATCTTAAGAGCATTATAGGCCCCCGGGCAATACAGTGCACTGGGGCCCTGTCTACACGATCACGCACGAGAATAAAAATGCAAATTATCAATAAGGCTATATTTATTGGTACTTCCAACAAAATCAGTGTTTAAACATTAACACAACGTTTGGACAATATAACACGAGTTTGATGGGCACAGTGGCAGCTTTTGATGGGCACAGTGGCAACTTTTGATGGGCACAGTGTCAGCGTTTGATGGGCAGTGGCAGCTTTGATGGGCACAGTGGCAGCTTTGATGGGCACAGTGGCAGCTTTTGAGGGGCACAGACAGTGGCTGTGTTTGGGCGATTCTAGCAAGTAAGCAACCAGTGCAGTCAGTCAACTTAAGCAGCAGATTGCAGCCCTGAGGATCGGCCCTGGATGGGGCCCTCCAGGCAAGTGGGGCCCCCGGGCAACTGCCCAGCGTGCCCAGTGGAAAAAACGGCCCTGGCGAGGAGACTGATTTGTTGTTCCTACTGCTTAGGAACAATGATTGGTCCCCTCCCCCAGGCAGTCCTATCCCCCCACAGTTAGGAACACTCCCTAAGACACACATTTAACCCCTTGATCACCCCCTAGTGTTACTCTACCAATGACATTTACACATATCGTAATCAGTGGCTATTTTTAGCACTGATCGCTGTATAAATGTCAATGGTCCCAAAAAAGTGTCAAAAGTGTCTGATCTGTCCACCGCAATCCTGTAGTCCCCAAAAAAATTGCTGATCACTGCCATTACTATTAAAAAAATATATATATATAAAAAAATTAATAAATCTATCCCCTATTTTGTAGACGCTATAACTTTTGCGCAAAACAATCAATAAACACTTATTGCGATTTTTTTTTTTTTTTACCAAGAATATGTAAAAGAATACATATTGGCCTAAAACATTTTTGGGGATATTTATTATAGCAAAAAGGAAAAAATATTGTATTTTTTTGTTTATAAAAAAATAAAAACAGCAGAGGGGATCAAGTACCACCAAAAGAAAGCTCTATTTGTGGGAAAAAAAGGACGTCAATTTTGTTTGGGTACAGCATCGCACGACTGCGCAATTGTCAGTTGAAGCGACGCAGTGCCGCATCGCAAAAAATGGCCTGGTCATTAAGGGGGGAAATCTTCCAGTTCTTAAGTGGTTAAGCAGCTCTTTCGGGGGTATCACTACAAGTCAACAGCAGCCCCAATTTTTCTCTTTTAAAATGTTCTATTTGAAGCATAAATAAACCCATGCATATTTAATTAAAGTCTGCATCACTATGATATTGACCTAAAAATATGTATAAAAACATATGTTTTGCAGTATTGAGTACTAAGCACCGTATACTCCTGTGTAAGCTCCCTGCAGCCACTTACACTATGCGCAGCAGTGCCATAAACCTGGGTGCATGTATCTTCTGAAATATGTGGCCAGGCTGCTTTAACCAAGCATTGAAGAAGTCTGCTATGCAGAGGTAGCAGTTATTCGATAGGCACCGTAGACTCAATGCACAGTGGGACTATACATGCTGAGGGTGGCAACGGTGCTTCTGCTTAGGGAGCTGCTCAGTAAGCATTGTCACCTTCAGACAGGAAGTCCAGGCAGAAAATATTACTGGCAGGATCTCCAGGTTAAAAGAACAAAAGGAGTTAGAAAAAAAAACATTCAATGCAGTGGATCAAAGTGAGGGAAAGGAACTATTTAAAGCATTTAAATGTTTAGGTTTCAATACACTTTAAGTTACTTATTAGCCATTCAGTGAGAACTTCTTTCCTTCTGATCCTATAACAAGGTCTTGTTTAGACTTTTATTTCATTAAACACCAAGTATAAATTGGTAGATTGCATAGGTATAGAAATCATTCCAATGCAATCCTCACCAGTGTTGTTACCTCCAGGTATATGACAATCTGCATACATTAGTCCCCCACCCTGAAATATAAAATAAAGATGATTAAGAGGAAGCTTGTGGGAACAGATCAGCCTTTTTCCGTGGTATTCTAGTCTCTGACAAGTATAATAGGATTACTTATTAATGCACTACCTTTAGGATGTACATGAGAAAAGTATAGATGTAAGTGCATTTGGAGTGGGTGATACAGTCATTATGTCTTCCATGCTATTAAATAGCTTCATGAAAATGGCTGATTCTCAGACGAGACATAAAAGCAGATAGTCTGCGTGCTCGATAGGTACTCATGGGAATATTGTGTTGCCTTGTGAAGTCATCTTTTTTTTCACATCCAAGAGTGGCCTTTTTGCAACCATAAGAACAGGAAATAAAGCAATTTATCTGACTATGCAATCTGTATGCATAGACCAGACGGAATTCTTTCAGGTGCTGTGCCGATGAGCATGTAAAAGATGCTTCTGAGCCTTTCCATTGGTTTATCCCTTTTGATAAAGCGTCTTTGTTCTCAAGTAGAAAAAGCCTGTGATCACTGTTGTAATTCCATACGTCTCCTTGCTGCCTGTTAGTACATGTGTCTGTGCAGGGGAAGAAATCCATCTCGCTACTTGTCTTTATCTTGAGCCAACTCAAGATTAGACCTGAGTGTCCCAAAGCGTATTCGTACCTCTTGATAATTCTGTATTGGCACCGAACACAGACATAATGGAATGCTTGAACATTTAGTAAAATTATGTAATGCTTTGAATAGTTACCACAGTTATTTAGTGGGAATTGTAAAAAAAACAACACCCAAAGGAACTGTCATGATGGGGGTGATTTTTAAAGAATAAGAGTGCTTTTGTTTAGAGATGTAGTCCTGAAATAAGCACTCAATATGTTGCCAAAATATACCTATAAATAGGTATGTTTTCATACAGGACATAGTTGTGTAGCACCCCCCCTAGTGTAGGATGCTAGGCAAATTAAATTTTTGTCTTCTTCTGTAGTCAAGGGAGCAGGGATTGTTTTGCATTGTTTGCTGAGGTCTGTTCAGGGTTTCACAGGCTGGGAGTTTAAATGCTTCCCCCTGTCACTGGAAGAATCTTTTAGAGCATAAGGAGGGAGATTCAAATGACCAACCTGAATATTTATTATGGCCTAGCCAATCCCTGGAGAGGAATGTCCAGAAGGTGGTTGGGGGGTGATAAATAGTCTTAAGCCCTGGATAGATTGTTCTTTCATTGGTAGGGAGGGTTCCAAATTCCCTAGGGCTTCTGCCCCATGAGACAGCCTGTGGACTGCGTAGCTGTTCTTTGAGGTCTGCTGCGGCAGAGCTGAGGACCTGAAGTGATCTTTCTGAGGAGCTGGCTGTGGGACTTCACTATAAGGGATTGGGTCTAGAGAAGGATTGTCTCCCTCACTGGACTATGTCCAAAGGATGCTGGAAGGTGTGAAGCTATCTTGGGGACTTGCGAGTACTGATCCAGAATTACGATTGCTTTTGGGATGTAAGTGCTAAAGGTAGCTGTGGACTGAGACAGGGTCTCAAAATACTGGTTGTTTCCTGGCCTGTTCTGAGCAGCATCCTGGACTGGGAGCCTAAAGAGTGTCCTCCTGTTATTGTGCAGTGTTTTGGAATATTTCATGCCCTAATCCCTCTCCTATTTAAAGTTCTGTAAGAAATACATCCCTAGACTGAGTTATTAGAGCTGGAGTGCGTGGACTGGTGGTTGTGGTGGTGGGCAGCCTTTGTACTATAAGGAAAGAACCAGCTATTACCAGCAGCTCCAAAGGGGGGAGCAATACACTAGTTCCAATTACCTGGCCTGTACAGGGTTATCCCGGTTTGACATCCAGCGTGGGCAGCATAGGGAAGAAAGGTGATGTGGTCTGTATCGGGCAAGCTATAGTTTGACAGCTCTTTTACTGCCTATTGTAGGATGGTGTTTTTGAACAAAATGGACGATAATACATTTCAACTTGCATATTATGGTCACATTGTTTGTCTTACATTTTTCAGGAATTTCACTGCATATCGTATAGATAGGGACCACAATTTCTGTGAAGGCTGGACAGCAGAGAGACCTATAATTAGGAACTGTTTTTGTCTTGGAAGTCCGGAAAATGTTAGTGAACCGATACACTGAAATACCTACATTTTCCACAGACAAGTGTGGCGCACAAATTATGTCAACACTGATAATATAGCAAAAAGTAAAGCATGAGTGGAGTGGACTGAGAATTTTTTAGAACCAAATGTTATGAAACATATTTTTTTTCTAAACATGTATTTAAAACCAAAAATCTAGTGGTCCTCTACTACCCAAATACATCCTTGTGGTCCATCAAATTGATACTAAACACACGCTGTTCAATTTACCCTGTCCCTTCTATTTCTGTATATGGATGATGGCACTGTAATTATTTTAATAAAAAAACATCATAACAAAACACTTTGTGTAGAATGTAAAAACAGCCTCAGTCGGGCTCCATCCAGGCCACACCCCCCAATGCGTTTTGCCCTGCCCTTGGGGCTTAATCATCATTAAGCCTTATGGTTGGGGTGAAGCCCCTTCATTAGGCTTCGGTTAAAGCCTGGAACACACAGGCCAAATATTGACCGGTTGGTTCAACAGAAACTGGATGACATTCGGCCAGTGTGTACAGCACGCTGTCCAGCTTCTGTTGTACAGGCATGCTGGAAAAATAGCAGCGGTTCAGCATCTGACCAGCGCTTGCAGCCAATGGCTGCAAATGCTGACCAGCGTGTTCTGGTGGGGGAGGTCTCCCTGTCAGAACACAATAGCACAGTGGGGAGATCCCTGAAATAACATTGCATAGTTAGTACAGTAAGCTCTTCAGTTTTTTTTCATTCAGCCCGCTGGGTTGAATGAAAAAAAAACTTACCATGTGTACCAGGCATAAAATAAGAACTTTAAATCAAAATATGATTTTTCTGTGTGAATCTAGAACACACGGACCGAATGTCAAGAGATATTTGCTGGGTCAAAAAAAATGTGACATTTGGCCCAATTGTTTGTCGGTCTGTCGGACGAGCTTGCTAGAAGATTAGCAGCCGACTGACTCCCGATCAGCGCTCTCAGCCAATGGCAATGATCGGAGTGTTCTGGGGGGGGGGGGGGCATCCCCCTGTCTAACACAACAGCTCGGGGGGGGGGGGGGGGATTGCTTGACTAATGTTGGATGGTTAGCAGCTCCAACTGGCTGGGTTTCATGAAAAAAGACTGTTAGTGTGTACCAGGCTTAAAGTGGATATAAACCCTCACATATACCCAGTGAAATGAACAGCCTCAGATGATACACAAGACATTAACCACTTGCCGACCGGCGCACGACGATATACGTCGACAGAATGGCACGTACAGGCAGGAGGGCGTATATATACGTCCCTCCTTTAGCCTGTCCGTGCCATCGGGAGCGCGCCGGGAGCGGCGCGCTCCCGCGCCGGTCGGGACCCCCCGTGAGTCCGGCCGCGGTCCCCGCGGACTCGATCGCCGCGGGGACTCCCGCGATCGTCTCACGGAGCGGCTAAACGGGGAGATGCCGAGATAAACAGCATCTCCCCGTTCTGCCTAGCAACTAGTGACGCCGATCTCTGCTCCCTGTGATTGGAGCAGAGATCAGCATTCACTAGCTGACAGCCACGCCCCCCCACAGTAAAAAAAACACCCCTAGGCCTACTTAACCCCTACACTGCCACCTTGTGGTTAACTCCTAAACTGCCAGTGTCATTTATACAGAAATCAATGCATTTAAATGCATTAATTGCTGTAAAAATGACAATGGTCCCAAAAATGTGTCAAAAATGTCCGATGTGTCCGCCATAATGTCGCAGTCACAAAAAAAATCGCAGATCTCCGCCATTAATAATAAAAAAAAAATTATTAATAAAAATGCTATAAAACTATCCCCTATCTTGTAAACGCTATAACTTCTGCGCAAACCGATCAATAATCGCTTATTGCGATTTTTTTTACCAAAAATATGTAGAAGAATACGTATCGGCCTAAACTGAGGAAAAAAAATGTTTTTTTATATATTTTTGGGGGATATTTATTATAGCAAAAAATAAAAAATAATGCATTTTTTTCAAAATTGTCGCTCTATTTTTGTTTATAGCGCAAAAAATAAAAACCGCAGGGGCGATCAAATACCACCAAAAGAAAGCTCTATTTGTGGGAAAAAAAGGACGTCAATTTTGTTTGGGAGCCACGTCGCACGACCGCGCAATTGTCAGTTAAAGCGACGCAGTGCCGAATCGCAAAAAGGGGCCTGGTCCTTTGGCTGCAAATTGGTCCGGTCTGAAAGTGGTTAAACAAATCTCCCTACATAAATTTTACATGTATATCTGCTGTCTTCAGCTTTATATACGGTTTAGACAGTTCAGATAGTGTTAGGAGATTTTCTCTTCCTGTTCAGCACTGCAGTAAAGCCTGGGCATACAACCAAGACAGCTGATTGGAGGAAAGGCACACACCCCCTCTCCTCATAGGTAGAGACATTCAGCTGTGTTCGTTAAATAGTTCAGGGCTCTGCTAATCTATTTATAGCATCTTCCCCAACACAAAACTCTGGCTGCTTTTATCATATGTGATGGAGAACTTGTCAGGAGTTATCAGGCTGATAACAGAAGAACACAACAGGAGACAGCTACCTGACATAGTGCTTTGAAGAGAGATAACAAAAAAATGCAGATATATGTGCCCAGATCAAATTTCATGAATCGGGTTTACATCCACTTTAAGTAGAAAAGCTAATTGCTGGGCTAGGAGAGTTACTAGCAAGCAGCATCTATGTGAGCAATCAAGATTGTTATCTGTGGCTCATCATCTAGACTAGAGAAACATAAAGGATGGGCTTGGGACTTGGTGGGTCATCAAGTCACAACTTTGAGAAACATAAAGGATTGTGTTGGACCATGGTGGGTCATCATATGTTAACCAAGAGAAACTTAGGTGATGGGATTAACCAAGAGAAACTATAGGTGATGGTTTTTTTTTTTACGTACAAGGCTACGTCCAGATCCGTCAAAATGGATATTAACTGACGTTAAAATAAAGACAAGATGATGGAGTTAGGTTGGGTTATTATCTTAAACTTCAAGAAAGAACTGATACGTTTTTGACGTGCCTAAACTGACTGCGTCCGTGTGAAAGGGGCCTTACATCAGTAAGTTTGAATAGGGCCCTTCATTCATCCTACAACTGATGTCTTTCTTTTATGTATGGGTTGCACCCTAGGGAAATGGGACTACATGATTTGTGTAAAAATAATCAGTTGACAATTCAAATGGGTTGCTTTGTCCTACAACACTTTGCACATTAACATTGTTTTCCTTGTTGACTAAGCCTTGGGTGCTCTGCCCCCCTTCCCCAGTGCCCTATCCAACCCTGGTACTAAACCTTGTCACCAAGACCACTATGGTGATTAGACACTAGATAAAATAAACTAGGATGTTCTTTCATCCTCTGCCTCATGCAGGATCATAAATTCAAGCTGTTAACCTCTTTCCATTTTCCCGGTCTGGGCATTTTCATGAGAAACTCATCTTGACTTTGCGTCATGCTCACTCCTACTGCACCTCTCTGCTCCCAGAGTACTTATAAAACCTTTCAACAGAAGCGTGTCAGGCAATATCACAGGCATGGGCTGTGCAGAGGTATTCTGCCAAAAAAGGAAAATAGGGAAAAAATCCAGTGATCTGTCGAAATCCTAAAAGAGAACATATGGGCTCCCAGCATTTGTGATTGCAACAGCTTTTAATTATTTATTTAAGTTCTGTAAAAGTTTTAGGAGATCACTGAGGTCATTCCAAAAGTTTTTGAAGTGGGAGCTGTGTAACCTTTAGTAAAAATGTATTAAAGAGGCATTCTGTATATAAAAAAAAGTTATAATACATAGTCTGGATTATATATTTTTCCATTTTAGTGTATATTTTATTTTTTTTTGTTGTATTATTGTTACTTAATTTCAAACTTGGCTAAATTGACACTAAACTCTGGTTTAAATAAATATATTCTATTTAAGTAAGTATTCTTAACTCAGAAAAAGTACCTTCTATTGCTCTCAGCCTCCTCCGAATCTCCAAATGATTTTTTTTCTTTGCTGCTGTGATCTGACTTTCTGTTAGGGGGGTGGCTACTTTTGTTGTCCATGGTATCACTGTAGACAGGAGTGTAGCCACCCTCTCTTTTTCAAACCCAAGATGGCCTAGGGACTATGAACTAAGGGATTTGTAGCACATGACCACAATTAACATGAACTGCTCGTTCCAAGTAAATGGAAGTGAGAGGGAAAAAGAGAGGTTTGGGAGTTCACAGAGGACATTACAAGGAGGGAGGGAAACACAATAAGAATTTATTTCACGAAAATATATCAGTGTACAAATTATTTTTAAAAACAAAGGATATATTTTAGTGTCACTTTAACCACTTACCTACCGCTCTATATAAAATATAAAAAGTACGGCGCTAAATAGTACACCCTCAAGCAGCAGCTCTACCGTGAGATACACATAGAAAACAGATAGTCAAATATTGGAGCTGCGCTAATGAATTTGAATAAAACACATAAATGAACCATAAATGTGTGAAAATAAACACAATTCAACATGAATTAAATTGAATAGGCACAATGTAAATGTAAATACACCATAGAACAACAATCAACACAAAGTGATTGTGAATAAATCCTGTTGCATTCCAGTGATATGAAGGCATATATCCTATGCACCACGACAATATAGTGCATAACCACCACATAGATTGTGTGCTTACCAGAGGGCACGCTAAGGAAAGCTTGTGGCTTTTGCACAGCCAGGGCATTTTCAGAGAAAGAATCAGGTAATGGCTCAAGGCAGTCTCCTTCCAACCTGAGGCCAGGCACCGGTCACGATATTCTCATATGGATATAGAATGGACTCTGTTTTCAATGATCATAGACATCAGAGCAACCAGAGTGACCCAAAAAGAAAAGAGCTTGTCATAGTGTAAAAACCAACCACACCTTTATTATAAAATTGGTATTGCACTTACACAAGGAGCAGGTAAAAAAGCATCAATATAAAAAAGCCGGGTGGCCAGCTTACACAAACACCTGTCCTTCTGGGATCAAACAATGCAATGACGTCAGCACGTCCCTCCACCGATGCGTTTCGTCACAAGCTGACATCATCCTGGGGCCTCACATTTTCACATTTTATGGTTCATATTTAAAATTCATTGTGATAATTCTTCAATATTTAGCTGTGTTATCTTTTTTATTATTTGCCTGGCGTTCTCCTTTCATTTTGGCATCTCTACCCCCTCCTTATACTCCTTCAGTTGTGTCCTGAACCGGTTTTGCCTACTAAAGGATTGTACTTTTAATTTGAAGAAATAAATTTAGTTACTGCTTAGTCTATTTATATATTTATTTCTATTTCACTTAACCTATAAAGTTGCGCTCATGAAATAAATGAAAAATGTATCATGTAAACAGTATGAATTAAAAGATATATGGAATAAAGAGATCAGTGAAAAAAATCTGGTCCATCCACTATTTGGTGCACCTCCTATCACCGAAATATCAAAAACCCGAGTGCAATCCTCCACCATATAGAGTGCCTACTTACCGGAATACGTTTACCGAAATTACGGGAGGTCAATCTCGCCTGTGGCTAATAGCCCAGCCATGGCCTTGATCCCTCTGGAAATGGCGGGAATCCACCTCTTTGGAAATACTCATAGTTAAAATCTCCACATGCAATAAAAGCTCGCCATGGCATAAAATCCTTTTATGGGTTTATTGTAATATCAATTTTTTTGTAGTGCAGGTAAATTGAATCAGGCCTAGCTGTAAACTAGTCATGTTTATTTTGATCTGTTTGGGCTGGGAGTGGCTCAGAGTAGGCTGGTGACTCACAGGTAGCATCATCTTTCAGTTACCTCCCTTCTGCTTCTAGAGGATTCTAGATGGAAGGAGGGGAAGAGAGGTGGAGCTGCCTGGGGTGTTCTAAGGAGCCCTGACCATTCCCCAACCTGGATTGGCAGGGGGCAAGCCTCCTTAAATACCTGGAGTTAGCCCAGCTAGGGAGGAGTTGTCAGGTGGAAGAAGCTGGAGATGGAGCACTAGGTTGTCTGGGCCTTTGAGGTACCCCCTAGTCTGGGGGGGTGACCTTGGGCCTGTGGTGTTTGGGTGCAAGTCAGAGCCTTTTTGAATAACAAAGAAGGATCTGGACAGGAGGCACAGAGAGGGGCCGAGAAGGACAACGGGAGCTAGTGTTGCTGGGCAAATCTCCAGGAGGGATCCACCGGAGTGCAGCCAGGAGGGCTGGTGAGTGACAGGCACAGTTGGGAGAGCTGGGGAGGAATGCCAAAGTGGACTGGGAAAGTGCAGTCTGAGATGGATGTGGAGCCAGCAGGAGGTAAAGTGATGTCAAGGGCAGTGGAGTCGGGCAGCTGCAGTCCGGAGGGCTGGCAGGGCCTGAAGAGGACTGACTGGGAGCCATAGTCCATCAAGGTCAGCTAGCACTAAAGACTTTCCTATTTTTGTTGCTACACTAAAGGGGCCTGCGGTCCTTGCCTGCAAATGGCAGTTTCTAGGGCCTGACAGAGTTAGAGTTGGGCCTACCATGTGCTAGCTGTACCACGAACCAAGTATTGTACAGGAGAGAGAGGAACAGTCTTCAAATAGGCATTGTGCTGGAGGAGACTGAAACTCTAGAAGTGTAAATAGAGGTTCCCTCTGATCATCTTATTGATTCTGGGCATCCCATAATTTGCCTTACCCTATCCAAGGTCAAAATCCCTCAATAAAATACAAAACAAACATATAGACAGTTCATTGTCGCAAGAGTGACTGGGAAGTGAATGCCGGGCTGGGCAGGGTGACAGGTGGACCACAATATCCAGCAGCCTCTACAGGGGTACCGCTACACTAATGCCGCATACACACGGTCAGATTTTCCGATGGGAAATGTTGGATGTGAGCTTGTTGTCGTAAAATCTTACTGTGTCTATGCTCCATCGAACATTTGCTGTCTATCTTTCCACCAAACAAATGTTTTTTAGCAGGTTCTTAAATTTTCAGCCAACAAAACTTTGTTGTCGGGACGTCCAATCGTGTGTACACGATAGTCCGTCGCACAAAAGTTCACGCATGCTCGGAATCAAGCAGAAGGAGCCGCACTGGCTATTGAACTTTTTCTCGGCTCGTCGTTCGGAATTGTTGGCCAACATTTGTGTGACCGTGTGTTTGCAAGACAAGTTTGAGCCAACAACCTTCGATCAAAAATCCACGGTTTTGTTAGCGAAAAGTCAGATCGTGTGTATGCGGCATAAGAATACACTTACATCAAAATCATAGGAAATTTACTTCTAAAATAAAAAGCCGGCCGACTTGTACAATCAGTCCATCCTTATGGGACTTTCGCACGTGGTGACGTCACTAATGACTGAATTAAAGACCTGCATTGTCCTGCTGGGGATCAGTGACGTCTGATTTCAGGTCTGGTTACATTGTTGTAAATGTAGAACAAGGCACCTCAGCCAGAGGGCAAGATTAAAAGAATCCTCATTGTACAGATATATGGTGCTCTATAGTCTTTTTTTTTTTTTTTTGAC
Organism: Lithobates sylvaticus; assembly: GCA_028564925.1. NCBI lineage: Eukaryota > Metazoa > Chordata > Amphibia > Anura > Ranidae > Lithobates > Lithobates sylvaticus. The sequence goes on along the minus strand of CM053035.1, from coordinate 153,385,137 downwards.
CTATCATCACGGCATTGGTAATGTAAAGAAAAAAATGCTGACTGTGCTGAATCTACACTATTTATATTCTTGTTACAAACCTTCACTTCTGCACCTCAAAATGTTAAATCAGTAATAAAATTGCAGGTATATCTCCCAAGCTGAAACATTTAGACATAGCTTTTGTACCTGTCAACATAAAGTGTATGTATTTATGTGTTTAAATTATTTTATTCATTTAATAAGTAGATACAAAACACGATACTTCACCATAAAATACATCATAAATTACAAAAAAATTGAAATCTTAGACACGACACAACATAAATACAATAACCTACATATATATAAAAGTGAATGTAAACCCTAACAATAAAATTGTCCCATTTGTTCCCTTTTGATCTAATAAATATGCCATTGAAAGTATTGTTGCATATCTGTTCTATAAGTGCAAAAAATATCTGTTGATCCTGCCTCCTATGTTATAGAGGAAAGAGGAGGTGGAGGTGTTGTATAGTCTTTAACCACTTCAATACAGGGCTTTTAAACACCCTTCCTTACCAGAGCACTTTTTGCGATTCAGCACTGCGTCGCTTTAACTAACAATTGCGCGGTCGTGCGACGTTACACCCAAACAAAATTGACGTCCTTTTTTTCCCACAAATAGAGCTTTCTTTTGGTGGTATTTGATCACCTCTGCGGTTTTTATTTTTTGCGCTATAAACAAAAGAAGAGCGACAATTTTGAAAAAAAAACACAATATTTTTTACTTTTTGCTATAATAAATATCCCATTTTTTTAAAAAAAAAAACTATTTTTTTCCTCAGTTTAGGCCGATACGTATTCTTCTACATATTTTTGGTAAAAAAAAAAATCGCAATAAGCGTATATTGATCGGTTTGCGCAAAAGTTATAGCGTCTACAAAATAGGGGATAGATATATATTGAATTTTTTATTTTTTCTCACTAGTAATGGCGGCGATCTGCGATTTTTTTTTTCGTGACTTCGACATTGCGGCGGACACTTCGGACACTTTTGACACATTTTTGGAACCATTCACATTTACACAGCGATCGTTGGTATAAAATTGCAATGATTACTGTGTAAATGTGACTGGCAGGGAAGGGGTTAACACTAGGGGGCGCTGCAGGGGTTAATGTGTTCCCTAATAGGAGTGATTCTAACTGTGGGGGGAGGGGACTCAAGTGGAGAAGACCGATCATGTGTTCCTCCGTACTGGGATCACATGATCGGTCTCCTCTCCGCTGACAGGACGTGGAGCTGTGTGTGTACACACACAGCTCCACGGTCCCGCACGGTCCCGTTGTTTTAACGAGCAATCGCGGGTGCCCGGCGGACATCGCGGCCGCCGGGCACTCGCACCGGGTCCCGAGCGATGCCGTGGGCGCGCGCGCGCCGCCGGCGCCGCGCCCCCCAGGCGGCCGGGAATGCGAGGACGTCATATGACGCCCACCCAGGATGGTAGATCCACCTTGTGGGCGTCATATTACTATGACGCGGTATTGAAGGGGTTAAGGAGTTGTAAATGCAGAACGTTTTTTTTATCTTAATGCATTCCACAGATGCCGAATGCTGGACTCGGCCCCGTCCCGTCCCCCCCAGGCGGCCGCGTCATTGGATTTGATTGACAGCAGCGAGAGGCAATGGCTGTGCTGCTATCAATCTATCCAATCAACAGCTGAGAACCCCCTAGCAGAGCATTCGGTGTCTATGGACGCCGAATACTGGACTCGGCCCGCCCCCCGGCGGCTGCATCATTTGATTTGATTGACAGCAGCGGGAGCCAATGGCTGTGCTGTAATAAATCTATCCTATCAACCCCCTAGCAGAGAGAAGGCACGTCCCTGTGGGACAAGTTTAAGGGTTCAGGTAAGGAAAATGGGGGGGGGGGGGGGGGGCAGGTGTTTTTTCACCTTAATGCATTGGATGCATTAAGGTGAAAAAACACTTACCTTTAAAACCCCTTTAAACCCAAACACATATTAATTACACAGGTTCTGTGGCTGATTAATGTGGTAATTAAACTCATTTGGTGCCTTATCTGCATTTAATTAGCCTCAGAACCTGTGTAAGTCAAAGGTGATTGGGTTTAAAAGGAAGAGGTGGCAATTACATGCAAAACGCAATCTGCTGCGGGAAAAAAAGTCCCTGACCCTTTCCAAAAATGCATCGGCTGAAGAAAGCATAGATGTGAATGTGATACCATAGGAAACCATGTAAAAATGGACTGTAGTGCGTTTTTGGAAACTGCAACACATAGCTCTGAACGTTAAAATAATTTTTTTACAAAGATTGAAACTGTATCTACAGATCGCCAATATTTGTATGATTTTAAAGTATGATTCTTGATTTAAAAAGTCTGTTTTAGGTGTGATATTCCAATCCCTCCCTTTTAAATTGTAAGGCATTTAAAGAATCATCTTCAATTAGAGGATAACAGTCACACAAAAACAAAAAAAAAAACAAATGGACATCCCAAAAGTAAAAGTAACCTTTGTCATATTTACTGCCAGAAAGAAAAACACCTCAGGCATTTTCACACGGTTTAACAAAGCTTGCTCAGTTAAGCAATAAGTGCCTGAGTGACACCCAGGCAGTCAGTCAGTCAGTCAGTCACCTCACAGGTGCGAGGTCTGTGCACCTGCTGATGAGCGTGTGGATAGGTGTGTGCGTGTGGATGGGTGCGCGCACACGCGTGTCCTCCCGCTCTACAGTCGTGTATAGTTTGAATGCAATAGACTGAGAATGCTGCAGGATATATAGGGACATTCTCAAGAACATTGCGGAAAAGAAGCTGAGGAGAAATGTATTCACTCATGGCTTTACCTCCCTTCCCTTGCCATGGAAAGAGCAGCTAATACTGTGTATATATATATATATATATATATACACATATATATTTATATATATACACATATATAAAACCAGCACTTGAGCTTCAATTCACACCATGCATGCATGTTTTCACTAAATATTTTTTTTCAGTTGCACTTTGCTCATAGGGCAGCCCATTCATTTCAATGGGCTGCTATACATGCACTAAATGTGTCAAAAATTGCTTTTTTTTAGCGTTGAACATTTTATAGCCCCACATTTTGCCTCATTTGTTGCATTTATTTTATGAAAAAACATGCATCTTGCTGCACTTGGGGTGCCATTAACAATGAATGGCGCTCTAAGTGCAACACACATTTGTTGTGTGTTTTGTAAAGGCGATTAAAACCGCACAATTTTGAGCTGGTTCATGAGCTACTATAATAAGAAGGCACCCTAAGGCCCCTTTCACACTAGCGGATCGATTGGACCTGATCAGACCCTCCAGTCTGCTCTATGGAGCTGCAGCTATCAACAGACATGTGTCCGTTGACACCCGCCGACATCCGTTCCGATTCGCTAAAAAGATGGCAGATCGGTTCGGATGACAGTCAGATGTAAATGGATAGGCGGTAAGTTTACATACGACCGCCCCTAGAGGAGAGTGGGATGTGTCTGCTCAGCATAAGCCGAGCGGACACGGACCAGCCATCCACCAGCTCAGTGGGGATCAGTGGACGGATTCCCTGCTGAACAGGGGATCTCAAACGGAGCCGACCCCATGTGAAAGGGACCTATTGCTCAATTCACTAGGATGAGAATACTCACGTTATATTTAAGTAATGTTTTTTTTCAGTTGAGTCCAATAAAAATCAAAAAATGTCACTCACATACTTGTAAAAAAGGTGCCATAGGTGTGTGTAAATTTAGCCTTTAAAGCAGCCTTCCTCAACCTTTTTACCACAGGACGTTTTTCCGATCTCAGGGAACCCCCGCTCCTGGTACATTAATGTGAGCTTTTAAATAAAAGAGTGATCTACTGAATAATTAAAGGAATAATAATAATGTCCAGAAAATAAAATTGTAGTAACCCCTTACATTGGTGGTTGGTGGTAGAAGTCACCCTTTACATTAGCAATCAGTGTAGAAGTAACCTCTTACATTGGTGGTCGGTATAGAAGTGACCCCTTATATTGCTGGTTGGTGTAGAAGTGACCCTTTACATAAGCAATCAGTGTAGAAGTGACTCCTTACATTGGTGGTCGGTATAGAAGTGACCCCTTATATTGGTGGTTGGTGTAGAAGTGACCCTTTACATTAGCAATCAGTGTAGAAGTGACTCCTTACATTGGTGGTCGGTATAGAAGTGACCCCTTATATTGGTGGTTGGTGTAGAAGTGACCCTTTACATTAGCAATCAGTGTAGAAGTGACTCCTTACATTGGTGGTCGGTATAGAAGTGACGCCTTATATTGGTGGTTGGTGTAGAAGTGACCCTTTACATTAGCAATCAGTGTAGAAGTGACTCCTTACATTGGTGGTCGGTATAGAAGTGACCCCTTATATTGGTGGTTGGTGTAGAAGTGACCCTTTACATTAGCAATCAGTGTAGAAGTGACTCCTTACATTGGTGGTCAGTATAGAAGTGACCCCTTACATTGGTGCTCATTGTAGAAGTGACCCCTTACATTGGCGGTTGGTATATAAGTGACCCCTTACATTGATGGTCATTGCAGAAGCGACCCCTTACATTGGTGGTCGGTATAGAAGTGAGTATATTTCACATCAGTGGGCTTATTCAGTAAACCAGTGCTAGGGGCTGAGTGTATAGTTAGAACACATACCTACCAAGCATAACCCAACCTATATTCAGGGCCAGGAAAAGAGGTGGGCAGGAGGGGCGGCAGCCCTGGCACTGTGGTATAATGTAAGGTGGGGAGGTACCACAAGGAGATTGGGGGGAGAAGATTTGTGTTGAGAGGGGAACTTTGGGGGGCCAGTAGGGGGGCAAAGAATTGTTTTAGGAGGGGAAATGTGGGTCTGTGCGCTAGGAGTGGTGATTTAGGTGGATTTGTGCTAAGAGGGGGGCTTGGGGGGGGGGGGGTTGTGCTAGAAGAGGTGATACGGTAGAGGGGGAGGGGAATTGTACTTTTGAAATCGTTTTTGGAGGGGCTTTGTCCTAGGATAAATTTGTGCTAGGAGGGGACATTTTTTTGGGGGGGGGGGGGGGGGGGGGGGGGGGGGGGGGGGGGGGGGGGGGGGGGGGGGGGGGGGGGGGGGGGGGGGGGGGGGGGGGGGGGGGGGGGGGGGGGGGGGGGGGGGGGGGGGGGGGGGGGGGGAATTTGAGCTAAGAAGTAGATGGGGGGAGGGGTTGTGATGGGAGAGGGGATTTTTAGTGGGGGGGAGGGGAAGGGAAGAGGATGTGTACCCGGAAAAGAAATTTGAGGAATTTGAAGGGTAGAAGATTTGTGATGGAAGGGGTGACTTTTTTTTGGAGGGGGCATTTGTGCTGTGGGATTTTCAGCAGGGGAAGCGGATTTGTACTGGGAGTAGAGGGGATTTTTGCTTAGAGGACAAGCTTGCAGATTAGTGCTTTATTTTTTTCGGGGGGGGGGGGGGGACACTGACGCATTTTACTTTTTTTTTTTTTTTTACATTTCATTGAAAATGAATAGTAAAGTTATATTAGTATCCATTTTCAACACATACAGGCTCAGAGTCTTCCATATGGACATTAAAATGGGATTCATTTTCTGGCACACAGAGCAACAGCCTAACGCCAGGCCTGAAAGGGTGTATTTATCTGAATGGAGATATCATATTTTAGAACATCTGGAAATCAAAGAAAACGTTTTATGGGCTACATCTGGCCTACAGGCTGCATGCTGGAATCATAAACTTTGCACACCTTAAGTAGTAAAATGCGTCAGATATATTCATCTCATAACGAATTTTCTTATCACTGTATGTGGTTTTACAGCTGTACACATGCAACGGGCCACAATGCTGTGCTTTATGGCAGTGGCAAAATTTAAACAGCATGTCATTTTTGCAGGCAGTGCCGCCTGCGAACCCGACTAATGCAATTCAATCAAGCTGTGCCAGCACTGTGTTCAAATATAAGGCTAAACCAGGCAGTAAGGAGGCGACATATCGCCGTGTCTCCAGAAACCTCTGATTTCACAACTGGCAAAGGGAACCTTAACCCCGTCGGCCGCATGCAAATATGCGGTCTTTTGGTGCCGAGTGGCCACATATTTGCGTGAATTGGTGTAAATGCAGCTGTTCCGAGAGCATGCAGCCTGCGCACTCCTGGCGCAGTTACTGGTGGCTGACGGAAAGTTCCCGATTACTACTTGCGGTCAGGAGCTTTCCGATCATGTGACCACCGTGACAGCCAATCACGCGTGGTCACGTGATCATAAACCCGCCCTGCCTCCTGTCATCCTAAACTTCTTAAAGGGCCAGGAGGTGCCAGCGCTAAGAGGTTAAAGTGATTGTCAACCTTTGAAATGAAAAATGAACAAAGCACATACCTCTATAGTGTGTACTTGCTTTAATCCACAAGTTCATATCTGATCTCTCCTCCCTCTGCTATCTGCATGAGTCACTTCTGACAGTCTAAATAGACACAGGAGACGGCTCGCACCCCCTCCAGCACACAAAAGGTGATTGACACCCTCAACTGTGCATGTTTCCCTATGAGACTGTGCAGATAGGGGTGTATTCCCTCAACTCAGGTCTCAGAATACACAGGTGATATAATTCCCGCCATGGCATAGCATCACAGCTGCTGCATGTGCACAGCTCCAGCCGCTGCCTCTGCAGCAAAACTGGGAGACGTTGAGGGGCAGTAAAAATGGGGCTCAGGGTTTTTACTGCTCCCCAATTGCAAGCATAAACAAGCCCTTGCCTTTTAACCACTTGTGGACTGCTAGCCTGCAGTTCAGTGGCCGCTGTAGGCAAAGTGACATACTTGTACATCGCTGCCTACTTACGGGTTTAGGGTGCACACATAGCCCTAGATGTTAACCTCTTCCCAGCCAGTGTCATTAGTACAGTGACAGTGTATAGTATTAGCACTGATCACTGTATTAATGTCACTGGTGATGTCAGTGGCAGGCAGTCTTTTCCCCCCAGTGTCAGTTAGTTTGCCACAATATCGCAGTCCCATTATAAGTTGTTGATTACCACCATTAATAGTATAAAAAAAAATTTGAATTCTAGTATTTATATCATACTTTGTATGCGCTATAACTTTCATGTAAACCAATCAATATACACTTATTGGGATTTTTTTTTTTTTAATCAAAAACATGTAGTAGAATATATTTTGGCCAAAATTTTTAAATTTTTTTATTGAATATGTTTTAAGGCTGGTTGACACCATATAAATGCAGTCTGAATGCGTTCCGAATGAGTTTCTGCATGCGTGTTTTTGACGCATTTTTAACGTGTTTCCGGTGTATTTTTACCCTCTTTTTTTCCTTAACCCTAAATAGGTACATGTGCGTTCCGGCGCATTTATGGTGCATTTTGGTGTGTAACAGCGCATTTTAGCTCACTCCAGTACAGGTAAGTGTTAACCAGCAATGGACTGCATGTGGTGCAAACCAGCGGTTTCGCACCACATGCAGTCCAGTGCGTTTTTATGCTGCATTAGAAATGCATGGATAGTAGGTCATATGCTTTCCATTGACATAGTTCACACCAGTGTGATCAGTTGCAGGGCTTTCCAGTTCCAGAAAAAAAAATAGAACATGGAATAAAAGAGAACGAGGGTAGACATGATTGAAACATTTAAATACATCAAGGGGGTGAATAAGGTTCAGGAAGGCAGTCTTTTCAATATGAAACCAAAATGAAGAACACGGTGACAGGGACCTGACCTCAAACTAACTGGAGGAAAGTTCAAAACTAATCTTAGAAAGTATTATTTTACTGAAAGGGTAGGTGCTGATTGGAATAAACAACCAACAGAGGTAGTGAGTCAGTCAACAGTAAACAGCTTCAAACGTGCTTGGGATAAACAAATCTATAGTCAGACAACGAGGTTAATGAAAAAAAAAAGCAAAAAAAAAAAGAAAAAGAAATGGGCAGACTCGATTCAGTCTTTTTCTGTTGTCACTTTTCTATGTTTCTAGAACATGCTGCATTTTTTCTGCACTGAACTGTACTGAAACGTGGTAAAACGCATCAAAAATGCATCGGAACACACATGCCCCTATTTAAGGTGAAGGAAAAAGAGGGGAAAAATGCACCTAAAAGCATTAAAAATGCACTGGAAACACATGAAAAACGCACACGCAGAAACGCATCTGGACTGCATTTTTATGGTTTGAAACGGCCCTTATAGCAGAACGTGATCAAATACCACCAACAGAAAGCTCTATTTGTGTGAAATAAATGATATCAATTTTGTTTGGGTACAGAGTTGCATGACCGCGCAATCGCCGCTTGGCATGTTTTGTGTTTTGTTGCCTCACAACCTGGAATTAACATGGATTGTTTGAGGATTTGCATCATTTAATTTACAGAACATGCCACAACTTTGAAGATTTTTTTTTTTATTGTGAAGCAAACAACAAATAGGACAAAATAACAGAAAAAGTCAATGTTCATAACTATTCACCCCCTAAAGTCAATACTTTGTAGAGCCACCTTTTGCGGCTGTCACAGCTCCAAGTCGCTTTGGATAAGTTTCTGTGAGCTTGCCACATCTTACCACTGGGATTTTTGCCCATTCATTCTTGCAAAACTGCTCCAGCTTCTTTCAGTTGGATGGTTTGCGCTTGTGAACAGCAATCTTTAAGTCTGACCACAGATTTTCTATTGGATTGAGGTCTGGGCTTTGACTAGGCCATTCCAACACATTTATATGTTTCCCCTTAAACCACTCAAGTGTTGCTTTAGCAGTGTGTTTGGGGTCATTGTCCTGCTGGAAGGTGAACCTCCATCCTAGCCTCAAATCACACACAGAGTGGTACAGGTTTTGCTCAAGAATATCCCTGTATTTAGCACCATCCACCTTTCCCTCAACTCTGACCAGTTTCCCAGTCCCGACTGCTGAAAAACATCCCCACAGCATGATGCTGCCACCACCATGTTTCACTGTGGGGATGGTGTTCTTGTTGGGTTTTGCGCCAGACATAAAGTGTTCTTAGATGGCCAAAAATTAAATTTTAGTCTCATCAGACCAGAGCACCTTCCTTCATACATTTTGGGAGTCTCCCACATGCCTTTTCACAAACTCAAAACATGCCATTTTGTTTTTTGCTTAAAGTAATGTCTTTCATCTGGCCACTCTGCCATAAAGCCCAACTCTATGGAGCGTACGGCTTATTGTCGTCCTATGTACAGATACTCCAGTCTCTGCTGTGGAACTCTGCAGCTCCTCCAGGGTTACCTTAGGCCTCTGTGCTGCCTCTCTGATTAAAGCGGTTCTGCACTCTGAAAAAAATTTTTTTTTTAAAGGATGTAATATAAAGTGTGCTTACCTTTATTAGGGGACTCACCTGTTCCATCTTCCATCTCGATCGCCGCCGGTTTTCGTCCGATGAAGTTCCTCGTCTTCTTCTTTAGTGCTGGGGGCCATCTTGCCTGTGGGCATGTGAAACACCCACAGGGACTTTAGATGGCCCACCATGCACTGCCGTTACTCGCGCGTGCGCAGTAACGGCTCATCTGCCGAGATCTCACGAGATTTCGGCAGATGCGGCCGAAATCTCGGGAGATTTCGGAAGATGTGGCCGAAATCTCGCGAGATTTCGGAAGATGCCCGCACTGGCTCCTGGGATCAATGACACCAGATCCCAGGAGACAGTGCGGCGTGACGACGATCGACGCAAGACCCCGCCCGCCGCCGCAGAGGGAGAAGACCGGAAGTCTTCAATTACAAGGTAAGTAAAAAAAAAAAAAAAAAAAAACATTTCATTTAGTACTCTTTGCCTGATTTGGAAGGCAAAGAGATTTACTAAATGAAATGGGTGTAGAACCGCTTTAATGCCCTCCTTGCCCAGGCTGTGAGTTTTGGTGTGAGACCATCTCCTGGCAGGTTTGCTGTTGTGCCATGTTCTTTCCATTTGGTTATGATAGATTTGATGGTTCTCCTAGGGATCATCAAAGATTTGGATATTTTTTGTATAACCTAAACCCTGACTTGTACTTCTCGACAACATTGTTCCTTACTTGTTTGGAGAGTTCCTTGGTCTTCATGGCAGTGTTTGGTTAGTGGTGCCTCTTGCTTAGGTGTTGCAGCCTCTGGGGCCTTTCAAAAAGGTGTGTATATGTAATGACAGATCATGTGACACTTAGATTACACACAGGTGGACATCATTTCACTAATTATGTGACTCCTGAGGATAATTGGTTACACCAGAGCTTTTTATGGGCTTTGTAACAAAGGGGGTGAATACATACGCACATGCCAATTATGAGTTTTTTATTTCTGAATAGATATTATTAATTTTCTAGAATAAATAGTTTTATGTATATATTTTTCTAATTTTACTTTAGCAATTTAGACTATTGTGTTCATCAAATATAATTCAGATTAAAAAAAACATTAAACTAAAGGCTGTAATGTAACAAAACAGGTAAAAAGCCAAGGGGGATGAATAATTAGCAAGGCACTGTAAAGTAGCTCAATGCCGAAACGCAAAAAAATGGCCAGATCATGAAGGGGTTAAAATCTTCCGACGCTCAAGTGCTTAAAATTCCTGTCTGACTGCATCTAAAATGCAATCCATGTACTGCTATTGCTCCCACACATTTTAATTCACGCGAAGAGTTAAAAACGCAATAAACCTGTATAAACGCTAATTTGGCTGGCACGTCATAAGCCGGTATATATCGATTTGGGACCCCCTGCACAAATGATTAGCAGCCAAGCTCCGTCGTGCGCCCCCAGAAATCCCTTTAATAGGTTGGGAACGGCGCTGTGCGGAAGTGTCTATTTTCCAGCAGCGCCCTTCAGCCTCCACTTGTTATTGCAGGCTTGTGGTGTGCCCTGGAGACTGCCTGAACCCTCCAGCACGCACACACACTCTCACAGTCATTGCTCTTGAAGGGAGGGTGTGAGGAGGAGGAGGAGGAGGGGGGGGGGGGGAGACCTCTCACTTGTCTGTTTAAAGGTGTGTTATTTGTTCAGTGCTGTCCAAACATTTGCCTAGCGCTGGCAGCCCTGGAATGTGCTGGGAGAGACCAGGCAGCGTGTCCCAAGCGTGGGAACATTTTCCCCTACTCAACCTCTGCCGGCTTGTTCCCCTCAGGCAGAGATTCAATAAAAACCAGTGCCAGAGATCTATTGCGTTGATAGTGACAGCTTCAGTCAGCATTCAGACAGCAGCTAGGCTGGGAGGGGTGTGTAGGCAAGGCCAAGAAACACAGAGTGGGAGAGAGAGAAAAAAAAGGGGGGGGGGGGGGGGGGGGGGGCGGCGGAAGAGAGAGACAAGAGACAGAGCAGAGGTGTAAGAACATATCTGCGGGGGAGAGAGATCCCTAAATTATCATGATAATCAGGAGCTTTCTGGCTGAATGTTATTGTGAAACATTCTGTGCTAGGAACTTGTAAAGAATTTGACATACTACGGATTTCAGACTGTTAGATTATATTATTTTTTTTAATGTGGGGTTTGAGAACACGAATATGAAATTTGACAGTATTATTATTTTACATTTGTTTTTATAGCTCCGACTTGTTCTTCTACACTTTGCAGACAAAAGATTTTGGAGGACGCAACTTTTACGGGGCGCTCTTGCTTCATCTTTTCTATAGCCAGGATTCTACAGGCCACACACAGTTCCTAACGTCTTTTACCAGTACGTGTGGGGTACTTAGAAAAAGACGTTTGTTTTATGCTTTCATAAGAAGGAAATTAGTTACAAAAGTACAGTAAGGGCCAAGCCCGAAACTGGGGTCCCGTGGCCTAGGGATAGTAGATTGAACGGTGCTGGGACCCTAGGCGGATTTTCCTTGGTCCCTTTTATTGGTAATGTCCCAATACTCTACTACTATTATCCTGATGGGACATCTGGGTGATGTGTAGACTGCTACCATACACTGAGGGACCTTCCTGGCCTAGGAAACTTTGGCCTGGAGGTCAAATACACTATATTACCAAAAGTATTGGGGCGCTTGCCTTTACACGTACATGAACTTTAATGGTATCCCAGTCTTAGTCCGTAGGGTTCAATATTGAGTTGGTTCACCCTTTGCAGTTATACAGCTTTAACTCTTCTGGAAAGGCTGTCCACAAGGTTTAGGAGTGTGTCTATGGGAATGTTTGACCATTCTTCCAGAAGCGCATTTGTGAGGTCAGGCACTGATATGGATGACAATCGACTCTAATTCATCCCAAAGGTGTTCTATCGGGTTGAGGTCAGGCCAGTCAAGTTCTTCCACCCCAAATTCGCTCATCTATGTCTCTATGGACCTTGCTTTGTGTACTGATGCGCAGTCATGTTGGAACAGGAAGGGGCCAACTCCAAAAGTTGGGAGCATGAAATTGTCCAAAATGTCTTGGTATGTTGACACCTTAAAAGTTCCCTTCACTGAAGCCCAACCCTGAAAAACAACCCCAAAGCATAATTCCCCCTCCACCAAATGATTTGGACCAGTGCCCAAAGCAAGGACATGGATGAGCGAGTTTGGGGTGGAGAAGCTTGACTGGCCTGCACAGAGTCCCCAACCTCACAAATGCACTTCTAGAAGAATGATCAACCATTCCCATAGACACACTCCTAAACCTTGTGGACAGCTTCCCAGAAGAGTTGAAGCTGTTATAGCTGCAATGGGTAGGTCAACTCAATATTGAACCCTACGGACTAAGACTGGGATGCCATTAAAGTTCATGTGCATGTAAAGGCAGGCGTCCAATACTTTTGGTAATATAGTGTATATAGAAACATAGAAAAGTGACAGCAGAAAAAGACAGAGTAGTACATCAAGTCTGACAAACTTTATAGGTCTGTTTGTCCCAAGTATGTTTGAAGCCATTTACTGTTGACTGTCTCACTACCTCTGCTAGAAGTTTATTCCAAGCATCAACTACCCTTTCAGTAAAATAATACTTTTTAAGATTAGTTGTGAACTTTTCTCCAGTGAGTTTGAGGTCATGTTCTTGATTTTGGTTTCATATTGAAAAAACTGTCCTCCTGAACCTTATTCGCCCCCTTAAAGGTGTCAGTCATGTCTCTCCTTTCCGTTATTTCCTCCAGACTGTACATATTAAGTTCCTGAAGTCGCTTTTGATATGTTTTATCCTCCAGACCCTTCACCATTTTTGTTACCCTTCTCTGGACTTGTTCTATTTTATGCCTTTAGTAAATACCCCCAGTATTCTAAATGAGGTCTCACTAAAGATCTATACAGGGGAATCAGAACCTTCTTCAACCTGCTGGTGATCCCTCTAGTAATGCGTCCTAGAAGGATCACCAGCAGGAGGAAGGAGGTCTTGATTCCCCTATATAGATCTTTAGTGAGACCTCATTTAGAATACTATCTCCAGTTTTGGAGACCTATACAACAAACTTTTTCATCATACTAAGATATTTATGTGCAAAGTGTGCCATGATTGCCTATTGATGGGCGGACATGGTAAAAGGTCGGTATTCCTAGAGGACATGGTTTATTGAGGTACACATTTAAATCTTCCAGCACCAGCTTTATTTGCAGCTCTTGACATTCAATCACATGTCATAAGTGAAAGGAAGTTGATGCAGAAAGACTCCCCCGTTGGCAGATGCAGTGACTATTAAAGGATTTTATGTTTATTATTAATATTATTCAGGATCTATAAAGCACCAACAGTTTATGCAGCGCTTTACAACATGAGGGCAGTCAGAACAATTACAATACATTTTAACCCCTTGACGCCACGTATATGGGGCCCTTTTAAAACAACTTGCCGCACTGAGAGCACGCTCCCAGCACGTTAGCCAGACGGTACCGGAAAGCTCCCAATGCATACTTTCGATTGGGAGCTTTCCAATCATGTGACTGCTGTGACAGCCAATCACAGCGGTCATATGACCTGAATGCCCGCCTCCTGACTTTTATATCTCTTAAAGGGCCAGAAGGCTGTGGGCGCAAAGAGGTTAATATAGTAGGAATCAGAGAGCCCTGCTCCTTAGAGCTTACAACCTAAGAGGAAAGGTCAAGAGATACAAAAGGTAATAACTGCGGGGAATGGGCTGATGGAGAAAATAAATGTACAGTTGTTAGCAGGTGCACACAGACTTGTTACAACTTCCATTTGCCAATGAAAGGAAATAGCCTTGCTACAAAATGAAGGGCAGGAGAATTCCGAGGGAGGAGCCAATTTGGGGTTGGGTCATCTGTCGCAATCAACTTTTATGATCAAGGACTATGACTGAAATATTTCCTTTGCTGGAAGACTTGACAAGCCATGTATTGTACACCCAAGAAGGCTACTAATTAGTATGCAGGCACCTTCCTCTATCGAAACACTGCCCCAGATCTACTGCATGCAGGCGCGGACTGACAACTCATGGGGCCCCCAGGCAATAGAAGATTATGGGGCCCCCAGGCAATCAGAGATTATGGGGCCACACAGTATACACACACACAGTATACAATCACACAGTATACACATACATGTACACACAGTATACACAGACATGTTTCTATTGGCTGAGAAGGTACTGGAGAGGTGGGGCAGCTATAATCTCTGTTTTTTTTAGACCAAAAGGATGTTGGTATTGGTAAGGGACATTTCAGAAACAGATGTAAAAAAAACACATATTTTTACATATTGTCCCTGGTTTTACTGAGGCTGGCAACCCTGATGGGGCCCCCGTGAAGTGCCACGAGTGGCCGAATGGTCAGTCCGCCCCTGACTGCATGCACTGTCAAGCTTCCTATATGGTGCCACTAGCCCCACTCTTCCTCTTTGGATGGTTAGCAAGGGTTTCCATCCTAGTGATGGGGCAAACAAAAAATCAGGGAAACCAGTGCCACTGACCAGAAAGTTTGGTTATTATATGTTATATACTGTTACATTTTCCGGCAGCAATCACGTTCAAACATTTGCTGTTTTCAAATGGCGGATAACTGATTTTATAAAAGTCTCACCATTTCTTCCAATGAAGATGGCTACGGTTGCTGCTACTCCCTTCTATTGTAATTTCCCCTTAATCTAAATGTGGATTTTATTCAGAAATCAAAATTAGTCTATCGAAAAGTGGTTCTCAACCGCAGTCCTCAAGTACCCCCAACGGGCCATGTTTTGGGAACTTTCCTTAGATAAAATAGCTCTTATCAATACCATGTCATTGCTATGGTACTTGAGGACTGAGGACTTGACTTGAGGACTTGAGGACTGAGGTTGAGAACCACTGACCTAGAGGACCAATGCTAGTGAATGGTCTGTAGTTGGAAATACACCTGGATTGTTCCTTTTCGTTCTATAGTCACGCTCCTTTAACCACTTGCCGACCAGCCGCCGTCATTATACTGCGGCAGGTTGGCACGATCCTGCGAGCTGTCCTAGCTGTACGTTGGCTCCTTTAAGCGCGCGCTGCACTGTGGGAGTCCCAATGCTCGTGACCGGCGGTCACGATGACCACCAGCCACGAACGATCATGGGCACAAGAGGCAGAACAGGGACGTGTGTGTGTAAACACACCACTCCCTGTTCTGTTCTGAGATGCAGATTGTGAGTTCCTAATAGCTAGGAACCACGATCTGTCTTTTCCTATAGTCAGTTCCCTCCCTCTACAGTTAGAACACACAGTCAGGGAACACAGTCAACCCCTTGATCGCCCCTTAGTGTTAACCCCTTCCCTGCCAGTGACATTTATACAGTAATCAGTGCATTTTTATAGCGCTGATCATAGTATAATTGTCAATCGATCCAAAAATGTGTCAAAATTCTCTGATGTTCCTGCCATAATGTTGCAGTCACGATAAAAATTGCAGATTGCCGTCATTACTAGTAAAAAAAAAAAATAATAATAAAAATGACATAAATCTATCCCCTATTTTGTAGACGCTATAACTTTTGCACCAACCAATCAATATACGCTTATTGCGATTTTCATTACCAAAAAATATGTAGAAGAATACATATCGGCCTAAACTGAGAAAAAATACAAATAAAATTGGGGATATTTATTATAGCAAAAAATACAAAATATTGTGTTTTTTTTTCAAAATTGACGTTTTTTTTTTTTTTTATAGCGCAAAAAATAAAAACCTCAGAGATCAAAATAGCACCAAAAGAAAGCTATATTTGTGGGAAAAAAGGGACGTCGATTTTGTTTGGGTACAGCATCGCACGACCGCGCAATTGTCAGTTAAAGCGACGCAGTGCCGTATATCGCAAAAAGTGCTCTGGTCATTGAGCAGCCAAATCTTCCGGGCTGAAGTGGTTAAAATGTTTTGTCTGGAGTTCTGCTATAAAAAAGGTTATTATAACCTGAGCATTTGCAAACATTTGATATTTCTTGTTACATCTTATTGACATATAATTTCTCTGTGTACAAATCCATTTTCTCTCTTAAAAATCTCATAGTGACAACATTGCAATATATACTTACTCAGCTCTTGTTATTGTATAAAACAAGAGTCCTTCAACTAAGACTGGTTTATGTATAAACATGTGCTGGTAACTTTAGACAATGGCTGTGTTTAAGCTAAGTGTTTTGTTCATTTAGGTTGTTTAAGCTTCACTTATGTTGATAGATGTGTTTTTTTTTTTTTTACAGGGTTTATTTTTTCTGTTTAAAAGGTTCCATAGTACACAATAACTCTGCCGCCTGTACAGTGCGCACTTACTGTATTTTGATAGGTGTGGTTTCTTTTTTTTGTGCTGAGTTTATTTTTTACATTCAAAAAGTTGCATTGTACACAATAACAATGTACACAGTGCACTATATAATTATATTTACTAAACGATATGCCACGTACACACGAGCACATTTTCCGCTCAAGCTTGGCTTGCATACACACGGTCACACAAAAGTTTTCTGAACTTTCGACTGTCAAGAACGCGATGACGTACAATACTACGACGAGCCGAGAAAATGAAGTCAAATCCTTCCGAGCATGTGTCAAATCGTTTCTGAGCATGCGTAGGAATTTTGCTCGTCGTAATTGGTACAGACGATCGTAATTTCCGATCAAAACTTTTTCTGACCGAAAAATTGAGAACCTGCTCTCAATCTTTTGCTGGTGGGAATTCGGCCAGCAAAAGTCCAAAGGAGCATACACACATTCAAAACAAAGTCTACCTGTCCCTCTTTCCTCCTTATTTGTCCCTTATTCTGGTCTGATCTATTTACGGTAGTTGTATATAAAATACACTACTGCTGCGGGTAAGAAATCGCTCGAGCTCAGCTAAACTTGCACGATTTTAAACCGGCAATGCAGTCCAACTTCGGGGCGATTTGAATAGACATCTGTGCATGAACCCACACAAATGTCTGTCAAATTGCCCCCGAACTACCTTTGGGAATTGGTGCAATGCCACTGCCGGCAATAGCCTCTGATTTGGCATGTGATTTGACATGTCAAATCGCATGCCAAATTGGCCCAATATGAACGTGGGCTTAAAGGCATTTATTTTGTAGAAGCATTTATTTTATAAGTTGAAGTAGTCACATATATCCGAAGTACTGTGACAGGTTGACAACATAGGGGCACAGTGGGGAGACATGGAGAGGGTGTTGTCACCCAATAACAAGAAGTGTCTAAACAAGAACCTTCATGAAAAGATTATCAAGTATTAATTTAACCGCTTGCCAACCGGCTCACGCCGATATACGTCAGCAGAAGGGCACATACAGGCAGATTAACGGACCTGTACGTTGCCCTTTAAGAAGCGGTTTGCGGGTGCGTGCCCACCACGACCTCCGCGAGCATGCTTGCGGATTCCACGGACCCGATATCCGTGGGGATACCCGCAATCATCTCACAGAGAGGAAGAACGGGGAAATGCTAATGTAAACAAGCATTTCCCCGTTCTGCCTAGCGACACTGTCACTGATCTCTGCTCCCTGTAATCGGGAGCGGTGATCAGTGTCATGCCCCCATACAGTTAGAATCACTCCCTAGGACACACTTAACCCCTTCACTGCCCCCTAGTGGTTAACCCCTTCACTGCCAGTCACATTTACACAGTAATCAATGCATTTCTAATTGCACCGATCGCTGTATAAATGTGAATGGTCTCAAAATTGTGCCAAAAGTGTCCGATGTGTCCGCCATAATGTCGCAATCATGATAAAAATCGCTGATCACCACCATTACTAGTAAAAAAAATAATTATTAATAGAAATGCCATAAAACTATCCCCTGATTTGTAGACGCTATAACTTTTGCACAAACTGATCAATAAACGCTTATTGCAATTTTTTTAACCAAGAATATGTAGAACAATACGTATCGGCCTAAACTGAGGGGAAAAAAAAAATAGATATTTTTTGGGGGGGATATTTTTTATAGCAAAAAGTTAAAAATAATGTTTTTTTTTTTCAAAATTGTCGCTATTTTTTTGTTTATAGCGCAAAAAATAAAAACCGCAGAGGTGCTCAAATACCACCAAAAGAAAGCTCTATTTGTGGGGAAAAAAAGGACATCAATTTTGTTTGGGAGCCACGTCGTACGAACGCGCAATTGTCAGTTAAAACAACGCAGTGCCGAATCGCAAAAAGTGCTCTGGTCTTTGGCCAGCCAAATGGTTCGGGGCTTAAGTGGTTAATTAAACTTGCAAAAGTATACAAAAAACTATACAGAATGACTCTTAAAATTAAAATTTTCATGTTAAAATGCATATGATGTTTTAGTGGTTGGGTTTAGATACATTTAAGTAACACACTGCAAAGAGAATCTGACAGCCAATTAGAGGCATCCCATAAACAGCCTTATTTTCCTGAAGAATCTGGAGCTCTAAAATTGTGGTAAATGCTCTGATAAGTGCTTCTAAAATGTCCCTATAGGAACTATAATGTAATTGCAGATAATCATCAATTAAATGTGCGTTCGAAAACACTGAGGGTACATGCACAACGCTGTAACAAAACGCAATTCAAAATGTTTTTTCTTTGCAGACATAAATGCAGGTGTGTTGTTTTCAATAGGGACATGCACACAGGTGCATAAACATTCACTGTGTTCAGATCTGTAATCGAAAATCGAAAATCTGCATCTAAGGACATGCATTTTACACACATGGATGTGTAAATACATGTATACACGTATACATAGATGCAAAAGTTGCATTATAGCATTGAAAACAGAGCAGAAGAATACAGAACTAGAAGTTTTTACGCATTTAAACACATACGTATCTTTACGCCTCTAAATGTATCTAAGGCTCCATTCACACTTGTACTACTCCTAAGTCCTGCGAATTTGGAGTGCAGCTTTGATGCAACTTTGGATGGGTGCGACTTGGATGTGACTTGCTGTCCCTCTGCAAAGTCAGACCCACTGCTGCATGTAAAACATTCAGGTGTGACTTTCATGCAACTTTGAAGGGTTAACATTGAAGTCTATGGCCCTCAAGTTGCATGAAAGTAGGACCAAAGTAGTGCATGAACTACTTTGATTTCGCTGCGACTTTAAGTCGCACCTGAATGAATAGCTATCACGGAATTCATAGGGAATGACTTGTCATGTGACATTGATGTCCAAAGTCGTACGTAAGTGTAAATGCAAGTATTTTACTGACCATTTAGGCAGAAAAAACATGTCTATATGATCCATAAAATACAGTCGTATGCAAAAGTTTAGGAACCCCCCGACAATTTCCATGATTGTCATTTATAAATATTTGGACCAGCAATTTCATTTTGAGCTATCAAATAACTGAAGGACACAGCAATATTTCAGTAGTGAAATGAGGTTTATTGAATTAACAGAAAATGCGCAATATGCATCAAAACAAAATTAGACAGGTGCATAAATTTGGACACCCTTGTCATTTTGTTGATTTGAATACCTGTAACTACTTAGCACTGATTAATTGGAACACACAGTTGGTTTGGTGAACTCATTAATCCTTGAACTTCATAGACAGGTGCATCCAATCATGAGAAAAGGTATTTAAGGTGGTCAATTGCAAGTTGTTGTTCTCTTTGACTCTCCTCTAAAGAGTGGCAACATGGGGGCTTCAAAACAACTCAAATGACCTGAAAACAAAGATTGTTCTACATTATGGTTTAGGGGAAGGCTACAAAAAGTTATCGCAGAGATATAAGCTGTCAGTGTCCACTGTGAGGAACATAGTGAGGAAATGGAAGACCACAGGCACAGTTTCTTGTTAGGGCAGAAGTGGCAGGCCACATAAAATATTGGAGAGGCAAAGACCACAGACCACCTCCAAAGACCTACAACATCAACTTGCTGCAGATGGTGTCATTGTGCATCCTTCAACAATTCAGCGCACTTTGCACAGGGAGAAGCTTTATGGGAGAGTGATGCGAAAGAAGCCTTTTCTGCACACACACCACAAACGGAGTCGCTTGAGGTATGCAAACGCACATTTGGATAAGCCAGCTGCATTTTGGAATAAGGTGCTGTGGACTGATGAAACAAAGGTTGAGTTATTTGGTCATAACAAGGGGCGTTATGCATGGTGGCAAAAGAACACAGCATTCCAAGAAAAACACTTGCTACCCACAGTAAAATTTGGTGGAGGTTCCATCATGCTGTGGGGCTGTGTGGCCAGTGCCGATACTGGGAATCTGGTTAAAGTTGGGGGTCGCATGGATTCCACTCAATATCAGCAGATTCTTGAAAATAATGTTGAGGAATCAGTCACAAAGTTGAAGTTACGCTTACGATATTTCAACAAGACAACAACCCAAAACACTGCTCAAAATCTACTCAGGCATTTATGCAGAGGAACGAGTACAATGTTCTGGAATGGCCATCCCAGTCCCCAGACCTGAATATCATTGAACATCTGTGGGGTGATTTGAAGCGGGCTGTCCATGCTCGGCAACCATCAAACCTAACTGAACTGGAGATGGAGGAATGGTCCAAAATACATTCATCCAGACACTCATTACAGGCTATAGTAAGCGTCTAGAGGCTGTTATTTCTGCTAAAGGCGGCTCTACTAAATATTGATGTGATTTTTTGGTTGGGGTGTCCAAATGTATGCACCTGTCTAATTTCGTTTTGATACATATTGCGCATTTTCTGTTAATCCAATAAACCTCATTTCACTACTAAAATATTACTGTGTCCTTCAGTTATTTGAAAGATCAAAATTTAATTGCTGATCCAAACACCCAAATATTTATAAATGACAATCATGGAAATTGTCAGGGGTTCCTAAACTTTTGCATACGACTGTATGTATGGCCATGTGCATGTAGGCTAATGGAAATTTGGCTACCACACACTCACATTTAGTAAAAAAAAAAAAAATGGTAATCAGGGTTGTTAGTAAACTTTTAATGGACATGAAAGTAGCAATTGCTAATCCTATGTGGCCATGCAAGCTTTCTGGTTCGCACAGCAGCACATACACAGCAGGTAGGGAAGAGCTGTGAACCTGAATTCTCTCTTGGAAAGCAAATCCGACTTTGCTGCCAAAACTTCCATCCCACACAAACCTGCTGCTAAAGCCCACAAAAACTCCTGCTTTCTGGCACACGCATCCACGGGGCATTGTATGACAAGTGCACCGCATTAGCAGTCTACAGGCATTCCCTTCCGTGCCAGCAGTAGTCAGGTGTCTGGAATTTTCCTGTGGAAATTTTCTGCCAAGCCCCGTGCACGTCTTCTCTTCCTATTTTGTTATGGAGGTAGTCAGTGGCTTTGTGCACTTGGCTCACTTTGAAAAGAACAGCACATTTAAAATGGACCTTCTACAGCATATTAAGGGAGAACTGCCGGCAGAGGCTCTAACTCCTATCGAGTTAGTTTTGGCTTGATTGGGCTTTAGCTTCATGTTAGTAAAATTGCTTTTAATAGCTAGGCTCATAAATGTAGTACAGTGAGGGCAGGTCTTTAGAAACAGAGTAACAAGCAAGAAAATGTACACCATTCACTGAGTCTGCCCCCTTTTTTTTGATTACTTTTTTCCTTTTTTTCTATGTATAGATCTATGTTTGTCCCAAGCATATTTAAATACCCTTACTTTTGACTAACTCAAGCAAAGTGTGAGAATAAATTGTTGTAATGCAGCACAGATAGCGGTAAAAACCTAACAAGGCCCTAGCCCTTCTCCACTCTATTTAAACTAAGATAAAAGGTTTTGTATGTATTTACACTTGTAGTTGTGGGGCAGCTGATCATTTTTACTGCCCCAATCACTCTCCCAAAAGCAGAGGGGGGTGTACATATGCCACAGACGCAATGCCAAAATTATCCCCATTGTTGCTTTCGGTGCCCAGTACTGCCTACTGAACGTGACCCATTAAACTAAATGGGGGTACACAGTAACCGGTTGCAGAGTGCTGGTGTTGGGCTTAATGGGTTAAAACAGATGGTTTAACACCTACTCCACCAATCGCCTGTCAAATGCCCACTGAAGAGTCATCCTCAATGTGAATGTAAACAAGACCTTAGTGTGGTAATTATGTACTGCATATGCCTTCACATTCTAGTAGACACTTTGGGCCAATTGTATTTCATAGAACAGGGGTAGGCAACCTGGGGCCCTCCAGCTGTTGCAGAACTACAAGTTCCTCTACTACATGCCTCTGGGAGTAATTGTAACTGCCAGCCTTGCAATGCCTCATGGGAAATGTAGTTCCACAACAGCTGGAGGGCCCGATGTTGCCTACCCGGGTCATAGAAGGAGCAACATTTCAAGCGGCAAGACAATTCTTTGCTCTCTTTTAGAGCTGTGAAAATGCCTTCAGATCCTGGTAGAGTTGGACACTTTGAGCCAGTTGTATTTCATGGGAGGAGTAAATCATAAATTTGGGCTTCTAACAAAAAAAAAACACTTTACCTCTCTGCCAATACAGCCCATGGATTGTCAGCTTAACAGCAACCCAAAGCAACAAAAAATGCTGAGTCTGACTACGTACAGGTAACCCTCTAATAGGGAACATCCTACAGTGAACAGTACAGTGAACATCTAAACTTGCACTGTTTAGGAGATATTCACACGGGATGCAGCTGGTAACGTCACAGAGCATGTGCTCAACAGGGTCGGCTTACCTGTGCTATCCCTTTAGAGCTCTGTGCCAGGACTGTGACTCCTGCACGCATGCCATTCAGCACGCCGCTGGAGGGCTTTGTTCTAAGGTAAGTACTTCATAATGTGCTAATATGCGGTGCATACTAGCACATTATGCCATTGCCCTGCAGGGGATTTTTGAAATGCCCAAGTTGCCTACTGCTTTAAGGCTGCAAACCTGGAACACGTTAGCCGTTGTGTTATTATCGGGTGCTGCTGAATTTTTATGAGAATATTTTTGAAGATAGAAGTCAGATTTTGCACACATCTTACTTCTAAAGACAACATAGGGTACATTTCCTAGCAGGTTTCATGCTGGGTCTTTCTAGAAAAACAAAATGTAAATGTCAGCAACTTATTTTACCATTCACATTGGAAGAAAGTGTCCTTAGAGAATTTGGTTTTTGGGTTCCACTTTAATATAAGCCGTAATAAAAAAAAATATTGGACAGCGTATATTCTTGCGGTTCTAAGTAGTTAGAATGGCACGATCTGCTTGCTTGAGGCTTTTCTCAATTGCTTTAAACTTTTATTACACAGGGGAACGTAACCTACTCAGTATATTGTGTTTCAAAGCGGTTTAGGTTCCAAGTAAGGTTTTCCACTCCAGATGAAAAGATGCCATAGCCTCAGAAGTTCTTAACCCACTGCTGCAGCATGATCTGTACTTCACCATAGATTCACATTTTATGAAATTCTTCAACATTCTCAGCGACCTTTTCTCTCTTGGCATAGATGCCAAGTTCAGTAATAATACAAGTCACTTTCAGTTGTGGACTCACTGCAAAGAGCATATAAGAAAACATGCTGTTTGAAGAGTGTCAGTTCACCAAAGCTACCCTGCATTATAGGAGTTCTCCAGGCAGAATAAAAATCATCAATGTCTCCTCTTAATATCGGCTCATGTGCACTTTATAGTTCTATTATTGATTCAGGAAAAAGGACATGCAGTAAATGTTGTGATTTCTCCATACCGGCCAAGTATATCTTACTGTAATAATGGAATAGAGAAGGATGTATTGTGTATCCAAAGCCTAAACTTTTTGGTTTTATATAGTGTAGGGAAAGGCTAGAATCTCCATCATCATGGGCATCCGCAGGTAGGGGCAAGGGTGGTCAAATGCCCCCCCCTGGCAGGGCCAGCGCTACCTATAGACAAGTGTGCATATCAATCGGGGGCACCGCGCTGCATGTCCCAGGGTATCTGTGTATGAGGTTGTAATGTATCTGGGTGTATGGGGTTGTAATGTATCTGGGTGTATGGGGGTGTAATGTATCTGGGTGTATGGGGTTGTAATGTATCTGGGTGTATGGGGGTATAATGTACTGTATCTGGGTGTAATGTATCTGGGTGTATGGGGGGGGGTATAATGTACTGTATCTGGGTGTATGGGGGTGTAATGTATCTGGGTGTATGTGTACGATGTCTGCAGTATCTGACCATCTCCTGTAGTATGTCTGCAGTCTCTGACCATGATAATGACATTGTCGAAAAGGGGCAGAGCATGGGTGACCTTAAAATAATGCCCCCCCCCCCTGAAAAAAGTTCTGCGGACACCCATGTCCATCATATATTGATTACAAAAAGTGGAATTATGCAAGATGAATTCCAGATATGGAAATGTTATACATACCCTGTTTCCTCGAAAATAAGACCTAGCGTGATTGTCGGTGATGGCTGCAATATAAGCCCTACCCCCCAAATAAGCCCTACCCTGTTTCCCCGAAAATAAGGCCTAGCGTGATTGTCGGTGATGGCTGCAATATAAGCCCTACCCCCCCAAATAAGCCCTACCCTGTTTCCCTGAAAATAAGCCCTACCCTGAAAATAAGACTTACAAGGACTTTAACTAGGGCTTATTTGGGGGGTAGAGCTTAGATTGCAGCCATCATGCTAGGTCTTATTTTTGGGGAAACAGGGTGGTTACAATGGTCTAGCTTGGACCAATATAACTGGACATATACCATACATAGCCAATGCCCCTGAAAGCTTGTACTCACTGAAGTAGACACTGGTACTCCAGTGACCTTCACCTGCTTCCAGGTCCCACACCAAGTGACTGCCCTGCTGTGTTGTGAACACAAGAGGTCGGCCGCATGACATGGGCTTTGCATTCTGCTTTGCATCCTGATTGGATGAGGTGGAGAAACGAGGCAGTGACATCACACTCTCAACCTCGTTCAGTCAGAGAACGGTTTGCCTTCATTCATAGGGTTGCAGCAAATAAATTTGCTCAATTCCCCCATCAACACAGACAGTATTGATGCGGGAATCCCTCCTGCCGAGCCATTGTCTTCTCCCAGCAGGGGACAGGGAAGGCCGTCCCCACTGGGAGAAGACAGTGATTATTGCTAACGGCTATACCAGCCACTAGCGATAATCGCAAGAGAATCTGACAGGCTGGTTGTACCCAAGTTGATCGATCGATCAACTTAGTACATTCAGCCTGCCCATTAACGGTTCGAATCTCATCTGTTTTCTGCTGAAGCGGTGGAGATTCAAACCGTGTATGGACGGCCTTAGCAAGCGATTGATAAGTAAAATCAACAAAACCCAAAGGCTAAAAACAACTCCACAATGATTTACCGTATTTATCAGCGTATAACACGCACCCCAAGTTTAACAAGGAAAAAAAGTTTTAGGGGGGAAGTTTAAGGTAAAAAAAAACCTACATTTAAGCATCATTTGCAGCTTGCCCAGCGTCATTTGGAGCCTTGCCCAGCGTCATTTGCAGCTTGCCCAGTGTTTATTTGCAGCTTGCCCAGTGTCATTTTCAGCTTGCCCAGTGTCATTTGTAGCTTGCCCAGTGTCATTTGCAGCTTGCCAGTGTCATTTGCAGCTTGCCAGTGTCATTTGCAGCTTGCCCAGTGTCATTTGCAGCTTGCCAGCGTCATTTGCAGCTTGCCCAATGTCATTTGCAGCTTGCCAGCGTCATTTGCAGCCTTGCCCACGTTTACATTTCCCGCCGCCGAGACAGACCGCGCGAGCGCCGCCGTAAAAGGCCGAAGGGCCGCCGAAAAAGACCGAGCCGACTGTTCGGCTCCACTCGCAGTCCCGCCTCCCTGCTGTTTCGGGACTACGAGCGGAGCCGAACAGTCAGCTCTGTCTTTTTCGGCGGCGCTTCGGTCTTTTTCGGCGGGGCGCACCATTTTTCGGCACCGCTCGCTATTTATGTCACTTTTTTGGGGGGGGGGGGCGTATAACACGCACCCATGACTTTCCCCCGATTTTAAGGGGGAAAAAGTGTGTGTTATACGCCAATAAATACGGTACTATTGAATGTTTAGTAAAGATAAACACTGCCTGAAGCCATACACCAGTAGAATTATTGGTACATTTTTTTTTTTCTAATGGATAGTGATCTCAAATTGACAGTGAAAAAACTGTGAATGTGGTCTGTGAAGTGATACTAAACACACACTGTTTAATATACATTGTCCCCTTTATTTCTGTATATGGATGATGGCACTGTAATTATTTTAATTTAAAAAAAAAAAACAGCTTTTGTAATGCAGAGTAAAAATAAATAATATCAATAAACTGTTTTAAATTGGCATACAAATATATATTTGAAATCAAATCTTTATTATTTTGTGGAAAAACATGGCATGGGAGGATTTCTTCCAGTCACAGGCTGCGTTACACCCCTCCAGCCTGTGTCTTAGAATAAAAGGGAGGTGAAGCCACCATTAATCTACATGTAATATCCCGCCTCCATTGTGTTTAGCTGGTTACTGGGCATGGAGGAGGAGGCAGGAAGTGGGCTGTCATTTACCACTGTGTAAAAACTCACATGTGTGGCTTTGTAGTCACATGGGCTGCTGAGATGTGATGTGAGAAAATGCTCATTATAGAAACTCACTGAAAACTGAGCATGTGCAGAGTTGCCACCACAGCTGCAAAAATCCCTAGCTGAATTGGGGACATGAACAGAAGGTGGAGATAGGGAGCAGCAGGATCAACCAGTTTTTTTTGCAGAATACAGAAAACTAATTTTATAGTGACTGAGTGAGTATAAATAGCATGTAAAAAAGCATTTATTGATATTTTTTTTTTTTTTATGTGGGTTTAATGATACTTTAAGGACAAATTGGACATATTGTAATGCGCATGTTGTAGGCACAAAAGAAACCTGTTTAATTTTGTCTGGAATTCTATTCAAGTAGCAGGTCTGGACCAAAATTTAGGGGCTTTTGAACAAAATTAGTCAACTTAATGATGGCAAGCTCATATGCTCTGATGAGCAATTTTTCAGAACTTCCATACGAATGTTCGAACATCATTTTGCTGGTGCATGGCCAGCTTAATTTGGGTAAAACAAATCCATGATGTAGCAAAGAAAGACATTACTTTTGTCGTCATACATGACTTGACATCTCCAGTCCAAAATCAATGTGAGATCTGCCTATCAGATCTCTCCAGCAACGTCAGGCTCAGGAATCAAAGGTGTTAATACAATAACCAGTCAATTGTGTCACTAATTATGCTGTCAGTGGAATCAGGCTGCTGGACGACAGCTTGCTTAACACCGAAACTTTATTAATCACTAGCGGTGTCAATAAATATCCTGTATAGATTAGCATGCAGTCAGAATGAGCACGCCATGATACAATTCATGTCTTTCCACACTCCACTTAGTCATTAGCAAATTAACAGATGCCAATAATAGAAGCAGGAGCATGTCTCTGTCCATACCCATTCATCACAGCCAAGAACTCCCTGACCCGTAAGTAAGGGCAGAAATCCAAACGCTTCTCTCTTACAGGTGTACTGGCTGGAAGCATATAGCATGTGGGCGAGCAGTGCCCTCTGGCTGTGACTCAGCCGCTTGATAGAATATTATCCACTTAGGAAGGGCTATTTATGAATGCCTAATACTGTGAAGGCTGCAATAATATGCACCAACGCACACATTTTAAGAAGTCGCCCAAGGTTCCAAATGAGAGTATAAGGGCCACACAGGGAACATAGACACAGAAATATACTGGGACTGAAAACAAATGTAAAAGTACAGCTGTTGATCATTGTCCAAGTTGTGTGACAAATAAAAATGATTTACTTTCTGTTGTTTTGCAGTATCTGTACCACCGTCTTCCCTCCATGCAATTCTATTACCTTCAACTTCAACATGTGGTTCACTCTCAGGGAGTTGAGACTGGCTGGAGTCTTTCCCAACGCCCATTGTCCAATTGATCAATAAAACCATATGCAAAAATTGAACAAAAAGGTCCGGATGGCCGCACTCCAAAGAAAACGATTTCTTTACTGTTATAATAAATCCATGCAGAAAGGATAAAGCCACTGACGCGTTTCACACCGTTATAGCAGGTGCTTATTCATAGCTGTGAATAAGCACCTGCTATAAAGGTGTGAAATGCGTCAGTGGTTTTATCCTTGCTGCATGGATTTATTATAACAATAAAGAAATCGTTTTCATTGGAGTGCGGCCATCCGGACCTTTTGGTTCAATTTTTGCATATGGTTGCATATTGAGCTGCACCCACGCCTGGAGAGGCGAGAGATCATTAGGAAGTAGACACCTGGCTTGGGTTCTTCTTTTTGATCAATGAAACCAAAAGGTTTATTTCCCCTTGGTATGACATGTTGCTTCTATCTTATTTAAAGGGGTACCCCTCCAAAACTAAGGAGAAATAGGAACGAGATGTAGGCAGTCTGGATGACGATCATTAGGATAACGCTTTAGAGTCCGTATTAACCTGTTCTTTACATTCCACCCAGAGGTTGTCACAGCTCTATATTATTCTATGTGCCGATTTTACACCTCTCAAGCTACACCTTATGGGAACTCTGCAGTCCTATGGGAACTCTTTGTGCTAAATGTACCACAGCGCAGGGTGAACTCATACATTTATTATGGCGTTGCCCTAAGCTTCACCAGTATTGGGTAAAGATAATAGAAACCCTTGATAGGGTCTACCATCCCTGCAAAGCCCAGTTACTGTATTCTGGGTATACTAGATGACCTTGATCTCACTGAATTTCAAAAAGGTGTAATTAACAGAGCCTTTTTCCAGGCTCAGAGACTTATCCTTCAATATTATAAATCTGATCAACCCGACATATAGGGAAGGAGTTACTCACTTTCTGACTAGAAAAAAATATTTTTCAACACAGAAGATGTCCGGGAAAGTTTGAGAAGTTGTGGGGATATTGGTTAGCAGCCCCTGGCCTATCTCCTCTTGACTTGGTTATAGATAGAATTCTGGGATAACTGACACCAACAACCCCTTTCTCATGATGCCTTGAACTGCTGAGCTGGGGCTGGGGTGCTACCGCAATTATCTTGTTTTTTTTTTTTTTTTTTTTTTTTTTTAATAAACCCTGCGCTGTCCTTTATTATTTGTATCATTATGTGTATAAACTGCTGGATTGTTTTTGGTGAAGTGTCGATTCTTTCGGATCGTTGAAATTCTTGTCTGCTGAAACATACCTGTTCTTGGTGTTTTGTTTATTGTCTGTACCTGTTTAATAAACTTTTACTGATTTAAAAAAAAAAAAACTAATAATAATTTCCTTAGCGAGTGACACTGCTCCACTTTTGTTTCAATTTTCATAAAGTTGTCCCCAGCCTTTTTCATATTGTGTATCGCTACCCACGAGGGAGCCACTTGGTAATTTGGGTTCTCTGTTCTGTGCCTCAACTCCAAGAACAACCTCAACCCCTGTACTATGAATTGGTAACAGGAAACAGACACAGGGCTGTTTAGTGGTGGGAGAACTCAATGTATTGGTATGGGTTAGAGAAAATGGTTTTAGCAAAAATGAACACACAGAAGGTAGGTTCAGATACAGTGCGCTGACAGTATATTCACTATGCCAAGGAAAATTATAATATAGTTCTGTACCACTAGAATGGGATTAACTCATGAATCAGCAAAGTCAGGAATAAGCAGTACATATAAGCATTAACTGCACTGTGAATAATAATACTATACCTAGTCTAGAGTGCACTCTAGGAGAATGGCTAGGATATGGTGCAATGTCCTCTGAGAGGTATTGCTTAGCATAAGCAATCAGTAAGGGTCTTTGAGTAGCAGCTGTAAAGGGGTAGTCTTTGGTCATAACTCTTCAGCTGGCTAGTTTTGGGGCCTATGTGTACGATTGGTGCACTAATCCCAGTCAAGCCTGCAGGCAACAATAAGACTACTAGGTGGCTGTATGGTCAGTCCTTCCAATAAGAGAAGCTCACCAGTCCCAGCGGTATTGCAGCTCACCATCAAGTCACAGACAGCGATTAGTCCAATCTCTGTTCTGCACCCAGGAGACTCTGGGTGTCCGCACGCTTGGCACTCCGGATCCTGCTCAGGCCACTGTTATGCACACCAGTGGAGTAGCGTAGGGGGTTCGTTGTGAACAGTGGCCCCGAGTGCAACATTTAGGGGGGCAAAATTCCGTGCCAGTGTGTGTCACTAGCTGCTCCATCCTCCAAATTTCCATTTCCTGTGTCTCTGGACACCATGTTTAGTCTCCAGCGCCCTTTGATTGGGAAAATGAGGTCATGTGCGGCGGCGGGGCTGGTCTGTCTGCGATTGTTCCTGGAGTCCCGCCTCGGCCTGCTGTGAGTGTGAGCCCCAGCTGTGGACTTCTCCTCCTCCTCTCCTCTGGACCGATGGAAGACAAAAAAGAGAAGGTGAGACTCGTGAGAGTAGGTAGAGTCATGTTGCTGGCCCCAGGGGGAGTTGACACGGTCTGGGGAGAGGGAGCAGCCAGCCAGAGAGAGAGAGTAGAAGAGCAGTATAGGAATACTGTAGGTAGGTAGTCAGTGTAGTGGTCAGCACAGTGTAGTATAGTGGACAGTGTAGTGTAGTGGTCAGTACAGCGTAGTGGACAGTGTAGTGGTCAGTACAGTGTAGTGGACAGTGTAGTGGTCAGCACAGTGTAGTGGACAGCGTAGTGTAGTGGACAGTACAGTGTAGTGGTCAGCACAGTGTAGTGTAGTGGACAGAATATCTATTGAACAGCCATGTGTTTTGTAGCGGTGTAGTGCTATGGCTTTATGATGTTGAGTGCCACACGAGACCTATATGCAAAGTCAAATAAAGAGAAAAAGAAATAATCATGGGTGTTTGGTTAAACCTGTATTCCAACAGTAATCCTCATTAACTTAGTTTATATTTTACCATCCTTTAAAACCATTAAACATGTTTGACAGTGTTCCAGGTGCCATTCCATAGGTCCACTGTATACATTCCCTGTGGCCTCATTAACTACAAAGGAATCTTCCCCAGTCCTAATTATTTCCTCGACTGAGACTACCTCTAGCATTTATAAAGCTTATGAAATAGAGCCCATTGTTCTCAGCCTGAGAAGCACCATTCCTCCAGTGTCTGCTAGAGGTCACGGTGAGGCGAATCGCGTGTACAAGTTTGCCAAGGCGAGAGGGGAACAACGAGCATAGAATTATGTTTGTTTAATGTTCCGCAGACTAATATTCCAAAGGTGGAGCCGCTTTGAGCAATTGTGTCAAAATAACAGAAATAACAAAAAGAAGAAAGATGCAGGTGAATAATCACTGGTATTTGTGATAATTAAGAGGTAAATAACATCTGGTCTTATTTTTCAAGTATTGTTTGTAGACGGACAAAAGGTAATGTTTCAATGTGATGGTTTCACCTATGAAGCCTTTATATCGTTGTATTACCTAATTGAGGCCCTGGGCACATGCAACTGAATCGGCTGCACCAGGTCCACCTACAGCCTTCAACAAGATCCATCAGCTTCTAAGATAACTAACATGGAAGTAAAGCTAGCTGTAGATGGATCAAAATGTAACCAGTTCTGCAGGGACCATCCGAATTTCAATTTAAGTGTGTCCATGCCTGTTCGGCAGACGTCGATTGTTAGGTTGACTTTTGTCTAATAGGCTTGTTGAAAGCATCTTCTCAATCAGCCAGCTACAGCCAATGGGCTGCAGCTACGGATCAGTGTATTCTGATGGTAGAGTCCCGCTATCAAAATACAATGTGCCAGCGGGAGGATTCCTCATTTTACCTCGCTTGTGTGGATACAGGAATCCATTTGTTTTTTGTTTTGTTTTTTCATTCAGCCCGCTGGCTTATTGAAAAAAAAAAAAAAGTAATCTTTGGCCAGTTTAAGAATAAAGCCAAGCTAAAACTTCAGTTTAAATATCAGCTAAATACATTCCAAGCAAGGTAAAACAGTTTTTACATTTTGTTTTCTTTAAAAGTTAAAGCAGTCCCCTGCCAGCATGCTGCAGAGAAGGTCCCTTCCTCTTTTTGGAAGCAGTGGTGTCTCTGCTGGGGTTCAACAAGCCCCATGCTCAGTCTCAGATCTTCTGCAAATAGACCACAGCTTCCACACCGAAATGAAGGGTCCTTCTCTGCAACGTGATTGCAGGGGGCATTCTTCAATGCAAATACAGATTTCAAAAACATTTGCCAATCATTTTTAACCCCTGCCCATTTTCAGTTGATTAATCACTGATTTTATGAATTATTTACCTATGATTTCCTATGGAAATTGACCATTCATTGATACTGCTCTATTGTTTAAGTCCACGTTCATCACACATTCGCCAAACATTTAACACACTGCAAAATAGGGTTTTAGTAGCAAATCCTTACTTATGCATATACCAGCAACCTCTCCAACTATCACAGATTTACCTTATAACTAACGTGCATCCCAAGGGATATTTAGTGCATGCAAACTTTTGTCCAGCTTTATAGTTAGTATGCCCCTGAAATACCTTGTGCAATTCACATACAAAGGGAGGTGAGGAACCACAAGGTTCAATGGCTTGGAGTAGGGTGTTGTGAATGTCTACATTTTCAAGTCAGAATGAGAGAAGATGGTTTAGGTACAGCGCAGAGGTAATGACTGAGGGAGAATTAGAAAAAAAAAATACTAAAATAATACTGAATAATGTATAATATTCAATATCAAGCTGGCATGTGGTTGTCAACCAATCAATGACATTGGCTGAGAGCATACATCCCCGCTCTGTTCACATCAGCTAGAAGACCTTCCAGTATAACTCTGCTCTAATAAATGCAGTTGACTCAAACCTGAAGCGAGGGTAAGTGAGTTTATAAAAAAATATTTAATGGCATAGCACGGGTAAGGGTTGGGGGTAACTTCAGTGTTGTGAAAGGAGTCTTTAGACACCCTTTATTTCAGATGTAACTAGGGTAGGTACTTGAACTTCATTCAAATTTAATGACTACGTTTTTGCTTGAGTTTGCAATAAATTACCCAATAAAAGCAAGCAAAGCACCTTACGTAGAACTTTGCTTGCTGTAACTTGTCCTCTCTTGTCCTGCAATAACAAGCACCTTCGGCAGTTGCGCCCAATCTTATTTTTTCTTGTATTATGTAGAAAAGTGAAAGAGTGAAGTACTGTATATGGGCCTCTGTCACCATAAGTTGAGAATTGCGGTGGGCCCTGGTGCTTTGACATATCAAGGATATATGTCAAGGATTATTCTTTCCCCAGGGGATATACTTACTGTATGTTTGTCTGTGTTGACCTAGCCCAGAAGTTTCAAGTTTTGTGATTAAGTTGTGCATATTGGTGATTTTTGGCCTTTGCATGAATTTACTAGAAACCTATAGCCAGAGCTTGTTATTACACACAGAGATTTTTCGGCACATTGCAAGTCAATAAGTGAGGGAAAACTTTGCAGAAGTACTTGTTGCTTTAGCTACATATCAGGAAATAATGGTTTATGGCTCATCACCCAATGCTCATAAAATACATCTGCCTGTCTCCAGATACATATAGACATAGGATACCCATCACCCAGTCTGGACAGTTTCAATCATCATGTCTGTAGCATGAGAGCATGAGCGTCAAATGGCCATGTTTGACATTGATGACCAACGGTCATTGTCTGCCAGCACTCCATTTTCAGCTCCATGATCTATGGTCTATGGCAGTGATGGCGAACCTTGGCACCCTAGATGTTTTGGAACTACATTTCCCATGATGCTCAACTACACTGCAGAGTGCATGAGGGTGTGCCAAGGTTCGCCATCACTGGTCTATGGTCATGGTCCATGGTTTATGGCCATCTTAAAGGTGAACTCCAGGTAGGTTTAAAAACAATAATAAATCTAGTTATACATTCATTAAATAGGCAGAGAAAATAAAGATGACCTCATCAGTGTAGTGTGGCTCCTCTTTGTCCAACCATAAGTCTGGGTCAGGCCAGTGACCAAGCTGTATTGTTTGACTGCACTTCAAAAAATGAAGTCACCCTGCTGTCTGGTAATGGTGGCCAGATTGAAAGAGTGGCTTTCAAGAAATAATGCAATTCATATCTTAACTGTATGCTCCAACTCTGTGTGTAACTGTTTGCCTATTAGGCTTTAAGACTGATGTTAACGATGGTCAACATTTAATCTTTTCTATGTGCTAAAAACATTTCTGCACATAGTAAATGTTTTACTATTTATTTCAGTGACAAGGGGTTACGTTTGTGTTTTACGATCATATACTCTTTAGCAGTATAGCTATTGCCTATGACGTTATCATTCGTTAAGGATTAACCTTTGTATCCCTAGGTTCACATATCTATCATAGTTATGCAAGCAGACTTTTATGTAGAGATGCAGGGGAAAGATTTGGAAGTAGTATAACCTGGAGGTTTTCTGTACTGGAAGAAAGAGAGGCGCAGAGTGGCAGGTGGTTTTCTAAGTGCTTTTCATTAACCGGCTCGCAATAAATAAAACACTCCAGATGTTGGAGCCAAGCAGAAGATTCCAATCATTTTCCAGCCATGTCTGCTGAAAATCAGAACATTTGATTTCTGTTGAGGAAAACCATAAATGCAGGCAGCACACTTTGTACAAACCACTGGGAATGAGCTTATTTTTCAGTCTTCATAAGAAGACCATACACCCACCTAAAACTCTGTATGGGGCAAGAAAAACCCCTGAGCCAAACATTATTCAACTAAAGCTAAACTCCAGACACATACAAATGATAACAAATTAATGCAGCTCTGTATTTAGTATTAAATAAGGTATTTTTTAAATGCAAACAATATAAATACCTAAATTTGACTTGGTATCAGCCTTTTGAAATCCCCCGCAAGAGGGAGAGGCAGCCAGTCAATTGTGCTGCAGTTCCCATATGCCAACAAGGAGCATGCTGATTGGAGGAGAAACTGGAGGAGAAAGCAAAATAACATGGAGATGAGAAAATCAGTCTGCTGCTTCTTTTTTCACTGTCCACACTGGGGGAGAGAAAGGGCCTGTAAATGTTACTTAACTTGCAGTGGAGAACAGTCAGGTCTCCAGGTTGCAATAATTACAGTAATTCAATGAAAACTGCACTTGTCTTATACTTCAAAGAATAGCTGCAATCACAATAGTGAGATATTTTTCACCAAACAATATTATAAATGAAACATGTTGCGCTTTCAACCATAATTAGAAACAATTCATAATATTAATAAAAAATAAAGTGCAAATAAAGTTCAATTCATGGTGCAAATGTCCAAAGTAAAAAAATAGACCATTGTACAATAAAGGTGATTCAAAAAGCCAAACAGAGATAAGTGAAATCCTTACCTCTACCTTGAAGGGCACATACCTACACCTCTTACCAGAGCACCTGGACCCCCTGGGATCAGGAAGATCAAACAGGTGTTTTGGGGACTTAGCCCTCTGAGAACACTCCAGCCGGTAGTCGCCAGTCCTGCAAACAGTCTAGAGCCATGGCATACGTCTAGGGAAAGGTATCGCCAACTCCAAAGATGCCATACTAATGAAAAACTCGATAGTGTAAAACCTCAAATCGGAGCTCCACCCAAAAGGGGAAGCTCCACTTATTTGCTTCCCCCCTCCTCCGCTGCCACATGTAGTACATTTCGGGGAGAGTGGGGAGTGGGTACTTGTTTTTGACAGGTACTCGTCTCCACTTCCGGGAGACCTCACCACTGCAAGGTCTCCAGGAAGTCCGACACCCCCTCCACCTTCCACCGCCGCCGGGCCATTCAGAAAGCGTAGCGCAGTAGGGAACCGACTGTGAAGCCACAACGCTTTACTGCCAGTTTCCCTTACAAGGAATGGCGGCGGCAGCACCCGAGAGCCAATTGGAAAACCGGCTGGGGTGCCAACATCGCGGGATCCCTGGACAGGTAAGGGTCCTAATATTAAAAGTCAGCAGCTACAGTATTTGTAGCTGCTGACTTTGAATTTTTGGAGGGGAGGCCTGGAGCTCCGCTTTAAGATGGATCCTTTATTAAAATGTATGTCTACTCACATTCAGTTAAAATTCATGTGTACGTCTTGGAAAGAAAACACAATCCCGGGCAAGGAAAATGGTGTCCGCTTCCACTTCTGGGTGACGTGATGAAGTGTCCAAGCCGCTCTGCCCTACGCATTTCGTCACTGCAGGACTTCTTCCGGGGCCGAGGTCTCCAGGGTGGCTGTGCTGTGTGGCAGATCTTTTGTATACCAAAGGAAAGAATGGACAGAAATACAAATCGTTTGGCATGTAAAACAGCTCCAATATGTGCATGTCATTTGTATATTTATTTTTGCCTCCCTGGGCTTGAGCTTTAAAGTGGATGTAAACCCGAATTATGAAATTTGACCTAGGCACATATATCTGTAGTGTTTACTTATATCTCTCCAAAGCCCAAGTCCCATGTCTATCTGCTGCTTCGTTATTCTGTTATCAGCATGATAACTTCTGACAAGTTCTCGGGGTGGGTGCTATAAATAGATTAGCAGAGAGCTTGTCTATTCACAGTACAGCTCTGAAAGTATCTTCGTTCTTCTGCCTATCTGGAGGGGGGTGTGTGCCTTTCCTCCAATCAGCTGTCACACAGTGTATGCCAAGACTCCCCCCCCTGCTTAATGAGGAAGTAAAAATTCTACCACGATGTTAAAATTCTAAAGAATATAGCAAGCTGAAGACAGCAGATATACATGTAAAACTTATGTAGGGAGATTTGTTTAATCTCTGTGTATTATCTGAGGCTGTTCACTTCACTGGGTTTAGGAGAGGGTTTACATGCACTTTAACATCAATCAGTGACAAAAAAAAAGTGATAGACCATGAATCTTTTTCAAATACTAAAATTATAAAAAGTTATTTCAGTTTGCACATTGAGGTTTGCTACTGCCCCCTCCAAATCTGCTGCCATAGGCACTGGACCACTGGCCCAAGAATGGCATTATGATCGATACAGCCTTGCCCAGGGCAATGACGTTTTCTATGTTCATCAGCTGTGAACAGCATCGGATCAACCAAAATGTTCCAAAACACTGGATATTATTTTATTCTCACAACAATCTCTTGAGGTCTTCTGTTGCAATAACTTCATATTTTCCAAGAGCTGCACCCAAGTTGCTTTTGTTGGGCAACAATGTCTTTAACTTAAAGCTGGTAAACAGTGTTTTTATGGAATGCAGCTACAATCCAACCACCAAGTGATTTTCCTTTAGACAGATTGCAGCATAGAGGTTTTATTTAGTACCACATAAGCCTAAAAGTTTGAGCATTGAGCTGACAAGTTCAGCATTGCAGACTTATTTGGGAAAATAGTGATTAGCTGAAAACCCACTCAGCTGATTTTCTCCTAAGGATCTATCTACTGGTGGTATTTATTGTTCCCAAAGGCATTTCCATTGGGGCATAATGCATCCAAATTTTAAATCTTTATGATTAGATGTTTATTTGACAGATTTTTCCACTGGTGCAGTGGGTGGGAAGTCTTTCTGCAGTCTTTAGGCGCCTCCAGCTATTGTCTCCATTGGCAGATACCAACTCCTTATTGATAAGCAATACACAAATCAACCAAACCACTCCCAAAGATTGGACAACCAATGGCTGACCCAATGCTGACCATGGACATGCCAGACTTTTTACATTGTTTGACATGCAGATACAATCCTCCTCCCAATCTGATAATGTCAGGAAGCCCAGTTTGACCACAAGCATGCCTATGTAGGCAATGAAGGAGTGCTCAGTCCTGAGTGAGTCAGGCAAGGTTTTCTAACTTGACCAATGATTTTATAACCCAAAAATTGTCATATAGGACTGTTCAAGAGTGCCACATAAATATTTTATGGCTATGACTGGATTGGCAGGATGTCATCCATGGTCAGGGCTGGACTTACTATTGGGCTTGACTGGGCTCAAGCCCATGGGCCCCACCACATAGGGGGCCCCGTGGGCCCCACCGAGATACATAGCCGAGTGTACTCGGCTTGGCTCCACTCACAGTCACGCCCAGTCCCGCCCTATGATGGACATAACACAGGAACTGGGCGTGACTGTGAGCCGAGCCGAGTACACTCGGCTACTCTCGGCTCCGCTCGGGACTGCGAGAGGACCCGAGACCCACCGAGATACACAGGACTTTGTTGCTTAGCGGCGCCTTTTTTAAACTTCAAGACTGCAATGACAAGGCTGTAAATGACAAGGCTACACTGACAAGGCTGCAAATGACACTGACAAGGCTGCAATGACACTGGACAAGGCTGCAGATGGACACTGATAAGGCTGCATTGATGGGCATTTAAATGTAAGTTTTATTCCTTAAAATTCCCTCCTAAACTTGGGGTGCATGCTATACACCTGCGCGTGTTATACGCCAATAAATACGGTAATGTATAGAAGGTAGGGCCGGAAAGTGACTCGAGCCCAGGGGCCCCCACCACCCTAAGTCCTGCCCTGTCCATGGTATCTATATGTTAATCCATAGTGATTCTCATTCCTACACAACATGACCTATTGTGAGATCAGCATACCAATAATAAGGAACAACCAAACAATTGTGGCATCTTTATCATGTGCACCAGACACCACAAGGGTCATTTCTCAGTCATTGTTGATTTTTTCTTTATCTTGCCTTTACACAGTACACAATGGTGTTAGCTGAGTAAATAAAACAATATGCAATCAAGGAATTAAACATAATCTTGTAAGGAGTTCCTTCTCTTTGCTGAAAGGGCTGACTGTCTGAAAGGATGACTCTTTACTGAGGCAGCTTGGTTGGAAACCCATAGGTGTGGCCCAGCATTACACTAGTTTCAGGCAGACGGCCTACACCAGGTGAAAGTTTTACATAGGTAATGGCTGAAAGGTTATAACGCTAAACTCCAGACAAGCAATTAAAAGTTACGTCCAGTTTTGAATGGAAAAAAAAAAAAGTTACGTCCAGTCGTTTTATAAGAAAATATGATAGAGTAAAGCTGGCTGTACACTCAGAGAATTTTGTAATTAACCATTCAAAATTCAACCAGTGAGTAACCCTGTTGGCACTCCACTTGGCTCTCTCTATTTGTAGGCAGAGTGATGTCAACAAGGCAAATTGACAAACAGTGCCTGCATCCAATTAGATGCAGGCACTGTTCGGGAATTCTGACAGCTGCCAGTGCCGGCTGTCAATATACAATAGCCTCAGCAGTATGTTCGTACATCCACATGTTTTTTTTCCTGAAGGCTGCAGAAAATAAATATACAGGTGAATGGCCAGTTCAAGTACTGGAATACTTGCCAGGGTTTTGATATCCAGGCTCTATAACAGAGATTTCATGTGAATTATGGTTACACTATTTAAAGTATTACTAAACCCACAACAGTAAAATTAGTCTGTATATGCAGTAAAGCATGCTTGTTATACTCACTGTGGAACCTAAGGGGTTAATCCTCTGCATTGTGTAAAAAGGCTTTTTTATCCTGTCTTCTCTGATCCTCCCCTTCTTTCACTGTCCCCAACCCATTTCCGGATAGTACAGAGGCTAGGGGACAAACTGTACATGCTCAGTTTGGTGTGTATTGCTAGAGAGTTTTTTGTTTTTTTTCTTGGCAGAGTGCATGTGATCAGCACTGTCCAGACAGAGGGTCAGAGGTCCTGCATCCTCATAGGACAATCATGGAAGAATGAAAACTCCTCCTACAAGCTTTAACCAGACACTGATATAAGTCACAAGATTTCTCTAACTGCTGATGAGAAAAAAGTATTTAGCAGTTTATATTTACTAAAACTATTGCATTTCCATGTTCTGTGTACTGTGGGAGACCAGATATAGTGAATGCAGGCTCCTGGGTTTAGGAACACTTCAAGAGAAAAGTCTATAATTGCACCACAAACATGGGGAAGGGCTCACTGGGACAACACATAGATCCGTCTTCCTGCATAGCAGAAAGACAGGATCTGTGTGATCTCCCCTGTCAGAACGGAGATTTGTTTACACAGGCAGATTCCCGTTCTGTCACTGCAGGGAACGATCGCGGGTGGCTGGCGGACATCGAGTCCGCCTGACACACTGATTGGCTCCCCCCACTGGCCAATGGGAGCGCGTGCACGCCTACAAAATCGAGTTCCCGAGCCGACGTACAGCTACAGCTATTCGCGGGATGGTGCCACCTTGCCACAGTATAATGACGGCGGCTGGTGGGCAAGCGGTTAATGTGACTGGAGTTGGGCTAATGTGGCCTCCTCAGTATTAACAAATATAATTTTACATGCCATAATCTCTGTTTAGCGCATCTCAAAAGTTGTTAAAATTTGATAACTGTCTCTTTTAAAAATATTCTCTGTACTTCCTGTGCCAGTGACATAAGACAAGAAATGGAGAAAATGTCTCCAATGGGTTCACAGATGGCAGCAAAAACCCAACGGATGTTCTAACCCTTCCCCATTCTATCTACTTTAAAAATAAATATTTGGCTGGAGTTGGACTTTCCAGCATGTGGACCACCTCTGTGAACAATTAAAATCATCTGTAGGAAATGGGTGTTGTTTGCAGTTGTTTTTTACACTCCACAATTGCTTGAAGCGACACACTTTTTTCATATCCTTTCTGTACGCTCTATAATAAGCTGTGAAATTGTCATTACGGCTCCCATCCTGCCACCTGCGCTCCCAGGGCTGCACTAAAGGCACAACCTGCCCTGAGATTTCTTAGGCCCGGCCTGTCATCCTGACAGTGATAATCTAGCTGGGTCATCCGGAACACATTGACTGCGTCACCTACCTGCAAGTCAGCAGAAAGCTTGGGAAGTGGAAGGGGCCATTTTTCCTTTTATTAATCAAAACCGTGTCAGCCATGAAGTGGGGCTTGCTTTCCCTTGGCTTTTTATGAGTTCTATTGTTACATGCTGGGAGATTACAGGATGAGGTGTGACTTTATCTGCAGATACAATTACAGTCTTGTCTGTGTGTGTTTGGTGTTTTTTTCTCCTTCTCGTGCACTCTGGGTTAACATATCCCAGATGTGCTCGCTGTGTAAAGGAAAGGATGTAGCCAATGAGTCAGTGGGAGCCGTGCAACAGCTTGTCCAAGCTTAGACAGAAAGCTCTGTGCTTATTTATTTTCTGTGCAGGCAGCACTCCCTGTGGAACTGGGAAGGAAAGCAGCTGGCTGGGGCAAATTCTGAGTGTGTCAGACATTAACCCCTTCAGAAAGGTAGTGGTGTGATTCGATAACTCTCAGATTGAAGGGATAAAGTTTTACAAAATATATTCAGTATATTTTCCTATGTTTTATCCCTTTAAAATCAAAGCAACTACAGAAAAACGTCTGTTGATCCTGCCAGAAATCCCAAGAGCTCCCTGTTTGGTAGACATGTGCACAATAGAAAAATTTGTTTATTTTCGTTTTGTTTCTTTCGTTTCGGTTGATTCGTAACGATTCGTAAATTCGTAAGTCGTCGGTTTTCGTATTCGTAACGATTCGTATTTTCGTAAGAGTTATTTTTTCGTTGATTCGTTTTTCCGTTAGTTTAATTTTCGTTTATTCGAAATTCGTACGCATTCGTATTTTCGTAGATTTAGTTACATTCGTACTTTCGTTAGATTGATTTATTTATTATTTTTTCGTTCAATCCTTTCGAAGCACGTTAAGCAGCGCCGTTGTAAGGGACACGGAAAATTACCAATTCAACAAAAAAAAAAAAAAAAAGTTACGAATGTACGAATTTTTTTTCGTTCATTTTGATTTTCGTTGTTCCTGTTTTCGTTTTTCGGATTTTATTTTTTCGTAGTTTCCTTGTTTCTAACTTGGTCAATTCGGATTTTCGTTGTTTTTCGGATTCGTTCGATTCGAACATTCGTTATTCGTTAAAATTTTCATTAAAATTTTTAGCGAATTGTTTGTTCATTCGTACGATAACGAATGAACGAATATAACTGCCTGGTCATGTGTACAGTTAGGTGCACATGACAGGCCCAGAACCAGGCCTGGTTGGATGGTTTGGGTTTTTCGGCATTCCCCGGAGCCAATCAGTGGGTGCGTTTGGCCCCGCTGAGGAGTCTGGGGAAGGGTACTTAAGATGCTGGAGTCACGTGTTCGTGGTTCGTTCGGCCATAGCTGCCTGTTCCTGAATCTGGACCGCGGTAGCGCCGCAAGGGGTCCCGGGAGCGTGTGCCGCCCCGCAACATGGTCAGTTTGACTAGCCCCACAGACCCGCTTGGTCTGGGGCAGGGATCCATCTGTTCTCAAGGCGCAGTAACGGCTGCGCCTCGGGAACAGGCTGGTCCGAGGCGCAGTAACTGAGGGAGGATTCAAGGCGTCCTGGTGCGCTCTCAACTTGGAGGGGCACCACAGCTCGTGTAAGCGACTGGGGGAGGACTCTTCGGAGGAGGGCCAACAAGCTGGCATCCCAAGAAGTACCTGGTTGCTGGGTTGTCAAGGACACTGACGAATCCATGCTTTCCCAGTACTACCAAGCAAACAGAGAACGTTCCAGGTACTGAGGAAAGGTTCCTGTTCACTTTTGGTTGCAACTTTCTTCAAGGTCAGAGACTTTGCAAGTTCCGAATTCAAGTGCTGACTGCCGTAATCTCTGGCTAGAGATTTGTTCAGCTTTGAAGCGCCCAGCTGCGAGTGGCTACCTTCTGGGTTTGCATTAGAAACTTCCTAATAGTTAGCAGTTGAAGGTGCTTGAGTTTCTTCACCCTTGCCCTCTGTTCCCATACAAGACTGTGTTTGTTGGATGTTACCGCTGCAAATAAAAACCTTTCTAAAGGACTTTTATGGTGTCAGCGTCCAAAGTCGTTGGGTATTAACCCTGGGAACCCCTAGACCTGGAAGAACAAGCCAAGCGGAGGTAACCGGTAAGCCCAAAAGTTAAGACCGCCCCATCGAGGGTTATGGCCGCTACACATTGAAATCTCAACTAGCATTTTCAGCCCTGCCTGCTAGATCAGTGGTCATCAACCCTGTCCTCAGGGCCCACTAAGGCCTTTTTCACATGGACCATCCGTTCAGGTCCACCTGTCAGTTTTTTAGGCAGACATAAACGGATGCTCCATAGACCTCTATGGAGCGACGGATGTCAGCGGTGACATGTTCGCTGACCTCCGACCCGCTCCGATCCGAAAAAGTAAGACGGAGGAAAACCCTACTTTTCCATCCATCTGCAGATTGGATGAAAACGGACTCTACGGTACGTCTTAATTCGATCCCCCATAGGGGAGAGCGACGCTCTGACAGAGTGCAGAGACGGACCTGTCATCTGCCTGCTCAGCGGGGGTCGACGGAGCGATCCCCGGTGAGCAGAGCGGAGCCCGTACACGGAAACGTCCGTGTGAAAGGGCCCTAACAGGCCGGGTTTGCAAGATAACTGAAATACATCACAGGTGATATCATTTGCTGCTCAGTGATTGCAGTATTCTAGTCTGCATCTCCCCAAGGTAATACATAAAGCCTGGCCAGTTAGTGGGCCCTGAGGACAGGGTTGATGACCACTGGGCTAGATAACAGAACTGCACCAAACCCCCTACCCCTATCTGTCCCCTCTGAAGCAAAAATTTAGATTGTAAGCTCTTACGAGCAGGGCTCTCTGATTCCTCTTGTACCAAATTGTCTGCCTTCATTTTGTAAAGCGCTGCGCAAACTGTTGACGCTATATAAATCCCCTATAATAAAAAAATAATAATAATAATTTGAATTGAAGCACAACACCGCTGCTAAGAGTTCCAGATACAACTGTATTCCTATAAAAGTCGGGGGGACAATTTAAAAAGTAGCTAATGCTGCCAAACCAAGGCCTATGCTTGAAATCACACTGGAAAAAAATAACATTAAAGGATAAGTTCACCTTTTGTAACATGTTACACCCATATTCAGGGTATAACATGTTACAAATCCACTGGCCCCCACGCCTCCCCATTGTGATAGGCAGCAGGGGATCTGCTCCCCCTGCTCTCTGTAATACTCTGTGGGGCTCCGCCCACCAGGTCATGTCACTCATTCACAGAGTTCTGTGAATAGAAAACGACAAGGTCCGCAGCCTTTGCGGCTGTCGGCTTGTAGTTCTCAATGAACAACCATGGCGCGGTTGAGCGCCGTGGTAGTTTACTGATATTTCGTTAGTTAGTGTGTAACTGCTTGGATGTACGATGTACAGCTTACACACAGAGTCTGCAAGAGTCTG
Source organism: Lithobates sylvaticus (assembly GCA_028564925.1). NCBI lineage: Eukaryota > Metazoa > Chordata > Amphibia > Anura > Ranidae > Lithobates > Lithobates sylvaticus. Next base: position 153,340,772 of record CM053035.1, on the reverse strand, counting down.
CAAGAGCCCTGCATAGCACCCCCAATCTGATGATCGTGGGTGCAATGCTTTCCAGGCTCCCAATAAAAATAAAAAAATGCACATTTTTTTACCTGCAAAAAGATGTGCATTTATTTTATTTTTTTAAAAGGTGAACTTATCCTTTAAAGGTCCAGTTCACTTCTAGTGATTCACATGGTTGACAATCAAGCTCTGATGAAGGGGACACTCTTGGACCCCCAAAACAGCATTGGTGTGGTGCTTCAATTTCAATTTTTGTTGTACTTCACTACAAGCCAAGGGCCATGGAGATCCCCTGGGGCATAGCTCCCAACTGTCCCTGATTTCGAGGGCCTGTCCTTGATTTGGAGCAACGTCCCTCTGTCCCTCTTTCCTCCTGATTCATCCCTCATTTTGGTCTGATCTATATAGTTGTATATAAAATTCACTTTTTATCTGTTAAAAAGTGTTTCCCAGTGCTAAACCTTTCATTCAAATTCTAAATTGCTGCATTTGTAAATGTGAAAAGCCAATATAAAGGAATAGTAGTGGTAAAAAAAAAAAGCACTTATGGATTTAATTAACCTTTTTTTGTTATTGCCCCTTTAAGGGGGCGTGTCCTATGCCTACATACGTTTGCTAGTAGGTGTCCCTTATTCCCATCTCAAAATGTTGGGAGGTATGCCCTGGGGTGTAGAAGTTGCCTGCTTAGAAACCAGATCATTACCAGCGTAAACACTTTAATGCCCCGTACACACGGTCAGAAAATCCGACCACAAAATCCATCGGATTTTTTCCGACGGATTTTGTCCAACACTGGTGTTGCATACACACGGTCGGACAAAGTTGTCAGAAAATCCGATCATTCTGAACGTGGTGACGTTTGTTGCGTACGACGGGACTACGTAGAGGCTAGTAGCCAATAGCTTTGGTCTTGTAATGTGATCTGAGCATGCGTGGCACTTTGTCCGTCGGAATTCGCTACACGCGATCGGAAAAAGTCCAATAGGACTTTGTTGTCGGAAAATTTGAGAGCAGGAGATAAAACTTTGTCTGTCTGAAAATCCAACGGAAAAAGTCTGATGGAGCCTACACACGGTCGGAATTTCCCACAACATTGTCCGATAGGACATTTTCCGTCGGAAAATCCGACCGTGTGTACGGGGCATAAGACAGCAATACCAGTGAGATAACCCTATGGGTTCGGTACTACTTTTTCACTTTCCTCAACCCCTCCACACTGATATATTTCCCAGCAAAACAAAACTGTTGCCTTGACTCTCAAAATTCTGCACACTGTGTGTGTAGGAAATGAGCATATGGGAGACATAGTTTTGTGGGTATGCCTATATGAGGAGCATGGAACTTCAAGCAGCTGCCCCTGCAGGAATTATGCAAGCTTGTGGGGATGTTAGGGCTCATTTACATGTGCAGCAGCCCTTGCTGCCCCTCTGAAAAATGATCTGCAGTGGATCACTTCTTAGAGCCATTTGACAGGAAGTGAGGAGGTAATATGTCACTACCTCACTACCTAATTTAACCACGAAAATGCCACACCACCATGCCACAGTAGATGCATTGCCAATGTTTGTGGGCCCATAGAGCTGCATAGGTTGCGGTCAGTGGTGGTAATGATTGTCCAATGCAACAGCTTCACGGCCACAGCATGTTTACAGCCCTGTGCTTATCTCCCCCTGGCCATGCTGAACGAGCCCTTACAAGCGTAATAAAAACTGTTAAATAGGTAATTGAATAGGTATTGAAAAATAATGCTGCAACATGATTGGGAGGTGGGAAGTTTGGGACTAAAATTGGTTCCTCCCTCAACATACACTTTAACTGGGGACTCCAGGCCAAACGTACAATCAGTGATAAAGATGTAAATAGTTTTTTAACTAAATTTGCACTTTGTTTTTTAATGTAATGGTTAGAGGAAACAATGTCCCTGAGGTTTTGAGCCTGTAGTAAAAAAGAATATAGCAAAATTCTGCCTCTTTGTGGTATTGATAGCAAACTACCCATTTCACACAATGTAGTTTTGTCCCATAGTGGGCCCTGTTCCCATCCGGCAACAGGGTCTAAGGGCAAACGGAGTACCTGCTGGGAATCGCTGAACCATTACAATAGATGCTCGTAGTTAAGAAAAAAGTGCCAAAAGCAGGTGACACTATTATGTAGCCTGACCAGGACGATCAAAAGATATTTTGACACAGTGGACCTTTTTGCCTTGCTTATCTGCAGTAGGAAAGCCTGGACTCTTCAAGTGTGACAACTCATTGAGGGGCAGATACATGAACGGTAAGCTGAGCACCGGAGAGAAGGCGTGCACCAAAAAAGGCAAAATGTGCGATCATGGAGCAGCACTCTAATTAAAAAGTATGCTTTTAAGAGGGTTGGTTTGGTTAAAGGGGGGACCAGTGTTTTTTTTTATTTTAATTTTTTTTGTGCTGTAAATGTACATTTGTAATATAAAGGATACCGAACTAAAGCCAAAAAAACAAATTATACAACAGTTAAAATTGTATAAACTTAAAAAAACAACTACAATAAAACTAAAGCTGGCCATACACCTATATACTATCTGCAGATTTTCTATGGTTAGATGGAAAAAGTGGGAGATTCCTCCATCCACACAGTTTAGCGAACATGGAGAAATCTGTTGCACTTTTTCCATCTAACCATAGAAAATCTGCAGATAATCTATAGGTGTATGGCTAGTTTTATCCAAACCAAATTAGTTTTCATGCACACTTGAGCTCAAAAATGCTGCTTTTACAGGCCTTTAAGCTTTTTCTTTTCTCTGCCTCTAAACGCCCCGCCATGTTAGCCTATGTGTCTAGGCACACTATAGGAGTTTAGAGGCAGAAAAAAAATCTCCCAACAAAAATCCTGAACCAGGAGAGGTCAGAAAAAACATCTGATACATATAAACGCAAGTAAACGCGCCTAAATGCAAGGGGCATTTAGTGCTCAAGAATGTTTCTCATTTCAATGGCAAGAATACATTAACATTCTTGGCCAATGAAATAAACGCCCAAGTGCTTGACATGCCTAGACGCATTTGCAAAGCTGCTTTTGAAGCTGCTTTTCTCCTGCCAAATGGAAAGATTTATAAAAGCTCCAGTGTGCATGAAGCCTTATTATTTGCCTTTCTGCTGATACAGTGGGTGTCTATAATGCTCAGCTGCTGCATGAGTAGTGCTAACACTCAGCATGATATAAGCTGTGAGCACAGCTAGGTAAAGAGTAAACTAGGTAAAAGGTATAATTGTTTTTCAATTATTGACTTCTACTACTCATTTTTGGACATTTTTATACTTTTTAGTAGAACAAGTTACTATTTTGGTAAGAAAGCAGCCTTTGATGTCGTTATGTAGTACCTTTAATCAGTGTCTCTCTGGAACGAGCAGAATGTTGTGTTTATTTCTCTGCACGCGTGTGTTCTCATGTATAGGTTGTGCAAATAAGAATGTTAGCAAATATTCCTTACTATATAAATTATTTCCCCTGCTGCTTGGAATCTGGGCCTTCACGCCCATCGAGCATTTTATCAAGTTCAGTGATTCGTGACACGCTCCCAGAGATGAAAGCACTAGAGAAGACAATGAGCCTGTATTTACTGAGCTTTATGATGGCTTCAATTAGAGCTGTGCGCTTCCCTTATTAGCACAAGAATTATCCATGTGTAATAGAGAATGAAATTGCCATCTCAAGGTGATGGGTGTGAACTGTACACATTTCTGACAATAGCAAACTGGAGACTTTTGTTTTGGACACATTTATAACACCTGTCCTTCAATAAACTCTCTTTGGGATAGAGCCCTTGTAACTTCTCAAGCTTGTGTGCCGTACAAAGAAGACATTGTCATCCAAAGTGTCCAATCAGGTTGGGTCATTTTTCAGGTAGCATTTAAAACAGGCTTTCCCAACCTTTTTAACACAGGGGGACCCTTGAAATAATCTTACGGTCTCAGAGAACCCCTGGTGATAAATATTATATCTCCAGCTCAAGGTACACTGGTGTGATGGTCCATGCTTGGTGACTAGTGGGAGGACTGCCTCCCTTAGGTCCCTTTTCACACTGGGGTGGGAGCCGCGGCGACGGTAAAGCAGCGCTATATTTAGCGCTGCTTTACCATCGTTTTAGCTGTGGTATTCGGCCGCTCGCGGGGCGGTTTTACCCCCCGCGAGCGGCCGAAAAAAAGGTAAAATCATTTAAAAAAAAGTATTGCCGCGGTATTACCGCGGTGTCCCATTGAAATCAATGGGTAGGAGCGGTAAAGGGGCGGTGAATACACCGCTCTTATACCGCTCCAAAGATGCTGCTAGCAGGACTTTTTTTACCGTCCTGCTAGCGCACCGCTTCAGTGTGAAAGCCCGCCGGCTTTCACACTGGAGTGAATGGGGCCGGTTTTTTCAGGCGGTGTACAGGCGCTATTTTTAGCGCTGTACCACCTGAAAAACGCCCCAGTGTGAAAGGGGCCTTACAGATAATTTGGTGCAAATGGTTCCTTCTTTGAAAGGCAACAATTGTATATTGCTCAAGGAGCCCCTAGCAGCTTCTCTACAGCAACCATTTTCAAGCAGGGTGCCTAGTTACCCTGGGGTTCCTTCTGGGTTCTCCAAGGGTGCCTTGGCAAAATGACAAAAAATTGTCCCACATTGCCAAAAAATTGTGTACAATCCAGGTGGTGGATCAAACCTGCTTTTTTGTTACACAGAGCCAAAGGTTTTTATTGTGCAACATTACAACCTTTGGCACTGCACAGGCCAGCTTTTGTAGCATCCTAAAAACCGCCGACCTCAATGGTTGATAGGGAGGACATTGGGCACCTGCACAGCATCCTTGTTTGACACGCCCGCCCCTCACTATCAGCACTGAGGTCGTGTTAGCTGCATGGGGAATAGAAAATGAGAAAGTAAAAATGCTAGAATACTAGTTAGTAGCAGTGTGCATAAGTATATTTGCTTTGAAAGAATAAATCACCTCTAATGTTGGGTGTCTTGCATGTGTGGATGCTGCTGCGATATGTAAAAATTTTATAACGCGGGACGAAGCATGTCAGGGAGTGTAGCTGCTGGAGCAGTGGCAGCTGAGGCCATTCACTTCAACAAGCACTGGGTCAGTTGAGCGACATCCTGCCCTCGTTATGTTGACACACCTGAATTGGTGATGTTGAACGCTTGCTCATATGTTCTGCGGGTAGTCACTCACATCTCTATCTCTAGAGGTCCCAATCAGGGCCGATCCTAGGGTCAGAGACGCCTGGGTGCAGAAAAATTTCTGGTGCCCCCACATGGGCGTGGTCATATTGCTAACTTCTCCCCTTTACAAATGTTTCTATGGCAACGAGTCAATGGCACAACACCTGAGGATAATGCTCAACAGCTTATTACCACCGGTAATTCTAAACTTTTGAGTTTACAGTTGTTTCAGTAAGCCTAAACTGCAAGTATGCCAACCACATCCTGAATTTTACCAGCATTAACTAATCACAGCTCCACTACTTAGCAATGTAGGGATTTGGAAACAAGAAATAAAGAACTTGAAAGCAGTAAAAGTCTGCAGGACCCATTGGCTCCTTCAACATTTCTAACACTGATCAAGGAAAATTAAGTAATCCTTTCAAAGGACGTGTTAGCACTTAAATCATCCCGACACCATGCTTGATATGGTGTCAGGATGATTGAATCACATTATTTCTATTACTACACTGTAATATTTAATGAAATAGTTCAACTCACCATAATGCAGCGTGTTACTTGCCACCATTGCCTGTCATCAGATGCAACGTCTCACTTGCCACCATTGCCTGTCATCAGATGCAGCGTCTCACTTGCCACCATTGCCTGTCATCAGATGCAGCATCAGCGTGTCACTTGCCACCATTGCCTGCCACTTGTCACTATTGCCTGCCACTTGCCACCATTGCCTGTCACCAGATGCAGCCTGTCACTTGCCACCATTGCCTGACACTTGCCACCATTGTCTGTCACCAGATGCAGCCTATCACTTGCCACCGTTGCCTGCCACTTGCCACTATTGCCTGCCACAAAATGCAGCCTGTCACTTGCCACCATTGCTTGTCACCAGATGCAGTGTGTTACTTGCCACCATTGCCTGTCATCAGATGCAGCGTATCACTTGCCACCATTGCCTGTCATTGGATGCAGCATCAGCGTGTCACTTTCCACTATTGCCTGCCACTTGCCACCATTGCCTGTCACTTGCCACCATTGCCTGTCACCAGATGCAGCCTGTCACCTGCCACCATTGCCTGCCACTTGCCACCTTTGCATGGCATCAGATGCAGCCTGTCACTTGCCACCATTGCCTGTCACTTGCCACCATTGCCTGTCATCAGATGCAGCCTGTCACTTGCCACCATTGCCTGTCACCAGATGCAGCCTGTCACTTGCCACCATTGCCTGCCACTTGCCACCATTGCCTGTCAACAGATGCAGTGTGTTACTTGCCACCATTGCCTGCCACTTGCCACCACTGCCTGTCACCAGATGCAGCCTGTCACTTGCCACCATTGCCTGCCACTTGCAACCATTGCCTGTCACCAGATGCACCGTGTCACTTGCCACCATTGCCTGTCATCAGATGCAACCTGTCACTTGCCACCATTGCCTGCCACAAGATGCAGCGTGTTACTTGCCACCATTGCCTATCATCAGATGCAGTGTTAGCGTGTCACTTGCCACCATTGCCTGCCACTTGCCATCATTGCCTGTCACTTGCCACCATTTTCTTTCACCAGATGCAGCGTGTTACTCATAGCCTGGCTCTCTCTCCCTCCCTTTCAGCTGGGCATGTTGGGGGCTGCAGTTTCCCCCTAGGATTGCAATGGGCCAGCCAGTCCTCGGGACTACATGTCCCATGATCCTCTTTTTTCCTCCTTTTTGTTTGTTTTTTTCCCCTCACCAATGGGAGGAAACATAGCGGCTGGCTGCTATTCAAGCACCTCTTCTGAGAACAGCAGCATGAGGAGGAGAGGGAGGGGGAAATAAGAGCCTGCAACTGCTCTCTCTCCACACAGAGACACAGCCGCTCTGATCTCCTGTTCTGCTGCCCGCTGATAGGAGGGAAGGGGAATGGGCAGGAAACAGAGCCCTCTTCTTACAGCGGTGCCTCGAGCGTGGGGGGGGAGGAGGGAGGCAGCACAGTTTCTTCTCCTTGGACCCGCTCGCTGCACCTATCATTTGCCAGCGGGGAGAGCTAGTGGGATGGGGATCCGCGGCACCTGAGCTTTGGCGCCCCCCCTCTGCCTCAGCTCGTGGTGCCTGGGCACGGTGCACCCTGAGCACCCGCTCATGATCGGCCCCTGTTCTCAATTTTAAACCATTATTTAATTTTTACATTTTAGAAGGGGATGCCTCGAGAAACACTATTTTAGAGGAACCTTTTAGTTCAGTGGAACCCTGGTTGAGAAAGGATAAAAAGATAAACATGCAGTACAAGAATGTAAGAAGAATTATAGGAATGCAAGGAAGCAAAGAATTAGGGGTCTATATAAAGCATATCTAAAGCACCTTTAATATTTATAAAATACCACTGAGCCACTTTAATATGAAAATTTTAACCGAAAGCTTGACCACTGAGGCTTGTTACAGCGATTATGAGGAGTGGATGGGTAGGTTATCACCATTAAAGATGGATGAAATTTGCATATCACAGAAATTCTAAAATTAAAAGCAGATACCTGGACCTACTAGTAACACCTATGAAGTTTAATTGTGCTTTTATGCCCCAGTGGTGCTTGTAATAGTCCCATGCAGTCTCCAGCTTGCTGTTCCTCTAGTAGTTGCAAGATGGCCTATCAATTTAAGTTGTCTTTAATGTGAAATTTGTCACAACCAGTCATCAGTAATCATTTATGGTCGTGACTGTAGGATACTGTATGCCGCGGTTCTTTACAAAAGGCATACATATTATAAATCAAATACTCTTTTCTAGTGTTGGATAGAGAGGGGAAGAATTAAAGCTACAGTTTTCTTTTTAGGGTTTTTATTGAACAGGAACTTGGATAAGGAGCATAGGATACCCATACTGTAGAATTTGAGGACTACTGGGTTTGTGGCTGCTCTGTACAGATTGCAAGCTGTATTGCACAACTTTAAGATGCACTGTACTTTCCCTTGGTAGTCTAGTACAACTACTGGCTGTCTTGTATGGTTCCTGGCTACATTAAGCACTTTAATGGTATGACATGCTCATGGTTGTCTTGCACTGCTCCTGGCTGCACCAAGCACTGGCTTGCAAGATGAATCACTCCACAGTCACTTCTCTACTGTGTAGCAGGATCAAGTACTCGTTCAGTCCTAGAATAGTGGAGCTTCCTCACTCTTGTCCTCCTGGCTCTTATCCAGGCTCTGACTCAGGCTCTCTCTCTCTGGTAGACATCTTCCAAAAATAAGGATTCCTGAGGCTCTGTCTGTCTGCCCCTTGGTCATGCTGAACCCTGAAATTCTGTACCCTGGCTGCCAGGCCCCAGAATATGTATACGCGCTCCAGCCATCTACTGGGTACACCTCTCCGGGGATTGGTTGGAGACCCATACATATTCATGCTGCGTTTTCTGCTCCAACTATACTTCCAGAAGACAGGGGGATGTAGCAGAACAGCAGCCTGTGAGACACTAAACAGCACAAAGCAATTAACCCCTGCTCCTCTGCTTATAGAGCAGACAACTAAATGTGCCTACTCTAACCATGAGGGTGCTACACATGCATGTTTTTAATGCATGTTTTCATGAGCTTCCATTGAAATCAAGGAGCTCCATTAAAGCACCTAAAAAGCACTTGCAGTATTTCCCTTAATTCATGGCAGCTCTGTGCACAGGTGGGACCAGGCCCCATAGAAAAGAATGGGAATCCACGTGCTGTGCATTGTCTTGCATCAGGCAATGTGCAATAAAAACCCGACAGGGGTTGTTATCATTTCCTACTCTACTCAAAACTAAGCCCCCGTACACACGGTCGGAAACTCAGACGGAAAATGTTCGATCGGACCATATTGTCGGAAGATCCACCCTCCATCGGACATCGGAAAAAATTGAAATCCTGCTCTCAAATTTTCCGACAACAAAATCTGATCGGACATTTTCCGATCGTGTTTAGAGAATTTCCGATGGACAAAGTGCCACGCATGCTCAGATCAAATTATGAGACCAAAGCTATTGGCTACTAGCCTCTACGTAGTTCCGTCGTACGCAACGAACGTCACCACGTTCAGAATGATCGGATTTTCCAACAACTTTGTCCGACCATGTGTATGCAACACCAGTGTCGGACAAAATCTGTGGATTTTGTGGTCGGAATTTACGACCGTGTGTACGGGGGCTAAGAAAAAACATTTTGGCGAAATTTCGGCATATACACTTTAAACTTTAATGCTACATACACATGCAAAACTGCCTCCAATTTCTTTTGAAAATCCCCCTCTTTCAACCTATTATCAACTGTACTTCAGATGGGTGGGAAAATGGTCTTTTTGGGGGTGACACTGCAATTTAAAGTGAATTCATTTGTGAAAATAAATTGAAGTCCATTTTGTTCTAAGGCAGCTCATAACCAAACTGATACTTCTCTGGCATGTAGCCTATATGGAGTCTTTTGGCTCAACAGATCTTTTCTTACTTGACCTCTTGTACATGGTACGTTATTAAGTTTTACATCTGAGCCTTTAAATTATTAATAATGTTTCATATAAACCAACTTGTGGTTTTGGTTTATTGGCCCCTTTATATAGGTGTCATGTTTTTTACATATATCTACTAAGTCCATTTTGCGAAATAATCATTATCCACCTAAAATAAATAAATAAATACATTCGTCAGAAAGCGTTAAAAGGGGAGAGTGTCTTTTTTCATGCGTAGGTGACAAACACATTAGCTCCTTCCAGTCAGCCTGGCAGCAAGTCATCACTCAGTTTTGGCCTTGTTTATGATATCGTATAAATCTTTGGCGCCATCCCCAGTGCGAAGTAATAAACCATGACTCCTATTATTACAGTTAGTGAGAAGTAGGCTTTCCATTGTAGAGTAAAAACAAACCTTGTGTATATTAAGTGTGTTCAATAGCCCATAGGCACAGTCAGCGTCTGAAGGAGCTCACAAATGAGGTATACTGTGTCCTTCTTATTCATAAACACACAGATCAAATAACCACAAATGTGCCTGCTGTTTTTATTTACCCATGGGGCACAGGGCAAGGCCAATGTAACCAGTTCAATGACAAGTTGGACACTAAAACTCTAACAGGAATTTGTAGCAACCAGGCTGCATTCAGTTATGTACCACTAGGCAATAAATGTTTATCGTCAGAGTTCTATGTCCAACTGTGCATGAAGCAATGTCTGCACAAAATGCAGCCAATTTCAGCAATGCTGGCTCAAACTTGCCTGTTAAAGTGCATCTAAAGCCAAAACTTTTTAATTTGATTTTGGATAATGTGTGTGTAGTGCACCCCCTTAAGGGCCTGCAGATGAACAGGGATCCCCCACCCCACAAGTTTCCGTCTCAGACACAGTTTGGGGCAACTGGGTGTGGGGTGAAGTACTGGTTCGGCAGCAACTCCCGCCAGTTGCTATGGATAACTGCACTGGATTTAGGCACACAGTCACAAGTAGGCAAACACATAATTCCGTCTCCCCGGTTTTAACCCTCACAGTGGCCTTGAAAGCAAAGCATAGTCCTCTAGCTCGATAAACTTCAGACACTTGGGCAATGGCTGTGCAGGATGCCATGGGCAATATCCCAGGTGAGCCCCCAAATGTAGTGCACCCCCTTAAGGGCCGCAGATGGACTGGGATCCCCCACCCTGCACAGTCAGGCACACCAAAGTTTCACAGACACTGCAGAGTCAGAGAACAGTCTGTGACTTTGTTTTTTGTTGTTTATTGAGGGTAATAACTTGGGTAGGGATAGGAGGTTATGGGATGCTCATTAACTTCAACAACAAAACTTCAGGGACAACTCTTTCTAAATACAGTCTCTATATACAGCTCCACTTCTTCCAAATGGAAAATTTGCAAATTTGGGGTCTCTGAACCCAAAGGGTCCCGAAAATGACATTGCTGCAGATGGATACAGTTGACCGACTTTGGGGCCCCGTATCTCGGGGGCACTTAGTGCTAGGAAACCCAGTGGAACTAGCACCAAGTGGCCCTGGGATACAGGGCCCCAAATTCTGTTCGGAAAATATCAAGCACATTTCTGCAGCAGAGAATGACATTTTCCGAACCGACTTTGGGGCCCCGTATCTCGGGGCCATCTTTGGATATGTTGTAGTTCTAGTTCCACTTGATTTGTGAACCAAATTTGGGGTTCCTAGCACTAAATGGCCCCGAGATACGGGGCCCCAAAGTTGGTTCGGAAAATGTCATTCTCTGCTGCAGAAAATTGCTTGACTCAAGTATAAGCCGAGGGGGGCATTTTCAGCACACAAAAAAATGTGCTGAAAAACTCGGCTTATACTCGAGTATATACAGTATTAATATAGAATGTATTTTCCTTGCTAACGAACATTATGTTTAATCGAGTTGTTATGGGTAAATTTCTGCTTTAACATTGTGAATTGACAGGCTAGCATTATAATTGAGTTTATGGCAACCTTGGATGGATACCCGGGTAAATTGTTTCATGTTGTTAAACTAAAGCCTGAAAGTAAACATGTACAACCACAGTAGTGGTCAAAAAAATTATTTATTATATATATTTTTTTTTTTGTATAATTTGTCTTTTTTTTTTTTTTTGTAAGGCCACTCATGAGCCTATGAATGTTTACTTTTAGACTTTAGGTCTGCTTTTATACAAATCAGTCAGTATTTACCTCTGGCACATGCACAGTGAAAGGATTGTTCCCTGTTCTGTTGAAAAAGGGAGGCAATCATTCATTAAACACAAAGATTTACCAACAAAATGTAAAAACACTCCCAAGGGAAACAAACACTTCCAATGCTTATGAAAGTTTTTAAAGGGTAACTCCAACTTTGTGGGGAAAAAAATAAATAATGTAACTTATACAATTGCAACACAAGTCAAATTGTAATTGAATGTTAATAAAAAAGACCTTTCCTTTTTGATCTGTAGCACTGTAATTTTCTGTAAAATGCAATGCAATATGGCTACCTAGAGGTGTTCTATACACAGATGGTGTACAGAACATCCCCCAGAATTTTTTTTTCCTGCTTGTGTGATTGGCTCACTGATTTTCCCTAAAAGTCTGTACTAAGATACAAGTCAGATTTTGGGCATCCCCGCGAAAATCTTTTTATTTTTTGGTGAGATACTCCCAAAGGCATATCAAGTCTAAAGGTATACAGACCCTGCCACTTTCCACATTAGAACTCTGCAAGTGCAGCAGCTGATTAATAATTATAATATAACTCCCATTCACATTTTGCACATACAGATAAACAGCTATTTCTTTGGAGTTCAAAAGGTAGGAATCTGCAACAAAGTTTTTTTTTTTACATCCCTGCAATGTACAGTGATCACCCAGAGGGGAATGTTTTGTTTTTTTCTCAACAAAACTAGAGTTACTCTGTAAGCTTTCAATTATTTTTTCTTTTACAAAATTCACAATGCAACCAATGTCATAAAATAGCAGTTTCCAAGGAGATGGAATGGAAATTGCCCTGATCGAACCTGGCAGAAAAATACTATTACTTTCAAAGGAATCGTGTTATTGCCCAGTGTCAACTTTACAATCAACTGAATTCTGGTGGTCATTGAACTTGGGCATAGTAAATTGTTCATTTCTGAGCTGGCAATTTCTTGGGATTGTATGTGAGATTCCAGGTGAATGGAAAGGGGATATATTTGACTGAAAATTGTGTAGCACTACCCCTGAAAGGGCCGCTAGTTTTGTGATTTCTCTGCACACCTAAGGACACACCTCGCCCACCCAGCACTTACCGACACACCCTAAGGTATTTCAAAGAATTTTTTTAGGCCAAGCATAGCCTAAAAGATAAGAGGATTGGCAAGTGTACCTATACAAACAATCAATAAGAAAGAAAACGTTACTCTAATGCCACATACACACGACCGGACTTTCCTGCAAACTAGGTCCGACGGGATTAGTCCGTCGGACAATCTGATCGTGTGTGGGCTAATCCATTTGTTTTTCGGGAAAAATTCCCGGCGGACCTAGAAATAGAACATGTTTCAAATCTATCCGACGGACTCAATTCTGCCGGACTAAAATTGGGAAAAACTTTCGTCTGTGTGCTGGTCCGACGGACCAAATACGACGCAAGGGCAGCTATTGGCTACTGGCTATTTTTTTCCCGTTTACGTCACCACGTTCGAACAAACAGACTTTCGACCAGACTTAGTTCGTTCGTATGTTGCCAAGTCCATTTGTTTGGAAAAGTCAGTCGGAACTCCGCCGAAAGTCAATCGGGAAGACCGTTGGACCTAGTTTGCCAGAAAGTCCGGTCGTGTGTACGCGGCATAAGAGATATGGTTAAACACCTGCAGTATTTTGACTAACAGTAAGTAACAGAACTGAACTGCATTTACCTAGCATCAGTATTTAAAGACAGTCCTAACTTGCTATAAGTAGGCTTTCCATTGTAGAGTAAAAACAAACCTTGTGTATATTAAGTGTGTTCAATAGCCCATAGGCACAGTCATTGTATGAAAGAGTTTACAAATGAGGTATACTGTGTCCTTCTTATTCATAAACACACAGATCAAATAACCACAAATGTGCCTGCTGTTTTTATTTACCCATGGGGCACAGGGCAAGGCCAATGTAACCAGTTCAATGACAAGTTGGACACAAGAACTCTAAAGCCCCATACACACGGTCGGACTTTTTCATGGATTCTGTCCGATCGGACAATGTTGTTGAAAAATCAGACCGTGTGTATGCACCATCGGACAGTGTTCGTCGGTTTGTCCGACGGACAAAGTCTTATCTCCTGCTAGAAAGATTTGCCGTCAACCCGGTCCGATCACACAAAGTGCTACGCATGCTCAGATCACATTACAAGACCAAAGCTATTGGCTACTAGCCTCTACGTAGTCCCGTCGTAGGCAACAAACGTCACCACGTTCAGAATGATCGGATTTTCCGACAACTTTGTCCAACTTTGTCCAACTTTGTCCGACCGTGTGTACGCAAAACCAACATCGGACAAAGTACGACGGACATGATCCGACGGACCTGGTCCGCGGATTGTCCGACCGTGTGTATGGGGCTTTACAGGAATTTGTAGCAACCAGGCTACAATCAGTTATGTACCACTAGGCAATAAATGTTTATCGTCAAATAATCAGAGTTCTATGTCCAACTGTGCATGGAGCAATGTCTGCACAAAATGCAGCCAATTTCAGCAATGCTGGCTCAAACTTGCCTGTTAAGGGCCTGCAGATGAACAGGGATCCCCCACCCCACAAATGTCCGTCCCAGCCACAGTTCGGGGCAACTGGGTGTGGGGTGCAGTACTGGCTCGGCAGCAACTCCCGCCAGTTTCTATGGATAAGATTTAAATCTATGGACTAGATTTAGGCACACAGTCACAAGTAGGCAAAGCACATAATTCCGTCTCCCCGGTTTTAACCTCACAGTGGCCTTGAAAGCAAAGCACAGTCCTCTGGCTCGATAAACTCCAGATGCTATGGGCAATGGCTGTGCAGGATGCCATGGGCAATATCCCGGATGAGCCCCCAAATGTAGTGCACCCCCTTAAGGGCCGCAGATTTACTGGGATCCCCCACCCTGCACAGCCAGGCACACAAAAGTTTGGGTAGGGATAGGAGGTTATGGGATGCTCACTGACTTCAACAACAAAACTTCAAGGGGCAACTCTTTCTATATGCAGTCTCTATATACAGCTCCACTTCTTCCTCCAGCACTCACCTGCTTGCAGAACCCAGCTGGATCACTGTGAAGATCTGATAAGCTCTCAGTCAGATCTTTAAGCTTTGGCTCATTACAGGCAGGAACCCATAGCCCCTTGTATGTGTAGCAAAGAAATAGTGTCTAGCTTGTATCACTCCTGTGGCTACTGATCCCAGCACCACCTCTTCAGGCACTGCCAACCAAACCTCACTGCAGCTGCCCCTTTCACTAGCCCTCAAGGCTAACTTCTCCCCACAGTCCTCCAAACTGACACTCAACTGACTCTCAGGAGATCTCCCAGATGTGCTGACCTGCTTCTGCTGTCCTCTCTCCTTTCTCCCATGCCTCCAGGAAAGCCTTCCTCCATGTGATTTGGCAGGGTCCTTCCAGCAACCAAGCCCCCTGGCTCGAGGTTCCCCCCCCCCCAGACTAGGGGGCACCCTCAAGGGCCACCGACAGCTTCCTCAGCTCTCCATCTTCCACCCAACTGCTCCTGTTGACATGACTATTTATGAGGTGGCCTGCCCCCTGCCAGCCCTTTTGGTGGGGATTGGTTGAGGTCCTCATAAATATTCCAAACACTTCCTCCTAACCTCCACCCACTATGTCCAGAACATTCTCCAATGTCCAAGAAAACAGGGGGAGACACCAGAGAGGCTGCTAAGATGAGTCATCCAGCCCTGAGTCACTGAATCCTGTCCCAGATTAATAGCTCAGGCTTAGCCCTCAGCTAAAATAAATTTACCTACACTAACAGGTCTACACTAACAACCTACACCAATAACTCTGGCACACTAGAGGGTGCTACATGTGGAAATGTTAAAACCCCTGATATATTTTTTCATACAGTTTCCACTGGGGATATTCACCCTCTCTATGGCCTCTTTTACAAGAAAGGTCCGATCAGGTCTGCCTCTCTGTTTTTCAGGCAGACCAAATCAGACCCTCCATTCATTGTGTCCGTTTACACCCACCTACCTCCGATTCTATCCAGCAAGAACAAAGGGGGTCTGTCTGGTGTAAAAGGACAGCCAGCTAATTTACATCTGACTGCCCAAGAGCAGAGTGGGCTGTGTCCGTGTCCGCTCTTCATAAACTGAGCGGACACGGACCTGTGATCCGCCTGCTCTGCTTTGAATAGCAGGGAATCAGCGCACAGATCCCCTGCTGAGCAAACAGGAGTTAAGTCCGGCCCATGTGAAAGGGGCCTATTTGTCCTGGTGACTATTGTTAAATGTTAAATGATAGGAGATGCAAAACACCTGACTGGCGACCGCTCACTTTGGAGAGAATTTCTCTCACTTCCTGCTGTGTCTCTGGGCAGAAGTTGTCTTTCTGATTCCTTGGCTAGGCATGCAGTAATTAAAGAAACAAAATCTACAGAGCTTCATTGTGAGGTCAGTGACTCAAAAAGTTTCAAAACCAGCAGGCAGCCAGAAAAAATAGCATTTTTCGAAGGAGGCCAGCAATGGCAACCTTCATATTTCAGCACAAATTTCCTTTAAAGAAGATAAATGGGATTTTTATTTTCTGTGATCTTCAGAAGCCAAGCTAAATATGATCATACACGGCTCTTGTTCTGTCTGCTTCTCATGCGTGCACTTGCTAGTCTGTGCTCTGTCCCCTGATAAATATTACATATCCAGAGAATGGCATGTCTACCTAGCAGCAGTAATGTGTACTGAAAGCTCACGTAGGAGACAGGATTCTTTTCTCATTAATAATGTGCTTAGACTGTTCTTTGCTCTATCCAGGAGCAAGCCCCACACAA
The DNA here is from genome assembly GCA_028564925.1 of Lithobates sylvaticus. Taxonomy (NCBI): domain Eukaryota; kingdom Metazoa; phylum Chordata; class Amphibia; order Anura; family Ranidae; genus Lithobates; species Lithobates sylvaticus. The sequence continues at coordinate 153,324,160 of CM053035.1, read as the reverse complement.
AAGGATGTCTCACCCCCAGCGTGGGCACTTGGGGCCTCTTGACACATTGCCCTAAGACCTGTGAGAAGCAATGATGTCATCCATTATGTATTCCTGACCAATTTCCTGCTGAAAGTAAAAAAAATCAAAAAAAAAATCAATGTACTGGCGACCTTAAATAACCAGGGCTAATTGAGCAGGTTATCTTTCCTCCTTGGTTTTAACATATAAACAGAGGGATAGATAGATAGATACGATAGATAGATACAAGAAAGATGAAAAATACAGTTCTTCTGTTACCGCTGTATAGAAAAATGCATAATAAATTATATACAGTATATTGGTGCAGAATCTAGTACACAGCAGCTTTTTTTACCTGCCAATCCTGACAACACCATGATAGGAGAATGGAATCCCCTACACCCTAAATTAGAGTTGCACCAATACCACTTTTTTAAGACCGAGTACCGCTATTTTTCAAGTACTCGCCGATACTGATTACCGATACTTTTTTTAATGTCAAGTGACAGTTTTCAAAGCACAATACAGACAAAGGATATCTTCTTGATAGGTGGCACTGATAGGTGGCACTGACTGATGGGCACTGATTTGCAGCACTGATAGGTGAACTGACTGATGGACACTGATATGCGGCACTGATGGCTGGCACTTACTGATGGACACTGGTATGTGGCACTGATGGCTGGCACTTACTGATGGACACTGGTATGTGGCACTGATGGCTGGCACTGATGAATGGCACTTATGGGCACTGATGGGTGGCACTGGTATGTGACACTTACTGATGGGCACTGATTTGCAGCACTGATAGGTGGCACTTGTTGGTGGCACTTATGGGCAATGATAGGTGGAACTGTTTGGTAGGCAGCGGCACTGAAAATAATGCAGCACTAATAATTGCTGGCAGCTTGGCATGATAAAATAAAATTGATAAAAGAGTGATGAGTATACAAGAGCCCATCTTGATACACCATGCACTCGGCCTCAGTAAGCCTAGTCAGAATGCAGCAGATATGGGAATCATGTTACTACTCTTCGTCTCATGTGACCGTGCTGCTGCTTGGCAAATGGCCCACTCAGGCACCCAACACTGTCACCTGGGTTGGAGAGGCACCTCAGTTCTTTGTAAGCTCCAAACTGAGCAGTGGGATAGTGAAAAGAAGATCAGTATGTGGTGGTGGTGGGTCCATCAAAGTGAACCTGTTCTGTTGCCCTGTATGTGCACAGCTCAGGTTCATTTTAGGCCCTTGAGCCCCATTTCATGTGCTCATGTTGGGGGCCAGATAGTACTGGCCTATGTGTCTACAATTTTAAATTAAAGTCTTACTAAACCCAGCACCTGGTGAGACTACAGGGAGTGGCAGCTTTATGTACTGAATTATGTTTATTTATATAATTTTTTTATTTTTTTTGGTCCCACCTGGTAGAGCATTGTTTTTTTCATTTTTACTCAGCAGTTTATATTTACTAAAATAATTGCATGTTCTGTGTACTGTGGGAGACCCGATGTAGTGAATGCAGGTTCTGGGTTTAGTAACACTTTAACCACCCAAAAGGGGAAGTTCCGCATGTTCGCATCCCCCCCCCCCCCCCCAAATCTAAAAAGGACTGTCAAAGAAATAAACCTCTTTTACATCCAAGAAGTGTCTGTCACCCAATGACTTTTACCACCTTTGCACCCACTATGCCTCACAACCCACCACTTATTGAATGATGACAGTTATCTTAAGCCTTAAAGGTTTCCATTAGACTGGAAGAGGTCAGAGATTCTGATACATTTGTATAACCTAACCCTGCTTTTAACTTCTCTACCACTTTATCCCTGACCTTTCTGGTGTGTTCCTTGGCCTTTGTGATGCTGTTTGTTCACTAAGGTTCTCTAACAAACCTCTGAGAGCTTCACAGAACAGCTGTATTTATACCGAGATTGAATTACACACAGGTGGACTCTATTTACTAATTAGGTGACTTCTGAAGGCAATTGGTTCCACTCAATTTTAGTTAGAGGTATCAGAGAAAAGATGGCTGAATACAAATGCATGCCACGCTTTTCAGATATTTATTTGTTAAAATTTGGAAAACCATTAATCATTTTCCTTTTACTTCACAATTATGTGCCACTTTGTGTTGGTCTATCACATAAAATTCCAATAAAATACATTTACGTTTTTGGTTGTAACATGACAAAATGTTGAAAATTTACTTTAAAACTTTTTCAAGGCACTGTATGTGACAGAGCAACACTTTATACATATGATGGTTCATCTTGAAAAATGGGGTATTGAAGGAGTGTACATTGTGAGTTGCTGGTTGGATTATTTAGGGTAGGGTTGCACCGATACCGATACTAGTATCGGTATCAGTGACGATACCGAGTATTTGCCCAAGTACTTGTACTTGGGCAAATGTTCCCGATGCTTCACCTGATACCTTTGCATCCCGGAAGTCAGTGGGCGGAGTGGGTGGGAGAAGGCGCAGCGTGGGTCCTGGCACTTTTTGGGGGGAAGGGGGAGCGGGTACCTGGTTTAACCTGGTTTAACAGGGAGCTGCTCCCACTTCTGGGTAAGATCGCCACTCTGCGATCTATGACATTTCCGGCCCCTCCTCCTTCACACAGAGGTCCCAGAAGATGGCGGGACCATTCAGAAAGCACAGCACGACTCATGTATGCGCAGTAGGAGACAGGATGTAAAGCCACAAAGCTTCACTTCCTGTTTACCTTACTACAGATGCATACCTCATTTTTTGAGATGGGAATGAGGGACACCTACTACCAAACGTATGTAGGCATAGGACACGTCTTCTGCCACACCCCCTCAAAGGAGAATCAACCAAAAAAAAAAAAAAGGTTCATTAACTACTACAATACTGGGCACTTTCGCCCCCTTCCTTCCCAGACCAATTTATAGCTTTCAGCGCTCTCGCACTTTCAGTGACAATTGCGCGGTCATGCAATGCTGTAACCAAATGAATTTTTTATCATTTTGTTCGCACAAATAGAGCTTTAGTTTGGTGGTATTTGTTCACGACTCCGTTTTTTATTTTTTGCGATATAAGCGAAAACATAGCGGATATTTTGAAAAAAAAACAATATTTTCTCCTTTCTTTTTTAAAAGAAATCCAATAAAATCAAATTTTGTCATAAATTTAAGCCAAAATTTATTCTGCTACATGTTTTTTGTAAAAAAAAATCCGTTAAGTGTATAATAATTGGTTTGCGTGATCACGGACATATGTACGCAAATGATCATGTACAGATGTGTGCAGGTGATCACAGACATATGTGTGCAGATAATCATTGGCACATGTTATTTTACTGGGACATATGTGGGGGACATGTGTTTTTATTATTTGGGGACATGTGTGTTTTGGGGACATGTGTGTTTACACTGTGGGGACACTACACTGGTGATCAGTGAGTAAAAAGCTGTAAAAAAAACAGCTAATACTCACTGATCACCAGCCGGCTGCAGCGATCCGCTCTCCTCTCCTCACCAACGACTTCCATGTGAGGAGAGGAGAGCCGATTGCCTAGCAACCGGCTGTTTGCTTACATCACATGAAGGCTGTGATTCGACACAGCCGTCATGTGATCAGGAGGGCCAATCACAGAGCCCTCCTGCCGATCCGAGATGTCCGGGTGACACGAGCGCATCGGGATCGCGCCGCTGCGCGGGCACGCGCGGGCGCCCGCTACTTCTGAAGGACGTTCCGGAACATCCTATCAGAAGTAGACGGCTCCCACCCGGCCGTATATGTACAGTGGCCGGGTGGGAAGTAGTTAAATCCTTCAAGGGCTTTTTTTACCACTACTATTCCTTTGTATTGGCTTTTAAAATGTACAAATGCAGCCATTAGAATTTGGATGAAAGGTTTAGCACTGGGAAACACTTTTTCAAAGATAAAAAGTGCATTTTATATACAACTATATAGATCAGACCAAAATGAGGGACAATGAGGAGGAAAGAGGGACAGAGGGACATTGTTCTAAATCAAGGACAGTCCCTCGGAATCAGGGGGAGCTATGCAGATGCTGGCGTCTGCACCTGAAGCTGTTAGACGAATCGACTAGGGCTACCAACATCGTGGGATCCCTGGACAGGTAAGTGTCCTTATATTAAAAATCAGCAGCTACAGTCTGTAGCAGCTGACTTTGAATTTTTTTTTTTTTTTTGCATATTGGAACTCCGCTTTAAGGAACCTTGTTTCACCCAGTACAAATCTAAAGGGTTTCCTTTCTATTGGCACTAGCTGGAAAGCCCCAGGAAATAACAGTCCAGCTTGCCAAGCTGTGTCCTCAGTGGGAGGTAAGCTCCAGTGTGTTATAAAGAACAGTAACACCAGCAACTCCTGCACAGTAGAACAATGAGACTTTTATTGAGTCATGAATGGTAGGCTTGCCACGAACATTAAGTAGCTCTCCGCCTAGTGATACGGGGAGAACAGTAAGGTTATAAATGTGAGAACATAACCTGCTCTTTAACAGTGCTGCACCTGTGTGCTTAACCCAAGGCTTCTGGGCACCTGTTGTGCTGTGTGTTGGAATGTCAGCCCTGCTTTGTCACTGGATTTGCCAGTCCCCACCTGTGAGAAAAGCAAGCAAACACTGTGGGAACTCTCCACCCACTCGAATTGCTGCTGCACCACATTATCTTTAACCTGGGGCTTGGCCCGATGTCAAAAGTAAGCAAATTAACCCCTGCCATTCAAGAAAGACCAGCCGCGCGCAGCGGAACAGGACCTTCCAGTCGGAAAGAGTTAAGAGAAAGAATTGGATTGTTAACTGACATGATTTCTTCTTTACTGAACTGTCTGCCCTCAAGGGTTTACATTGAAGTTTTTTTTTTTTTTTTTACTCCTGCACGGGTCAGACAGACTGACTGGAAGATTTGTAAATGGAACTAGCTCCAGGGTGTTAAAGGCTTGTGTTCTGTTGCTTTGTTCAGGGGTGAATTCACATTTCTACTGTGACCCATTTGCTGTGCAAAAAAAAAAAAAAAATGGTCATGAGATGACTGTCACATGATCTTACCAGAGAAGGTCAGAAAAGGAAACAGCTGTATGTCCATGGCCACCCTGGGACTTTTCCAGGACCCACTGACTGACCTTCCTGGAATAATTGATTGGTGTTGGAGATATGGTTTCAAGGATGGACGGATATCTCTCTCCATCCATTTTCCTTTCTAGTAGATAAAGTGAAGGGCAATTTTTTACACCCCCTCCCATCCTACTTCCTTTATAAGCATAAATATATCGAAGTGTAGCACACCTCCTAAAGAGCCGCAAATAGACTGGGATCCCCCACCCTGCACAGCCAGGTACACCAAATTTTCACAGGCACTCCTGAGACAAAGAACAGTCCGTGGCTTTTTTTCTTGTTATTTATTGAGGGTAATAACTTGGGTAGGGATGGAAAGTTATGGGATGCCCACTTGACTTCAGCAACAACTTCAGGGACAACTCTTCCTATATACAGTCTCTATATACAGCTCCACTTCTTCCTTCAGCACTCACTTGCTTGCAGAACACAGCTGGAACACTAAATATCGGACAGTCAGTCAGATTAAAGCAATAGCCCATTACAGGCAGGAACTCAAGGCCTCTAAGTTGTGTTGCACAATGTCAGTGTCCAGCTTGCATCATTCCTGTCCAGCACCTAGGCCCGAGGTCACCCCAGACAAGGAGGCACCCTCAAGGGCCACAACAGCCTCCTGAGCACTACATATTTTACCCGACTGCCCTTCCTGGCATGGCTATTTATGAGGTGGCCTGCCCCCTTCCAGCCCTTTACTGGGGATTGGCTGAGGCCCTCATAAATATGCCAAGCATCTCCTTCTAACCTCCACCCACTATGTCTAGAACATTCTCCAATGTCCCAGAAAACAGAGGGAGGCACCAGAAAAGCTGCTAGGATGAGTCACTAAACCCTGACCCCGATTCAGAGCTCAGGCTTAGCCCTGAAATTAACTAAGTTTTAACAACAAACCTATCTAAATCTAGCACACTAGAGGGTGCTACACAAGCATGCATGTTTCTGAATATGCTTTTATTTATTTTGACAATCTAAACAAGCCTGCACATCCAACTGTCTTTGGATATCTAGGGCTGATGGTTGAATAGCAGTGGCCAGGGGTGACCACTGGCAAGTATCAGCAGATCCTTACCGGCGGTTGTAAACGCTGCCTACACACACCGATGTGCGAAAGGCTGTGGTTGTTAGATTTGTATTCTATACAAAGCTATGGATGTTGTTTACATTTAGCCAGTCTGAGCAGCTACATGCAAATAGAGCCTCCAGTTAACCCTGGACATGGCCAGTGTGCATGCAGGTTTAAGGCTTCTACAGTGCTTTGGCTGCAAACAAACAGGCCACAGATCATCAGGCCGCTGCGTCCATAGGTAGCTCTTAGCCATCTCTAAATGCAGCAAACTATTCGCTACTATCCGTTCTTCTGAATGTAGCCTAAAGCTAGCTATACATGGCTAGATTTATCTAATTTACCCCGCAGGCTTGCTGTTTCTCATATACAGACAAATCAGTACTAAGATGTTCCCTTCGGCTGCCCATCAAAGATGTTTGAATCTAATTGGTGATACAGCAGGCAGAAGGAGATAAAGTTACCATGTATGTTCAGACAATGAAAAGCTTAGGACCACTGTTGGGTTTTTACTGCTAGATGGGGCTCAGTTAGGCCCCTTTCACACTGGGGCGGTTTTCAGGCGGTACAGCGCTAAAAATAGCGCCTGTATACCGCCTGAAAAAACCGGCCCCATTCACTCCAGTGTGAAAGCTGGAGGGCTTTCACACTGGAGCGGTGCGCTAGCAGGACCGCAACAAAAGTCCTGCTAGCAGCATCTTTGGAGCGGTGAAGGAGCGGTGTGTTCACCGCTCCTTCCCATTGAAATCAATGGGAAACCGCGGGGATACCGCCCGCAAACCGCCGCTGCAGCGGCGCTTTGCGGAGGTTTTTAACCCTTATGCGGCCGCTAGCGGGGGTTAAAACCACCCCGCTAGCGGCCGCATACCGCGGGTAAAACGATGGTAAAGCAGCGCTAAATATAGCGCTGCTTTACCGTCGCCGCCCCGCACCGCCCCAGTGTGAAGCCAGCCTTAGAGAGATTTTCCCTTGTTTACTTTCCCAATGATATCGACTGCACTGGACAGGAAGTGTGGGAAACTCTGCACCATCGAGCAATAAAAAAAATTTCAGTAGAAGAGGGGAAAACTGGAACCCCTATCAACTTTTTATAGCTGTCTGTGTCCCTGTTACACTTCCCGTCTGTTGAAACTGTTGTCATTGTGACTATAAGAAGAAATTATTATTATACAGGATTTATATAGCGCCAGCAGTTTGCATTTACAATCTAGAAGGGAGGGTCAAGTGAAAACAAAAGGTAATAACTGTGAGGGGATGATTAGATGGACAAAATTAAAATACAGTTGTTAGGTGTGGGTAGTATAGAAGCTAATAGAGTAGGAGATAGACAGACAGATTGGGGTAAGGAGTTCCATAGGCATGGAGAGTATCTGGAAAAGTCCTGGAGACGAGCATGGGAGGAGGTGATAAGAGAGCAGGAGGTCTTGAGAAGAATGAAGAGAACGATTAGGTTGGTATTTTGAGACTAGGTCAGTGATGTAGCTGGGGGCAGAGTTGTGGATTGCTTTGTAGGTAGATGTTAGTATTTTGAATTTAATTTGTTGGGTGAGCGGAAGCCAGTGGAGGGATTGACAGAGAGGAGTGGCAGAGACAGAGCAGTTGGTAAGGTGGATGAGTCTGGCAGCAGCATTCATGATGGACTGAAGGGGGGTTAGAGTATGCAGAGGTAGGCCAATGAGGAGGGAGTTGCAGTAATCGAGGCGGGAGATGACCAGGGAGTAAATTAAGAGCTTTGTTGTGTCATTGGTTAGAAAGGAGCGTATTTTGGAGATGTTCCTGAGGTTGAGGCGGCAAGATTTGGCCAGTGATTGGACATGGTGCTTAAAGTAGAGTTCAGAGTCCAGGACTACTCCTAGTACCTTGGCATGTGGGGATGGGCTGATAGTTGTGCCATCAATTTTGACAGAGAGATCAGGGGAAGAGGCACGTGGGGGAGAAAAAATTATAAGTTCAGTTTTGGATAGATTAAGTTTGAGGAAGTGGTGTGACATCCAGACTGATATTCTGATCTGATATCTGATATCTGATAGTAAAATAGTGATACGTGAGGAGACTGAAGGAGTGAGTTGAGAGGTAGAGAAATAGATTTGAGTGTCGTCAGTGTAGAGATGGTATTGGAAACCATGGGAGGCTATCAGCTGACCCAGGGAGGAGGTGTAGATTGAAAATAGGAAAGGTCCAAGAACAGAACCTTGGGGGACCCCAACAGAGAAAAGAAGAGGAGAGGAGGCAGTATAATTGTAGGCAAAGCTAAAGGTGTGGTTAAATAAGTAGGTAGAAAACCAGTGAAGAGTACAGTCACGGAGACCAATGGCATGGAGTTTTTTGAGGAGGAGGGAGTGGTTAACCGTATGGAAGGCATCAGAGAGGTCCAGAAGTAGGAGTACAGAGTAGTGTCCCTTAGTTTTGGCCATTAGTAGATCGTTTGTTAGTTTTAGGAGAGCAGTTTCTGTGGAATGTTGAGAACGAAATCCAGACTGAAGGGGATCAAGAAGGCTATTATCAGCATGATGGACTGTAGACTAGACGTTCAAGGAGTTTGGATAAAAAGGGGAGCAAGGAGATGGGGCGTAGGTTGTTAAGACTGGATAGGTCCAGTGAGGGTTTTTTAAGTATGGGGCAGACAAGTGCATGTTTTAAGGAATTGGGGAAGATGCCAGAAGAGAGGGAGAGATTGAAGATGTGGGTTAGAGAGTGTAGAATAGAGCTAGAGGGTCACTGTAGCATTTGTGAGGGAACAGGATCCAGAGGGCAGGTGGTAAGATGGACGTTCGCAAGTAATTTAGCAACCTCTTCTATAGTGGTGGGGTTGAAAGAGGGAAGTAATGATTGTACCTGTGGACATGAGGTGTAAGGCATGGAGAAATGACAGTAAACACAGGCAGGGATAATAATTCCTCCCTACACTATCCAAGACTAAAGCGGCCCATACATTAGTCATTTTTTTTATTCAAACAGCGGGTGGAACAAAAATAGTACTTGATTCCCCCATCCACACACTCGATGTGGATGGGGGAATCATCCCTGCTTAGCTATTGTATTCTTACAGCGGAGAGACTTCCTCGTCCTCAAAATACACTGATTAGCGCTGCCGACTTTTACACGCTGTTGGAACTGTGAGTGTTCCCGGTTAAGCTGCCTTCCCACTGGGTTATTTGTGAACTGTCTTTGCATTATTTCAATACCATTTATTTTATTGCACTGGGACTGAGTCTGTTACCCCGCGACACCATGCTGCATGCCATGTTCATATTCTGTACATTATATATAAATGATATAGTTACTTTTTACCTGTGTCTAACCTCAATTTGGGTAATGAAAATTCAGGAGTATACTTGTTTGCAGTTGGGCCAGGGGAAAGTGACATTGCAGGCTCATTACACTAAGCCCTACAATGTGATCCTTTAATTTGTTAATTGGGACATTTGCAAATTTTTTTGGTATATGGTATTGCTTGTTATGGTGATCATGGTTGTCAACCATGCTGGCTGGTTCAGGATCATAAGTGTAGCTGTCAGTTATTGTGCAGTCTCATATCTAGGTGTGTGCACAGGTGCTCACTGCTCACTCCTAACTCTAAAATGAAGCATAGATCAATGTTCACACTATGTTCGAGAATGTTAATCTGTAGATTGTGGTCATCAATGTAATCTGCATGTTAGTTTCAAGTCTTAGAAAGTACTGAGGCCACTGGATCGTGATGACAGCCAGGGGTTAGTATTATCACATGAAGAGGTCAAGGAAAGCAAACCTCAGTACTTCTTCACTATGGATTTCCTTTTAGTAAAAATCTAATGCCGCATACACACAACCGGACTTTCTGGCAAACTAGGTCTGTTTGTCCGTAAAGTCCATCGGAACTCTGCCGAAAGTCCATCGGGAAGACCGTCAGACCTAGTTTGCCGGAAAGTCCGGGCGTGTGTACGCGGCATAAGTGTGACATTTGTAAATCTCTAGTCATTTTTTTTTTTTTTGTTTCTTTTTTAATAACATTTTAGTTGAATGATTTATATTACACAGCACAGGAAATGTCTCTAGATTACAGATACTATCGGAAATGAGACAATGATACTACTAGTGTCCCTGGCAGGCAGGCACTGGGATCTCAGCAGCAGAATGATCTCTCTGAACATGGCGTAGTTACAGTTTAAACTGTTTCTGGGTTCCAGATGACTTGCCAGATGATGGAAATGGCACAGCTTCTAACATCTTGGCTCTTGCTTCTCCAGATTGGAAATTGAATTCATTAGTTTGTGTGAGATTTGACTCTTCTTAGGGTCTGTAGCATACTGCAGAGACCCCTTTGGCAAGCGACCTAATATTCTTGGCAAGAATACTGATAACTGCAGTAAGAATAATGGTACCACATTCCTAGCTTAGAAATTCTGTATTGTGTAGTTTTACTGCCATTACGGTGGTGAACTATGACCTAGTAAAACAATATAAGAGGGCCTGCTTATAGATGGGCAGATTGCTGGCCAAGAGCAGGCAGTGAGAAATCTGCCCATCAATGCCAAAACTGCCAGACTCGCTGAGACTTTTCTGCTTGGTTCAAGGGATACTAAACACAGGAGCCCACACACTAAGTTATTTCCTTTTCTATAGAGAAAGGGAACAGTTGTTCATCAGATATAAAGACTTTCCGTGTGTTGGGAAACGCAGTAACAAACTGTCCCAACAGCACTGTGCAATGCAATTAAGTATGATTGGGTCAGAGTGCTTCCCCTCCCTCTTACACTCGTAATTCTGCTTTGCAGGGGACCACAGGAGGCTAATATCAGAACAGATTCAGTTTTTTATTATTTTATTTTTTTATTTATTACAGGTACTTAAATAGCGCCATCAATTTATGCAGCGCTTTACATATTTATTATACATTCACATCAGTGCCTGCCCTCAAGGAGCTTACAATCTAAGGTCCCTAACTCACATTCATTCATACATACACATACTAGGGCCAATTTAGACAGGCGCCAATTAACCTACCAGTATTTCTTTAGCATGTGGGAGGAAACTGGAGTAAACCCACACAGACACAGGGAGAACATGCAAACTCCAGTTATGATATTTATATGTATGAATGCATTAAGTATTTTTTTTAGTTTGTAGCTGGATTAAAGTAACTGTGTGTTGCCCCTCTCTGCAATAATGAAATTAAACCACAGGCTGAAAATTGTGCAGATTCCAACACTTCTGGGATTGTCGTATTCCTGGTCCCCTGGTAATCCTACCATGAAGGTCCTTGTTCAGCTCCTGCCTGTTATAGAGCGTAAACCTTCTGTCCAACTCCAAGTTGTGTCACCTACATTCTATCCCGAAGGAGACTACGAGCAGCCTTGCCAACACTCATTAAGGTCTGCAACACCAAGATGTAAAAATGAATAAAAAAAAAAAAAAGCTAAAAACAAGTGTTTTAAAGAAAACAATAGAAATAAAGTGAGAACAAAATCTATATATTGTAAATACCTACCTCTCTTAGTGCTTGTGCCACTGGACACTCTTCCATTGATGAGAAACCCTCTGTTGAAGTCTGTGCAAAAACTGACACTTCCCAGATGGTCAATCTTCTGTGTCCCTCACCGCACTCAGTGATACCTTATGGCAGCCCTATGTGTCATTTCTGAGTACTATAATATCAGAAGGGCCAGCAAAATTAATCACAGCATACAACAGGGAACCAGGAAATCAATATTCCTGGAAATGTTGGATTCTCCTGTATCTTCTGCCAGTAGTTTCCCTTACATACTGCAAAGATAGTTTTTTTTTTTTTTTTCGTTTTTCGTTTTTTTTTCGGTGTTCGTTTTCGTACGAATGAACGAATCGTTCGAATCGTATGAATCCGAATAACGAATCATTCGAATCGAACGAATGAATCGTTATGAATACGAACACCGATGACTTACGAATGTACGAGTCGTTACGAATCCGAACACCGACGACTTAGGTTACTTTACAGGTCACATATTAATATAAAATTTTTTTAACAACAGAGTTGCTTTAAAATGTTTGTATAACCAAAACCTTTTTTGTTATTTTAAATTCTTATCAAACCCAGCACCCTGCATTCCCTATATTTGGTCCCATAGTACACAAAACATGGAAATGTAAATATAAACTGCTAAATACCCTTTTTTCATCAGCAGTATATAGCAGTCTTGTGACTTCTGTCTGGTTAAAGCTTGTAGGAGGAGTTTTCATTCTGCTCTGACTGTCCTATGAGGCTACAGGACCCCTGACCCTCTGTCTGGACAGTGCTGATTGGCTCTGTGCTGATCACATGCACTCTCCCAAGAAAAAAAATCTCTCTAGCAATACACACCAATCTGAGCATTTGCAACTTGTCCCCTAGTCTCTGTTCTATCAGGAGATGAATTGGGGACGGTGGAGGAGGAGGAGGAACAGAGGAAACAGGATCAAACAGCCTTTTTACACAATGCAGAGGATTAACCCCTTATGTTCCACAGTGAGTATAACAAGCATGCTTTACTGCATATACAGACTGATTTTACTGTTGTTGGTTTAATAGCACTTAGACATAATTATTACATAATATTTTATTATTATACAGGATTTATATAGCAGCAACACTTTACAAAGTTAAGGTAAACAGTACAGTTTTGATACAAGAGAGACCAGAGGGCCCTGCTCATGGGAGTTTACAATCTATAAGGAGCTATCAGGTTATTTTTTGCTGTCTGCGTCTTGCTGTTGAGACTTCCCTTCACTTCCTGTCTTGGAAATGCAGCAGGAAGGAAGAGGAGAGCTCCAAAAAATTAGGGGGATTCAGCTCTTTGCTAGCAGTCACTAGAACATTTGTCCCCATTGAAAGATTTACCCCTCACCTCTACACTAAAATCTAGGATTCCCCCTTAATTTCTTGTAGACAACAGTCACCCAAATAGAGAGTTGAATCTACCCAATGGGAACACAGACTGCAATAAAAACTTGACAAAGTTTTTTAACTTTAAAATTGTCTGACTTGGGCCCTGCAATTGGTTTTCCGCTTTCCCGATAAAAGTGAAAAAATAAATTTGCTTAATAGAAATCAGAAGACAAAGGGAATAAATGTGAGATGTGAAGAAATATAGCATAAATCTGACTACTTTTTGTACCCTCCACCTTTCTATAATCCCCAAGAGTTGTTTTTTCTTCTTTCTCCCGGGAGCCCAGCACACCCAACCCACCCCATTACCACGAATAGCTAAAATAAATGAGCTTTTTGGCCGTGTCATGAACACACCAGCACGGAAGGAATGGAAGTTACCTAGAAGAGGAACGTCTGTGACTAATGTGAATCAAGTTACATATAACAACAATGACTTTAAAACATTATCCACATTCGTCATATGAATTCCAAACAAGTTTGCCAGCCAGCTCGAACCATTTGATTTTAATTGACTTTGTGAGTTCCCTTTGGCTTTTTTTTTTTTTCTTCCTTTTTTTTCTTTCAGCTTTTTATAAGTACCCACTTCTGTGCATTGAGAAGTTTGCACTTGCTTGCAGCTGAATAAATAACTATTCGGTTCTCCGGAGACGCATATTGATTTTCCACAATCCTTTATGTGAACCTTCCCAAAGCCACTCAAGGTACTGAGACTACAAACCGCTTTGGAAGTGGGAATTTTTCCTTTAAATTATGGGACTGACTTAACCCTTCCCAAACAGCTAGGGTCACAAAGTGCACAGCTACAGTGTTTTCTGTCTGACGTTGTGATTTTTCTTCTAAGCTCAGTGATTTGCTTTACATATACATTATTAAAACAACCACTTTGTTATATTAAAAAAAAAAAAACATAGCTAAAGCCAAAAACAAAAAAGTATATGCTTGCTTCAGCTTACCAGTCTTAAGTGGGGTACACACTATAAGAAAATTGGGCAAACGTTTATCTGATTTTCATCGTTTCACAGCAAATTGGAACCAATGAACAAAAATTTGTCCAAAATTTCTCGTACGACAAAGGCTTTTTTTTATTTATTTTTATTTATTGTTTCTAATCATGTGCAGTCTTTCTTTTCTGATTTTCTTATAGTGTGTACAAGCCTTAAGATATAATAGCTGCAATCATTTCTTTTATTCAGCCTTTTATTTTAACCTGGTGATCATTCCTGTCCAAGTATGACAATGCTAATGCTGGCCATACATGAACCCAGCGGGTTGAACAAGGAAAGCTAACCCGATTCCCCCATTCACACATTCAACGTGGATGCTGGAATCCTCTCTTCTGTGTCATTGTATTCTGACAGTAAAGAGACACCCCCACCATCAGAATGCACAGATCAGCGCCACAGCCTATTGCAGCTTAACAATTCTTGGATGTGGTCGCTGCATAATTTTATTATTTTTTTAGCCTTTTTTTCTTTATTTTCACCTGGTGATCCATCCAGTAAGTTTGTTATTTAACCAAATATACAGACCAAGTTTGTCCAGACAAAGTAGCTATTGGAAATTAGAGGGTTGAGTCAAACCATTTAACATTGATAGGGGTGCTTGCAATGGTCAGCAGTTATTCATTTGTGAAACCTTTATCCCAAATAGAAAAAAAAATGTTTGCTGTGACTGCTTAGAAAGTGTTAGCTGGAGTTCAGCTTTAATTTGTCAGTCAAGTCCATCTAAATCTTCTAGTCTAAAGGGCCATACACATGGGCCGAATATTGGGCGGCATCAGCCGGTTCATTAGAAACCGGACGACATTCAGCCTGTGTGTACGGCAGTCGGTCCGACAGAAGCCGGGTTGAAGGGGCATGACCAAAAATGGTCTGTCAATTAACATCCGATGTGTTCTGGTAGGGGGAGATTCCTGTACTTACATTGCATAGTTAGTGCAGCAGCTCCTCCCAAGCTCTTTAGTTTTTTGTCGTTCAGCACACTGGGTTAAACCCCTTATTTTGGGGTAGTAGTGTGCATTGTGATTGATGATGGATTTACTTCAGGGGAAATTTTTTATTTTTTTTTTAATAAAAGAATTGTCAAAAACTGCCTATTGTCATTTTTTACACTACACTTTTTTTTTGGTGAATGAGTAGAGTAGGGGTACTATGTACCCCTACTCATTCACATAGAAGGGAGCCGGGATCTGGAGGCACCCTTGTTAAAGGGGGCTTCTGGATTCCGATAAGCCCCCCGCTGGCTCACCCCCACAACCACCAGCCAAGGTTGTTGGGAAGAGGCCCTTGTCCCCATCACGGAACGTGATGACGTTCGTTTGTTACGACGGGACTACGTTCAGGCTAGTAGCCGATAGCTTTGGTCTCGTAATTTTATCTGAGCATGCGTGGCACTTTGTCTGATCGGAATTCTCTACAAACGATCGGACAAAGTCCGATCGGATTTTGTAATCGGAAAATTTGAGATCCTGCTCTCAAATTTTTTCCGTCTGAATTTCAGACGGAAAAAGTCCAACAGAGCCCACACACGATCGGATTTTCCGACAATATAATCCGATCGGACCTTTTCCTTCGGATTTTCTGACCGTGTGTACAGGGCGGAGAGAGAGAGGAATTGTGTTACTGCCCAGATCACCAGGTGAAATAAAAAGGGAAAAAGCCTAAAAAAACAATTGCAGCCACCGCATCCAAGGATTTGTAAGCTGCAATATATTACATTTTTGTTTTTGGGTTTAATACTGTTTTAGGTTCTTATTTGATAGACAGTACAATCTAGTGAAATTCTATATAAAACTAAGGCAAGGGACAAAAATCGGAATATCCAGTTCAACAAAGATAAAATCTAGATTTTGCTGAGAAGTGACATATATGGAGAACAGAGTTATAGAGAATGTGAAGCCTGATGATAACATAATTGCTGCAATTTGAAATATGCTGCACCCCAAGATAGAGAGGGTCTAGTTAGCTTATTAGGCCTGACAAGATACTTAGCTATAACTGTATTGCCCTTGAAATATCTCTGACCTATAAAATGTACTCTGTAGCAATGAGAGCCACAGTAGGACAAAGCTCTGAATCTGCAGAAAACCAGCAACTGCGTTCAGGTGTTTTAAGAACTGGAAATAAAAACAGATATAGTTAGGAATTGAATATGGATGCAAGAAATATTTGTTGACAATTTTTTTTTCTGGCCTGCAACAATCTAATGTCTGTGGGACACAGGCATTATAGGCATAATAGGCATAATAGCAGGCGTCACTAAATGACAGACCGCGGTCCAGACCAGGACCGAATGAATGTCCTATTCGGACCACGCTGTGCCACCTAGCAGGCTGATGTCCCTCCTGGATGATTTCCTCATTCCCTCACCGCAGCAATAGGTTTCATCCTTATAGCAAGCAGAGGGCAGGAGGCGCGGCATGGCTGGATGTAGGGCGTGAGCTGCATAACTTTTTAAGTAAACATGCCATTGATTTTCTGCGGTCCTAGCAACAAGTCACCTTGTTAACGTGAAAAGTTATACAGCTCTCACACTCCATCTAGCTATGTCACGCCTCCTGCCCTCTGCTTGCTGTAAGGATTCTAAAGGTTGGGCAAGGGCTGTGATCGGAAAAAGAAAATGTTAAGAAGAGGGCATTCATATAAAGTGGGCTGGGATAAAAATAAAGATGTGGGGTGCTGTTATGGAAAGTCAGGACTAATATGTGAAGGGAGCTGTGGTGTAAAGAGGGGGCTGTGATGTGAAAGGGGGGACAAAAAACTGTTGCGGGGGAGTGTCTGTCATGTACAGATGTGATGTAAGAGGGGGGGGTGACTGATGTGAAGGGGGTGAAGACACAGTAGGGGGGCTGTGAGGTAAGGGGAGTGACTGTGATGTGAAGGGGGGCTGAATAAATTATGTAAAGAGAGGGTGTAAAGGGGGGCATTATGGTGTAAAGGGGGAACTGCAATGTAAAAGGCCCTTTTTAGTGCAAAGTGGGTGACTGCAATGTAAAAGGGGGGGAAGTAGTGATGTAAAAGGGGGCACTGTGGTGTAAAGGGAGGAGGACCGTGATGTAAAAAGAGGCACTGTGGTATAAGGGGGGGGGGGGGTCTGCAATATAAAAGGGGAGATATGGTGTAAAGGGGGAGGGGGACTGTGATGCAAAAAGGAGGAATAGGGGCAACTGCAATGTAACAGAAAGCGCTGTGGTATAAAAGGGGGGGACTGCAATCTAAAAGGGGGCATTGTGGTGTAAAGAGGGGAGCTGTGAGATAAAGGGGAGGACTGATGCCACTGATGTAATTGGGGAATTGTACTGATCTGAGGGATCACACAAACATGAGATTCAGACCTCTGCTGGAAGAAAATGTTATTAACCGGACCTTCCTGGCTTTTAATTCAATACCCCTGCATTATAGCATAAAATCCAAGAGAAGTGCTCAGTCCCTATATCCCAATCAAACAAACAGCAGGCCTCCGGACTCCAAGCTTCTGTCAGCTTGCTCCCAATAGCATATTAGTAATAGCTAGTCTGCATAATGGAAAGTTCCAATATAAAAAAAAGTCATACATCTTATTGATAACATAGGGCTTTAAACACAACCCTGCAGGAAAAATTGGCATCATTCAGCCTAGACAGCCTCAGTCATAGCTACCTTTTTTATATTGGAGCCTTCTGTGATACGGACTATCTATTACGAATATCTTATAGGCATTATAAACCTTTCTATGTATACCTTGTGTTCTTCACCTGCATTGGATGTGCATTGATTATGTACTTTCATTGTGTCCTTTGTCCCCCTGTACGCAGAGCCTAAGGTAGAGTAAATCCTCATGTTCCATATCAGGAGTTTCTGTTTGTGTACAAACATGAGGCATGTGGCATGACACTGCACAGGTTAATGCATGACCTCTGTCTGTAGTCTAAGAACTGACACTTCCTGGAAAGAAACTACATATCCCACAGTCCCTTAGTCTCTCAGTCTATTGGTCTGCAGGTGATAGTTAAATAGTAATTAGATCTGAGACAGACACAAGTAGGCAGAGCAATTAACAGAGAGAACACCGTGCTGTCTTTCATCACATAGCACTCTCACATTTGTGATGGAAGTTTTGAGGCATTATTCGGATGCTGTGTGACCACCAGGAAGAAGAAGTTGCCTGGAACTTTGGCAAATAGGGACAAGCTAGATGAATTATTATATTAACATGAGGGAATTAATCAGCCATGACACTTCAAACTGCAGCCACAATATGTGAGCCCATCATTACAGGGTAATGCAAACAAACAACACAGGGTATATAACTACATTATAGCTAGATAAAACAAAAAAGAAAGACAATTGTAGAAGGAGGGACACCTCAGGCAGACTGGGATCTGTAGAGCACTATGTGTGCTTCATCAGAAAGTGAGCAGGGTTAAATTGGGCATGGCTTAATACAATCTGGGCCTACTTGCATTCCTTATATTTACAAAATACTACTTAATTATAGTGGCAGAAATTAGAGCCTTCATAAAACGTAAGCTGAATATTTAAATAAATTGCTCATAGAAGATGGAAAACTCCTCTATTTCTATCATAAACACCACTTGCATGGAAAACACTCAGATGCCGAGTGGTGCCTGGCATGCAGCGATAGTCCCAGGTGTCTTCTCTACTGTGTCATGTGACAGAGACAAGGAGGAGAATCAGGGTCTTCCTCCACTCTTAGTTGTGCTGTATCTGGGTTCTGAATTTTGCAGGTGACAGGACTGCAGGGACACCTACATACTGTCACAGTGCGGGCGTTGCTAGCCTAGGGCTTGTGTGCTCTTTCCAGCACTTAGCTGTGGGACACATCCAACATCGTTCACTGGCTTTCCTTCCTTGGACCACGTTTGGAAGTCCTGAACATCTTCAACTCTTCTGGGAAGGCTGTCCACAAGGTTTAGGAGTGTGTCTATGGGAATGTTTATATAAATGTGAAAAATCTTTCCGTGCTATCCCTGAGTATAAACCACCTATTACTCAACTCTATCTACTATAGGAAGCAGCTAACACTACTACGCATCCAACCACCTGTACAAAATGCAATAAATATATATATATAGTCACAACAAAAAGTGCAGCGCTCTACTTCAATATAGTGCATTCAAATTATAGTGCATAAATAAAAATCTGAGAACATGTGTAAGAATCATCTATATATAATATATTTATAATATATATAGATGATTCGTACACTGTTTTCAGATTTTATTTTTAATTGAAAGGAGATCTTTACATTGCTATCCACTGGGTCCTCAACAGGAGGACTAGATTCAATGGCCAAATCAATCAGATCTTGCAAACCAAAAACATTTGGGGAGAGGGAGGAGACTCATCCATCAGAGAAGCGTCTAACGAATCCTCCATAGTATCCCCCGACTCATGAAAATAATGTCTCCTTAAGGTCAATTCACGTGCAAATTTATTTACATCCACTAAAGTTCTGAATAAATCAAAATGTTTAGTTGGACAAAAGTTTAATCCTTTACATAGAAGCGATGTTTCAGAATCATTCATGGTTCTATGTGATAAATTCAAGACAATAATCTTTAACGTTTCGCTTGACCTCGTAGCAAATAACGGCTGTTCATTGCACCGTTTGTGCTTCCTTCCTCCTCATCTAGTTTTCCTACTTTTTTTATTTTTATTTTTGTTGAACTTGCGAGGGTTTCTGCTGGTATTTACACTTTGGCCATATACTGGACGATCCCCGCTGGTCGGCAGATCGGCGGGTTCTGGAGATGAATCAGGTGCTGTGATAGCCAGGGTAACATTGACTGGCTCATTCTCCGGATCAGAGAAGCTAACGCGCTTCTTTGTGGATGATTTCCGTTGTCGACCAGAAACAAAGGAAGGTTTTCTCCAGGTATAAACATTTGAACTCTCAAAGTCGATACGGTCTCTTGTAATTTTTTCTTTTTTATTAGCAATGATATTTCTTTCCAACCTATCCAGTCTTTTGTTGAGGCAGTTATCCAATTAAAAAAAATAGCCTGTAAAACCGTAAGGTCTTTCTGGATGACAGATATTTCACTTTGTAGTTGTTCAAGCTCTTTATTCTTAGAGGTTATAATAATTTCCATTAATTTGAAAGAGCAAGATGACAAAGTGTCTGTCCATTCCTTTTTGAGATTCTCATCGAATAAATCGAATGTTGGAAATTTCTTTACTCTAAGTCAGTGATTCTCAACCAGGGTTCCGTGGAACCCTAGGGTTCCTCCAGAGGTTGCTAGGGGTTCCTTCAGCATTGGGCCATTTCTGCCTCTCGGATAAGTTCCCACTGACACCATTGATATTTTTAGCTATCTGTAAGGAGGTAATTCTTCCCAATGACCATCACACCAATGATGTTGTAGATTTCTAATTTTTAGCAGGGGTTCCCCGAGACTGGAGAACTATTTCAAGGGTTCCTCTGTGTTGAAAAGGTTGAGAAAGGCTGCTCTAAGTCCTCGCGGGATCTGTTTTAAGGTAAGATATTCCATCAGTGAGCTCACATCCCAATACGATTTAATCTCTTTTACCATCAGATGCTCCAACCTTCGAAAAGATAATTTCAAAGTAATGTCATCTTTATCCCCAGATTGTAACTTGTATGTATGTTGATTAGGACAGAGGGGATTGTCTGATGGGGCTGTGAGGGTCCTACTGAACCAGCCTCCGAAGTGATAGGACCTGGTGTGGATGCATCCATAGTAGGTGTCTCCATGTCAGGAATTTTGCAATAGTAGTAACTTCACAATGGGTGAGGGGAGGGGTCCCAGTACCGAGCAGGTAAAAATATATGCACAGTCCAAAACACAAAATCCAGAAAGATTACCGCTCTAGGTATGATCCCACATTCACACCATCCTCGCAGTATGGAGATGAAGGGTGCTGGCTCAGCAGAGGCAATTAGTGAAAAAAGGAAAATGGACCGCCGCACTCCAATACAACACCTTTATTGTAAAACGTGATCCATTCACCAACAGAGGCCCGGGTACAGTGTGGATATATGACGCCTTTCGCACTGTTAGTGGTGCTTAATCATAGCTGTAGGACCACCGACCCCAATCTGTCTTTTGTAATGTATATTCTACTGGTCACCTGACCAAACGTATCCTTTACAGATTGTGATCAGGTGCAGTCCTCCAAAGCTTTTACACACACACACATGAAAGGAGGAATAGGTGTGGAGGCGATCAGTTGTAATCAGCATGTTAAAGTTAATCCAAAAAGAGGGTGGAAAAGAGGATAATAACTATTAGTAAGTTTAAATCCATACAAATGATTGCTCGCCAACCAACTCCAAGTTTCATTTGATAATTGAACTTATTCTCTCTGGAGAAGAGACACTTGAGAGGGGATATGACTTCAATTTACATATACCATACTGGTGACCCCACAATAGGGATAAAACTTTTTTGCGAAAGAGAGATTAACAAGACTCGTGGCCACTCATTAAAATTAGAAAAAAAGAGGTTTAACCTTAAACTACGTAGAGGGTTCTTTACTGTAATGCCCCGTACACACGGTCGGACCGTGTGTATGCAACACCAGTGTCGGACAAAATCCGTCGGAAAAAATCCGACGGATTTTGTGGTCGGAATTTACGACCGTGTGTATGGGGCATAAGAGCGGCAAGGATGTGGAATTCCCTTCCACAGGCGGTGGTCTCAGCGGGGGGGGCACCGATAGTTTAAAAAAACTATTAGATAAGCACCTGAACGACCGCAACATACAGGGATATACAATGTAATACTGACATATAATCACACACATAGGTTGGGCTTGATGGACTTGTGTCTTTTTTCAGCCTCACCTACAATGTAACTATATGTAATCAGAAGGGGGCTTTCTACTCTAGATGCAGGAGATAGGTGCATCTTAGAAACTCTAGCATGGTGTAATTTCTATAGTTTGTTTCTGTATTACTATCACATAGTTTTAGAAAGCTGGCTCTTTTTTTCCACTCAATTTATTTTTATTATTTTTTCTTTGACAGAGAAAAAAGTACAAAAACAGAAAAAAAATAATAAAAGATATGTAGCAAAGTCCCAGGCCTCTCTAGGTATAATGGTGACCTCCAGAGTTAGGGACAGCTGACATCCTTCTGTGTAGAGTGGGCTACAAGGCATGGTGGGGGTAATGCAAGGTGGAACGATTGGTGCCAGACACTTGAATGCAAAGAGATTTATTGTCTCTTAAACAGAACTGTTGGAGAGAGGGTTGGGGCCAGGACACCCCTAAGGGCACTTGCTGAAGTTTCCCACTTCTTCACTGTCCCCAGCTGGTGAGAATACTGCTTTGGTACTTGCTTCAGCTACTCACAGTGGTCCCCTGGTAACAAGGGGGATGGTCCCTTAGTGGCGCCAGCTTCCCCTTCTACCTCCGACCATGACAGGTTCTCCGTCTGGCAGAACCGTTACTTCTGGTTGGACTACAAGCCCGCAGTCCTATGCTGCTTCTTGCTTCTGGATAGGCCCTCAGACAGCCTAGCAGCCAGATATCCCTGGGATAGGCCTTGCGCTTCTGGCCTAGCAGCCCGGGGCAATACAGCACATGTTCACCCAGATAGCCGTCCAGGTGGCACAGAACCCCCGATCCCCTGACTCCACCCAAAAAAATAAGCAAGGGACCCAAGAAAACCCCTGCCCACTGGCTGAGACACCCCATTCATTCCTAATCAGTCCTTGCAATGCCCTTGTCTTATCTAATGTCACCAGATACCCGGCCATCTAGCGACAGAAGAGAGAAGTGCAGCAATTCCAGAATTAGTGCAAAATCAATTGATCTCCTGACAATTAGCCAAGGCAACTATCACTTGGCAATAAATTTAAGAGCAACCCTGCTTAAACATCAGGGTGCTACAGATATAAAAAAGATAAAAGATAAAAAAAAAGAAAGCTGGTTCTTGAGAAAATTAAAAATGATTATTGCGTGGGTCAGTGGTTGCCGGGGGGATGGGCGTAGCTGTGAGTGAGTGAGTGAGTGAGCATGCAGCTCAGGTGTTCCGTCCCACCTCTGCTCCTCTAACCGCCCTCCCAGCTTGCTGGATGCTGCCTGAGAGAGAACCTCACCACGCTGAGCGTCCCGCCGGATGAATTGCTGCTGCTGGCACGCTGAGTACCCCTGTGCTTGACCCGAGCGCTCGCTCTGCTCGCAACGCCGCCTGTCTCCTCCTTTCCCCCTTCTCCCGCTGATGCTTGCCAGGCGGGCGCTGTGGTGGGACCCATAGCGGACAGCCTCTCTAATCCTCTCTGACCCTCTCCGATCCCCCCCGCTGACTGCCGGAATCCCGCGTACCTGCGTGGATGCTGAGAGACCGTGCGGGACCTGCAGTGGATCGAGCTGACGTGCTCCGCCTTTCCTACCCCCCCTGAGCGTTGGATTCCTCCATGGGCCTGTGTGTGGAGCCGTGAGTAAAAGACTTGATCTGACAGTGCCCTTGCAGTGCTCCCCCAGGATAGCTTGCTCTCCATATCGCCTGAGCATTGGGCTATGGACGGTACATGGGATTGAGGTAACGGGTTGAGCCTGGGAAAGGGGGCAATATGCTAAATGTTTAAAATCGCCCCCCTGGTCTGAGTGAATTGACTGTGAGCTGCCCGTTAGAGGCAAGACGAGAATTTGGGGTACATTTGAGAGCTTGGAGTCCCCTAAGAGTGACCACTACTGTCTATATTATTACATAGTTGCCTTGCTGGGAGAAGGTACCGAGGAAGGGCCCCCTAGTGGTGCTGGACTGCTAAGCTGTGCTTTTTTTTTTTTTTTTTTCCCCCAACCCCTTTTTTTTTTTTTTTTTTTGGTGTTTTTTTTTTGGTGTTTTTTTTTTTTTCCTCCATCCCTTTTTTTTTTTTTTTTTTTTTTTTTTTTTTTGTTGGTGCTCACCGACCTCTTATTGACATCCACCTAAAATAGTACTGGGTCTGTGCTGCAAGACCACAAGGCTTTCAAAAATTATTGATTAATTTGAATCACCACTAGGAGGTGAAAATTTTACCATGCTGAGCAAACGTGCTGCTGACGAGACGGCGCACTTGGAAGGGGGCCAAAAAACGCGCTCTGCCAAGGAGAAAGCAAACCAGGTGTCCGCTGCTGCTGCCGCAGCAAAACTTGAGCGCTTTGCCCATGCCCATGCTCCCGCTCAATCACCAAGCAAGGGGGGCACCAACTACCAGTGACACACGCAAAGACCCAGGGGGTGGCATCTGATAGAAGAAATTCCAGCCAATTATCATTGAACACCACCACTTTACCTGCCAGAGGAGCCACGAACAATAAAGACCCTGGGGAGGGTAAGGCGGTACAGGCAGCAGCAAGTTCACTGGCGTGCTCTATTATAGGGGGTCAGGAGGAACCCACACTTAGGGCCATATTTGATGCTGTTAACGCTTGCAAGGACTCTATATCTGGCTTGGATAGCCAATTGAGTGGCATAAAAACTGAGCTAACTGCAATGAGCCAGTTACTGAGTAGCACAGTGGAAAGGACTACGGCGCTTGAAGCGAGGTTAAGTACGATTGACGATGAACTCTCCCCATTACAGGAAAAAATCATAGGCCTACAGAAGCAAATGGCCAAACAGGCCGCTAAGCTCGACGATTTAGAAAATAGAAGCCGCAGAAGCAACGTGCGCCTAATAGGCTTACCTGAGAGGAGTGAGGGCCCCAATCCCGTAGTCTTTCTGGAAACTTGGCTCAAGGAAATATTTGGGGATTCCTCTTTTACGCCGCTATTTGCGATCGAGAGAGCCCATCGAGTTCCTACCAGACCCCGACAAAATGACGAGCGGGCTCGCCCACTATTACTGAAATTTGTAAACTACAATGACCGTGCGATTTTACTTCGCAAGGCTAGAGAACTGGGGGACATTTTTTTCAAGGAGGCTAGGGTTTCCTTCTACCCGGATTTTTCCCCGGACCTCCAGAAACTCAGAACAGAATTCATCCCAGTTAAGCGCACGCTTCAGCGACATAAAATCGCATACGCCTTGTTGTACCCCGCCCGCCTGCGGGTGACTGCTATGGGCTCGACTTTGTATTTTAACACACCCGTTGAAGTCGAGAGATGGTTGGAGGAACACAGAGAAGATCTTTGAGAGTGCCAGAGACATTTACTATGGGGGGGGGGGGCCGATGGAGGGCCTAGGTTGTTTATTCTCTTGTTATAATGTTGTTTCTATGGTTTTTTATTTTTTGACATAGTCCATCACATTAAGGGTATCGGGTCGGGGGGGGGGTGGGGGGAGGGGGGTTGAGGGGAATACCTCTCACAACACTATCATTATCATTATTATTTTGTTTGTTTTTGTTGTTTTTGTTGTTGTTTTTTTTTTTTTTTTGCACCGTTGCACTTACATTTGATTAGGACCGGGGGTTAGAGGTGGGGGCTTCTATAGACGCCCCCACTCCTCCCCTCGTCCACCCGATGGTTTATACACAGCCACTACAACGCCTGCCTGGGAGGGCGGGGGGTTTTTTCCTTTCCTTTTTTCTTTTTTGATTATTGCTGAGCCATTGTGTAATTAATAACCATCCACGAGGCACAGACCAACTGCTGCTCATGTGTCAGACTATAAACTGCCAACATATAAACGAATGATGTGCGCCTAGAAGAGCCTAGTGAGGCATAAGTCGCAGGCTGGGAGTATTGCCCCAGTGCCACTGTTTGCACTCTTCCCCATGTTGTCCTTGGCTCACAGTCCCATTCTCAAACAACGCTGGCTAAACCCAGGCACTCAATTTGATGTTGGTCTTGAATGTGGAAAAAAAGTTTAAATAAAGAAACATTGCAGCTGGATAAATACCAAAGGGGAACTGGTCCAAGCCAAAATCAACCCTCGCAGCAAGGCTTGCTTCTTACATGGGATATCCTACTATACCAGAGAAAAGAAAACAACGTCATTAGCTTTGTCGGGAGGCTTATTGCTTGCCCTCTGAGTCCTATTTTCCTATGACAGTGCATTAAAGAAGCCTGTTGGAAGATGAAATAAATGTAAAGCTTATCCAGATGTGATTGATGAATTTGTCAATCTTTGATATTTACAACAAAAGCACGAGAAATATGTCTGTATTTATTCTTTCACAATAGAAAAAAATACACACCAACTGATGTAATGTTTTCCTGTCTTGGGTTATAGAATAAAAATTATGAGTAGCTATCTATGTTTCAGTGTGTTTGAATAATATTCTGTATCATACAAGACCACCTATGTAGATGAAAGGTAAATACTGGCTAAAGGCCTAACTCTGGGCACTCACTTATCTGATGCCAGCTGATAAAAGATCTAATGCTACTAATAAAAACAGGGTATTACTTCCCTAAATCTGGGGTCCTGCGTTCTTCCTCCTGGTTGGTTCCATTTGTGAATGTTCTGTTTCAATTGTCGTGTTATGCTTTAACATATCTCCTTAGTCCCAGTGCGGTTGATTTACTAAAGCTGGAGAGTGCAAAATCTAATGCAGCTCTGCATAGAAACCAATCAGCTTCCAGGTTTTTTTGTCAAAGCTTAAAGCGGAGTTCCACCCAAAAAAGGAACTTCCACTCATTTGTCTCCCCTCCCACCTCAGGCCGCGGCCCCTCGACATCACCGCGGGGCTCCCTCCTCCTCCCTAATCCTCTCCCTGTCGCCAGGCCAGTAGGAGAGAGGAGCGGGGCAGCGCGCATGTCGAAACCAGACGGACCCCTTTCTCTGGAGGGTCTGCCGAAACAGACCCACCCAAGTACTTGGTGGGGCTCCCCCGAAGGGAGACCCCATGAGAGAAGGCGAACTAAGCCAGAAGCCCATGTCCACCTCCATCCCAAGACGTTCAGGGCAGGCCCAAGGACCTACATCCTACTAATCACACTGTGACAAACGTGATACACATCAAATAAAAAAATACAAAAAAGTGACGAACACAGGGATAAATAAAAAGAAAATGGGGAGAAGGAAGGTGGGAGAGTGAGTGAAAGTGACCATTGTGCAATACAATGGCCAGCCCTCCAGCCAGGAATAAAAATTTCCCCTGGTCCTAGCCAAAAGGCTCAGCCCTAGAGGCAGGTGCGAAAAACGTGTGTTGTGATGAAGTGACCATGGTGCTATAAACTCAAAGTGACCTCCATCACAGTGAGGGTACGGCACCCCTGAACTGCCACTTCAGGGGCACATTCACCACTGGCTTTTCGTTGCAACCCTGACCCACAACCCAGACCACAGCAGCCCCCACCCCATGCAGAAAGGCATGAAGATCTGGAAGCTTAGTGAGAGCCCTTTGCCATCAGGCTCCACCATCATTCCCGTCCCTCCTTCCTAATTACATTCGGGAGATACTAACCAATCCCCCGGTGGGAGAAAGAGGATTAAGTATTCTCTCCCGAAAAACTGACCAGAGCTAGAGCTGCCACAATCCAGGCCAGAAGGCCAGGGACTCGACCCTTCAGCGCCAACCCAGTGGTTCTCCATCCCCATCAGAAGGCTTCCCTTTCGGCTACAAACCGCTCCAGGTTACATTTACGCCAGCAGGCTTTTGCATAGCAACCGCCACCCCTGCTCTACCCCGCTGTAGAACAGGGACGGAAGCAAGCGCCACCTCCTGGCAACTGATAAGAACAGATACTAAACTTGATCTTAGCCAAAAGACCGAGAACTCTTCAGGGACAACTTCCCTATATACAGCTATACACACACTCCTCTTCTTCCAGCTTACATCACCGTGGCTACTGATCCAAGCACCACCCTTTCACTCACTGCCAGCCCTTTCACTAGCCCTCCTGGCTAATTCTCCCCAGTCCTCCCAGACTGAGATCACAGTCCTTCCAGACTGCACACTCACCAGCCCACCCAGCTGACTTCTGGAGAACTCCTAGACGTGCTGACTTTCTCCTGCTGTCCTCACACTTGCTCCCGTGCAACCAGGAAGGATATCCTCCATGTTTTTGGAGGGTCCCTCCAGCACCTAAGCCCCAGGCCTGAGGTCACCCCCCCCCCCCCCCCCCCCAAGAATAGGGGGCACCCTCGAGGGCCACCGACAACCTTCTCAACATCTCCATCTTCCACCCGCAGCTCCTCCTAGACTCCACTCTCTACATCTGGAAGCTTCTCCAAGGTTCCAGAGAGCAGGAGAAATTACCATAGGTACTGCTTGATAAGTCATCCAGTCACTCATCCCTGAGCCAGATTCAACCCAGGCCTGGCTCTCATCCAGGTCAATTTACCTACACTAACAACTATGTACATTAGCACCTAGCTAGAGGGTGCTACATGAGCTTCTTTAATGCTGAAATGTGCATTTTTGGCCCCTTCGACTGTAATGGGAGCTCCATTTTGTAGATGCTCTCAATGAAATGTCTATACAGCCAAAAATGCATTATTATGCTCCTGTACTTCAGGTGGCCAGCCTCTAAATCATTTGGTTACACTCATGCTAAGCATGAAAGGAGCTAAAGTGTGTTAAAATTACATGTAAATAACACATAAAACACGATGTGTCAACCATATAATGAGGGTGAAGGAGATAGCTGCCGGCCTACAAAAATGGCACTTGAAGTTCATGGCAATTTTGGTGCCTCTGGATTGACTTTTAAACATATGGCCCCTTTCACATTGCTCCGCTGCAGTTTCCCCACAGCGCTGTGTACCTGTGATTTTCATGTGGGTTACGCATGATTTGCCATAGACTTCCATTGAATCGAGTGTTTATTCCTGTTTATTCCTTTAACCTCTTATTTATTAGAGGTGAAGTAGAAGGTAAGGTACTTGTTATAAGCAATAACCATGGCCATGTTACACAATCACAACTGTACAGTTATCCCTGAGTTGTTTTATAACTACTATGAAATGCTATACAGCAGAAGTAGGCAACCCCCGGGACCCCCACACAAAGCCTCTTTTGCCCGCACTCGACTCCCTCCCCATCAGCAGAGCAGCGCAGGGAAGTGTCAGTGAGACAATAATGCATTCCAATTTCAGAATTCCCCACACCGCACCTGCACTGAGTGGAAGGCAGTGCCCCCACACATTGTAAAAGATGGGAAACATTGTTTGGTTCTCTAACTTTGCTGTGGCTGCGATAGTCAGCTTTTGTGATAGGAAAGAGATTGGGTGCAGTTTTGCAGGGGGGGGAGGGGGGGAGGGGGGGCGGTCCCCGTTTCCAGGAGGACTGTCGTTGGCCACTGCTAATCACAGTCCTGCTAGCCCCACCCACCATCTGGAGTTAGATGACGCTTGGTTTTCACTACCAATCTCAGAAAGAAGGAATTTCACTGTGATTGAGAAAACCACAATCAGGTGACAGTTTGTGGAATTACTGTTGAGCTTCTGGGAATTTTGTTGAAATTATTCCTGAACCTTTGCGTCACTTACTACTGAACTCCAGCACTCTGTGTTCCTTTAAGCCACAGCCAGTATTCAGCGCAATGAAAATCACGTCCAACTTTTCCTGTGGCGCACTTTTTCTCAGCTGTGGGGGCCCAACTTATGATCCTGCACACAGGCCCACTGCTTTCAGAAAATGCCCCTGACCTGAGATCATCATTGTGCATCCATTTCAGATGCTTCTATGTGACATCACATACATCACATACAAGCATGTGGGCTGGATGCGAGAGGTGAATCAGCAGGATAAGTGTGCCAGGGCAGGTAGATGTGTCTCATCTCTGCTTCCTTTCACCACTCTGCATATCACGCATATCATAGATTGGAAGAGGGTACAGTGGTGGAGCAGATGAGCAGGAGGGTACAGCAATGGGGCAGATGTGCAGGGAGGTACAGTGGTGGAAGAGATGAGCAGGAGGGTACAGCAATGGGGCTGATGTGCAGGGGGGTACAGCGTTGGTGCAGATGAGCAGAGTGGTACAGTGGTGGGGCAGATGAGCAGGGGGGGGCAGTGATGGGGCAGATGTGCAGGGAGCTACATTGGTGGGACAGATGAGCATGGGGTTACAGTGGTGGGGCAGATGTGCAGGGGGGTACATTGGTGGGGCAGATGAGCAGAGTGGTACAGTGGTGGGGCAGATGAGCAGAGTGGTACAGTGGTGGGGCAGATGAGCAGAGTGGTACAGTGGTGGGGCAGATGAGCAGAGTGGTACAGTGGTGGGGCAGATGAGCAGGATGGTACAGTGGTGGGGCAGATGAGCAGGGGGGGGGGCAGTGATCTGAGGTGTGGAATTGCAGGAATTGTGGCTGATCTGAGGCATGAGAGTGTAGGATGTTAATTTCTCACTACTAAAGTCGTTTTCAACATTTACTTTATAAAAAAATCCTTTTCGTCATTTTTTTTGTTATAAAATCGGCACGCTCAATTTCTTTGAAAACATTTTTCGGCACACTGTGCTCAAAAGGTTCCCTACCGCTGCTATACAGTATGTGTTGTATTAGTTTGTATTAGATTATATTGAATGGCTATACTATTTTGTACTTCTTTTATCTCTGTGATCTTCTAATGATAATCTTTTTCTATTGACTTTCTTCTTTTTGTATTTATCTTTATGTGAAGTACCCAATAAATCATATTTGATTGCCAATTTTTTAAACTCATGCTTGTAAACGATTCCTTCTGAATTCCATTAAAACTTTCTCTAGCCATGCAAACAAACTGAACATTCTGATTCTGAATCAAACTTTAATTTTTAGCCTATTGAATTTGAACTTTCTTGTAAAACCAGAATCCAGAGTAATTATCTGTGATACTTTCAGTGCTGACACACTATATGGCCAAAATTTAACAGACGTGCATCCATTTATATCTGTTTAGGTCCGCAAAAGTGGTTCTGGATGCAAACGTATTGCTTTGGCCCAAAGAACCTGAATAGACACAATCCGTTTACATCCCATAGGGATACATTATAACTCATCACAAACGGACTGACTGAACGCCTGTGTGGAAGTGGCCTTAATGCTAACAGCATACATAGACAATTTAGATAATTGTACTGTTCCAATCTTGTGGCAACAGCTTGGGGAAGGCCCTTTTCTGTGTCAGCATGTGTGTGGATCACCTCATAGAACAAATAAATTCTTGTCTATGGCCTGTGGAGTACACAGCACAGCACCAACATTCAATCTGTTCTTTAGGATTTACTCTAGTATTGTAGTACTTTGTATGATTTGTTATTTTTCTTTATGTTTTATTGATCCACTCACATTCAACTGGCACATTCAACAAGCCTTAAGAATAGAGGATCTTGTGTGCAAACATTAAAATGACCTCAGACACACACGTGCGTTTTAATCTTTAGTGTTTGTGGAAGAGGAACAATGCTTACAGATAACTGGGTTCAGGTTACAAACGGAACTTAAAATCAAAGCTTTTTTTCCATTACAATATACTTTATGGTGACGTCCCATGAACTTACTGAGCAAGACGTCACTCTCTTGTTGTGAGAGAAGCGTACGTCTACCTTATATCAATATGTAATGATCTGCAAACTATCGCTGGACTGGAATATGATCATGTGAGAGGACTGCCTCTGTTTCTGCAAATATGCGCAATTTTAATATCTTTCTGCAAAGAGATTTAATCACTTGCTGACAGTTACCATATATACTCAAGTATAAGCCGAGTTTTTCAGCACATTTTTTTTGTGCTGAAAGTGCCCCCCTCGGCTTATACTCGAGTCAAGCACTTTTCTGCAGCAAAAAAAAAAATTTCCGACCCGACTTTGGGGCCCCATATCTCGGGGCCACTTGGAGCTAGGAACACCAAATTTGGTATGCCAACTCAGTGGACCTAGCACTACAACATATCCAGATGGGGTTCCTAGCACTAAGTGGCCCCGAGATACGGGGCCCCAAAGTCGGTTCCAAAAATTTCATTCTCTGCTGCAGAAACGTGCTTGACATTTTCTGACCTGAATTTGGGGCTCCATATCTCGGGGACACTTGGTGCTAGGAACCCCACATTTGGTATTAAAACCCAGTGGAACTAGCATTACAACATATCCAAAGATGGGGTTCCTACCTCCAAGTGACCCCGAGATACAGGGCCCCAATCAACTGTGTCCATCTGCAGCAATGTCATTTAGGGGGCATCTAGGAACCCTTAACTACCAAGTTTGAAGTTCGGGGGACCTATGGCTGCAAATGAGCACAGTGAGGCATGCAAATGGGCACAGTGAGGCTGCAAATGGGCATTGTTGACCCTCTTTTTCACTTACAGTAGCTGCGAATTTCTCACCCTAGGCTTATACTAGAGTCAATAAGTTTTCGCATTTTTTTGTGGTAAAATTAGGTACCTCGGCTTATATTTGGGTCGGCTTATACTCAAGTATATACGGTACCTCAATTAGCCTAGATCTCTACAGGAGATTTTTAGCAGCTCAGTCGTGCTACTAAAATCAATTATTCAATCAATTATCACTAGCAACTGACCATTAAACAGATGGAACAAATGACTTCCTATAGAGAAAGCTACACCAGTAGAATGTACAAAAATATAGCCACTGCCCAACCTATAACTGGCCTTTGCAGCAAGGAGCACATGGAAGGGCAATGCATGTCAAACAAAACCAAAGAAAATTCCCAGATCAACTTACCAACCAGACTGCAAGCAGCCAAATTATCCTGTCTAACAGTATGCGTTAAAAACAGGGGTTTAGTTTGCATACATTTGCAAATACATACACTTCACGGCACCCCAGTATTTTCTGCAGTCCTTACTCTAAATTTTGAGAGCCTCCACAGTGGAAGTACCTGCATTATAATGGATAGGTAGAGGGCAGGTGAGCCTGAGGAGAGCCCACCCCTCCTTAACCGATTTCCGCCTGGCCTATAGCAAGATGACGCTGGCAGGAACCTTTTGTCCTTCCGGGTGGACGTCATATGACGTTCTCCCGGTCACGCCACTCGCTCGGGACGGGGCCGATGACTGATCAGAGTACCGGCTCGCTGTCAGTACCATGTGACAGCCATGACCAATTACAGCGGGTCAGATGAGGGTTGTAAACAATGGATGGCTTTCTTTCATGCCATCCATTGGATACAACTGTGTTGCTAGCTATGATTGGTCAGTGTGATCACATGGTACAGACAGGGTCAATCACAGCCCATCTGTACCACATGATTAGCTCTGGCC
The DNA here is from genome assembly GCA_028564925.1 of Lithobates sylvaticus. NCBI lineage: Eukaryota > Metazoa > Chordata > Amphibia > Anura > Ranidae > Lithobates > Lithobates sylvaticus. Next base: position 153,291,075 of record CM053035.1, on the reverse strand, counting down.
AATCACATCTAATCAAAACAAAACAGACTGAATGAATCAGTTTCATTCAGTAAAATGCTTGCTTATAGCAATGCAAAGCACTGCTATAAGCAAGCATAATGTGTAAGAAAAAAATCCTGATAACTTCCCCAGAGTAGTGTAATGTTACGATGGTAATATCGCTCTGGTCACAGTGTGTTAAAAATAATCGTTAAAAAAAAGTGTAATAAAAAATAAATGGTGTATTGTCACCAGTCAGTGTTCCTGATTACAGCCACACCCATTATATGATAACTCTGTACTGGTGATAGTATGTAAAAGAATAAAAATATATATATTTTTTTAATTTCTTAATTTTCCAAAAAATTCTTACAAAAAAATTGCAACTTCAAAAAACTCACCATGCCTCTTACTAAATACCTTGGACTGTCTACTTTCCAAAAGGGGGTCATTTGGGGGGTACTGTCCTGGCGTTTTCAGGCTTTAAGAAATTATATAGGCCATCAGTACAATGGGATTGATACATTTTCAGATCTATCCCATAGTTTGTGAACTCTATAACTTTCACACAGACTAAATAATAAACACAGATTTGGGTTATTTTCACCAAAGAAATGCAGCCGAATACACTTTGACCTAAATTTATGAAGAATAATTATTTATTTGCAAAATTATATAACAGAAACTAAGAATAAACACTTTTTTAAATGTAATCAGTCTTTTTTCGTTTATTTAGCAAAAAGTAAAAAAAGAAAACTGTGGTAATTAAATACCACCAAAAGAAAGCTCCAGTTGTGTGAACAAAATGATAAAAAACTTAGTTTGGGTACAGCAGAGCATGACCGGGCAATCGTCATTCAAAGTGCGACAGCACTAAAAGCTGAAAATTGGCCTGGGCAGGAAGGGGGTAAAAGTGCCCTGTATTGAAGTGGTTAAAGACACAGGGGCACACTGGACATCCAGCATAATTTTCTCCAGCATATTTTTTCCTAAAAAAAGGAAATGGTGGCACACCACAGGCAAAGTCAAGTTCTTGGAAGTGCTTTATTGTCACCAAGCCAGGCATAAGCACAAGGAAGGTTGACACGTTTTACACAAATCATATGAGTAAGTACAAGTAATTTGTGTGAAACACGTCAACCTTCTTGTGTTTATGCCTGTGGTGCACCACCATTTCTTTTCTTTCTTTCATCTGTATTTGCGGTGGCAAGCCGGGGTGAGCACCTACAGCTGTCAACAACGTTCTTGATTGCCTGAGCAATGTATACTATGGGGGTTATTTACTAAAGGAAAATTCACTTTGCACTGCAAGTGCACTTGGTAGTAAAGTCGGTGTAGATCCAAGGGGGACATGCAAGGAAATAAAAAAACAGCATTTTAGCTTGCACATGATTGGATGATAAAATCAGCAGAGCTTCCACTCATTTCAGATCTACCCCTTAGATTAAGAGCGACTGCACTTCCAAGTGCATTTTCAGTGCAAAGTGGATTTGCCTTTCGTAAATAAACCCCTATGTGTCTGGACTATAGCCCAATAGTACAAACAAATGGTAGAATGTAGAAGTAGAATGTAGCAGCATCTTATAGGAATCAATGCAGCTTATCAATTTTTGGTGGTTAACAGTGACAGGGTTGCATACAATCAGTAGCGGGACAGGTTTGTCTAGCGCCCAGGGCAGGGATCCGGAACTGCGCCCCCTCTCCCACTGTTAATGGATGTCGTAGAATGGGTTTACTGCCCTGTGTCCATTCTCTGTCCCCTTGCTCCGCTGTGCCCAGGGCGGCTTTCCCTCCTGCCCACCCCTTGTCCTGACCCTGCTTACAATGGCCAGTTTTTATTCATTCATGTAAATCCTTTATCCCAAATGGAAAAAATAGCTGTAACTGCTTATAAAGTGTTAGCTGGAATTCTCCTTTCATTTTTTTAGTCAATTCCATCTCAATCGGTTAATGCATCTAGCATTACCCTCTCCCCAGATCGACTATGTTGCTGTCCACAGGTGTCTCCATTGCTCCTCCAAAGAATGGAGCCACCCTAAGACAGGAAGTCTGTTACAGGCCAGATCACCAGTTCAAAATAAAGGAAAGAAAATCTAATAAACAAACGCAGTCATCACAGTTTAGAACTGGTAAACTGAAAATATATTACATTTTGGGTTTAGATAGACTCTAGTACACTGACACTAGCATATAGAAGTCATTGAGTGGAATGAGTCACTGCAGAATGACATATGAATAGCTTATAATCTGCAAAGCGTGTCAGCCAACAGCCATGGACAGGGCCACACTGATAACAAACGTGGGATGGGAGTGATCAGAACAGAGGCAGCAACAGGTCAGCGGCTTGCTTTCCTAGAATAAAAAGAGCAAAGGACTCGCCACACTCCACATGTCAGAGACAATCGCAGGAAGGAAGTGAGCTCAGCTATTGGAGGTCTTTTAATCAACAGTCTATTAGGATGTTAGAGGCTGAAGAGATTGAAGGAAAAGGAAGATCAATTTCCTGAATCAGTGTTACAAGTGCATGGAGGCGTTTCATGGTCCTTACATAATATGCATTATTAAGGCTCCTATATGATAAATGTTTTCCCAGTGCTGTCATGAAGCCACCTATCGGTATGCTATCTGGTACTTATTCCCTACCATTAGGGAATCTAATTAGTTTACTTGAAGGCATGAGTACAGCGCACCCTGCTGGTCACTACTTAAAGTTCATTTCACTGTTGTCTATCCTGTTGGGTACCAAGACACTATACATATTATATATACAGTATATATAGTGAAAGAGAGTAACCATTTATTATTTCAGATTTTTAACAGATTAAAGCGGAAGTAAAGTTCCCTGTATTTAGTTTTTTTTTCAAGACCCCCCCAGGTGGGTTATGCCATAATGTGCTAGTATGCACAGCATATTAGTACATTATGGCAGACTTACCTGTCATATGGTGTCCTCCCAGCACAGTGATGGGAACGACCCGCGGACCTGCCGGCGCTTCCATCTTTGCCCGGTCTTCCTTCCGGGTCCTGTGCCTTCGGCCACTTGATAGGCCAGGCGACGACGACGCCACTCCCGCGCATGCACACGGGGCCCGTAAATGTTCGCTACGCTGCACCTGCGCTGCTCAGTGAACATGACAGCTGACAGGCAGAAGGATGCATTTATGGCAGAAGAGACCAATAGAGTCTCTTCTGTCATAAATACCCTGCCTGTCAGCCATTTGAAGAAAAAACAAGTTTACTTCCACTTTAAAGTATAACTAAAGGAAAAACTTTTTTTTTCGTTTTGGATAGAGGGGATATGGATCAGAATACTTGTCAGTTTTTATAGCTGTCTGTTCCCCTCTCCAACAATGAAAGCACATGCATTTAGATGGACTGGTGTAGGGAAGATAAACCTGAAGGGAGCCCACCCCTTCTTAAAGGCGCAGGGCCACACTGAACACCCAGCCCATAGCACTGTGGCAGCAAAGGTGTCAGTTTGTTTGAACCCTTTGATCACCCCTGATGTTAACCCTTTCCCTGCCAGTGCCATTAGTAAAATGTCAGTGCATATTTTTAGCACTGATCACTGTAATAATGCCACTGGTTCCCAAAAAACTGTCAAAATTGTCAGTTAGGTGTCCCATCTTGCCGCCGCAATGTCACAGCCCCGCTAAAAATAGCAGATCACCACCATTATGCTTATTGGTGTTTTTTTTTTACCAAAAATATGTAGCAGAATACAAATTGGTCTAAATTGATGAAGAAATTCGATTTTTATTTTTTTTTTTTTTAAATGTATTGGGTGTGTTTTATAGCAGAAAATAAAAAATATTGTTTTTTTTTTCAAAATTGTGGGTCTTTTTTTGTTTATAGAGCGAAAAATTAAAACCGCAGAGGTGATCAAATACCACCAAAAGAAAGCTCTATTTGTGGGAAAAAAAGGACATAAATTTTGTTTGGGTACAACGTTGCATGCCCGTGCAATTGTCACTTAAAGCGACGCAGTGCCGTATCCCCAAAAATGGCCTGGTAAGGAAGTGGGTAAATCCTTCCTGGGCTGAAGTGGTTAATAATCTCTGTTAATGACTTTTGAAACTGCAATGTGGCCTTCTTTTCTTATACTATTGACTCTGGGGTTGAGAAAGAGCCACTTGGGGAGCCAGCATCTGGCACTATGCAGGCAAATTTATCTGTAGTGGTGTGTCAAGATCTCTTAACCGCTTGCCGACCGCCCTTTAGCAGATTTACTGCTACAGGGCTGCTGCGCTGTGCAGAAACACACACATATATATATATATATATATATATATATATATATATATATATATATATATATATGCGCAGCTGTGCAGAAACACATATACATACACATATATATATATATATAATACAATATGTGATTCTGCACTTCTGGGTAGGGGGCCGCCAGCACGCCGCTTCTGCTGTGATTTGTGACAGCAGAAGCCGATCAGCAGGTGCTGGCAAATGGATGTTTGCCAGCACCCACCGATCCTCAGGCCAAGACACTGAACAGAGCTCTGCCTATGTAAACAAGGCAGAGCTTGGTTCTGACAGTGGGGAAGTGATGGATTTTCTTTACCTGCAAACCAGGGAAAAAAATCTATCACTTTGCCTAGTAAAAGCACCATACGTAGTGTACACTGCTGTACAAACACTGGCTAGGCACACATTTAACCCTTTGATCGCCCTAGCTGTTTAACCCCTTCCCAGCCAGTGTGATTAGTACAGAAAAAGTGCATATTTTTAGCACTGATCACTGTATTAGTGTCACTGGTTCCCACAAAATGTCAAAAGCGTCAGATGTACGCCACAATATCGCAGTCCAGCTGTAAGTTGTTGGGCAAAGTTTGTAGGCGCTATAAACTTTTTGCGCAAACCAATCAATATACGCTTATTGGGATATTTTTTTACCAAAGATATGTAGCAGAATACATATATGTTTTATAGCAGAAAGTAAAAAATATTGTTTTTTTTTGTTTTTTTTATCAAAATTTACGTTTTTTTCTTTTTTATATTGCAAAAACCTGTACACCTGTTGTGTGGGGCTACACGGGTGTATTTTTTTCTGAAAATGCTTCTTGCCTTGCTGTGTCTGGTTTTAGCACTTTGAGACACTGAGCTGAAAAATCCACGTGGTTGTGGTTGTTGCTGCAGTCATGTGATCTCCTGGTGTGGAAGTGTTCTCATTACTTACATTAGTGTTGGTAGAAGGAGCCGAACACCGGCTGCATTATATAAGGATCCCAATGAGCTTACGGAAGTAGGAATTACCCCCATACCCCAAGTGGAGGAGACTGTGGATCGGGAGAGGAAGTAGCTGGGGACACCCATACTAGTTTACCGATTGGTCCCTATAGAAGTCTTTTTACTCAGACACGGAAATGTGACATCCCCTAACCTTAGCCGTTGGAGATTGTGGATTGGGAGAGAGAGAGACCAGGGATATCCATACCAGCCTGTTGATTGGTCCATTACAAAGCTGTATATGCTTTGCCCTCTGGTAAGTGCATAGTGATTCAGGGTGATGGGCACTTCACACTAATTGTGTATACAAGTCACTGTGGTGTACCACTTTGAAACGCGTCTAGATGGGCATAGCGTGATTCTATTCCACCCACTGCCAGAGGACTTTCCAACTCAGTTCGGGTTATAATTGAGCCATCATTTTCACCATATGAACTATTACATCAGACCCACTTGGTTTTTGTCTATAATCCTGTGTCATATTTTGGTTCATATTTTGTTTGTATACACTATACTTTGTTCAGCTTGATAGGGATGTTAGTTTGTTAACGTTTTTTCTGGTGCTGCTCCTTTGTACAATAATTGTCACCTGATTGGGGTTTTGTCAATCACAGTGAAATCCCTTCTTTCTGAGATTGGTAGTGGCAACCAAGCGAGTCATCTTCCTCCAGGTGGGCGGGGATAGCAGGACTGTGATTGGCTTTAGCAGCGGCCAATGACAGTACTCCTCCTGGAAACAGGGACCGCCTCTCCCAGCAGAACTGCACCCAATCTCTTCCCTATCACAAAAGCTGACGATCGCAGCTACAGCAAAGTTAGAGAACCAATCAATGTTTCCCATTTTTTACAATGTGTGGTTCCCCCTCAGTGCAGGTGCGGCGTGGGGAATTCTGAAATTGGAATTCATTAGTGTCTCACTGACACTTCCCTGCGCTTCTCTACTGATGGGGAGGGAGTCGTGTGCTGGTAAAAGAGGCTTATGCGGCGTACACACGGTCGGAATTTCCGATGGGAGCTTTTCATCGGATTTTACGACCGTGTGTATGCCCAACGGTCTTTTTCTGTCTGAATTTCCGACGGACTTTGAATTGAGAACCTGTTCTCAATTTTTCCGACAGAAAACCTTTCTATCGGATTTTCCGATCGTGTGTAGGCAATTCCGACATGCAAAATTTCGACACATGCTCGGAAACAATTCGACGCATGCTCGGAAGCATTAAACTTCCCTTTTATAGTGCTGTCGAACGTGTTTTATGCCGCTGTGTTATTGACCGTCGGAATTTGGTGTGATCGTGTGTAGCAACACAGCTTGAGCGGAATTCCGTCGGAAAAACCGTCAGAGTTTTTTCCGACGAGAATTCCGATCGTGTGTATGCGGCATTAGAGTGCCACTTGCGGCACCAGTGTCGGGGGTTGCCTACCCCTGAACTAGATGGACTTGTGTCTTTTTTCAAGCTGACTAACTACGTAACTATGACTGCAGATGTTTTTAGCAGAGTTGGCTGAACATCAAAATTCAAAGTGTTTTCTTCAAGTAATAAATAACAATTCCCATATTTTTGAATCTTGCATATAAAACAAATGTGATAACACCATGAAAAAAAATCTATGTGAATCCATATAGTTCTATGGAGCTGCTCCTTGGGCCTTACATTAGGCATCTCATTGGATTTCTCTTTAGCCATTGACAGCTAAAAATTACCATTAAAAACAGATCCCAAGAGAAACGTCTTATTATTTTGAACTGCAGTCAACTTTTCACTTTCAATGGTTTTGTAAGATTTTTCAGAGTTAGAAAATTAGTAAATAGTAATCATTGTTACTGTTAGTAAGTTTACATGAAATCAAAATGTTTGTAAAATGCTACATAGTCATTACTTGCAAAAGTTCCAGAGTCAACTTTTCCAACATAGAGCACCTCCTTCATGCTTGGGTCTTCATATACTGTACATATCCCAGAACTTCTGTGCTTTATAAATTGACCAAAAATGTATTCAACATGACATCCATGCCATTGCTGTCTATAGGGACCTCATTTTGGCCTCTGATTTTTTTCTCTATCTCTTTAAGTTTCTGCCAAAAAACTATTGACTACTTGGCAAAGCTTTATGTGGGAGGATGGCAGCTCTAGTAATTAGTTACTTTGTTTTACTTTCCAAAATGATACATTCACTAATGATAGAATGATTTGTCACTACTATTAGCAATGGAGAATAATGAAAATAGTTTATATATTTTAAATGCTGCTTTTTTCTGCATCTAAATGCCCCTCAATGTCCCTCAATGTTAGACTTTGTGTCCAGGCACACATAGGTGTTTACAGGTGTTTAGAGGCAGGGCCAGCACATTCAGAGGAGCGTTCCATCGTCAAAAAAAGCTTGACGCACCAAAACACGTGTAAACGCGTCTAAACGCACTTTTGCTTTAGACGCATCAAGCGCTTTGGCGTTTATTCATTTCAAAGGCCAGAATAAATTATTATTCTGGCCAATGGAATGAGTGAATGCCCAAGAGCATGACACACCTAAACACATTTGCAAAATACAGCTTTAGGCGAGTCTAAACAATTCTCTTTCCTCCCCTGGAGCATAGGTGCCTAGGGGAGGTAAAAAAAAGTGTCCTGTGTGCATGGGGCCTTCAAAAGAACTTATGAAAAACTGTCAACATTCTAACCTTCCCACCCAATGGGTAGAAAATAATGAAAAGCCATCTTGTGTATTCAAGGAGAGGAGGTGTAGATCACGCTGGACTGATTTGATCAGTCACTGCTTTAGGTTATGTAGGGTGTGGGCAGATGGGAAAAGTTGGTTTCCAGAGGTTCCTGTCCGGTTGGAGGAAAAGGTGGTGGTGAGCAGTGTTGGTCATCTTACTTTAAAAAAGTAATTAGTTAAGTTACAAATTACTTCTCCCAAAAAGTAATTGCGTTAGTAACTCAGTTACTACATTGGAAAAGTAATTAGTTACGCAGCAAAGTAACTGACTTTTTTTTTTAAATATTCTATACGTGTAACTAAGGGGCGGGTCTAGTATTACTGTAACCAAGGGGCGCATTTATTATTATTATTGTTATATATGGTGTAACCAAGGGGCTGCTCTATTATTACTCTAACCAAGGGGCAGATCTGTTATAGCGTGTAAGCAAGGGGCGGGTCTATTATTATTATATTGTGTAAGGGGCGGATGGCTACAGAAGAGGGTCGAATGTTAAATTAATGGGCAGAGCTCGATATATAACAACAATAATAATAAATGCACCCCTTGGTTACAGTAATACTAGACCCGCCCCTTACTTGCACGATAGACGCCCCTTGCAGAGTAGCACGAGCATCAGGAGCGTGCGGCATCGCCTCGTACAATTACATGTTAACTGCACCTGCGCGGTGTAGAGTTCACTCAGAGCTGTTTAGGTTCGGCAATTTTCGGAAGCTCCGTAGTCCTTCGTACTGCGCAAGCCCTGCGCCTGCGCAGTACAGGGGGTCCTTATCTGGCGGGGGAACTTTTTCGGCAGGACACCGGAATTACACTACTGCCATCTAGTGGCGGTAGATGTAATTGGGGTAACTAAGCCAAAGTAATGGGAACTGAGTTACCATGAGGGGAAAAGTAATCAGTTAGATTACTCGTTACCCTCTAAAGTAACTGCGTTAGGTAACTCAGTTTATTTTAACTCAGTTACTTACATCAATGGTGGTGAGCCCTATTAGGGCCTGAGCTACTACCTCAGGGTACGGCCTTGGGTCGGTTGCTTGGGAAGAAGTGAAACCCCAACAGGACCATTTTGTAACAACTTTTATTAGCAGGTTAGTGTCGAGATCCCCATGTATACTATCTGCAAAATATCAGAGTCCCCTCAAAAAAGTACTATACAATGATGCATATATATGACATGCATTTAAAGTCCATATATCAAATCTCACACTGACAGTTCAGCATGCACTTCTATCCACTTTTATTTTAATTCCTACTCCATATATACTTCTATATCATTTAAAATTAATTGCAATTGTTTTTTTAAATTTTAAGCAAACAGTTTTTAGTACATGTATATGTGTGTGTGTGTGTATATATATATATATATATATATATATATATATATATATATATATATATATATAGGGCTGTGGAAATTAAAGATTAATTCCTCGATTAATCGTAAATTTTTTTGATCAAGCAACATTTTTTTGATCGATCAAAATTCTTTTGATCGGTACTCACCTCTCCACCGGCTTCCGGGTCTTCAGGGAGTTCCGTCAGAGATCCGGTGACGTCACGGACATCAACGTCACCTGACTCCTCCCCCCTTCCCCAAGTGCCTCAGTCTGCTAACGAAGCAAAGGGGGAGGAGTTGAAGTTCTGATTGAACGTAATGCGTACGGGGGAGGAGCTACGCATGACATCACCCGCTGCTGCCCTACGGAACTAACGCGATTGTCGGCTTTTCATGCTGTGTTTTTATCATCTTTATGTGAGTAGTTTGTGTTTGAACACAAAAATGTAATCTTATACTTAAGCGGTGAGCACTTAGATCTTTTCTTTCTGACATGGCATACCTTGCTGAGATCGAAGGAGATGTGAGAGAAGTTATCTGGTCCATGTTAACCCTTTTGATACCCGCTTGCATGACCACCTGTTTGCACAGGGGTCCATGCCATAAGGTGAGAGTGATTAGTTAGACCGGAGGTGGAGGGATTGTCACGCTACTGTGGAAAAAAAATTTTTTTGTCAGTGCTACAGTTTGAATTTAAATGTATTTGTGTGAACTGTGAAGTTAAGTCATGGATTGTGAAAACTAACTAGTGTCGGATGATTGTATATAGTGTATACCACATTTACCACTGACTAATGCAGAGTTGCAATGCAAGGAGATCAGCTAAAAGTAGTTGGATCTGTATGTGTGTTATAATTAATCGAAATTAGTCGATTAATCGATTAACCACTTCCCGACCGGCGCACGACGATGTACGTCAGCAGAATGGCACGGACAGGCATAAGGGCGTACAGGTACGTCCCTTTAAGAATGGCGGCGTGCCAACGCGTGCGCCGCCGGTGGCGCGCGCCAGTCAGGACCCCCGTGGCCCCCGTGAGTCCGGTCGCGGGTCCCGCGGACTCGACCGCTGCGGGGATACCCGCGATCGTCTCACGCGAAAATTGAACCCCCGTGAGTAAACAGCATCTCCCTGTTCTGCCTAGCAACAAGTGACACCGATCTCTGCTCCCTGTGATTGGAGCAGAGATCAGTGTTCACTAAAACACAGCCACGCTCCCCACAGTTAGTAACACGCCCCTAGGAACACTTAAGCCCTACACTGCCACCCCTGGTTAACCCCTTCACTGCCAGTGTTATTTACACAGGAATCAGTGCATATAAATAGCACTGATTGCTGTATAAATGACAATGGTCCCAAAAATGTGTCAAAAATGTCCGCCATAATGTCGCAGTCACAATAAAAATCGCTGATCGCCGCCATTACTAGTAAAAAAAAAATATTATTAAAAATGATATAAAACTATCCCCTATTTTGTAAACGCTATAACTTTTGCGCAAACCAATCAATAATCACGATCTTTTTTACCAAAAATATGTAGAAGAATACGTATCGGCCTAAACTGAGGAAAAACATTTTTTATATATTTTTGGGTGATATTTATTATAGCAAAAAGTAAAAAATAATGCTTTTTTTTTCAAAATTGTCGCTCTTTTTTTGTTTATAGGGCAAAAAATAAAGACCGCAGGGGCGCTCAAATACCACCAAAAGAAAGCTCTATTTGTAGGAAAAAAAGGACGTCAATTTTGTTTGGGAACCACGTTGCACGACTGCGCAATTGTCAGTTAAAGCGACGCAGTGCCGAATCGCAAAAAGTGGTCTGGTCTTAAGCCAGCAAAATGGCCCGGTCTGAAAGTGGTTAAGAAAAAATCGATTAATCGATCATGAAAATTTTAATCAGTAACAGCCCTAAAATATATATATACACACATACATACATATGTATATAGATATATAAATACAAATAAAAGTTTTTACATGGTATTTTTCATATACATTTTTTAACAGTACAATTGATAAATACCATTCAAATGTACATGTAAGCATATATCCTCCTTATACAGTATTTGAGCTTTTGTATAACATAAGAAAGCATTTTCTCTGATTGTGACTTTCAATAATCTGTTTATTTTCCTTTTTTTTATCCTATGCTTCCAAACAGCCCTGATGACGGGGGAGTCCATGGTCCCCACAAAACGCGTTGGCCTAATTTTATTGCAGTAACTTCAAATAAAACATCTTTAACCACTTCAGCCCAGGAAGAATTTACCCCTTCCTGACTGGGCCATTTTATGCGATACGGCACTGCGTCATTTTAACTGACAATTGAGTGGTCGTGCAATGCTGTAACCGAACAAAATTGATGTCCTTTTTTTCCCACAAATAGAGCTTTCTTTTGGTGGTATTTGATCACCTCTGCAGTTTAAATTTTTTGCACTATAAACAAAAAAAGAACGGCAATTTTGAAAAAAACACAATGCAGGAAGGGGTTGACACTAGGGGGGCGATCAAGGGGTTAAATGTGTTCCCTCTGCGAGTTCTAACTGTAGGGGGGATGGAACAGACTGGGGGAGGAGACTGATCCTATATACTAGGAACACACGTCGTTCTCCTCTCCCCTGACAGGACGTGGATCCACGTTCCTGCTCTGTCACAAGTGATCATGGGAGCCCGGCGGACATCATGGCCACTGGGCACGCGCATCAGCTCCTCAGTGACGCCACGCAAAGCGGAGGACATCATATGACTCCTGCCCGGGATGGGAGATCCCATCTGCGGGCATCATTTTAATATATGCAGGATATATACCTGCATTTACTGGATACTGGGCACTCCTTTACTTTCACATCTTGTATATTCAGGGGCTGATGTATATAAATGGCACGTAGATTGGACCAAAAGATGTCCAAATACTGACTGTGTTTTCAGAGGCAGCATCAGTCCGATGTATGCGCCTAAGTCGACCCCCAAGAGGACCATTCTTTAACAACTCTCAATAGCAGCCCTGATGAAGGGGGTGTCCTTAGTCCCCCGAAACGCATTGGCCTAATTTTATTGCTGTGACTTCAAATAAAATGTCTTTAACACCTACGAGGTAGCAGCCCAGGCCCCAACAGGGCCCACCACCACCTTTTCCTCAAACTGGATACAAACCTCTGAGAACCAACACCTCCCATCTGCCCACACCTTACCTACCTTACAGCAGTGACTGATCGAGTCCGTCCAGCACGATCTACACCTCCTCTCTTAAGCTATTAATTCTTAATGGTACCCCCATGTATTGGAAACCACAATGCGTTTTCACATGCTGGGAAGCACATAGCACAATGTGGTATCCCAGCAGCTGCAGTCTTGCAAAAGGTACAGTTGCTCTTTTAATGTATTGTGCTGCTGTACCCACACAAGCACAGCTGCAGGGAAACCACAATAGTGTGAACCTAATAACAGTCAAAATACTGCCTTCCTTTTCAGATCCAGACTGTAAGGGTTCATGCACACGATCATTAGAGTGGAGACTGTGAGCCAGGCTTTCTCATCCAACATCAGTGCCTGACCTCACAAATGTGCTTCTGGAAGAATGGTCAAACATTCCCATAGACACACTCCTAAACCTTGTGGACAGCCTTCTCAGAAGAGTTGAAGCTATAATAGTACTGACCAGTCAGATTCCTACACTGATCACTACACTAACCTACCTGATTCCTTCACTGATCACTACACTAACCTACCTGTCGACTACACTGACCCTTACATTGACCTACCTAATTCCTACACAGACCTCTACACTGACCTACCCGAATCCTACACTGACCTACATGATTCCTAGACTGACCACTACACTACACTGACTTACCTGATTCCTATACTGACCAGTACATTGACCTACCTGTCCACTACATTACCCACTGCAATACCCACTACACTACACTGTCCACTACAATACACACTATACTACACTGACCACTACAATACCCACTACACTACACTGGCCAGTACAATACCCACTACACTACACTGACCAGTACAATACCCACTACACTACACTGGCCAGTACAATACCCACTACACTACACTGACCAGTACAATACCCACTACACTACACTGTCCACTACATTACACTGTCCACTACAATACCCACTACACTACACTGAGCACTACAACACCCACTACACTACACTGACCACTACAATACCCACTACACTGACCACTGGAAGCCTATGGACACAGAGATGTAAACAACATCTGTAAGGTTATCTGATGGAGCATGAAAGGGCACCAGCGACCATGCTGGGGAGGATGAAAACCCGGTCTGGAGCTGTAGCACCCAATAGTTGCAGGCTATGGGCAGAGACATGGCCGTGTCTAGAAGATGGTGATACCTGCGGTGCGGGAGGATGTGGGGCCGGCCTAGGCCAATCTGGGGTCCGAGCGGTCTGCCAAACTGAGCCCTGTCTGTGGAAAGGGGATAGCCAAGGACCAGGGGAGTCGAGCTGAGCCGAATGTGTCCATAGCGCTACAATGATGTCCGCGCTGAGCCAGAGGTGGAAAAGGAAAGCCGCACATGACACCATTCGCCCAATCACAGGGTCAGCCTGAGACTAAACATGGCGGCTGGAGTGCAGGCCAAGGGGACACAGGAAATAGAAAGTTTGGGGGACAGATCCGGGATTTCGCCCCCCTAAATGTTGCGCCCGGGGCTACGGCCCCCCTTGCACCCCCCACACTAAGCCACTGCCTTAATGCATTCTCTGCATTAAGGTAAAAAAACCTTCTGAGTGCACCCCCACTCCCCTTTTTACTTACCTGAGGCCGATCTCCACCACTGTGCCCAAGAGCAGTGGCTTTCTCAGCTCTCACTCTCCTCACTGGACATGATGGCCATTGGCTCCTGCTGCTGTCAAGCACTGCCAGTGAGAGGGGGGGGCAGCATCTATGGACACAGACAGCACAGCTTGGGATTCAGCCCACACTATTTAAGAATAGTTATTGTTACGATTTACTATTACTTTAAGTATAGCTAGTAAAGATGTAGTGGCCCAATGTTTTTTTGCTACTGGGCCCTATTATGTGAAAGTTATGGCCCTGCTTTAGATAGTATGTTGCTACATATTATTTCTTTTGTTAAATATACGTATAACACTTTGTACATACTTCGCTTTGCAGAGCATATGCTGCACAATAAGTGCACATGGCCTTTTTGGGAACCACATCACATATTCAACCCATTACGAACTGTACACATTCCTGTGGTCCAAACACACTGACCACACCAAAAGTAGATCTGGATGCATGAGCATGTAAAGTTCAAGAAGTTCCCACTGAATGTAATTTGATGCAGTTCACAAATTAGCACATTGCAGCCAATGTGAGGTTTCCATGCCACACACACATAGTAACTACAGAGAAACATACGTGTTTAACCGCCAGCACAGTGGAAAGAGAAGTGATAATGCGTCAAGTGTAGAATCCATAAAAGACAATATGTGCTTTATTTACCGAAGACAGTTCTGTGATGTAAATCTTCTGATTGATTGTTATATGTTTCTGCGCTGTACATATTGTCCTGAGCTTGGCTGACTAAGCCCATGTATTTGTACCTTGACGATAATTGGAACTTATTTTTTTTTTCTATTTAAAGCTGGTAAATTACTGAGACTAATGCCCTGTACACACGATCGGACTTTCCGCCAACAAAACCGTGGAATTTTGTTCGAAGGGTGTTGGCTCAAACTTGTCTTGCATACACACGGTCACACAAATGTTGGCCAACAATTACAAACGTAGTGACGTACAAGGCTCTTTAGCGCCACCCCTTGGGCTCCTTCTGCTAATTTCGTGTTAGTAGAAGTTTGGTGAGTGTTGATTCCTGCTTTTCTTTTCGCGTTTTTCATTTAGCGCATTTCAGTTGGTGCTTTTCAGTTAGTTTCTAAACGGACGTTCGTCAACCAGCCATGTTGCGGAATTGGAGGGCAAAACAAGAGGTTCTCTTAAATGGTATGTAAACCCTAACACCGAACTTATTTTAATTGCTCCAGTTAGATTGGGTAATTACACCATTGAAAATATTTTATTATATCTGGAGAAGAAGTCCTGTGTAAGTTGCCAATCATGACCTACACAAAGCTAAGGACTTCCCCCCTTCCCGTGTAAAAGCTCTGGGTGTCTGAGCGCCCGATCACCAAGCATTTGGGAGGAAGTTTAATGAGTCCCATGCCTCCCAAAGTACAGGTCTTTGCCCCAGGAGCTAGAGGTAACTGGGAAGGGAAGTATGTGAAAATGGAGAGGATTCCAAGTTTGTGAACAGGTTGCTTTGCCCTCCATGGGGCAAAAAACATAATTTACTTTAAAGGACCGCTTACACTGTTCAAATCCCGTCCTCCTTCTCAATTAACCTACTATTACCAGATGTAGAATGTACCTGTCAAAGAAAAAAATATATAAAAATAGGGTTTATACTTATATTTCCCTCGTCTATGCAAGGGTGGCATCACGTTCCTTCCAGCTGGATCCTGGCATATATAGAGCAGACAAAATCTGGGAAGATAGCCTTGCAATGAAGTGGAGTGTCTTCCCCCAAGATTTCACCTGTTCAGTTTACTTTGTCCTTCTTCTATCATTACTTGTCAGCACATTTACATGCAACATACCTGAATGGCTCCCGATTCTGGAGGGCATCTGTACAAGTAAATGGAAGAGGCTGATACCAGGTTGGATTCAGGTATTTCCATTAGATGCATTTGACTAAAAAGGAATTTATTCGTTTTAGACAGAGTGAGGAGGGATTAGAACAATTTTTTTTAGTTTTAATGCTGTCTGTGCTTCAATTAGGGAAATTCTCCCTCTCTATTTGTCCTGTTTACAGTTATCATCAAAGTTAAAAGTAAAAGAAAATCTCACTTTGGGGGGGGGGGGGGGAGGAATTTCCTGTTTGGCTATGGGACAGAAAGTGATGGAAAACCTCCCCAATGAGACACAGATGGTAAAAAAAAATAACAGGGGTTGTAACCCCACCTTACTCTATCCAAAATGACAAAAAAGTTTGAAAGGTAGTAAACCTGCACAGTTTAGGAGATATCTCCTGTATCTGCATGAAGAACTGAAGAAACAATGAAGAAACAATCTGTGCAGACTTCCGTGATAGTATAAGCATGCAGGTGACTTGGTGGGAAAAATCCATCAGAATAATATATGGACGCTCACCTCACCAAATGGACCCTTTGATTATAGAGGGTCTCAAACGCCTTCCCACTTGGGGTATATACAATGGAATCAGCACATATGTCTTAGACACTTCCCACTTGGATAGGTGTGTAAATCGTCACTTTTACTCCACAATCACATGTATCAAAACATAAAAGCAATAGATAGTACTCATATCATATCCGCATATATAGAATTTATTATCATTTAAAAATACATAAAACACTCACAAAAATAGCACTTAAACCAAGTGCTAGGCGAAAAAACATGTAAACAAACGAACTGCAATGGCTGCGGGTGACCCTCCGTCCGTACGTGTTACGTCCCCTATGGGCAGGACTTTGTCAGCGGATACGGAAATTACGCTACAACCCGATTTTACTGCAACAGACGCCATGACGACCAAACATCAAATCATATGCCGCGCTACCGCGTCCATTGACGCAGCAACCCGCCACATGACCCAGCTATGAAACACATGACACAGCAACAACCCCCCCTTACGTGCCACCCAGCGGTGAGTCGTGATGCTGCATCAAAAAGCTTAATGCTACATTGGACATAAAGAATAATCCAAGAAGTGTCCCCATAAACAGAAAACAACTCCCTTCAGGATATGTGGTAATTTACGGACAATACAGCCAATCCAATATCGGATCCACCAATATCAGAGAGATTAAAATTCACATGACGTCACTCGCAACCATCGCACAATAAACTAATAATACATTATTATAAAAATCATCTATCTGAAATAAAACAATTAATATCAAAATCAACATTGAGTCCTCCTGGGGTGAGTACATTGGTCTCATATATCCAGTACGATTCCCTACGACTCAACTGGCGAATGAAATTACCACCCCTTCAATGTCTAGTTACTTTTTCTATCCCCCAGAATTTGAGACCCTTTGGATTTTGTTGAAGAACTTGCTTAAAATGACGAGAAACATTATGGGTGATTGAACCTTTTTTAATATTATTAAAGGTTCAATCACCCATAATGTTTCTTGCCGGAGATAACTTGGTATCTCCACACGACCACCTGACACATGGCAGGGAGCGGACCACTGCTTTCAGCCAGTCCAGGACTATCAACGCTGTGTTCCCCGGCCACAGCATTATACACTGACCTTTCTTTAGGAGTATAATAGTTCTGTGTCCCCAGTCACAGAACGCTGCTATACTCTCCTCTGCTTAACGGCTACTTCTTCCTTCCAGATCTCCTCCAGCATGCAAGTTCTGTGTTCCCCGGTCACAGCAGCTTGAAAATATATTTATCTTAAGCTCCCTCCTAGCGGTTCCTCCATCCCTCCTTCGCGCTCGGCGCATCCCCACATGGGGACGCCCAGAACAGCAACTCAGTAATCCATTGTCTGTTGTCTACTTTTCAGATTCCTCCCTGGAAGCATGTGACCCCAGCTTATATGGGAGGCCTTCCCCCTGCCAACACCGAAAGATAATTGGTCAGGGCTCCTCACATGAGCTGCCTGCCACTCAGGTCTCAAGTCCAACCTCTCTTCCAGAACCATCCATCTGAAAGCAGAGGAGGCATCTCTGAGCCAGAGTACAGGTGGCCACACCCCCCACTACACTGAACACTCCCAGTCTCAAATCACAACAACCAGGCCCAGCCTAAAGCACAGGCCTGGTTAAATTTACCTGCATCTGAGCCCTGTGCTTAGAAAAATCCTACTCTAGCACCTACCTTTAGGTAGAGGGTGCTACACATACATGGCACAAGAGATTGCCAGAGACTGCATACATGGCACTAGAGACTGTAAGTGACTGCGGACATGGCACAAGAGACGATCAGAGACTGCATATATGGCACAAGAGATTGTCAGAGACTGCATACATGGCACAAGAGACTGTAAGATACTGTGGACATGGCACAAGAGATTGTCAGAGACTGCATACATGTCACTAGAGACTGTAAGTGACCGCGGACATGGCACAAGAGACGATCAGAGACTGCACATATGGCACAAGAGACTGTCAGAGACTGCATACATGGAACAAGAGACTGTCAGAGACTGCGGACATGGCTCACGAGACTGTAAGAGACTGCGGACAAGGCACAAGAGACGATCAGAGACTGCATAGATGGCACAAGGGACTGTCAGAGACTGCATACATGGCACAAGAGACTGTAAGAGACTGTGGACATGGCACAAGAGATTGTCAGAGACTGCATACATGGCACAAGAGACTGTCAGAGACTGCGGACATGGCTCAAAAGACTTTAAGAGACTGTGGACATAGCACATGAGATTGTTCGAGACTGCATACATGGCACAAGAGACTGTCAGAGTCTGTGGAGATGGCACAAGGGCAGGACGGGTACAATAATATTCACAGCCAAATTCTGACACCATTAAGCTAGAAGGAGCTTTCTTGCTCACCTTCCACAGAGATGGGAGAGAGATATCTTCATCTGTGGTACAGATCATAAATGTTAAATGTTTTTGGAAGATAAATGTTAAGATAATGTTAAGATAAGATAAATGTTTTTGGAACTGGTGGCTTCAAAACTGTATGGCGTCACAAAGGTGAGGAATACAAAGAAAAATTAATGGTGCCTACAGTGAAACATGGTGGTGGCAGTGTCCTTCTGTGGGGCTGCATGAGTGCTGCTGGTGTCAGGAAACTGCATTTCATTAAGGGTATCATAAATTCACAAATGTACTGCTCTATATTGAAAGAAAAGATGCTACCATCACTCCATGCCTTTGGTCATTGTGCACTTTTCCAACATGACAATGATCCAAAATACACATCTAAGGTCACTGTTGCATTTCTGAAGAAGAACAGGGTGAAAGCTATTCAGTGGCCAAGTTTGTCTCCTGACCTGAACCCAATCCCAATCAACCACCTATGAGGAATTCTGAAGCGACAAGTTGAGCATCACACTCCATCCAGCATCTAGGCTCTAAAAGAGGTCCTTCTTGAAGAATAAAAAAGATGAATCATTCTCTGCCTAGAAGACGTGGTGCTGTCCTTACAAATCATGGAGTCATACAAAATACCAGAGTTTTTGTCGTGGGGTGTATTCATTTTTGCATCAACTAATTTGAGTAAAACTGAAGATTCATGTTTTTCATGTAATGAGCTAAACACATTTTCTATAAAACTCAGTTTTGTCAAAATTTTGGAATTTCTTCTTGTGTTCATTGAGGTATTGCTTTAAAACTTACTTTTCAAAAGGGGTGTACTCATTTAACTGTACACTAAATGGTGATTCTATTAATTCTATACCAGTGTGTGATTCTGCCTCTATATATTTTATATATATATATATATATATATATATATATATATATATATATATTACACAATATATCCACTTGACCTCCAGAAGATTTACCCCCCTTTATCACCAGGTAATTTTTTGCAATACGGCACTGTGTTACTTTAACTGGCAATTGCGCGGTCATGCGACATTTTACCCAAATAAAATTGTCAATCCCCCCCCCCCCACAAATAGAGCCTTCTTTTGGTGGTATTTGATCACCTCTGCATTTTTCTTTGTTTGCGCTATAAACAAAAAGAGACAGACAATAATATTTTTTACTTTCTGCTATAAATCACACATATAATCAAAAATGTAAAAAATCTAATTTCTTAATCAATTTTGGCCAATATGTATTCTGCTACATATTTTTGGTAAAAAATACCAATAAGCGTATTTGTATTGGTTTGCGCAACAGTTATAGCGTCTACAAACTATGGGATATATTTATATATATTATATATATATTTTAAAAAATTTAACATTTAAAATTTTTATTTCAAAAGTAAGCATGGATACAGTCAATAAAGCATTGTATAAACCTTACAGAATATATTTAACATTGACATATAGCAGTACATTTTGCACTATGAAGGTTGCAATGTTGGACGTCTCCCTTTATGGAACGTTTCCCATTATATCTCGTAATAATCCATCATATATCAAGAGCATTCTCTATAAATGCTTTAACTGGGCATAAGTAGCCCTAAAAAAACATAAATAAAGGTGAGAAATAGAAATAGAGTGTCAGCCTTTAAAAGGATGGCACATTGAGAGAGAAGAAATAGGAAAAGGGAAGGATATGAGGGGGGGGGGGGGGGTCAGAGAGGGAAGGAGAAACATTAATAGGTTAGGTATCTGTTTAGTCCCTCCTTAGGTCTGTATCAGAGCGTCATACGCCAAAGAATACTTGAAGATGATCCAAGGTTGCCAGGTATCATTGAACTTGTCTATATTTTCATGCGCTATTGCTCTAATCTCTTCCATCTTGTATAGGTAATATACTTCCGTTAGCCATTCTTTAGTTGAAGGGGGCAGTGGTACTTCTCCAATGTCTAGGTATTATCGCTTTAGCGCCGTGAGCAAGAACCTTGTCAATGAGTTTTTGTGTTTTTTCATCGAACAGTTGGTGATATGTAGTAAACAGCATGCTGCGTTTAGTTCAATTCGGGTATCCGTAATTTGTTTTGTCTGGTTAATTACTTGATTTCAGAAAGGTTGAATTAAATTGCAGTCCCACCAAAACTATGGGATATATTTTAATTAATGAATAAATTTTTTTCTAGTAGTGGTGATCAGCGACTTATAATTGGACTGCTATATTGTGGCGGACAAATCTAACACCTAACTGACACTTTTTGGGATCCAATGACAATAATAGAGTGATCAGTGCTAAAAAATATGCACTGTCACTGTACTAATGACAATGGCTGGGAAGAAGTTAACATCAGGGACGATCAAAGGGTTAAATTTGTGCCTAGGTTGTGCTTACTCACTGTGGGGGAGGTGCTTTGACTAGGTGAAGGCAAAGATCAGTGTTCCTGCTATGCAGAAACACAGGATCATTACCTTCCCTTCTGACAGAATGACAAACTGCCTTGTTTACAGATTGTCATTCGGCAAGTGTCCTGTCTAATCGGCAGGTGCCGGCGGACATCGAGTCTGCAGTGCCTGCCACTGGGCTCCCACAGCGGAAGAGGGTCGCCGCTGGGGCATGTGCCCCATACCCCTAAGTATCATATCACGTACTATGTACATGATCTGGTGCAGATGGGCGCCCTGCCAAAGTATATCTACAGTGGGCGGTCGTGAAGCAGTTAAACATTTATCTGCACACAACTTTAACTCAATATCAGGAAGTAGACACCAGCCCAGTTAATGAAAATGGAACTTAACAGGTACTCAAAATTATTTGCTCTGACAAGAGGATATAGATCTCCACGTGGGTGTCAGAAACTATGAAATCAGGCCGAGACAGAAGTACAGTTAAATCACACTCTTTTAATAATAAAAGTGAAAAGAACAAACGTAGTCAAAACATAGCCAAAGTTCAGTAACCGGAACGGATAGTCAGCCAATCCAGAAGTCAGGAATCAGTAGTGGAACAGCAAGCAGGATCTGGAGCCAGAAGGGATGTCAGCAAAGCAAGACTTGAACAGGATCACAGGAGATGTTGACCAAGGCGAGGGTAGAGGTGTTTAATTCAAATGTCTTCCTTTCAAATTGCTCAAGTGTTTGCTGATATGTTTGCTGGTATGTGTGTTGTATGTTTGTGTGTGATTCTCTTTTGTCTTGCCTCCATTTCCTGGTTTTATTGCATCTGTGTGGGGGCCTACGGTCAGTCCAAGGGGCTGCTAGCCCTTAATATTCTAAGGTTTATTATAATTTTCCTTACTCTACCATGTCTAAGGTCACGTACATCTCCTGGAATGTGGGGGGGTTAAATTTCAAGCTTAAAAGGGTCTCGTTGTTTGATTTCCTCAAGGTACATAAACCGCATATCCTGTGCCTGCAGGAGACACATTTAATGGGGTCCAAGATCCTTGCTGTAAAAAAACATTGGGTACTGTGCAGATATCATGCCACCTATTCTAACTATGTCTGGGGTGTCATAATTTTAATACGTAAAGGACTACTCTTCTCCTGTGAAAGGGTTGTTTCGGATCCAAACGGTCAATATATTTTTCTCCTCTGTACAGTATATGTGGTGCCATTAATACTAGTGGTGGTATATGCACCCCCCTCCCCCGTTACAACTGCGGTTTTCACAGAATGGAGTGTTCACTTGTCAAGCTTACCAAAAATTGCAGCCCAAATTGTCGGAGACTTTAACTCGGTGCTTGACCCAAGTCTGGACCGCTTGAAGCCTCTTCACTACGAATCTAAGTTGTTTGGTCAGTGGTGTGCTTCCTTTGGATATGTTAACCTATGGTGACAGAGGAATCCCTCGGCTAGGGTGTACTCGTGTCAATTCCAGACCTACCGTGCTCTTTCCAGGCTAGATTATGCCCTGGTGACATTGGATATAACCTCCTCTGTTCATGCAATGTCATATATAGCACAAACAATATCAGACCACTCTGCCCTTTCAGTAGAGTTGGTATTGGGGCATAGGGCCTCATTTAGACTGTGAAAGCTCAGTCCACTCTGGACAACCACGCCTGATCTGCAGGACCCTATACACCCGGATATGTCCTATTACTGGAGAGACAATGCGGGGTCCACCCCCAAGGGCCTCACTTGGGATGCCTTTAAGGCGACTGTGCGGGGCTCGTACATCTCCAATATCGCCAAACATAGGAAATCCACTGCTTGGCGAGTTTGTAAGGCTATACAGGCCATCACCCAACCAAGTGGGTCAGAAAGGTTGGGACATCCGTGGAGTCCAGTACTAAGAACAAAGAGATCCATCTTCAAAACTTTTTAATAATTTGGTTGAATTCTCTGCAGGTCCGCAACATCTTTTTTTGAACTGGTGCCCAAAACTTAATTAAAAAATGTAAGGGATTATTATACTTTGTATAGAGGCAACGGATAAATTATATTTAAGCAGACATTCATGAGGTCACATACACCATAGACCACACGTTTACACTGCTGCCCAAAACCAACATTGCTAACCTTGCTCCAACAGATCCTTGTCACAACTGGTTGCCTCCACATGTTAACTGGCACCACTTACTTAGAATTACAGTCATGATTCATTGGCCAACATGGTTGATGCATGCATACAAGTTTTATCATATTTTTGTGACAGTATAACAGTTTGAACTTTTGCAGGAGAAATCTAAAATCAAAGCTGGAAAGTTGTTGGAGAAAGAACCTGTTCAAGACATTGTATGGAATGGTCTCCAAAGGGGCCCATGCTTGAAAAAGTAGATACCCTACTAAGTTCTACTGATTTTGCAAAAATACAACCACCCTTCTACAGTTTACATTGGGTATGACCTTTGGTGTTGGTCAGTCGGTTGACTTCTGCTCATTAGTGGAGAGTAAAACTTTCTCAGATAAACACAAAGCAGTTATATCGGACATGAAGCCAATTAAATACTTTCATCGTACAAAGCACAGGAAAGGAGGAAGCCTAATTAAAATCTCATGCATATAGCAAACCTGTTGAACTTAATTCTTACCTCCATTCTTACATGGATGTACTCCATTAATTGCTTTGCATAAAACGCAACAAGGCATACTACTTCAAGGCCGCGCAGCATGGGATTTACTGGTTCCAACACAGGAGGTATTTATTAAGGATGTTTACAAGTAATGAAAAATATATTGCTCTAGGTCTAAATGTCAAATAACTGCATTTCATCAAAAAGATGTGGGCTAAAAGACAAAATCTTTAGTGTACCTAAACAATATTAGCCAGTATCCATCTACGGACAAAACCTTTTTTTTGTTTTGGAGGTAGTCCAGAATGGTTAAAACCAGGGCTTTTTTTTTCAGCCAGAACGTGGGGGAACGCAGTTGCGGCACCTCCAGCACTGAATGTATGTAATAGCATGGGGTGTGGAGTGTGCTGGAGGGTCTATTGATGTTGGCTGCTGGGGGATCTATTGTCACTGGTGGGGATCTGATTTTGTGTGAGGGTCTATTGTTGCTGATGCAGAATCTAATGTTGCTGGGGTCTTATGTTGCTGGAAGGGATCTACTGTTGAGGGAGAGGTCTATGTTTACTGGCTGCTGGAAGACAAAACGAAGACAATCCATATTTAAACTCCCCGGTGGTATTCCCGAGTGTGGCTCAGGGTGGATTTTCAGTACCAAAAGCAGTAACCCCAAGCCACACTCGTGATTGCATTGCAGGATCCAGGTATAGCTTACTTACCTTGTCCCCAGGATCCTGC
Source organism: Lithobates sylvaticus (assembly GCA_028564925.1). NCBI lineage: Eukaryota > Metazoa > Chordata > Amphibia > Anura > Ranidae > Lithobates > Lithobates sylvaticus. The sequence continues at coordinate 153,266,461 of CM053035.1, read as the reverse complement.
GATGTCTCCCCGCAGTGTGCGGTGGCTGTGTCTCCGCTCGATTCATCACAGAGCCGAGCTCCATTCCCTGCGAGCGCTGCGACGCACGGGGACGGAGCACAGCGCCAAATTCAAAAAGTGAAACACACACTATACATACAGTACACTGTAATCTTACAGATTACATTACAGTATGAAATTATTTCACATCCCTTTTGTCCCTAGTGGTTTCTCCAGTGCCCTGCATGCAATTTTAGATTATAAATACTGTTCTTTCTGCCTGGAAACTGGAGATTGTCCATTGCAACCAAAACCATCCCTTTACATCAAAAGCGGTTTTAGCCCAGCTAGAAAACAGAGATAATAAATTTGAATCACTTGCAGAATTGAGCAATAGTGAATTGTGGGGAAATTCGTCATTAAACACTGAAAGTAATGACAGCAACTATTCTGCAACTGAGCAAATTTCAGTGTTTTTGATTTGATTACATTATTGAATAATTTTTATTATTATTATATTATTATTTGTTATAATTTTTTATAGTTATTTATGATATTATAATTTATGATTTCGTGTTTCAAACTTTATCATACCTGGGATGTCTACTAGACTCTTGTTTGGACAGATTTAAGTGTGTTATTCCTAAGAATTACAGGCCTATAATATAAAACGCCAAATTTCTATGCAAAAGAATTGTACTGCTTTAAGCGCATTGGGCGCTGGGAGTCTCAGCGTTTTCACTTGTACATACAGCCCCGCCTTTTGCAACAATGAATTGTTGGGAGAGTGGGGCATTTAGGGCTGGCTAGCGGGGAACCCAGCAGGTCTTTCTGTGGTGTTACATGTCTGTCGTACCTGTGTGTATGGTTGGCCTGGGTCCATGTGCAGTTTCTGTGCAAGTCTCGTTTCTTTGTCTCTTACAGGCTTGTCGGAGTGCTTGGTGTGGATCCTCGGGCACTCTTATGTATCTTGGGGTGCAAAAAGGGCAGATGTCAGACCTGAGGGCTGCCAACTGGGTTTTGTGTGGCAGGAAATGTTAAAAAATGTAACTAATAGTTTTACTTATTGCAGCATCCACACACACAGGTCATCCAACATTAGAGGTGATTTACTTTTACAAAGCAAATACACCTTTGCACACTCATACTGACCAGTGTTACAGCATTTCTTTTCTCCCTCACTCTTCTAACATGACCCCAGTCCTGGCAAAGAGAGAGGCAGGGGAGGACCAAACAAGGATGCAGACGCCTGGCGTCCTACTTATCAACCAATTACATCATTGGTTGTTAGGATATTAGCGGCTGGCCCTCGCAGTACCCAAGGTTGTAATGCAGCACAATAAAACCTGTGGCTTTGTGTTACATAAAGGCAGACTTGTTCCCGCTTGTTGACAATTTTTGGGCAATTTGGGGTAATATGTAGGCATTTTTCTAAGCTAATAAAATTAGGTCAGTTCAGTGTTCTCAGCTGCTACCGGTGTGATAGAGCCCTCTGCTTTCCAGAGAGCTGTGAGAATTCTCTGGAACATAGGTGTGAAGCTATGCAGATGACCGTATGAATATTTATGCAGCCCTGACCAACCCTAGGGAGCAGGGCCCTGAAGGCTGCTGGGAGACATGAATACTCTGATACAAACAGACAAAAAATAAACTCAGCGCTCATTTGAGGAGAGACCCTGGAGGTGTACACAGATCAAATAAATGTGATTAAAATAGTCTCTCAATAGGAGGGACAAAGTCCATAGCAACAGTCTCTAAGATGAAGAGGGAGAGGAATCCATGTACCAGCACTAAGGGCAGCCAGTGTGAAGAACTAGAAGCAGTCTCTGCAATGCAGCAAAGGAAAAGAAACACAGCGCCTTTAAGTGCAGTATTGGTAAACCATTTAATGATCAGTCAAAATGGAAACTACTCACAAAGGGAGCATAAACACAAGCATGATAGTAATCCTGCAGCAAAATCCGGGGGGGTGGTTTTCTCCTAAACGTCCGTGTCTCTGAAGTGCAGCTGACAGCTCGTGCAGGTGGATGTTGGCTGTTCTCGTAGGCTGCGAATGCTGGAATCCACCTGCACAAGCTGTGTTTCTTTTCCTTTGATAAAGACCGCCTGGGTCTGGGTTTTCTTGGAGAGGATCAGTTCAGCCTGGAGGGCTGCTGCCCTCCAGGGCAACACTACTGTGTGCTTGCTGTTTGTGAGGCCTCAGTTGGGCGACCTCAGGGCCTGGATGCTGAAGCTATAGAGAGCTGACGCTCTAATCTGGTATCACTGGAGAAAGGTGTCGCTTGGTATTTCGATCGAGACAACCAACTGTCCCTGGACATTTTGTGAGTACAGAGTGCTGTAAGAGATCTTAGAGACTTTTGGGCTGCTGTCACCTCTTTTGTGCACACCCCTCCTGTGCTCTTTTTGCTCTAAAGAAAGAAGCTAGTGTGCTTTTAACTACTTCTATTACAAGCCACAGTTTGCTATAAGCAAGGACTTCTTCAGCTCTACGTTTAACTGTTTCCACTACAAAGCCAAGTCTTGCCCATAAGCAAGAACTTGGGCTTCAGCTTTTCAGAAAGGAGTTTATTGTCCTCAGTCTGTACATACAGTAGCTCTGTTTTTGGGGTACCCCACTCAATTCCCTCAACCCTATCCAAGTTCTCCAAAAATAAAATAACAACGCCACTAGGCTGGTTTTTGAGGAAAAGTGTGGCTGAGGTTGTGTGCCTGGCTGCAGGCAAAACTCCGGGGAGGAACCAGCGGTTCCTTTGGGAGTAAACACTACAATTTTGTAAAGATAACCACAATAAAGATGTAGAAACATGTTTTTTGAATTGTGAAAGCTTTCAGGAAGATCAGAAGGGCCAGAGATAAACTACAATTGTATATCAAATCGATCAAATTACCCTTTTTCTAAAGAGATCAGTTATTCCTGTAGCCGAAAACATCTGAATATGCCAAAGTATGTAGTTCTGCCTTTAATAAACCCCATAAAACAAAATGCAGCTTGGCTCAAAAGTATTTATTTGTTCCTACAATTAGTAGAGTGCCATAATTGCTCTTTTTACAATATATGGTGTTTATCGATTGCAACTTTTAAGCAGTTCATCAATGACCCGTAATAACACCATTTGGAATATGTAATTCTTTTTATTTTTATTTTGGAACAGAGTGAGGATCACCACCTAAGGCTCTGTAGGTGTCCTGTTTGGTTGATATTGTAGAACTTACCCATTTAATTAGCAGGAATATCACTGTCAACAGCTCCTAAGATTTACAAGGGCCAATGATCAGGTCAGGTAGGTCAGTGAGTTATTTTAGGTGTAATTACTTTGTATGTTTTAAATACTAAAGTGAAGCCAAGAATGTAATTATCACTTCTAAACAGGTATTTAACAGCTGCTAATGAGCCCTGATTGCAAAGAAAATTGTAATTATAGCTAGAACTGTAGGGCAATTGTTGTTTTCGTAGAAATAACCTTTTATGAAAGGAAGAAAATCATAAGGAACATTTCCTTTACACGCATTCTGACAATCCTAGAAGTCTGGCATTTTCTAGAGAGGCTTTTTTTTAGTTCCGTTTCTAAAAGTGAAGTTTTCCATTTCTAAGCATGTAAATAAAGTGGTGCATCCACAATCTGCTGCACCTGCTGTTATAGATGCATTTTCCCAAAACCATACAAATAAAAATACTACATTTGCCGTGTCCCCCCCCCTCCCCCATGCACTGCAAGGGTTAAATGCTCATTAAATCTAGGGGTAGAGATGCAATAGGGGTAAGCTATAATACCTTATTCCCCACTTCCCCAGCAGTTGGTGCTTTCCTCTTCTCTCTGACGCTCCGGTTGTGGGCGGCAGGGCCGTTTTTAAGGCAGGGCAAAAGGGGCAGCTGCCCTTTGCCTTGTCATTGTTGTGGGGCCCAAAGCAGCTGCCTCATACTTGCCAACTATCCTGGTTTACATTCCCTCGCCCCTTGAGGTTTTTAGTCCTGTGCTGTGTCCCAATATCTCAGTGTGAAGTGCTGCTACTAATGCTGCCCAGCTCTGCCCTATTGTTGTGTACAGATGACTTACCTGCAGACCATGTGTTTACATGTAACTTACCGGCATTCATATGTAAATAGCAATGGCATTCATATGTAAATAGCATGGGCCGGCGGCATTGATATGTATATCATGCCCCCCTGAGGTCATATCCATCTAGCAACCAATCAACAAGCAGAAATCATGTGCTGTAACCTCTAGCAACTAACCAGTGAGCTGTAATGTGTGCTGTAACCTCTAGCAACCAGTCAGTGAGTGGTAATGATACACCGTAACCTCTGGCAACCAATTGCAATAGCTCCCTGATCTGATTCAGTATACTGATTTTGAGTCTAACTGCTACTTATTGTATGTCTCAGAGCAGGTAGAGAGCAAAACTGCATGGGGGGCCCCCAAGAAAAGTTTTGTCCAGGGTCCAATCAATATTAAAGACGGCCCTGTGTACATCGGGAGCTGTGCAACTCCACCACGTCTTCTATTACATCATGGACAGCAAGTTACTGTAGAACAGCGAGCAAACGTGAAATTCTGCAATGAGTCGTTCCAAGTGTTTTGAGTGGCGTGCCCGATTGCTCATTGATGATCATCATGCACAAGTTGCTGAATGGTTTAGAAAAATTTTCGGGGGTTGAGCTCGTTGAAGGTCTTCCTGATCTCTCTTCGTGTTCCTGTGATGTTCTTCTGCTCTTGAAGTGTGCATGCCACAAAAAAAATCTCATCGTAAAGTTGCCAAATCATGTCAAACATCTCCGTTTGCCCAGTTTCACACAGAATTTTACGTTTGCTAAAGCGAGCAGCACTTTACCGTGAACGCACGGGCAGCCCCAGTGTGAAAGGGGTCTGAGAGAAATTGGAGGGGAAAAAAAAATACAGCGAGTCTCAAAAGAAGAGAGGGATAGAGATGTGACCTTAACTCAGGCTGCATTCACACCTGAGCGTAGCGTCTTTGAGCGTTTTTTGCACGTTTTTTCACGCCACTTGCGCGTTTGTATGCAGCGTTTTTGGGCTTTGGCATTTTTTTATTAGCCAATAGAGAAAACTATTATATGTTGCATCATTTGTTGCTATGTATTTCAGCTTTTTTTAGCTTTTCCATTAGCTTTCATTTCTACTTTTATTATTATTAATTTATTATAAAAAAAATTTGTTGGTGTAAGGGGTTCGAGTTCAGTTTAGGGTTAGGATTAGGAGTTGGGATAAGGGTTATTTATTATTATTTTATTTTTATTTTATTTATTATTATATGAATAACAGTAAATTAATAAATAAATGTAAAATAAATACGCAAATAAAAACCATGAATAAAAAATAAACACATTCAATAAATGAATACTAAGTAACAATAAATAAAGAATTAACCCTTAACTTTAACCCTTACCCCTTAAAAAAAAAATAATAAATAACTAAACACCCTAACACAAAATAAATTATTATTATTATTGTTCTTTTTTTTGTTCAAGTTTGGGTGTTTATTGTTATTTGCTGATGCCAGACATGGCAGTATACATATGATATAGCTCGGCCCTTATATCATATGTATGCTGCCATGTCTTGGCGTCAGGAAAGGAAAATTACGGTAAATATTTGATACAATTTTCCATTTTTATTCTTATTATTAATAATAATGTATTTAATATTTTTTTTAAGGTTAGAGGTTAATTATTATTTATTAATGTATTATTACATATTATTAATTTATTTGACTTACCGTATTTATGAAGATTTTTACTTATGTGTGTATTTATTTTACATTTATTTATTTATATATTATTACTATTTTATTTTTAAATTTTTCATTTGGGCAGAAAATGGCGCAAAAACACCCAAATCTGCCTGATTTGAGCCACAAAAAAAAAAGCTCCAGAACTTGTTTGAGCTTCAGGCGACCTGGAGTGGAGATGTGAATAATTGATTTTTTTTTTATTTATTTTTTTTTCAGCGTTTTTGAGCTTCAAGCAGATAATCACTCTGGTGTGAATGGGCCCCATTCCCATAAAAAACCAACTCCACCTGGCCTTATCTCAGGATGGAATATCTACCTGTGATAAGGCCAGCCTCTTTTCACTTGGAGTGTCGGCGTCCATTAACCTGAAGGTGGCAGTATACAACCTCACACTGATAATTAGAAAATCCTGTGTAGTGCGATTTTTTTTGCGTGGGTTTCCTCCGGGTACTCCGGTTTCCTCCCACACTACAAAGACATGCTACCTTGTGTTGGTGGTGCAGTGGTAAGCATAGCTGCCTTTCAAACAGCAGACCCGGGTTCGATTCCCGGCCAATGCCATCTCCAATAGTTGGAGTTGGAGGCTAATATATACTTCACAATAGTGTGAAGTATATATTAGCGGTGGAATAAAGAATGAAACGAATGTGTGGAATGTTTGAGGAAAAAAATGTTCTCCCAGAATCTATAGAAGGTGAACCCAGCAACAGATAGAAGATGCTTAGGCTGCGATCATACCTAGGCATTGCGGGCGGAATTACTGCAATTCACAAATTGCCACAAAACGCGTGACATGTTTGTGATCCCCTTACTTTCAATGGCACCCCAATCACGGGACAATATTGTCACCTGACAAATCGCAAAAAAAAACAAAATTGCAGGATGCCTGTTTCCCAAAATCAGTCCTTCAATTTTGTCGTAATTTGTCAGGTGACAATCACGGCAAAAACTCGCCTTGATTGGGGTGATATTGAAAGTAAAGGGATTGCAAGCGTGTGCCGCGTTTTGCAGCAATTCGGGAATCCAGAACACCTAGGTGCCAAAAGAGTCTCACCGTGTCCATCATACGACAAGAACTTTCTGCACAGACATCTCCCCAGCAGGAATATTACACCCAAACTCCCTCCCCTCCAGCAGCAATATTACATCCGATACTCCCCCCAGCAAAAATATTACACCCATACTCCCACCCAGCAGGAATATTACACCCATACTCCCATCCAGCAGGAATATTACACCCATACTCCCACCCAGCAGGAATATTACACCCATACCCCCCCCCCCCCCCAACAGGAATATTACACCCATACTCCCCCCAACAGGAATATTACACCCATACTCCCCTTAACAGGAATATTACACCCATACTCCCCTTAACAGGAATATTACACCCATACTCCCCCCAGCGGTTATATTACACCCATACCCCCCCAGCAGGAATATTACACCCATACCCCCCTCATCAGGAATATTACCTCTATGGGTATACAGGGCCGTTTTTAAGGCAGGGCAAAAGGGGCAGCTGCCCTGGGCCCTGTCATTGTTGTGGGGCCCAAAGCAGCTGCCTCATACTTGCCAACTATCCTGGTTTAAATTCCCTCGTCCCTTGAGATTTTAGTCCCGTGCTGTGTCCCAATATCTCAGTGTGAAGTGATGCTACTAATGCTGCCCAGCTCTGCCTTATTGTTGTGTACAGGTGACTCACCTGCAGACCCTGTGTTTACATGTAAATTACCGGCATTCATATGTAAATAGCGGCAGCCGGCGGCATTCATATGTATATTATGCCCCCCTGAGGTCATATCCACAGTAATCTCTAGCAGCCAATCAACAAGCAGAAATCATGTGCTGTAACCTCTAGCGACTAATCAGTGAGCCGTAATGTGTGCTGTAACCTCTAGCAACCAGGCAGTGAGTGGTATTGATACACTGTAACCTCTGGCAACCAATCACAATAGCTGCCTGATCTGATTCAGTAAACTGATTTTGAGTCTAGCTGCTATTTATTGTATGTCTCAGAGCAGGTAGAGAGCGAAACTGCATGGGGGGGGGGGGGCCCCAAGAAAAGTTTTGCCCAGGGTCCAATCAATATTAAAGACGGCCCTGTGTATACAGAGAGTACACACGTCACACCTCTATATCTGTGTATATACGGGGATGTAGTATATAGAGATATGTATAGGACAGTGGATATATAGTATATACAGAGAGTACACACGTCACACCTCTATATCTGGGTATATACGGGGATATAGTATATATATATATATATATATATATATATATATATATATATATATATAGGACAGTGGATATATAGTATATACAGATAGCACACCTCTATATCTGGGTATATACGGGTGATATAGTATATAGAGATATATAGGACAGTGGATATATAGTATATACAGAGAGTACACACATCACACCTCTAGATCTGGGTATATACGGTGGATATAGTATATAGAGGTACATATATAGGACAGTGATCCCTTCCTGGCTATGTCCTGGTTGGAGATTACTATGAACCTACCATAGGGGCCATGTGATCCCTTCCTTTCTATGTCCTGGTTGGAGATCACTATGAACCTACCATAGGGTCCATGTGATCCCTTCCTGGTTATGGTCTGGTTGGAGATCACTATAAACCTATCATAGAGGCCATGTGATCCCTTCCTGGCTATGTCCTGGTCTTAGATTACTATGAATCTACCATAGGGATCATGTGATCCTTGCCATGTCCTGGTTGGAGATCACTATGAACCTACCATAGGGGCCATGTGATCCCTTCCTGCCTTCCTGGTTATGGTCTGGTTGGAGATCACTATAAACCTATCATAGGGGCCATGTGATCCCTTCCTTGCCATGGCCTGGTCGGAGATCACTATAAACATATCTTAGGGGCCATGTGATCCCTTCCTGGCTATGTCCTGGTCTTAGATTACTATGAACCTACCATAGGGGCCGTGTGATCCCTTCCTGTCTATGTCCAGATCGGAGATCACTATGAACCTACCATAGGGGCCATGTGATGCCTTTCTGACTATGTCCTGGTCGAAGATTACCAAGAACCTAACATAGGGGCCATGTGATACCTTCCTGGCCATGTCCTGGTCGGAGATTACTATGAACCTACCATAGGGGACAAGTGATCACTTCCTGTCTATGTCCTTTTCAGAGATCACTATGAACCTATCATAGGGGCCATGTGATCCCTTCCTGGCTATGTCCTGGTCAGGGATCACTATGAACCTACCATAGGGTCCATGTGATCCATGCCTGGCTATGTCCTGGTCGGAGATCACCATGAACCTACCATAAGGGCCATGTGATCCCTTCCTTTCTATGTCCTGGTCAGTAATAACTATGAACCTAATATAGGGTCCATGTGAGTCCTCCCCCAAACAGGAACAAGCATTGCAAGCACCAGAGTCACACAGGATTTCAGTGGCCAAACTTTTTTATTTTTTTTTAAATAACAAACATGTCATACTTACCTGCTCTGTGCAATGGTTTTGCACAGAGCAGTCCCTTCTTTTCAGGTCCGTCATCAGTGCTCCTCCGCCTCGAGCCATGCCCCTAGAGAACGCTGCTTTCCCTGGGGGCATCGCTGCATGCATGTTCCCGAGCCTCTGCTCCATGCGTCCATAAGATACAGAGCCACAGCTCGGCTCCGAACACCCCCCCCCCCCCCCACTCGCTCCTCACTGGCTGTGATTGACAGCACTGGGAGCCCGCAGCAATAAGGAGAGGGAGTCCCGCGACAGCCGAGTCTCTTGTGCACATTGTTGGTTCGAGAGGGAGCTCAGGTGAACATGGGGGGGGGGGGGGGGTCACGAGGGGGAGCTGCACAAGGAAGGTTTTTTTTTTTTTTACCTTTACGCCTATTAGATATCATGAAACCAACTGAAAAAAAAGTGGACTTTTAGGGTCCCCATGGAAGACACACAGACATTGGGTGGGATTTACTAAAACTGGAGTATGCAAAATCTGGTGCAGCTCTGCATAGAAACCAATCAGCTTTCAGGTTTTATTGTGAAAGCTTATTTGGACAAGCTGACGTTAGACGTTAGAAGCCAATTGGTTACCATGCACAGCTACACCAGATTCTACACCAGATTCTACACCAGATTCGGATTGCTCCAATTTTAGTAAATCAATCCCATTATGTATTATACCTTCAAAAATGTAGGGAATTACTACCCCGCAAAGTTAATTAATACAGAAAAATGTAATAAAAAAACAATAATAAACACATACATATAAAGATACAGTGGATATAAAAATTCTACACACCCCTGTTAAAATGTCAGGTTGTGATGTAAAAAAATGAGACAAATGTGGTCAATCATTCCAGAACTTTTTCCACCTTTAATGTGACCTATAAACTGTACAACTCAGTTGAACAACAAACTAAAATCTTTACGGGGGGGGGGGGGGGTAATCGGAGGCACTTTAATGGCAGGTGTGTACTGAATCAGATTTAACATGAGTTTGAATGCGATAGTCCTGTGCTGTGTCCCAATATTTCAGTGTGAAGAACTGCTACTAATGCTGCCCAGCTCTGCCCTATTGTTGTGTACAGATGACTCACCTGCAGACCATGTGTTTTACATGTAACGTATCGTCATTCATATGTTAATAGCAATGGCATTCATATGTAAATAGCAGGGGCCGGCGGCATTGAGGTCATATCCACAGTAATCTCTAGCAACCAATCAACAAGCAGAAATCATGTGCTGTAACCTCTAGCAACTAACCAGTGAGCTGTAATGTGTGCTGTAACCTCTAGCAACCAGTCAGTGAGCGGTAATGATACATCGTAACCTCTGGCAACCAATCGCAATAGCTCCCTGATCTGATTCAGTAAACTGATTTTGAGTCTAACTGCTATTTATTGTATGTCTCAGAGCAGGTGGAGAGCAAAACTGCATGGGGGGCCCCCCAAGAAAAGTTTTGCCCAGGGTCCAATCAATATTAAAGACAACCCTGGTGGGCGGGCCCTGATCCTCATGTACAATGCAGGAATGCTCATCCTGCATTGTACGCAATGACGTCAGAGTGCAACTACCAGATGCAGCGCAGAAGCAAAGCAGCTTTGGGGGACCGGTTGCACAGAGTGGTGGGAGCCTGCCACAGCAAGGGATAAAGTAGGTTGTACAGCTTATTCCTATACCCCTAGCCTTAAAGACCATTTAACTGTTGCAGTTGGGAGAGGCTCCACTGCAGGGGTAATTATTTCTGCCACCCGGAGTGGGGCTTTAATGTTTTAATTCAAAGCAGCAATACAAATTGTAAACAGAGGAGCACAAAGTGCTCAGTGTCTACCTGATTTTACTATTATTGACACTATTATGTGTACTTAAATGCTTATAGCTGTTATGCCCAAAGCAAGTCATCATGCAAAACTTTGACTCTGTAAAACCATGCTATTTAAATTATTTCTTGGGATGTTACCAAATGCAAAGCAGGCATTGGGTCCTGTGAATTAAACTCCAGGCAGCAAAGATGATAGAAAGATTTTAACATGCTGCCCATTACCTGCCGGTATCCTCATAGAACAGGCCTAGCACAAATCAAAAAGTGAGTCAAAATTAAATCCCTAAACCGGCTGAGAGCCTCAAAAAATAAGGGAGAGGGCCACATGTGGTGAAAATATTCCACTGAGAGACTTTCCAGCTGAAAAGGTCTTTTTAGCCTAAAAAGGCAGCTAATGTTTAAAATAAACTATACAGTAATGTACATGAATATGAGCTATCTGGTCTTCCCTGGCAAAATTTTTATACATTTGTGTGGTTCTTACTGTTAATTCTTTTTATAATGTATGTTTGTGTGTAAGTTTTTTGAGTTTAGTGGCCATTCAGTGTTGACTTTAGCTTTTAATTGTGAGATTGGCATGATGATTAAAAGGGACGTATAGTCCGTATTAGAACTATTTGATCATTTTAATTAAGGTAAATGTCATGAGCCTGATGGGCGGCCGCTCCAATCTAAGCACCCCTGGGTAGGGGACAGAGAGTGCAGAGTAAAAGGAATTTCCCATGTGCCAGTGCATGCTTATGCCACTGATGTCACTGGAACCCCGTGAGCATTGTCATTGTGTGGCTGCAGAAGAGTAACAAGAATAAGCTGAGGTCCGCAACAGCCAAGTGAGACAGTATCATTACAGCAGGCAAGTATGGAGTCAATGTTCAGCAAGTTGCAAGCAGCAAAGTACCAGAATGGCAGGCAGAAGTTGTGATCAGGAAACAAGTCAAGGTCAATACAGGAGAAGGTAAGCAGGTAGAAGGGAACCACAAAAGAGTCAGGGAACAAGCCAGGCTGGTAACAGAAATCAGAATCCGTTGCAGAGAAGAAGTATAGCTAAAGATCTTGCAGCACCCGATGCAAGAAACTATGAAGGGCCCCCCTGACCCCCAGCTGGGGCCTTCCCTCCGTGCTGGGCCAAGAATGCCAGGGCCCAGTCGCAAGTGAAACCTTTGCGACCCTGGTAGTTCAGCGACACCAAATATTTTTGTTATTTTATTATTTTCTACCATTTTATTTTGTTTATTTTTTTTAATTTTTTTAGGGAGCCCCATTGGGGGGGGTTGCTTTGGTAAACTATCAGGGGTCTAAACAGACCTCTGATGTTTCACCTTTGAGACAGATAAAGGAGATTGAAGACACAGCCCTCAATCAGCTGCCAAGAATGAATGGACAGGAATAGCTATGTACAGTGGTACATCAGTGCTGTTCACTGGCTGTCTATTCAGAAAAGGAAGGAGCCAGAAATTACATTTTTACCACCCCCTTTCCCACTCTCCATCCTGACACATCCTCCATAGCAGCCAGCGGGGAAGGGGAAAGCCGGCAAAGCTGCAGGGGACAAGGTGGGGCCAGCAGAGCACACAGGGGCCAGGGGGCAGCAGACAGAAGAGGATAGGAGGGGTGGTATATAGAGGAATCAATCCCCTCTATTTTCCTCCTGCAGCCCCTGAATGCCTGCAGAAGGGAGAGGAGGAGAACTAGGCTTTTATTGGCTGAAGGAGGAAATTGGAAGGGATCAGTGGCGGTGCGTCCATAAAGGGCGCAGGAGCGCCGCCCCCTCTCTCCTGTCACCTCTCTCTCTCACCATAGACAGATTAATGCATTGCATGGATTTATGTATGGTCGCCGCTGCCGCCCCCTATTCAGGTGTCTGACCCTTTGTCGGGAAGCGGGCACCTGAATTTGGAAGTGCCTGATTAGAGCCGTGGGCTCTAATAGGCATCCTGATTAGAGCCGTAGGCTCTAATAGGCTTCCAAAATGGTAAACAGCGGGAGCAATGCTGTGTGTTCGCTGTTTACTCCGTGTTGTGTTAGGAAAGTGAATAAATCACTTTCCTAACACTGACCTGCCTCTCAGCCAATCAGGTGCTCGGGTCTGGTTACCTGTCACCTGATTGACTGAAACAATAGGCACTGTGATTGGATGCCTAATAGCGAGGACCGGAGACATCGAGGAGTGTGGACGTGGAGGACACCACCGTGACCCGCTGCGAGACAGGTCCCGACTCCGGGGCGATGCACACTGGCAGCATTTGATGGGGCACAGTAGCGGCAATTGATGGATACACTGGCAGCAATTGATGGGGCACAGTAGTGGCAATTGATGGGGCACAGTAGCGGCAATTGATGGGCACACTGGCAGCAATTGATGGGCACACTGGCAGCAATTGATAGGGCACAGTAGTGGCAATTGATGGGCACAGTGGCAGCAATTGATGAGCACACTGGCAGAAATTGAGGGGTACAGTAGCTGCGTTTGATGGCACAGTGGCGGCAATTTATGGGTACAGTGGCTACGCTTGATGGCACAGTGGCTGCGCTTGATGGGCACAGTGGCTGCGTTTGATGGGCACAGTGGCTTCAATTTATGTTTTTTTTTCAGTTTGTTTGCGCCCCCCCCCCCCCAAATAAGTTTTTAAGCACCAGCCGCCACTGGAAGGGATTGGTACCTCTATATGCCGGCCCCGCCACCCCTTCTATGCAGGAGTAGAGGGAAGCCGCATGGGCCCCCTGGAGCATGGGTCTGGGATGCAATTGAGACCCCTGCAACCCCTGTAGTTACACCCTGACTGGAGTCTTGCAGCCTTAAAGTGACACTAAGCTCACATTTTTTTAAATAAAATAAATGTAATACACAGTATTTAAATGTAAGTATAATAATCCTTTCATCTCTCTTTATTTGTTTATACTCTCAGGTGCAAGCTATTTTCTGCTGCTCAGACTTCCTGTTCTAGGGTGGCTATGTTTTTTCTCCATGCCCCCTTGTGTATGTGGATGTAGCCCCCTTCCCTGCTCATCCCTGAGATGGACAACACATCTACCAGTAGACACATTCGGCTCTATGGAAATTGTGATACACATAGAGCAAAGCATGATACCAGAAATAACAGCACTGCTCGTTCTACACTAGTAGCTGTGAGGTGCCTTAATGGAGGATAGGGAACATGCACAGGACAAAAAAGAAGCCTGGAAATTGTAAGAGACTTTTTAAACAAAAAAACATATACTTGATAGTTTAGAACAATTGATGTATGAAAAATTTGAGCTTAGTGACACTTTCAATTTCCCACCTGGCACAACTATTGAGCTGTGCACGTGCTGTAAAATATAGCTGCACACAGATTCCCAACATGCACAGATCTCTGAGCAGAACTATGCACATGTAAACATGCAGGTGCCCACTTGGTGCTACTATTTGCAATGCAAGATGCCCCATGCACACAGATGTGTGGTTGGGCACAATTCTGTGAGCTGAACTATGCACATGCACACATACAGGTACAATTTTTGGCATTCTCCTTTGGAGCCAGCAGGTGGAGATTTAGGCTCTTTTTTAATATTCAGACTCACCATTTTCTTCTTGATGTAAAGCCTGCTGTTTACAGAATTCAATGGCTCAATCTGAAATTGACACAAAATGCATTTGCTCAGGCTACATTTCTGCATTTGTACCTAAAAATCATTAAAAAATATTTAAATGGACCGCATTCCATCATAGTTTACCGTCAAAGACTTTTCATCCAGGCACTATTCAATATAAAATGAAATGATGTAGCCTTATGCCGCGTACACACGGTCGGAACTCTCGTCGGAAAAAGCTCTGATGGTTTTCCCGTCGGAATTCCGACGGAATTTCGCCCAAACTGTCTTGCCTACACACGGTCACACCAAATTCCGATGGTCAATAACACCACGCCTTAACCACTTCCAGACCAGCCTCGTTTTGGATTTTAGGTGTTTACATGTTTAAAACATTTTTTTTTTTGCTAGAAAATGACTTAGAACCCCCAAACATTATATATTGTTTTTTTTTCTAACACCCTAGAGAATAAAATGGCGGTCATTGCAATACTTTTTTTCACACCGTATTTGCGCAGCGGTCTTACAAGCGCACTTTTTTGGGAAAAAAGTAACTTTTTTGAATAAAAAAATAAGACAACAGTAAAATTAGCCCAATTTTTTTTGTATTGTGAAAGATAAGGTTACGCCGAGTAAATTCATACCCAACATGTCCTGCTTCAAAATTGCGGCCGCTCGTGGAATGGCGTCAAACTTTTACCCTCAAAAATCTCCATAAGCGACATTTAAAAAATTCTACAGGTTGCATTTTTTGAGTTACAGAGGAGGTCTATGGTTAGAATTATTGCTCTCGCTCTACCGATTGCTGCGATACATCACATGTGTGGTTTGACTACCGTTTTCATATGCGGGCGCTGCTCACGTATGCGTTCGCTTCTGCGCGCAAGCTCGTTGGGACGGGGTGTTTTAAAAAAAAATTTGGGGGTTTTTCTTATTTATTTTACTTAATTTTATTATTTTTTACACTGTTTTAAAAAAAAAAATGGATCACTTTTATTCCTATTACAAGGAATGTAAACATCCCTTGTAATAGAAAAAAGCATGACAGGTGCTCTTAAATATGAGATCTGGGGTCAAAAAGTCCTCAGATCTCATATTTGGACTTAAATGCAAAAAAAAAAATGTAATTTAAAAAAATGACATTTGGAAATTCCCCTTTAAGACGTATGGGCGGAAGTGACGTTTTGACATCCCTTCCGCCCTCCTATGGTATAGAGACGAATGGGGGCCATCTTAGCCTCACTCGTCTCTATACTCAGGCACTGAAAGGACCTGATCGCCTCCGCCGCTGCCGACGGCTCCGGTAAGCGTCGGAAGGCGCGGGAGAGCAGCGGATGGGGGGGCACCTCTCCCGCCGCCGATAACGGTGATCTTGCGGCGAACCCGCCGCAGAGACCACCATTATCGGAAACCGAACCGCTCACTGTAAAGAGGGATACCTCGGTTGTGGCAGTAGCTGCTGCCGTTACCGAGATATCCCTCTTCAAAAAAATGCCGTATATATACAGTGAGCGGTCGGTAAGTGGTTAAAAAACGTTCGACTGCACTATAAAAGGGAAGTTTAATGCTTCTGAGCATGCGTCAAATTGTTTCCGAGCATGCGTCGGAATTTTGCGTGTCGGAATTGCATACACACGATCGGAAAATCCGATAGAAAGGTTTTCCGTCGGAAAAATTAAGAACAGGTTCTCAATCCAAAGTCCGTCGGAAATTCCGACAGAAAAAGACCGATGGGCATACACACGGTTGGAAAATCCGATGAAAAGCTCCCATCGGACTGTTTCCATCGGAAATTCCGACCGTGTGTACGCGGCATTAGGTTCCAAAGCAACCGTGTGCCAGCCTTGCCGGGTAGCCAACGAGTCCATATATGCTCTTCCATTCGATGCATGAACCCCACAAGCCAAAAAGCTATAATGGCTCCCTGTTTCCCTGTAATTGATGGGGTAGATGAGAACCAGTTAAATTCTATGGACTACATGCATCTTCTGGATCTGAGTTCTGATTATTTTTTACTCCAGGAAGGCTAGGTAGGGTCAAGAGGTAACCTTTTTGTTTTTATTCCAATTTTTTACTTATCCTTTAACTTATAAAGCTGTTAAATTAGGAAATTGTACAGTGTTGTCATAATACATTACTTATTATTTACAGCTAGCATTATGTCAAACAAGCTGCATTCTGGCTTATACCCTGGAGCCAATGTTAGAAGATATTTGTTGATAATATAAACAGAACTATTGAAACAAAAGTTTTACACACATTCCATTTGTGAAAAACAAACTGTATGTAAGATGAGTATTTAAGTGAACAAGCTTAAAGTTGTTCTTCTAATCGAGAAAAACGTTTTTGTCCTACACGCGCACTATTATTAACATCTGAAAAGTCTTTTGTGTTTCTGTGTTTTCTTTATAGAGAGTGATAGAAAATGTTTGTGCTGCTTTTAACGTTTTTTGTTTTTCTAAGTATCTTAGCTTTTGAATTGGCTTCTGTTTTGAGGTTTGGCAGGATAGTATGCATCTGTTCAAGAATAAACATGAAGATGGTTCATACCTGCGGATTTAGTCAAATGACCCCAAGGCACATCCTGGAAGATTTGTGTTTTTATCTTTATAAATAAAAGGGGTAACAAAGTAATGTTCATAACTCTAAGGGCATGTTCACATGAGCAGCCATGGGGGGGGGGGGGGGCAAAAAAAGCAGCCGGCTGAGCTGCAGTTTTACTGCCGCCCTGACCTGGTGGCGGGCGGCAGTTGCGTACAATGTTGTGATTCATTCTTTTCAGGTGGCCAGAGAGCAACATATTGCCTCCCAGCTGCCTGTTAACCATCTCTGAAAAGAAATGCACCGTAGTCATTTTTCAGAGTGGCAACAGGGACTGCCACCCATCTGAATGAGGCCTGAACATTAATTCCAAGATCTTAGAGGGGAAGATGCCAATCCTAAAAGTAACAGTACATATGCAAGAGAAAAAAATAGCTCTCCATATTCCTGTTGCAAAAATTGTGTTATTTACAGAGCTCACACACGAACAGCATATGGGTAATGCCCCTTTCACACGGACGGACCGTCTATCCGTTTTTCTTCCATCCGTCAACGGACGACAATGCATTCCTATGGGTAAACGGATGACCATCCGTTAACCTCCGCTTCCGTTTTTATCCGGGTTTTTTTTAATGTACAAGGCTACGTCCAGATCCGTCAAAACGGATATTAACTGATGTTAACGGACAATGTCCGTCAACGTCCGATCAGTAAAGATCCGTTTTGAAGGAATCATTTTTTTTTTGTTTATCTGTATGGGAGGAGCAATGCTTTCTGGGTAATTTCCTTAAAGGCACAGAAACTGCTGTAAACAGATCAAAACGGATACAAAAACAGATGAAAAAACGGATGTAAATGTGTACATTAACAGATGAAAATGGATATTAACGGAACGGAAGACGGATGAAGCAAAAGATAAGAACTGATAAGTTTTTAACGTGGCTAAACTGATGGTGCCCGTGTGAAAGGGACCTAAGATTTATAATTTGTTTTTCTTTTAGTAGCATTCTTTCTAAGCAACCTAAACCTACTAGACACATGACAAATATTAAAGAGAAATTATTATGTTTTGGAGTTCATTTTAATTTAGCTGTTTTATTATGTTAAAGTTTATTTCCAGGCAAAAAGTTTTTTAACATTTTTAGAGAGTTAGAACCGCTTTCAGTTTTTTTATAATATTCAGGGCTCCATAAGAGAGATTTCCACTTATTTCCTGTCCTGTTGATAATGTTTTACCAGACAGGAAGGGGAACTCCACTGAGAGAAGTAAAAACAGTAATTCTAATACAAGAGGGACGGGCTAAAAATGTTAGAGATTTATTTTTGTCTGCATCCCAGTTACAAACTTTCTGTCTGGGAAAAATGTTACCCCTAAATAAAGTTGTTGGCAACCTCCAAAAGCTATAGAGCTCAATTTGTAAAAAAAGAAAAAATCAGGCAGTCAACATCAGCAAAAAAAGAGGAAGAAAACAATAAAAAGTACTAAAATATGTTAAAGCTCACGCTGATCCTAAAAACATGGAAAGTACATTTTTCTAAATTATTTTAGGACACAAGTGTTAACTTATTAACTATGCAATAGTTGGTCAAACACCAATTACAGATAAACAAAAAAATGCAGCGCTAAGTGAAACAACTCATTAAGTAAAATGAGAATGGTGAAAATGTAATAAAAATGGCCCAATTACACAAAGCCAAATATAATAACAAAAGTGAAGGGATCAAAAAACAAAATCCATAGAAGTAAGTGAAAAGTCCATAGTTCTAACAAATGGATCCAACTGAATAGTTTATAACCTGCGTACAGGCACAACCATATAAAGGAAAAAGCGTCCCTTCATCAATGAATAATCAATCCTACGTGACAGATGGCCAAAATTCCTGGAAGGAGTATGGGACTGCAAGTGCTTAGAATAAAATTGAAGACACCTTCAAAACGACACCCAATAAGACTTCATGCAGAAAGATTTTTTTTAAAACACTGACTGTATGGAAAGAAAGGTGTCTTCAATTTTATTCTAAGCACTTGCAGTCCCATACTCCTTCCAGGAATTTTGGCCATCTGTCACGTAGGATTGATTATTCATTGATGAAGGGACGCTTTTTCCTTTATATGGTTGTGCCTGTACGCAGGTTATAAACTATTCAGTTGGATCCATTTGTTAGAACTATGGACTTTTCACTTCTATGGATTTTGTTTTTTGATCCCTTCACTTTTGTTATTATATTTGGCTTTGTGTAATTGGGCCATTTTTATTAAATTGTCACCATTCTCATTTTACTTAATGAGTTGTTTCACTTTTTTTTCCACACAATTGTATCATTGTTGATGCTGTTCGGGCGGCTTCTGTTGGGCATGCATGCTGGATAACCAGCAGATGACCAACTCCCGATTAGCGCTTGTCACCCAATGGCAGAGAACGCTGATCAGAGTGTTCTGGTGGGAGGGCCGTCCCACTGACAGAGCACAACAGATCAGTGGAGGAGATCACTGAACTAACCGCGCATGGTTAGTACAGTGTCTCCTATCAGAGCTGACAGGTTTTTTTTCGTACACCCCCCTTTTTTTTTTTTTTTAGTACAGCTTGGGCCAATGTAAGTATGCATATATTATACCTAAGCAATCCCTGTGGAAGCAGAGAATCATTGTAGTAAAAAAAAAAAAACAGACAACCAGCGCCAATCTGAGTGTAGCAATATTAATAACACATTTAATTTGAGTAGTAATGCACTCACTAGAAGGTAGATAAAAACAGGTACATCTTTGAGGCAGCAGATGGGTGTCAGGGATCCAGAGCGATTTCCATGAAGCGCAGTGTAGTCGTGCTCGGCGGCACCGGCGGTTTCCGGTGTCCCAGGCTAGACGAGAATTGTGCAGGAGGAATCCATCCTACAGACGGTCCCTGGTTTCTAGGGGAAGAAGCTGTGACGTGCACACGTTAGGAGAATGCGTGCTCCTTCATCAGGCATGGTTGTCGGCCATCTTAGGTGTGGTATATAGAGCTGGCAGAGCGGGCGGGCCGGCCAATGAGATCACTGGACCATCCTCCTCTCCACATTAGACACACCAGGAAAGCCGAGGGGCGGGGGATGAGACGATGTACCTCAACATGCCAAATTGTATTAAGTTTAAATAAGGGGGGAGTATGGGCAGTGGGCACATATGTACATATACATCTCTGTAACAATCAGAAATCACACATAAAAACATGAATTCATAAACATTGTAAGTAAAAAAAAAAAAAATATATATATATATATATATATATATATAAATTAATCAATCAGAAATACAATTAATTGAACGGTTTAAATTAGTGAATGGATAGGAGATGTTTGAAAGCACAGTATAACATAAGCAAAAAAGTACACAGAGGATGGGCTATGCTATATTTTTGATGTACTTACTTGGGACTGTTTCTATGTGGGGGATATAGAGTTTCTTAAGATTATAGGGGTCCTGTGAAAGAACATATAGTGGCAATTAATTTAAAAGCAATAAAAACAATTACAATTAAAATTAAAAATAAAAAGGATTATAAAGCAATCAGAAAAGCAATTGGAATGACATTATGAAAAAAGCCCATGGTGGTAGTGGTTATAGATTTGGGGGGGGTCTAACAACAACGCATGGATGCAGGTGCGTGTGAGCACGAGCATGCACACACAAAGACACACAAGCAAGTGGAATCCATGTATTGAAGGGAATTTAAAAAAATTATAAAAAATTATGCATCATCATGTTGGTATACTGTTAGGTGAATCTGGAGATGTAAGTAGGGAGGTGGGGGAGGAATTAAAAAACTGAATTTATTTCTATGTCTTCGTTTAAACCTCCCAGCGCAAGGGCATCTAGAGTATGAATCCAAAAAGTTTTCCTCTCGCAGAGGCGTTTGAAACGCTCTGCAAGAGGGAGAGTCCTGGGTATCTGCTCAATTACCCAGACCCGGAGTCCGGCAGTGGAGCCCTGGTGAAATTCTTTAAAATATTTGGGAATGCTCAAATGACTGTCATCTTCCACTGACATACGATGTTTTCTGAACCTTTTGAGTAAGGTCTGGATGGTGCGACCAATGTTAAGTAGACCACACGGACAAGAGACACAATACAGTATGTAATGTCCAAAGTAAACAATATGCTTGGAAAAGGGGTTGTTGTTCTAGATGGATAGGTGTTCCCAAAATCCCATGGCCAGGTTGGCGTAACTGGGTGCAAAATTTACCATGGTTTGTAAATAAAATGTGCTGTCAAAAGAAAAATAATTGTGTGTCAGACAAAATGTAGTTGATTCTAGAATCGATTTGAAAATTTTAAGAGTTTAGATGTTTTTTCTTTGGGTTTTGGTTCTGATTCTTCTCCTACCTCTTCTGCCTCTTCTAGTTTTCTTTTGAGGACAGGTTGGGGGATCAGGACTAAAAAAGACGAATCAAGACTGGTAGTGGATGGGCCGAACGCGTGCACATCACAGCTTCCTCGCCTAGAGACCAGGGACCTTCTGTATGACAGCTTCCTCCTGCACCCTTCTCGTCTAGCCTGGGACACCAGAAACCACTGGCGTCGCCGAGCACAACTACACGGCGCTCCATGGAAATCGCTCTGGATGCCTGACACCCATCTGCTGCCTCAAAGATGTGCCTGCTTTTATCTACCTTCTAGTGAGTGCATTACTACTCAAATTAAAGGGGTGTTTCAGCTTCAAAATTTTTTTTTTAAAAGTCAGCAGCTAAAAAAAAAAAGTCGCTGCTGACTTTTAATAAGTACACTTACCCTCCCAGGGCGCCCGCGCTGCCGTTCGTGGAGGCCGAGATGTCCCTCGGCGTTCCGGATCCAGCGCCGCCATCCTCAGTAAGGGCAGCGGCTTCGCGCGGCCTACTGCGCATGCGCGAGTCGGCGCGCGGCCTACTGCGCATGCGCGAGTCGGCGCACGGCCTACTGCGCATGCGCGAGTCTTATTTGTGAATGGGGAACGCGGTGTGTTGTGGGACACAGTTCCCATAACACACCGCGCCCCATTCACCTGAAGACGGAAGAAGAGAAGATCACCGCGGCGTTGGAGGAGGCAGATTAGGACGATCTGCCTAGCAACAGCCATTTCTGGTAAGTAAAAAAAATAATTTTTTTTTTTTTTTTTTTTTTTATTGTTACTAACATTTTTTGTAGTTTTCATTTTTAGGGTGTCCCACCACTTTAAGTGTGTTACTAATATTGCTACACTCAGATTGGCGCTGATTGTCTGTTTTTTTTTTTTTTTTTTGTATCCTTCCCAGAGTTTCTTCTGCTCGTCGGCGTGCTGCCGTTCGTGTGTCAACCTTATCTCCTATGGTTACTACACAGGTTATGGACTTTCATTGAACTGTTTCTCCCTACCATGAGACATTCCCATCTATATATTTATGTCTATATATATATATATATATATATGATTTTAATAGTTTCACTTTCTGTACTGGTTGGAACTTGGACTATAGTGTTCGGTACTCTGACACTACATCCTCATCATCCCAGGTGACACAGCCTTTTCCTGCTGGAATACCCTGGTCTAGCGCAACAATTATTGTTTGAATCATTGTAGTAGCAACTGCTGCTACAGTGATCCTTGCTGTCTTCCACATCCCATGCTAAGGGGCTGCCCTTCTGCACAGTAATGGACACCCATTGGGCACAGGCGCCATTCAGGGAATGCCTGGTGTTTTTTTCAATAAATGCAAAACATGGTTGGACGAGGTGGTTAAAACAACATCACTGCCCCACCTCTCCACCTCGTCCAATCAGATTTTTATTCATTGAGAAAAATGCAAGACGTTCTCTTAATGACACTTATGCCAAGCAAGCAACCCCCATGTTCACTATGAAGCAGGGCAGCCGCTTGGAATGGGACATGGAAGACATGGGCAAGGATTACTGTAGTAGCGGTGGCTTCTACAGTGGTTCTCCACTTCCATAGAGCTCAGGCGGGTATGGCATATGCACATCTACATTGGTCCAAGCTGGCACAATGTAACTAGGCAATAAAACCCATACCTAGAATTCATTTACAGTAAATAGATTGGCATAACAGTCAGACAACTAGAGTTTTCAAAAGGAGAGGTCAGTCACTCTACACATAATTTACAGGATACGCTGTAGGGTTGATTTACTAAAGGCAACTCAACTGCTCAGTTTGCAAGGAATTTACTTTAGCTTAGTGAACGTGGTGAAAATTTGCTTTGCAAAGAATACCCAATCATGGTCAAGGAATATATTTTTTTTAAACAGTATTTTTGATTGCAAATGATTGGGTGAAGTCCATAGTGCTTCACTTCATTCACTAAGGCCCCTTTCACACTGGGGCGGTTTTCAGGCGGTACAGCGCTAAAAATAGCGCCTGTACACCGCCTGAAAAATCCAGCCCCATTCACTCCAGTGTGAAAGCCGGCGGGCTTTCACACTGGAGCGGTGCGCTAGCAGGACGGTAAAAAAAGTCCTGCTAGCTGCATCTTTGGAGCGGTGAAGGAGCGGTGTATTTACCGCTCCTATACCGCTCCTTCCCATTGAAATCAATGGGAAACCGCGGGGATACCGCCCGCAAACCGCCGCTGCAGCGGTGCTTTGCGGCGCTTTGCGGAGGTTTTTAACCCTTTTGTGGCCGCTAGCGGGGGGTTAAAACCACCCCGCTAGCGGCCGCATACCGCGGGTAAAACGATGGTAAAGCAGCGCTAAATATAGCGCTGCTTTACCGTCGCCGCCCCGCACCGCCCCAGTGTGAAACCAGCCTAAGCTAAGGGGAAATTCTCTTGCAAAGTAAACAGACTAAATCAACTCCTATGCCTCTGCTACCTTAATTCCTCTTCCTTATTGGTTTGTTTTTTGTGTCAGTCCTCCTGTGGATAGTTTCTGTTGAAAAGTGTTGATTCACTACACTTTGTTGTCACCCACTTGATGCATCCTGGAATGCAGTTAGTGACCTAAGCACACAAACAGGTGTCAATTGTCATTAGAAGATCATGTGCGGTATCACCTCTAATTACTCTTTCACATATTGTAACAAAAGAGGCTACAAAAGTCTTGTGTAAGCAAGAAAAATCTCACATGGATGACAAACATTACCACCTTACCACTCTACAAGTGCTTTATTGTAATTGGGATATGTAGTCCCACAAGTTCCTGTAATACTGGTCTTTACTACACATGAAAACCTTGTGCAGATACCATGTTAACCAATTCAGACCCAAAGGATTTGGCTGCTCAATGACCAGAGCACTTATTACAATTTGGCACTGCGCTGCTTTAACTGGTAATTGCGTGGTCATGAAATGTCATCCCAAACTTAATTTATGTCCTTTTTTTCCCACAAATAGAGCTTTCTTTTGATGGTATTTGATTGCCTCTGCGATTTTTATTTTTTTGCGCTATAAATGGAAAAATACCGAAAATTTGGAAAAATTATATTTTTTGCTTTTTGTTATAAAAAAAAAATCAATAAACTAAATTTTAGTCATACATTTAGGCCAAAATGTATTCAGCCACATGTCTTTGGTAAAAAAAATTCAATAAGTGTATATTTATTGGTTTGCTCAAAAGTTATAGCGTCTACAAACTAGGGTACATTTTCTGAAATTTACGCAACGTTTAGTTTATGACTGGCCATCTCATTTCTTGAGGTGCTAAAATGGCAGGGCAGTACAACACCTAAAGTAGACACCCCAAGGAAATTGGTGAGAGGCATGTTGAGCCCATTGAATATTTACAAAAAAAAAAAAAATTATACAAAGTTGTCACTAAATTATATATTGCTCAAACATGCAATGGGCATATGTGGAATTACACCCGGAAATACATTCTGCTGCTTCTCCTGAGTACGGGGATACCACATGTGAGGCTTTTTGGGAACCTAGCCGTGTAAAGGACCCCAAAAACCAATCACCGCCTTCAGGCTTTCTAAGGACGTAAAAATTTCACTTCCTCACTACCTATCACAGTTTTGGAGGCAATGAAATGTCAAGATAGCACAACCCCCCCTCCAAATGACCCAATTTTGGAAAGAAAACACTTCAAGCTATTTTCTGATAGTCATGTTGAGTCCATGGAATTGTTTATATTTTGCCACAAGTTTTTGGAAAATTATTATTATTTTTTTTTTTACATATAGTCACTAAATTATATATTGTTCAAACATGGCATGGTTATATGTGGAATTGCACCCCAAAATACATTCTGCTGCTTCTTCTGAATAAATACATAAGTGGTCCATATAATGAACTTGGTGTAGAGTTTTTTTTCACTTTAGGGTCATCACAGAGGACAAGGGGGCACTCTTTATGTCTGGAGGAAAAGAGATTTAATATCCAAATACACATAAACCCAACTATGGCCACCCTTAGTATAGGTAGGATCATTATTCTTGTCCAAATCTAGATTTCCATTGCTGAAACTTATAGATACACAATTACTGGAGCATAAAGCCACTCATAGATCATCCCTTTTACATAGAGCATTTTTTTTATTATCCTAACCTGGCTTACAAGATTTAACAGTTTGTAAAAAAGATTATTTACGATTATTTTATTACTGCAGATTAGGGTTGCCACATCATCCCTTTAATCCAGGACACACATTAATTACACAGGTTCTGTGGCTGATTAAGGTGGTAATTAAACTCACTTGGTGCCTTATCTGCATTAAATCAGCCTCAAAACCTGTGTAATTCATATGTGTCCTGGATTAAAGGGATGATGTGGCAACCCTACTGCAGATATTGGGAAAACTATATGACCAGTGATTATGCAGGAAAAGACTACATCTTTGCTTCTGCCATTAAGGCACAGGTCGGCACAGCCTAATGGTAAATCCAACCCTGTTCTTTTCCCTTTATTTGGCACATAAAATATTGTGTTGGCCAATAAGCCAAATATTTACTTGGTTTATTGTGCTCTGTGTCACTTTCATGCCTTGTATAGCTAATGAAGGCCTTCCCAATAAATGGTTGAAAGGGCTAATCCCTCTCAGAAGCTTAATTGCCTACTGGTGGGAAGTGAGTCAAGTATTTATCATTTAGGGATAACTTTTTTCAAGTTATATACCATGCTCTGCATGTGTTACAGATTACAGGCTTATCCTTTACATCCTCTTTTCTGATGCTTCGAATCGCTTTAGAAGGCAGCTTCAAAATATATTGTGCAAAATGACTGATCCTAAGTGCAGTCTCTTGAAAAGCATTGCTGTAAATCCAGAACAGAGTTGATCTAAGACTCACAAATGTTAATTATTTTGTGTTTAGGCAGATTTTCTAAAGACTTGTTCTGAAGCATTCGTTTTGTCCTGCTACAGTAAACTACTAGGTCATTTCTAAAAACAGTACAAGATGCAACTTTCTTTCATCCAAGTCTACAGTATTCATAGATTATAAGGTAGTGAACAATTAAACAATGAGAGACTTAAGTTTAAATCATAGACTGATTCTAATAGAGCGATCCAACTAATTCATTGGGCTGAGCTGCAAGCTGGTCACAAAACCTGTCTTCTGCTTTCCACCGATGCTGAAAAGGCATTTGACAGGGTGGTGTAGATCTGCCTACAGACAGTTTTGGCCAGACTAGGTTTAGGTCCTAATATGCTCTCATGGATATCTTCGCTTTATTCCCCAGAAGCTAAGGTAAAGGTGAATGGGGTGTTATGGGACTCGTTCCCCATTCGCAACCAGACACAGCAGGGATGCCCCTTGTCCCCCCTCATCTTTGCATTGACCCTTGAACCACTGCTTAACAGAATACGCCTTAACGCCGCCATTAAAGGCTTTACTGTGGGACCGACGGAGCATAAATTGTCAGCCTATGCAGTCTTATTTTATATCTATTTACCAGCCCAGTGCTCCCAGTTGTACACCTGTAATTATGCCCTGTTGCTTTCCATTATTAGAGTGGACTTACAAACCTGGGACCGTCCTTCCTTTTCCTGGATGGGCCGAGTCAGTGTCTCAAAGATGAATGTGTTGCCTTCTATTCTTTTCTATTTACAAATGGTGCCCATTTCATTGCCCGGTCTTTCTTCCCAACCCTTAAAAGTTTGTTTCTGAAATACATTTGGAATGGGAAAAGTCCTCGTCTGGCCCTTCACATATCACAGTGCTCTACAAGAGGGGGAGGTATGGGTGTACCTGTCATTCATAAGTATTATGAGGCAATAGCTCTGCATTAAATCTTATATTGGTACCACAATGTTGCCACTAAATTATGGGTTCTGCTTGACAATTTCTTGGCAGGCCTTAATTTATCTCATGCCCCCTGGCTCCCTTGGGAATGATGGGGACTGTCTGAGCTCGCCTCTCCTATGGTCATCCATGCCTTAGCAATCTGGGATGCATTGAATAAGCAGGGACAGCTTGCCCTGTGATTTCCCCCCTGGCTCCCTTGGGGGGCTTCCCTTGGTTCTCTCCAAGGTAACATCCCTACTTTTATAGGTCTTGGTCAGCTGATGGAGAGACAAGATGAGGCAGAATTATACAAGATCAGGGTTTATTGCCACTGGCTACTCTGAGAATACAATATGGATCCTTTCCTAGGGATGATTGGCGCTATAGATAGCTCCAACACTTTGTTCGCAGCCAACCCCAGACCATTCGCTCACCACCACGGCCTCCCCCTTCAAGCGGATTTGTATGTCTACTTCTGCAATTTCTCATACTAGCTCTGTGCTGTATGAGATGTTACAGTCGCTGGAGAACAGGGGAAAGCCAATCTACATAAAGGAGTGGGAGAGAGACCTTCAGCATGTCTTCATATACTATAGAACTTGTTGTAACGATCTTTACACATCGCCATCCACTCCTCAGCCGCCATTATATTATTCACTAACAGGATCCAATCAGCCCGAGCAGGAATTTGTGGTCTCTTCCAGTATATTGGAATTAACCGCATAGCCGCATTGAGTAGGTGGGGCAATACAGACTTGATGTCTGAATGTGTAAAGATCGTTACGACAAGTTCTATAGTATATGGGCTACTTGGATACATTACACTGGCAAGGCCACACCTGGCTCTCAGGGGGCTCCACCTATTGCAAACCCCCTCCCTGATGGGATTGGGAGTATGGTAGCTCCCAACCCTTAGCCATTTTGATCAGCCTTTGTACTCGCGTACATGTTATCAGACTGGTTGTATCATGGAGTATTGTCTTGTTATGTTTTGTTTTCTTTTGTCTTGTATTGTCCTGCCTCTCCCCCCTAGTTTCTAACCCACGTTATAGGGTTTAAGTCATCTCTAGCTTCAAGAAGTGCTAGGTTACTTAAGGCAATACATTTCTGCTTATGTTCATCAGTCAAAGTACGGTTATGATGCTCTACTTGTCTCCCCTTTATTTTTTACGGTCATCATAATGAGAACTCCGACTGATACCAACATGGACTTGTTTGTATGCTTTTGCTCTTTTACATGGAGTTTTGTTTTATGGCTTGTGTATGTTAAATGATAAAAACTTTAAATAAAGATTACATTACAAAAAAGAAATCATAGACTAATATACCAATATTGTTTTACTGTTATCTTTGCATGCATGTGTCGTTGAAAGTCACAGACTAGAATGTTTGTAATGTAAAGTATGTGCCAGCAAGAGATACCAGAATAAGTATATGGGCCTGGAGGGTGGTCATGACCCCTAATACCCAAAAATGAGAGTGTTCAGTATTTGTAGATTCTGGAGGCATGATAGTGACACTTCCTATGGCCTCATTTGAGAGCACAAATAA
Source organism: Lithobates sylvaticus (assembly GCA_028564925.1). Classification (NCBI taxonomy): domain Eukaryota; kingdom Metazoa; phylum Chordata; class Amphibia; order Anura; family Ranidae; genus Lithobates; species Lithobates sylvaticus. The sequence continues at coordinate 153,237,582 of CM053035.1, read as the reverse complement.
ATAAACATCAATGGGTTCTTTGAAAGATTAAAAGGAACTGGTGGGTATCTAAATCCAAATTTGTATGCATTGAAAGTCACCACTCCCCATACAAATCTAAATGTCAGATTAGATTCAAAATATCGTAATATGAATTTGCAAGGATATTATGCACATGGAGCTTGTATTGAAGGGTTTTTCCATAAGTTTTCTTTCTTCCTACTATTCAAAAACATACTAGTTTGTTAATTGTCTTCCTCCTAAATTCTCTTCAATGAGTTTATGTTGCTGTAACGGTGGTAGATACATTGGATTTTAAGCTTTTTCATTGATAGGAACTGATGTGCAACATGGAATTCTCTCTGTACAAGTGAGTATAATAAAAAAAAAAAAAGAAACGTAATTGGACATATGTTATTGATTATTGTAAAGACTTAAAAAATATAATTTGCATTGATATATACTGTATATTGCTAAGGGAACAGTGTGTTTTCTCTAATACGTGACCAAGCCATATGGGCCTCTATAAACCTAAATTACTGTATTTCCTATATATAACAAAGATTAGATAAACCTGAACTACTTAATGTAAAGGTAGAGACAAAAAAACCTACTGAGTTGGAAAGCCACCAATGTCATCAGTCTTATCCCTTTCCCAGTGGGACAGCAAGTTCTCCAGCCACTATAAAGGATAACTGGAGAATAGCAGGTTAGATGAAAGGCATTGCCATTGTTCTTAAAAGAAAGCCATTTAATAGCCTATCAGCATGAGAAACCAAATTGGAATTAGTGTGTACAAGAAACAAAATGATTGCATCATTTTTAGGGAATAGATTTTTTTACCGATTCGTACAACGTTCACCAGATCAGAACATCCACCTATCAGACCTTGTAACCTGCATGCAAAAGTAAATGAGAAATAAACTGTTAATGCACAACTTTACACATATTAATGTATCATCTTTTTATACTGACCAACACAAATACTTCTCTTTAATCATTTCATGACTATCATGAAAGCACCCTTTAACTGAATATAAAATAATTTTTGTTTAATAAGTAGTTAAGAGAAACCTATCATCAGAGATCCATTTAGTCTGCTACAGGTGACCTATACTTTTGAAAATGCTAGGTACCTGGGTTTTCTGTTGATGCTAAGTTTTCAGTGCTGTCTGTATCACCAACCTTGAGCAAGGAGATAGTATTTTTGAAATTCACTTGCAGTATGCTTGCACTGGGTTTGTGTCTTAGAACTACTGATGCCAGACACAGCGAGTCAACTAATATTTTCAAAAGCAGACCTTCAATGGCAGCCTCCATATTCTGTTCATGACAGGTATACTTTAACTGTAGTGTTTTTTTTCACATTAAGTATTACTATGGTCTTAGCCACTACTGTTCCAATGTAAAGGGTTCCATCACATCTCATTATTAAACATAATTATCATATAGGCTGTACATGACACAACAAATTTGTAAGCATTGGCTGTTTTCTAAGCGTTTCAATTCATTATAATGAGTCTTCATTTGGATCAGTAAAAGGGAAAGGCCCAGCTGTTTCTGAGTCAGGGTTGGAGTTCACCCCTCTTTTCTTTAGGGTCCATATTAGTCACTTCCTTTGGTATCCCTGATGTCTCTTACGCTCTCCCAAAAAAAAGTTCTCTAACAACGTAGTCAAAATCCTCATGTAAAATCAAGGCCTTAAAGTGGAAGTATACTCGCACTATCACTTTTTTTTAAATGTTTCCTCCCACCTCCTTCTACCTATCCTGCCTGACCTATTTAAAGAAAATCTGCGTACTTACCTATTTCTAATCTGGTCCAGTCAGGTTATGTGGTCCCAGAGCTACCCAGTGAGCGGCTGCTGCAGGGCAGAGGAGGGAGCACCAACAACACCTGGGCCATGGGAGCCTATGGGTGATGTTACAGCTCCCAGAATTCACAGCCATTGTCCAATGCTTCCTTACACAGAGCTGAAGGATCACGTGACTGGACTGGATGGAAAATAGGTAAGTACATTGGTTCGATTCTGCATCTGCCCCCTGCCAGCTCTAACACTAAGAACCGAACGATCAAACACCGCTGATTGCTCGGTTCTCAGGGCTTCCTGAGCAGAGAGCTAGTGACTGCCAGTCACCAGCTCTCTGCTCTGCCCCCCTGCGCTCACTGGAGCACTGGGCTGTGGAGGGGGCGGGAGTGGGCAGCTCTGGCTATCAGCAGCTCGCTGAAAGGCTGAGCCGGGTGCTGGTCCAGGCATGTGGGCGGATCCCAACCATATGGTCACAATCCTTCCTGAGCCTGGACTGGCTCGGTGTCGTCAGCCTAGAGCAGTCCCCTGTCTGCTGAAAATGGGTCAAAGGAGTGCAGAATGAACTGCACTACTGTGATCCACAGGAGAAGTACAACCAAACGAGCTTTGGCTGTACTTCTCATTTAAGGTTTTCTTCTACTTTAAATTTCCAGGACAGGTGTATGAAAATGTCAAGTCTTAAAACCCATATTTCCCCTGCACTAAGTGCCCTCTAACATCCAGACATCTATAAAGTGTAATACAATAATGCATACACACTATTCTTCCTTCATGCTTCAGCCACTTTCTTTCATAGTGGAACAACTGTAGTCAGCAAATTATAGATTTCATACATTTGCATTAAATATAAGGATTCAAGCATTCCGATTAGGCCCAACTCCTTATACGATATTGGATAAAATTGTACCTTTACTACATACATAGGGGCAAGGCTGTTATCAGAACAAACAACTGTTCAGACATACATTATGTCCCTTTAAGCAAAGGGGGTTAGTTCCTAATGGTTACACAGAGGGAAGTGATTATGGAGGAGCTGTGAGAGCGGAAATAAATTACAATAATACAGATTAATAGAGATTTTTTTTTTCACAGTAGAATTGTCCAAAAGCTAGCAATGGGGACATTATACCCACACCTGTATTTTCCTTTTTTATGCTTAGGACTTACACCATGTATTTATATGTTCCTTTTTTTTACAATTAGTGAATTTCATTAGAATTTTAAGTCTTTTTTACAGCATGATGCCTTTCTCCAAATTTGCAAGTCTGTTATGTGCTAGCTGCTGGTGCCTTGAAAACTTGTGTCACAAGCTCAAAGCTTTGCCAGATGCATCGCTGGCATAATAATAAATGTCATATAAAAGTATCCTTACATAGTGGTCACTGAAAAATTAAAGATGTGCCCAAAAAAGGCAAGCAGAGGGCAAAGGAATCATCCTCATTCTTGTCTATGGTCTCCATGCCTTTGACCTATTCCCCATTGCTGGCTTACCATATATTCTTCCGCATTGTCTCTATATGGAAGAGGCCATCCTAGTAGAGGCAGTTACATGTGGAAAACGTATATAGCAAAACCGTAGCGTTATTTACTTAAGTAAAACAAAAAAAGTGCAGATTTTACATTGAAAGCCAAAATGAGTGTATTCATTGCCTGGATCTGTTCTAAAACCTTTGTTGCAAGAGAATGTTAAAAATGTATTTACTGGTGTCAGTAGGTTACAGTAGTAGTACGTTATTGAGGCTGATTTAATAAAGTAGTTTAAAATCTTTATTTAAAAAATGGGTGAATATTCACTTGAATTATCCAGTCGTGTGAAAAGTATTTTCTATTCACCCAGTCACGTATGGATGTTGTTCACATGATTGGATAATATTAGTGAATAGTTACACAATTGTTTGAATGAAGATTCCCAGCTTCTTTAGTAAACCAGCCAAACAGTATCCATGTGTTTGCACGGATCTCTCTGTGTTCAAGGTAAATAGACAAACTGCTACGATCTCTCAGTGGGCGTTAAGTCTACAACCTGGTTAGGATCATCAAGTTTACATTAGAATAGCATAACAAAGACAGGATAGTAAGGGTGTATGTAACTATAGGCAAAGCTAACCATGCTGCTGCTATGGGACCCAGAAGCCCAAGTACTGTTAGGCTATATGGTGATCCTAGCGGTAGAAATGGCTTTTGGCAAATACATTTGGATAAAATTACTATATACTGTATAGTTTGTTAATTTTAGGTATTGCTTATGAAAATTAAAGCAGGTGGTCCCCAATAGTTTTCCTGTAGAACCCATCAGACATAGTTATAGCCTGACTAATAGATAGTTTAAAAACAAGAAAATGTCATCAAGTAGCCCCCATGGGCCCCTAGCGCTCTTCCTTTTCCTTGCTAACTTTAGCGGAGGGGGAAGGAGCGCCCGATATCAAGAAAATTGCACCTCTTGATGTTCATAAATCGTTTATTGAAAATGCAAACTTGTGCATGGATCCAATGTGTTTTGGGGGAATGGACTCCCCCTTCTTCAGCCCCTAATGGCATGTAAATACTTGTATGAGCTTGTATGAGTGCTTACATGCACTCATTTCAACAAATCTTACAGCACAGCAGCTGGCCGCAACTGTCAGCATACTAAGTGTGCATTGGCTGAAGTTTTTTTCGCAGCAGATTCTTACAGCGGAGAAGCTAATTGCTCCTCTTAATGGGCCCTAAGTGAACTGTCTTTGCTTCTTTAGTAAATCCACCTCAATGCTTGTATGCCTATGGATAACCTCATATAATAGTGTGTGTTTGTAGAGCTAGGGGGGTGGATATGGTAAGTTGAGTGTTGTGTCCCCAAAAATTTGTCAGATCAAACATTTACATCACAATTTGTACTCCCCCCCATGGAACCACACCAAATATCACCACCACAAACCTGATTGTAGTTGCGCTTTAATCAATTCATTTGATTATCACAAAGATAAATCCATTGCATCACTTGTAAAAATTGTATAACCACCAGATACACGAGAAAAAGTTAGTGCAATGAAAAAGTTGCATAGTTAAAAAAAAAATAAAAAAGAAAGAAAAGCACAGTAGGGAACAGATATAAAAAAAAAAAAAGAACACAATTAAATTATTAGTGAGAACTTCAGCAGCATATTACGTTTTAAGTGGCACTCGATAGATAATAAGATCATTGGATCAATCATAGGTGCTGTACTCTATAAAACACGCACAAAAAAATATAGATAAGAAGACATTATCTAACACACATTAAACAGTTCACTAAATGTCATTATCTCCTGATTCTAATTTAGCAAAGCATCCCCTGAATACACTGGACAGGTGCACCGAGGTCTTGTCTATCCAAGACTCTCGAAGAATAGAGCTGATTTGCAGATTAATCAGAAGGATATTGAGTGCCGTAAAATATTCAGCCACTTTAGATATTCAGGCTTTCTAGCCTGCAGCAACACTAGGACTTCCTGCATGTATACCCCGGCAGCATCCAACTCAGACAAAAGGGAGGTAATGAGGAGGAAAATGACCAAATAATGAAAAGAAAGTTACTTTCATTAGCTGAATCTGAAAGGAAAAAAAAAAAAAAGTTGATTTTATTGGCGCTTTAGGTTGAAATGTTATATTTAACTAAGGAAGAAGACATATGAAACTAAAAAGATTAACAGTTTAAAAATGACTTGTCTACTTGCTGTCCTTATTTTGCATTTACCTTATATTATTCTGTGCAGCTTTTAAGAAAACAGCAATTCATGGTATTAAATTATTTACCCACATCATTAGGAAAGTATGGGGTATTTTTCGCACTAATTTTGAGTTGTTATAGTAGACTTTAGCTTAAATTTATGTTTAATGTGACATTTTACATGCTTGTTCATCATATTTTTGTTATTATATAGAGATTGGTAGATTAACCCTTTTACTGCCCCCAACGTATGTCATACTTCAATAGCAATCGGGAGTGTGTGAACACTCCACAAGCCTACTGTTGGCTTTCTGCGATCAGGCAGATGTACAGCTGCCCAATTGCTTTATGTCAACCCTGGAGTTGTGCCACCTACTTGTCAAGCTTCTCGGGCTCTGCTGTCCCACTTTTTTTCCCCCATTGTGATATAAATAAAGTTTTAGTGAAACCAAAAACAGTTGTGTCCAAACACTTAGAAACCCCCCAAAAAAACGTAAACACATGGCACCCACATACAAAACGTTGCTTGTACTACACATGTTAAATATCGCCGCACGCGCCGAAATGAAAGCAGTAATTCTACGGTCAATATTCTTGGTAACTCCAAAGTGATGACCTTGGCAAACCCCAGATGTTTTGGAACTACATTTCCCATGATGCTCATCTACAATGCAGAGTGCAGGAGTATCATGGGAAATGTAGTTCCAAAACATCTGGGGTGATAAGGTTCGCCATCACTGATCTATGGGAACTACAGGGTATTGAAATTTGTTGCCTTTTTGCGGATGCCCGCAATTTTAAAGCTTGACATGTTGGGTATCTAATTACTCAGCACAACCTTATCTTGTTACTAAACAATCAGGCAATATGTATTTGTGTGTCTTACTTTAGCATATTTTTTGCTGAAAATTGGAACCACCAATATTTTATTCTCCAGTGTCTGCTTTCAGAAATTATATATTATTTGGTGGTTTTAACTAACCATTAGGCCTAAAATGATCAATTTGAAAATTGCATTTTAAAACATCATCCCACCCTCAGGAGTGCGCCATTCGCCAGTTTATGTCTAATAAGCAGATGGCAAGAGGACAAAGGATAAGTGCACTTTTACACAAAGTACACTTATCCTTTCCACCTCCCCCTGACCTAAAGTACACCACTTTCCCCTGTCCTGGGTGTATATTTACCTGCATCCCATGGCCAAAATCTCCTTTGTGCCAACCTAATCTCTGTAGTTACACTCCCAAGTCGCTAGTATCATGAACATTTTGTGTTCAATAGAATAATAAGATATACGCGAAGAGTGACAAAGACATTTAATTTGACCTGTAAGATTTATTTTTTTGACTTAGATTACAATAAACAGACCCTCTGGTTATCTTTATCAAAGACAGGGTTGTGATGTGCCTCTACTTGCCTTGATTGCATCATATAAGATCGGTGGTGTTCTAGACAGATACATTCAGTGTTTATAGTGGAAATAAGATTTTTTAAATTATTTTATTTATATTTTCACAATGCCTGAAGTTTAATAATCATGTTTTTGTATTTTAAGACAAAATAAAGCCACCCTGCTTAATATAAAATAAATTATATAATTTTAACTGTATAGGGGCCTGGGTGGATGGGCTTTGGGCTTGTGGCAAAAGCATCAGTTTGAAACCATCCTGAACTTATTCAGAAATCATTGAGAGGTGAATGTAATCTGCAGTTGACCTCCTACTGATCTACATTTCACCAGCTTCAGGCAGGGTAGCATTTCCATAAACTTGTATGGGAATTCAAAACCCACATAGAAGTAAATTCCTTTCATACACTATACTGGAAAAGACCATGTGGTTGAAAGGGTGCTGCAATGATTTCCGACTGGTCAAGGTGTACAACATGGATTAGATATGTTGCCAAAACACTAAAAAGTTGGTTTTAAAATGCAAAGTTCTTTATTTATGTATGATTACATAGAAAAGCAATGTTTTGGGACCACACAGGGACCCTTTCTCAGGCATGTGATCACGGGAAGGGTGATGAAGAGTCCCTGTGCAGTGCTGAAACCTTGCTTCTCTATGTGATCAGTCACAAGTAAAAAGCTTTGCATTTTGAAATAAACTTGTTGGCATGTTGGCGACATATCCTATCTATGCAAAACCTATCTGTAAGCAAAAGCCCATCAATACAGGCCCTAAAAAAAAAAAAAAAAACACAAGCATTGCAGTATTCAGATAATTCTTATTTGGAACTAGTATAAGTATATCTCTAACCAACACTTTGTTATATTTGGTTAGAGTGTTAAATGTTTTTTTATTACTGTCTGTTTCTTGATTCTTTCATCCATCTCCTGTCCTGGTGACAATTCTTTAATTGTGGATAGAAGTGAAAGGAAATCTCTAATGGGGGCACAGCAATAAAAGGCTGAGGCTCTATTCTTACCCCATAAATGTGTTTTTATTGATACAGTGTACCTATTCACACTTGAGCATTTTTCTGCTTGTTTCCCTATGTTTAACTATGCTCAACATGCAGTATTTCATACTTTGTAATTGTCACCCTACTCTCTACACCAGGAATATGCAATTAGCGGACCTCCAGCTGTTGCAGAACTACAATTCCCATGAGGCATAGCAAGACTCTGACAGCCACAAGCATGATACCCAGAGGCAGCGGCATGATGGGACTTGTAGTTTTGCAACAGCTGGAGGTCCACTAATTGCATATCCCTGCTCTACACCTACGCTCAAAGCCCCATAGACTCCAATGGGAGCATCTTAAAACTTGTGATGCATTTTTTTTTATAGGACTCTTCTCCTCCTATAGAAAACATCTGTAATACACCTGCAAAACACCCCAAGGCTAAAAACACACCAAGAATACACTTTGCTCAGGTATGAATGCAGGCTTAAAGAGATTTCCCTTTCCATCCTTAAAGTCTACGACTACACCAATTCCCTGACACCCCCCACCCCCCATAGAACCCTAGTTGCCTCCCACTGGAGGCCACCCAACAGTATTTTTGGCTTTTTTTTAATACTTACCTTTACCAGATGTCTTCAGGTCAGTCATACGATGCACATGGCACTTATCCTCTTTGGATCTTCTCCAGCATTCCTCGATGGTGCAGACTGTAGCTCTAATATGATGCCGTCTAGCAATATAGTTATAATGTATTAATATGCTATTTATAATATTGTAATTGTATAATAATAATAATATATCATTTCAATGAGTACTTAGTTCTTTGTCTGAAGTTCAATTGTAAGCTGTCATTAGCAGATGCACAAAGTTAAAAGGTCTTGCTTGTAGGTGGGGTGCAGCGTGGTGCGGTGGCAATAATTCACACAGTCGGGTGCAATAAACTTATATTGAAATAATACAGCTGTGTCAGTGTTGAGATAAGCACAGATGGTTCAGTTCACCCCTCCTGTTACACAGGAATCCGGTCCAGATCACTTGGCAGTCTGCTGTCCTCAGGTACCAGGTGACTCAATCCTCCTGGACTGGTCCTCACAAGGCTCAGTCTCTCTGGTCCTTATGGGATCTGTCTTCTCTGATGTAGGCACACACGGCTAAGGCATGGCTTAAGGCATAGCAATCACTCCCTCTGCGGTTCAGTCCTCAGGCACTTATATACACACCAAGGGCACCTGATCTGTGCACAGGCTCAGCAAAGGCAACAGGTCCACATTCTCTAGTTCCTGAACCACTCTGATATGGCACCCTGGTCTCTGCACAGTCCCAGCCAAGACCACACATCTGTACAGCTTGGTTTCCTCCGCAAAAGACCCAGATCTCTCCTCCTCTGTTGTGCAGGTAATGCTGTCTAGGGAAGTCCTCAGCCTCCCTTCACTTGCATTGCACTGTACCCCTTTAAGGACTACATTTCCCAGAATCCATGGTGGCTGCTACATAGCAAATCCTCTTGCTTCTGATTGCTTCTGATTGGCTCAGATCCTCTGCTACCGGAGGAAGGGGGAGGAGCAAGCAGATTTCACACAGAGCCTGCCCTGCTCACACAAAAGGGAAGTGAGGGGTGAGAACTGGGGTCCTAGGAAAGGCTAATAATAGTGACGTCAGTCTGCTTACTCAAAAGAGTCAGATTCAAAGTTTTCAATAGGGTTAAACCTATAAAGTATATTGACAGCAGCAGCAATAAATGTAATAGCATTTCTTTACAATGTTTGATGAAATCATGCCACAGACCTCTTGGGCAGAGTATACCAAAAACAGACAAAGATCTCTATAGTTGCGGTTGATGATTTCAGGCAGAATGAGGATAATTCAATAATTCATGATAACATCATGTAGGCAGGGGTTAATTTGTAGCCTTTCTAAGGAAGGTTTCTGCTTATAATCCTTTCAGGAAGTGAGGTGACATCACATCCTTTCTGGCAGGATCATATTTAAGTTGTGGGTATGGACTAGCTCAGGGCAGATGAGAAGAACAGAGCCAAAATGAAATAAGAAGTTGTAATTCTTTCTTTGCTATCCTCAGGGTTTGACACCCCCTACTACTGAACTGGAGGTACACTACCACATTGAGAGGAACTGTTATAGCTGGATGAAGTTAAATGTATTTATTAAACTGTGACTTTGAACTATCTCAATAAAAGTGGGTTAGACTGAGTGGTGGCTGCATCAAGTGTATAGAGTGGATCCTGGGTACCTCTGATGTTGTAAAGTGAGATAGCGCCCAATTAAGCCAAAGCTAGAATGTGCATCTCATTAAGAAACACACATTGAGGGATAAGATCCCAGTGAAGCAACTCAGTGTATGCCTGGTCGGGCTAGAGGTGGAATGGAGAGTAAGAGCTCTATCCTGTACCAAGTGGAAGACTTCAGGCCCAATGCAAGAAGTGTCCCCAGCCAGAGAAGAGTCATTGTCAAGGGTGACCAAGAGTATGCGGAGTGGGTGTCCAGGGCACTCCATGTCTTTGACACACTATATGTGCACATGTGCGGCAGAAGCAGATTTATGCGTGGGTGGTGGACTGTGTGCGGCCTATGTGCTAGGTCTGAGTCAGCCCTGTGTGTAGGGGGGTCCCGGCGGAAGCACACACGGGTGAAGTTGCACCTGCCTACAATCATTTTTTACTGTATACCAGGCAGAGGAGGAATGGCCCAGTTCTGCCCTATCAGTAGAATCTATGAGACTCATAACAGGTCACAGACCGGAGCGGTTGAATTATTGAAGTTGGGGTTTAATGACCACTTACTTGCGGTTATCAGTGGGGAGGAAAAAAGGGCTCCCTAGTCTAGAAGGATGAGTATAGGATAATCAATAAAAGGAAAAATAGAAAGTATAGAAAAAAGGGAAGTAGAAGGGAAGGGGAGGGAATAAAAAAAAGAAAGGAAATTAAAAGATAAGAGAGGTGTTCGAGGGGCAGATAGTCGAGAGAAGATGGGAAGAAGAAAGAAGGCATGGGGGGGGGGAGTACAACAGAGACTTGTGCATCAAAATTCAGCTAGTTCAGCAGAAACAGGCCGAATTTCAATCCATGTATGGGTAGCAACCTCTAGTGTGCTAGGTTTATTAGTGTAGAATTGTTACTGTAGGAAAATGTAGTTTAGCTCAGGGCTAAGCCTGAGCTATGATTCTGGGTCAGGGTTCAGTCATTTAGAGCTGAATGACTCATCCTAGCAGCCTCTCTGGTGCCTACACCTGTTCTAGACATAGTGGGTGGAGGTTAGGAGGAGCCGTTTGGAATATTTATGAGCCAACCCCCAGGTAAAAGGCTGGCAGGGGGCAGGACACCTCATAAATAGGCATTAGTCATTTATTCTATTTTATTTATTACAGGATTTATATAGCGCCAACAGTTTACGCAGCGCTTAGCAAGGGGGAGTCTGATGGAAGATGGAGTACTGAGGAAGCTGTTTGTGGCCCTCAAGGGTGCCCCCTAGTCCTGGGAGGGGTGACCTTCGACCAGGGCTCAGGTGCTGCAAGGATCCTGCCATAACACACAGGGGAAGCCCTTCCTGGAGGCACAGGAGCAAGGATAAAAGACAGCAGGAGCAGATCAGCACTACTGGGAGATCTCCTGAGCGTCAGCCAGGTGGGCTGGTGAGTGTCATTCTGGAGGACAGTGGTGGAAAAGTTAGCCTGGATGGCTAGTGAAATCGGCAGCTGCAGCCAGGTGGGTTGGCAGTGCCTGAAGAGGTGGTGCTGGGATTAGTAGCCACAGGAGGAAATCTGCATGCAGTTTCACTGTTTTTTCTTCTACACTACAATTAATGTAATGGGCCATCGCTCAAACATCTGTCTGAGAGTAGTCAGATATCCAAACAGTAATTCAGCTGGGGTCTGCAAGCAAGAGTGTGCTTGAGGAAGAGGTTGGAAGCTGTATATAGACTGTATGTGTATAGGAAGAATGTCCCTGAAGTTCTGCTAAAGTCATGTGGGCATCCCATAAGCCTCCCATCCCTATCCACATTATTAACCCTTAATAAACAAACACAAAGTCATAGACTGTTTTCTGTCTCTGGCATGCCTATGAAGATTTGGTATGCCTGGCTGTGCAGGGTGGGGAATCCCAGTTTAACTGGTGCGCTACATATGGACAGGCTTGTTGTACTGAAGTTGATCAATCGACTTCAGTACATCCAGCCTGTTGGGCTTTTTTCGTACAATTACTGCCGGTAGCTATAGCCGCCAGCCGTGATCATTGTATTCTGACAGCAGGGAAACCTCCCACTGTGACAATACAATAGCACAGCTGGAGTGATTCCCCCATAAGCACAGACCGTGTTGATGGGGGAATCAAGAAATTTCCATAATCTACGTTTACCCTTACAAGAACTTTAGGAATTTTATTGGTGAAGCCCCCCCCCCCCACTTCCTGTCCCAGTGACACACTCTGGATCAAGACAGGACATGATGCTACCTGGGAAGTAAGTGAGTAAGTTTGGAATACAAAAGCCTAACACTATCAAAAAAAAAAACAATTCTTGCAAGAGTTGAGCTTTAAGCCTTTTGTCATGACCTACGTGTAAAGCAAACCCACAATCATACATAAAATACCAGAACCAGGCCCACCTGATGAGATGTAGTTTTCTAACTTTTATCCCTGCTTGGAGTCATACATCAAAGGGCAAATTCCCCAGACCTAAGCTATATTCATATTCTTTTTGGCGCAGGGTACAGCAAATGCTTTACTAATTTGAGACATAGTTATTCACAATCTATACAAATGGGTCTGGATTCCTGCATGATGGCCAACAGTTCCTTTCCACACATTCTGCACTATATATTATGGACTTCACCCAGAGAGCGAAGGGTTGGAAATCACTGGCGTCATTAGCCAAGGGCTGTGTGTTTCAGGAATTTACCATGAAAAGCTTCCTCAGCTGCACAGGAAAGAATACTGTATTTACCTAACTGTTTTTAATTATGATAGCTGAACACACAGACCAGCGCTGAGACATTTCCAACATATTCCATGGATGTTTTATTGCTCCAATACGCACAGCTGGGTAAGACTAAAACTGTGGTTTTGTGATCAGCAGTGCCACATAGCAGTGGAAGAACACGTCATGATAAAGGAAATGTGTAAAGCGGGTATTAAAAATTTGTAGCATCTTACAAGCAAGTAAAATAAGTCAGTGATGGATAAGCAATGTCTTATCTGTAAAGACAGATCTAAACCCTAATTCTGGGCAGAAATAAAAGCCACCATTTAATCCTGGTATAGCATCATTAAGAAACCACCTCCTCAAAGTGACCCTGCCTATATACAATATAAGAAGCATAGAGGAACAATGAAGAATACCAAAGGCAAAACATTTTGGATATAGTGGAGAGGGTTTAGAGCACCTATCAGATCCGTATTTCTGTCAGTGTCCCCTTTAGGGGGGTTTACCCTCTCTAATTGTCATGGTGACCATTATCCCCAAGTGGGAAAATTAAAGAAAATCCCAAGTTTTGAGTTGTCACCAGAACAGGAATATTGGGGACATCTTCCAGTGGGGAAACTACCTGTGGTGATAACTAAGGATTTCACTCACCGTGAAGGAATTTCTTCTTACTTCCTGTTTATCCAAAATCGAAAAAAATGTCTTTTGTTTTACTTTAACAATGGTCCAATCCCGGTAGAAGATGCCCCTAAAACAGGCCATAGCTAGGTCACTTTTCCGGGCCCGCAGGTTAATCTTATAGCACTGGACTTCATCTGACCCTCCCACACTGAAGGAGTGGATAGCACAAATGGGAGATACCCTTCGGCTGGAAAATATATTTTTCGTCATAGAGATAGCTTCGGTAAATTCGATAAGCTATAGGCCTTCTGTCTGGACACGCTGAATTAGCTGACCTTATTATGGTTTGCCTACTAATTGGCTGTGGATAAGTAGTAACTTTTCTGTGAGGGTGTCTATGGACAACAGGGGTGTATATTTTTGACTTAGGTAAATGTATTTTTTCCTGATTTTTGAGGATAGACTGTTCAACCCTGATGTTTAATACCATGTTGTCATTTTGATGATGTCAGTTTAAAAGAATTCCAATTAAATACTGGGGTGCATATGTTCTGGTTTTTGTAATGCCAAATCTATTTTGTTCAATAAAGCTTTATTTCGGTTAAAATAAAAAATGGTCCAATGGGCAGCTTCTCCCTGCAGAGCTCTAGTGCAGTTGTAACTCTATAATAGAGCAAAAATGATGGTCATCATCTGCTAGCTAATGAGGGGCGGTTGTTCGGTACAAGAACAGGTCCAGAATAGTGGAATGTGCTTCTATGCCTCTCAGGAGCCATTTAACCACTTTTATTTTGCCTTTCCCATTGATTTAATTGCTTTCGCCAAAATAGTGCTGACATTTTGCTGACATCCGATTTTCACTAAAATGTTGGGGTAATTGCAATTTATCTCTATAAAGCAGATCTCAAACACAGACTCTTGGGGGGGGGGAGGCAAAACTGTAAGCCAATTAGGTGCTATTGTATTACACAGTGCTGCACATATAACACTGGGAGCTTCATAAATGTATGGAAGTCTAGAAAGATAACCTCATCAGTGAGTTTCTGTTCTTTCATTTGTCCATTCATCCACTGAGGTGCGTCCTAGACTAGGCTGTAGTACTCAGCTGCAGTTCACCAAACTGCAATGTCCCTCGAAATAAGGGACTGTTGGGAGTTATGCCACAACCACATGATGCCAGGCTTTGTTCAGATCTATGAGTGTTGGGAACATGTGCAAAATTGTGTGCTTTCCTGACCCATACCGAAATGCTTTTGAGCAGACAAGCAGGGGTGCTATTAATTATTGGCACCCCCATGCATCAGCAACCGCATGCGTTTTTGTTCATGCCAAACTGACTGGTACTGCAGCACCATGTGGTATGGTGCGGCGCGATTTTACAAAAGGGCAAAAGTGTCAGTGACTTTTTCACCCACGTTTCACTGAAATGATTGGGCATGATTGGGCATGTACAAAAACCATGTGGTTGCTGATGCATGGGGTGCCAATGATAATTAATAGCACCCCTATTAATTATTAAAAGGAGAAATGGAAGAAAAAAAATATATAGAATGAAATTTTAAGTTTTTAGAAAATGAAAAACAGAAACGCAGGGGGTGATAGTGAATAAATACCTATGAATTACAGATGGAAAGAATGATCGATGTAAATGGAAGGAATCCAGGATGTGTGGAGTGAGAGATGTGCCTGTGAACTGACCCAACGAAGGTGCCTAAGTAGCTGCATCCACCACAACCCCGCCCAAGCGTCAATTGGACAGACATCAATCAAGAGAGGAACGCTTTCACCGGGCGGCTCAGCCGTTGGGCGATTAGCGCCTGTTAACCTCTCTCATGTGTCCGCCAATAGGAGACACTTAGACGGGGGTGGCGTGCCACCTAAACGCAGCGCGATATCAACATGTGGAGATGGTGCGTCCTCCCATCCCACCTCTACTGAAAATACTTTCTACATAATAATGTTTGTATTAGCTTTATAAAATCCTCCAGAGCCTCTTATGCCGTGTACACACGATCGGAATTTCGGCCAGCAAAAGACAGATGAGAGCTTTTCATCGGAAAATGCGACCGTGTGTAGGCTCCATCGGAATTTTGCTGGCCGAGTTCCCGCCAGCAAAAATTTGAGAGCATGTTCTCAATTTTTCCAACGGAAAAAGGTTCCTATCGGAAATTCCGACCGTCTGTAGCAATTCCGACGCGCAAAATTCCTACGCATGCTCGGAAACAATTTGATGCATGCTCGGAAGCATTGAACTTCAATTTTTCTCAGCTAGTTGTAGTGCTGTACGTCACCGCGTTCTTGACGGTCGGAATTTGGTGTCACCGTGTGTAGTCAAGACAGTTTGAGCGGAATTCCGTCGGGAAAACCATCAGAGCTTTTTCCGACAAGAATTCCAATCATGTGTACACGACATTAAGTTGTTACTGAGACTGCAAAATATCTTCTGATGTATGACAAGCAAATCCGTGTATGCTTATGGTTTTTGTAAAATCACATTCACTGTTTCAGAAGTTAATCTGGAGCACCAAACATCCCGATGAGTTACATTTGCCCTAAGGATCACCAACTCTGTTAAAGATCAGGCCTTGTAAATGTAGTCAGGTAGTAACTGTTACAAGGCAATCCTAAATTAATCCTTTAAAATACAAAAATGTTCTACCACAGCATTCTGTAGCCCTTAGACTTCAGTCGCTGAACCTGCATGTGACCCTTCATAGAGTTTGTTTTTCCATGTCATCTCTCATCTTTTACGACCGCAATAGAAGCCTACAACATGGGAACAAGCTACGTTTATTTTTCCCCATGCTGTGTCTCCTCTTCACAGTGTGTAAAGGTTATTCTTCCTCAACTTTGCTTCCTTTTTCATTCGCAACTTTGAAACCTGTATGTTTCTCCACCTCATTTGCAGGACAGGCTTTAATCTCTGTAACAAGGTTTTGTCTTCCTACCTCCTGCTAGTGGGTTTTCTGTAAGACAATAGGCTGTTTACACTAATAGACCTGCACGGATACAAACAGCACAGTGGAAAGCCAGGGGAATTCAACATTTCTCCATCTGTTTCCAAAACCAATATTGACCCAAGACCCCTGCTTAGCTCCTTAAGTCAAAGTGTTAGACAGACAAATCAAGTTGTTTCATTGAAACCCCGGGAGCTGGGTCTAGTGGTGCCTTCCTCAAAGAGTCTTCTAGAATGTGGCCTTGTGAGGGCCACAAGCGAGGGAGCCAGTGTTCCTTGAACTAAACTGCAGGGGAGACTCATGATTAAAGAACTCAGAACCGTGCCATTCCATTTAAGGCGTCGGTTTTATAAAAGTACTTATGTCCAGCTTGCAGAACAAGGCTTGTCTCAAGCTGAGGAATCACATATAGCACAAAAGACACGATAGAAGAGTTTGATCACTCAGTATGAAGTTAAAAGAGTCATTAAGAAGTTCCCTATTAATTAAGAAGCACTAATGACCGGATAAGCTGTATGGACAAAGTCAGTATTCAGTAATATCCTGCAGATTAAACATAGTGGATCAACGAACAAGAAAGGGATGAACACGGTGAAAGTTTGACTCAACGAGACCCTTTCCTTCTAATGTTAGAGCCATAATGGTCAAACCGATTGGAGTGTGGAGGGCACTCACAAAGCAGGGTTCAGGGACAGTATAGCTACAACTCTAAACATTTCTATTCACCATTGTTCAGCTGGTGGTATGGTATATTAGAACAAAAATTGCTCAGGTACCTTAAATCCCAACTCCAGCCAAAACTTTTAGTTTCATTCTGGATAGGTGTCAGAAACCATGAATCAGACTGAATGAGACAGAAGTACAGTTAAATCTCACTTGTTTAATAATACAAAAAAAAGGTAAACAGAGTAAACGCAGTCAAAACATAGCCAGAGTTCAGGAACCAGAACGGACAGTCAGACAAGCCAAAATGTCAGGAATCCAGAGATGAGCGTGGTAGAACAGCAAGCAGGATCTGGAGCCAGAAGGTATGTTAGCCAAGCAAGTCTTTAAAAGGAACACAGGCGAGCGTCTCTAGAGATGTGACCAAGGCGAAGGCAGAGATCATCTGTACTGGACGGCTTAAGTAGGTAGGACTAACGAGTAGGATATCATCAACAGGTGAGTCACCTGTGTGGAGAGATAGGAGCTGGCAATTAGCCGACAGCTAATGGCCAGCTCAGAGAAGGAAGGGCTGGGCCCAGCCCTGACATAGGCTGGTAAAGGAATGGTAGACCTCTCATAATTTTATAGAAGTCCCAGTGGAATAAGTTGTCAGTACAGGAAGTGATGGAAAATCTCTCCAGACTGCAGCAAAGCACTTTTTTCAGGTTATCATTAATGTCTGCAACAACTGCTTCCTTATTTCTCGTCCTACTGTCACAAGGACAGGAGGTAAGCAGGATTCTCCTCAATGATGTCACAGACAGAAATAAAGACTTGAAATAAGTATTTTTTCCCAAGTCTATGCAAATCTGAGAAAAAAGTTCTGGCTAGAATTGGGCACCAATTTTAGCTCCAGTTACAGTCTTGTGACCCAAATGTCATCCACTATAGCGAACACAGTGCTGGATAGTGGAAGACGAAAGATTGTACAGGTATATTACACTGGGACCACAAATCACAGCATTCATTTCAGCAGCATTATGTGGTTAAAAGTAGCCTTCTATTTAGCCCCTGGTAGAAGGAATTTGGCTCCTTCTGGTGTGTATAATGTCAATATGTCATACACTGTTCCATATCGAGGCTCTTTGTCCTCGACAGCCAAGCCTATGAGAGCAGGGAGAGGGGAGAAGATAACTGAAGCGGGGCACAGTGCTGGATCAATACAGAACTCGGGTAAGTATTTAGGGAACGGGGGGGGGACGTTTTTTTTACCTTTAAAAAAATTTGCTTTTACAATCATTTTATGCTTTGATGCTGTTACCTCAAGGTTAAATAAAGTTATTTTTTTCATGTATGTAACTTTATGAGTATTCATTGCTTGTCAACTTTTTTAGGGTTTTTGTATTTTATTCTGGATTGGATGGAAGTTTTCTGGAAATGCCCATTTTTGAAAGGTTGAACTTTGTGTTTATTTAGCCTAACTTGCGAAATAAATGACTGCATCAGTGACTGAGCAAATGCTTCGCCCTACTTTGGTTTATTCTATATTTTTTAAACACATTAAAGTAGAACTACAAGCAATCACAACACATCACTAATTATGCCATAAGAACAGACTTTTATCTTAGTTCGCCTTATGTTTATAATGCACTGTTTAAACATCAGTTCCTGCTTGTGTGATCAGCTCACTGATTTCCCCAGAATTCTGCAATAAGATAGTCAGATTTTTGGCATCTCCTGCAACAAAAATTTCATTTTTGGTAAGATATTACTAATAGGAAAAAGCTTCTAAAAGGGATGCAGACCCTGCAATTTTCCTAATTTGAGCCCTGATTCTGCAGCAGCTGGTTGGTAATTATGAAACCACTCCCATTAGACTCACTTAGAACCAGGGGCACAGAGGAACAAACAGGGATTTCTTCAGAATAACAAAAGGTAGGAATCTGCAACAAAGTTTGGTAAAATCCTCATACATCACCCAGAGGGGAATGTTTTTTTCTCTCAACAAAAGTGGAGTTATGCTTTAATTTTTTTTCATACAATCATGTTTTTACCACTTTGTTCAACCTGATTTGCATCTTAGTATTGCTGATCTTTTCTGTTTTTCAGCTACATCCTGGCTACATGCCCCCGCACGAGCATCAGCTGCACATCATTACTCCCGAGTGATAACAGTGGACTGTGCCTGTGCAATGAGGGTGGTCACAGCTGCTTGTAGTCTCAATTAGGGGCATGTGTGACAGGGTGACAATGCAGGAGCACTCTTGGCTTGTCAGAGCATAACAGAAGTACCTGAACAAGGACCTATATAGCAGGATCACCAGGTGTTATGTTAACAAAACTTTTTCATTTTAAAAGATTTAAAAAAAAACAACTTTTGAAATTATATAAAAAATGTAGAGTGTATTTGTTTTGAATAGAGTAGAGAAGGTTCAGAACCCTTGTTGGGTTTTTACTGCTACCAGGGGCTCTGTTAAGGAGATATGCCCTTACTTCAGGTTGCCATAGACCAGTTTGAATTTTAGCAGATTCCTGTTGAAGCGGGTGCTCTTTTTGTTTAGGAAGTCGGTTGGAAAATCCAGTCACTTTCTGAGTATTCTTACGGCCATGGGCAGCAGCTGCAAAAATACAAAGCTGACAGAGGAGATTTCACCATTTATGCTTTTTAGCATGGATGGAGGAATTGATTTGATTATGTTTGCTCAATTTGCGTGAAAGCAGGTTTTTCCGACTACGCCAAGTTGTGGGCAGTGCCTACCGCACCTGTGCATGTGGGGTACCTTTGCCACGGAGCATACTCATAATTTCCTGGACCAGGTGAAGACTGTGGTAATATGAAGAATCTAACATGAAGGCACTTCCCCAACTTAGAGATGAGCTCTTACTGTGTGCAGTAATAAAGTGCAGAGTTCCTCTGAAAAGTGACTTGTCCCATGTCACTACACACTACACCTTGCATGTTTGCATTAGGGGGGACGTGCTGAGCATGCACTTCCTCCACCAGTCCAACATACCTCTCTGTTATCTCACTCCCTTTAACAGAATGTGGTCCTGCCGAGCACCTAGCGCGGACCTCATATGTGCTCTCACTTAACTCTTTCCTTCCCATACCTTGTGACCAGGCCGTAGATTTCCATTCTACCCCCAGTTGCTATGGGAGATGGACGTGGACTGCTAGGTAGGGAGCCAGAACATCAACCCCCTTCACTACCGGAGGACCTTACCAGATACCACACTTAATGACTGGTTGCTGCTGCTGAGTGATGTGGCCCACCTGTCACACTGCCCAGCCCGGTGTTCACCTCTCAGACACTCCAAGACAGAAAACAGTCCATATGCTTGGTTTTATATTTTATTGAGGGATTTGAACTTGGATGGGGTATAGGAAGTATGGAATGCCCAATGAAATTTTGCAGAACTTGCTGGGACAAACTATATACACGCTGGTTATATACACTCCGTTTCTCCTCCTGCACATCGCTCCTGTATTCATTCCTCTCTCCTCCTGAACATCGCTTGCTCTCTAATGCTCCAGGCACAGCTAGCACAAAATGGTTAGGCCTGTCACTAGCTCAGCCAGGCCTTAGAAATTGCCTTTTGCAGGCAGGGACCGCAGGCCCCTATAGTGTAGCACAGGGGTCTCAAACTGGCGGCCCTCCAGCTGTTGCAAAACTACAAGTCCCATCATGCCTCTGCCTGTGGGAGTCATGCTTGTAACTGTCAGCCTTGCAATGCCTCATGGGACTTGTAGTTTTGCAACAGCTGGAGGGCCGCCAGTTTGAGACCCCTGGTGTAGCAGATAAAAAGTTCTGCTGCTAGCTGTCCTACATTCGGTTACTAAGCCCAGTCACTCATCTTCAGGCCCTGCCAGCCCTCCTGGCTGCATCTGCCCTTCTCCACTGCCCATAACACCACAGTCCACACCGCTGGCTCTGCATCCATCCCAGACTGCATGCTCCCAGTCCTCTCAGGTGTACCTCCCCAGTCCTCCTGACTGTGCATGTCACTCACCAGCCCTCCTGGCTGCGACCAGTTGTTCCTCTCCCTGGAGACTTGCCTGGGAATGCTCTCTCCTGCTGTCCTCTTGCTCCTCCTGTGCCTCCTGTCCAGAACCTTTACGATTTCTTGAAGAGCCCCATCCACACCCGAGCCCAGACCCAAGGTCACCCCCCACCCCCAGACTGGGGGGACCCTCAAAGGCCCTGACAGCCTAGCATTCCATCTCCAAAGCTCTAAACAACTCCAACTCCCCCCAGCTGGGCTGACCCTGGGTATTTAAGGAGGCCTGCCCCCTGCCAATCCAAGTTGGGGATTGGTTAGGGATCCCCAGAACACCCCAGGCAGCTCCACCTTTCCTCTCCTCCTCTCTTTCTAGAACCTTCTAGAAAGAAGAGGGAGGTCTCAGTGATGCTGCCTGTGAGTCACCAGCTGCTACTCTGAGCCACTCCAAGCCCAAACCAAATAAAAAAAAAAGCATGCCTGCCTGCCAGCCAGGCCTGACTAAATTTGCCTGACCTACAACAAAATCCTACTCTAGCACCTACCTACCTAGAGCGTGCTACAGTTACTTCATAGCCCATAGTGCTTTACAGACCCAAGTTCTTTTGGAATATGTCAGAACCAGCATGCACCCCCTTGAATAACTTCAGACCAGGCTTAGAGCGGTTAATGTAACTTTTACTGTTGAAATGCAGCATGGCAGTACAAAATGAATAACGTCCTGTCTCGAATCCTAACTAGCACAGTGTAGTGGCCCATGCATACCTCAATGAAGTAAGAATCCATAAAGGCAACATCTATGACTTGATTTGCGCTCTCAGGTGAGAGTCTTCTTACCATCTAAACCCGTCCCTTTTCCAACCGCCAGCATGACCTTGATCTCAGCTGTCCCCCTTTCTATATTAACAGGTGGGCCCGCCAAAACCAAAAGCCTGGCAACTGAGTGGGATATGTTTAATCCTTTCCCCAGCCTGGACCGGATGCTGAAAACCTAACTACACATACATTTTAACCTGCCTACATGTGGGGCTTTAATAAATATACCAGAATTTATCATTTTTATTTTTTTTTAATATTTGATGTCTCAGTTTGAAAGAGAAATCTTCTCTGGGCTATTACTTACATCATATGAGGCACTGATGACCTTGATGGCAAGAAACAGATATATTGAATGACAGATTATTGCACCTACGCTGATGGTGGCAATGGATTTCATCACAGTAAATGCCTGCTGAATAATGGGAAAGATGTGAAACCTTTTGAGTACTGTTGCTCTTGCGCCACCTGATTAACGTGGAACGATCATACATATTGGCAATGTGAAATTCAGTCCAGCCCCCAACAATACAACAATGAATCAGAAGAGTGGAGGATGTCAGGGAGATGGAGAGTCTCATGAGTTCTATTAAGAACACGCACCAAATTCAGAAACATGTGGTTTTATTGGATTGAGTTTACATGCATTAGGGACTTTAAACAATTACTAGCTATTTAAACAAGCTGCCTGGGATATGCTGGGAGTGATTCAGTAAGATCGTAGGCCCCATTTCAGTTTCATTAAGCTGAGTACAGTAGGGCCCTTCTCCAACTCTATCCATATGTACTCCAACTGGTGGCACCCCTCCTTTCTTGCCCGCCCCACCCTCCACCCCCCATTCCCCCCCTTCTTTTTTCTTTCTCTTTCTCTCCCACTATTCTCCTAAATTTTATGTAAATAGTTGCTCCAACCATTGCACAGGCCCCATGGGGTCTCCCTGGACATCATCACACAAGCAATGTGATAGACATGTATATTGACACCCTTTATTGGTATGAGCCCCTGGATCTAGAATGGCAATGTTCCCTGTTCTCTACTTTATTGTGAAAGTCCTGGTTTGATTCCCATGTGGCCCCTCTAATCCCTTCCACCATTGCAATATGTAAATCCAGAACCGTATGATGCCTTTCAAATGACTCTTGTTGTATACATGTGATTGGGCCCCTACAGCTAAACAATGGTCTGTTTTACATATTTGCTTTGGCTTCTCTTCTGTATTGTATTGAAAGGCTCATAAATTAAGAATAAAAAAAAAAAAACTTTTTGAGTACCGTTACAGAGCATCAGTGTACACATCCAACCTTCACCCAACATTGTTCTCAATAGCAGTCCTTACGTTCAGCTCCAGGTGCTTCTGATCATCCTTCTTATTAAATATAGATAGAACCTTTACTTCCTTGCTATCAATACCATGCTTTTTTTCCATCTCCTGTGAATAAGATTTCTCAGAAGAAACAGAAAGTAAGAGAAAGGGATCCTGCATGATCTTCATGCTAATGTCTATATTACACCATTAGACCAAATTATAGGCACTGCTGAAATAAGTATTGTGAAGTCCCCAGAGCCTGCGAGTAACCTTTAATTAAACTGATTGCTTTTTGAGAATTGTTTATTAGGCTTCTAACTTCCTATTAGGGGAAGCAATAGAAAGCCATAATAGAACTCATGTAGGTACCTGTGCTTATTGATGTTGAATGAGCTGAAAGGGAACAGTGAATTTGCATTGCCAGTAGGCAAACATATTTACCCTCCGCTGAGAGGGAGCTGGGTCAGTGCAACTGTTCAAGGGGGAATTACCTCGGGCAGCACATGGCACAGATGATTAACTGAAGCTGGACTCCCTGCCATGATGCAGCTCTCCTTCTCTACAGTGGTGCTGAGTAAACAGTATTTTTCCCTAGGAGGAGGGAAGCATGCTGTGTGTGTGCAGACCTAGGAGGTAGGATGAAGCATGAAGCATGAAAGGACCCCTGGACTCCAGCACTCTGCAATTGTAAAAGCTGGATAAAGCCACTTTACATAGCACATGGGTCAACCTGGGGAGCGTTAAGGGAGGGGGAAGGACAGAATAGCTAACATGATGGCCAGGGTTGAGGAATAAAGGAATGCATGGAACATTAAACCAACACCTTGTTTTTTTATCTTCATTGTCGATAAATACTCTACTTTTTGTCACTTAAAATTTTTATAAAAAAAAAAAAAAACAACAAATGTACAGAAGCAAATGACAATAAGAACAAAAAATAGAGTGCTAGCCTACCCTTCAAAGCGAAATATAAATGATATTGTATATATGGGTGTGTGAATGAGAGTGTGGTATAAATCAACCCTATGCAATTAATTCTATGAGCATAGATAGTAATAATATTATACGTCATTTTTTAAAGTGCAAAATTCACCCCTCAGTGATCATTCTCAACCTCACTGGACATGGACGTACCCTCTATGGTGGACCTCATATGTTAAACAAGGTCATACAGTGCCTAATGCCGCGTACACAGTGCCTAATGCCGCGTACACACGATAGAACTTTCCAGCGGACTTGATCCGGCAGACAATCCGACGGACTTTGCCACACACGATCACTCCAAAAGTCCACCGGATTTGAACGTGATTACGTAGAATAAGGAAGTTCATAGCCAGTAGCCAATAGCTGCCCTAGCATCGGTTTTAGTCCGTCGGACTAGCACACAGACACACGACTTTTCGACCGATGTCGAGTCCGGCGAACAAATTTGAAGCCAGTCTTATTTCTAGGTCTGCCGGACTTTTGGGAAGAAAAAGTGCGCTGGAACCCACACACGATCGAATTGTCCGCCAGACCGAGTCCGCCGGAAAGTCCGATCGTGTGTACGTGGCATAAGTCTGCTTTCCCACTGAGGAGTTTTTTGCTTTTGCGTTAAAAAAAGCGCCTGAAAAGCTCAAGAAAAATGCTTCCCTTTAAAATCAATTTATGTGTTTACACTGGGGCAGTTCGCTTCCGTTGCAGTGAGAAAAAAAAAACCTAGTTGCAGCATGTTTGGGGAGTTACCCCAAAAACGCTCCTCCCATGGAAATGAATGGGAACCGCATCAAAAGCACTTCAAAAACGCCCTGCTTAGCGTTTTTGGTGCAAATTTTGAGTCCCACATCCTTAAACTCCCTGGCGGTTTTCCCAAGTGTGGCTCGGGATTAAATTTCAGTACCATTAGCAGTAAATCCGAGCCACACTCGAGATTGCATTGCAGGATCCTGGGGATGCGGTATACTGACCTTGTCCCCAGGGTCCTGCGGTTTCCCCCCGCTGTGTCTGCGGGCTCTGTCCTCCACCCCAAGTCCCTGTGTGCCAGGCTCCGTTCCCTGCGAGCGTCACGACGCATGGGGGCGGAGCCTGGCGGCAAATTAAAACATTTTTTAAAATCATAACAAATACAGTACACTGTAATCTTTCAGATTACATTAGTGTATGAAATTATTTCACATCCATTTTTTCCCTAGTGGTTTGTCCAATGCCCTGCACGCAGTTTTATATGATATATACTGTTGTTTCTGCCTGGAAACTGGAGATTGTCCATAGCAACTAAAAAGTTTCCAGCTAGAAAACAGCGATAGTAAATTAGAACACGCAGAATTGAGCTATAGTGAATAGTGGGGAAATTCATTTTATTATTATTTTTTTTTATAATTATTTATGTTTATTTATTATATTATATAATTTATGATTTTGTGTTTCAAACTTTATCATACCCGGGATATCTACTAGACTCTTGTTTGGACAGATTCAAGTGTGTTATTGCTAAGAATTACAAGCCTACAATATAAAAAGCCAAATTTCCATAAATTTCTATAAGGCCCCTTTCACACTGGGGCGGTTTTCAGGCGGTACAGCGCTAAAAATAGCGCCTGTACACCGCCTGAAAAAACCGGCCCCATTCACTCCAGTGTGAAAGCCGGCAGGCTTTCACACTGGAGCGGTGCGCTAGCAGGACCGCAACAAAAGTCCTGCTAGCTGCATCTTTGGAGCGGTGAAGGAGCGGTGTATTTACCGCTCCTATACCGCTCCTTCCCATTGAAATCAATGGGAAACCGCGGGGATACCGCCCGCAAACCGCCGCTGCAGCGGCGCTTTGCGGAGGTTTTTAACCCTTTTGCGGCCGCTAGCGGGGTTAAAACCACCCCGCTAGCGGCCGCATACCGCGGGTAAAACGATGGTAAAGCAGCGCTAAATATAGCGCTGCTTTACCGTCGCCGCCCCGCACCGCCCCAGTGTGAAACCAGCCTAATTGTACCGCCTTGAGACGCAAAAATCTGACATAATCATACCGCCAGGGAGGCTAAGGGCACTTTCACACTGGTTTGCTTCAAAACTGCCAGTAAAATGCCTATGCGTTAATGAAGTAGTTTTGCCGCGCTTTTGCAACATTTGTGGTGCGGTTTTTAAAAGACGTGATTTAAAAACTGCACCAAAAACACTTAGTGGGGGTGCTTTTGAAGCATTTTTTATGCGCTCTTAATGCGGTTCCCATTCATTTCAATGGGTGGAGCGTTTTTGGTGCTCCCCAAACATGCTTCAAAGATGCTGCAAGCAGGATTTTTTTTTACCAAAATGAAAGCGCACCGCCCCAGTGTGAAAACATTCATTCATTTTAAATGGAAGCATTTTTCATGAGCTTTTCAGGTGCTTTTTTTAATGCAAAAGCACTGCAAAGGCTGCAAAAGATCTTTATTAACGCATAGGGCGTTTTACTGGCAGTTTAGAAGTGAGACCAGCGTGCTTTTAGTACTTGGAGGAATATATTACCATATGGTCCAGAGTGCATTTAAAGTAGAACTATAGGCAAAACTTTTTTTTCCATTTTAGATTTTTTTTCGTCCTCTGTGTCCCATTTAACAGATTTTCCTTTACTTCCTGTCCCATAGCCAAGACAGGAAGTGAGAGGCAATCCCTGCAAATTAAGGGAATTCCGTGGGGACTCTCAGGTCACCAGAACTAGTGTCCCCATTGGAAGATTTCCCCTCTATTACTTTTCTTGAGACAGCCCAAAATGTGTGATTTTCTTTACTTTCACTTTCAAAGATAATGGTAAACAGGACAAATAGGGTGAATCTCCTTAAAGTGGATATAAACCCTCACATATACCCAGTGAAGTGAACAGCCTTATATGATAAACAGAGATGAAACAAATCTCCTTACGTAAGCTTTACATGTATTTATGTTGTCTTGAGCTTTATATATCTTTTAGAAAGTGCTCTTTGTGTTACAGATTTTCTCTTCCTGGTCAGCACTAGGAGTGGATTATTGGCATACAGCCATGACAGCTGATTGGAGGAAAGGCACACACCCCTAGCAAAGGGAAGACACATTAAGGAGAGATGCTGGTGCTGCTCACCCCAATAGAGACAGAGAAAAATGGGAAGATTCCCCCAGGGGGGGTTTTAGGCAGCTAGATGTATAAAATGAAAAAGATGAACGTTGGGTAAAGAGTAAAAATTGTCTTTATTGAAAGGTGAAGGGGGTTGTAACATGACTGTTAAAATATGAGCTTGAATGGGAATATACCCATACCAAATACAGGAAGTAGCAAACATGGGAGTTATACACAGCATATAATAATGACTATTGCATAACACGACTGACGCGTTTCGACCCATAATGTTAGGGGTCTCTTCATAGGATGAGTTTGCTAAGAGAAAGATATACAAGATATAATATATGCAAAATGTTTAATAACAAGTAGCACATAATTACCATTGCATTTGGAAGTACCCCTCAATCAAAAAATCCCCCACACAGCTGTCAGACCATCCTGTGCGCCTCCACGCCACACATAATGAGCTATGCATACTAGCTCATTATGCCTTTGCCTTGCAGGGTTTATTTAATTTTTTTTTTTGTATGGGTTAACTTCCTCTTTAATGCTGTATAGAAGAGATTCTAAACCAAAAGTGTGTGCTGTTCAAATATGCAAATGCATTTACACTAATCAGTCATGACCACCCACCTAATATTGAGTAGGTCCTCCTTTGGCTGCCAAAACAGATCCATTCTGCCAGGGGCGTAACTAGAAATCACAGGGCCCCATAGCAAAATGTTGTATGGGCCCCCCCCACCACCACCACAAAAAAAAAAAAGAACTAATGCCAGACACCCCCCTAAGTACAGACACCCCACAGCATTACAGACCCCACCTCAGTGCAGACACCCCCCTCAGTGCAGGACCCCCCCTAGCAGTACAGACACCCCCCCCCCCCAGTGCACACCATCCCCTCAGTACAGACACCCTTCCAGTGCAGGCCTCCCCAACATTACAGACCCCCCAACAGTGCAGACCCACCCCCCTCAGTGCAGACCCCCCTAAGTAGTACAGATCCCCCCCAGTAGTACAGACATCCCCCTCAGTACAGACCCCCCACCCAAGTGCAGACCCCCTTAGTACAGACACCCCCCACCCAAGTGCAGACCCCCCCACCTCAGTGCAGACCCCCTTAGTACAGACAATCCCCCATTACAGACCCCCCACCTCAGTGCAGACCCCCTTAGTACAGACACCCCCCACCCAAGTGCAGACCCCCCCACCTCAGTGCAGACCCCCTTAGTACAGACAATCCCCCATTACAGACCCCCCCCCCCCACCTCAGTGCAGACCCCCTTAGTACAGACAATCCCCCATTACAGACCCCCCCCCACCTCAGTGCAGACCCCCTTAGTACAGACAATCCCCCATTACAGACCCCCTTAGTACAGACAATCCCCCATTACAGACCCCCCCCCCCACCTCAGTGCAGACCCCCTTAGTACAGACAATCCCCCATTACAGACCCCCCCCACCTCAGTGAAGACCCCCTTAGTACAGACAATCCCCCATTACAGACCCCCCCACCTCAGTGCAGACCCCCTTAGTACAGACAATCCCCCATTACAGACCCCCCACCTCAGTGCAGACCCCCTTAGTACAGACAATCCCCCATTACAGACCCCCCACCTCAGTGCAGACCCCCTTAGTACAGACAATCCCCCATTACAGACCCCCCACCTCAGTGCAGACCCCCTTAGTACAGACAATCCCCCATTACAGACCCCCCACCTCAGTGCAGACCCCCTTTGTACAGACACCCCCCCCACCTCAGTGCAGACCCCCTTAGTACAGACACCCCCATTACAGACCCCCCACCTCAGTGCAGACCCCCTTTGTACAGACAATCCCCCATTACAGACCCCCCACCTCAGTGCAGACCCCCTTAGTACAGACACCCCCATTACAGACCCCCACACCTCAGTGCAGACCCCTTAGTACAGACAATCCCCTATTACAGACCCCCCACCTCAGTGCAGACCCCCTTTGTACAGACAATCCCCCATTACAGACCCCCCCCCACCTCAGTGCAGACCCCCTTAGTACAGACACCCCCATTACAGACCCCCCCACCTCAGTGCAGACCCCCTTAGTACAGACACCCCCATTACAGACCCCCCACACCTCAGTGCAGACCCCTTAGTACAGACAATCCCCTATTACAGACCCCCCACCTCAGTGCAGACCCCCTTAGTACAGACACCCCCATTACAGACCCCCACCTCAGTGCAGACCCCCTTTGTACAGACAATCCCCCATTACAGACCCCCCCACCTCAGTGCAGACCCCCTTAGTACAGACACCCCCATTACAGACCCCCCCACCTCAGTGCAGACCCCCTTAGTACAGACACCCCCATTACAGACCCCCCCACCTCAGTGCAGACCCCCTTAGTACAGACACCCCCATTACAGACCCCCCCCCCACACCTCAGTGCAGACCCCCTTAGTACAGACACCCCCATTACAGACCCCCCCCCCCACCTCAGTGCAGACCCCCTTAGTACAGACAATCCCCCATTACAGACCCCCCCACCTCAGTGCAGACCCCCTTAGTACAGACAATCCCCCATTACAGACCCCCCCACCTCAGTGCAGACCCCCTTAGTACAGACACCCCCACCTCAGTGCAGACCCCCTTAGTACAGACACCCCCATTACAGACCCCCCCCACCTCAGTGCAGACCCCCCCCCCCCCCCCTTTGTACAGACAATCCCCCATTACAGACCCCCCACCTCAGTGCAGACCCCCTTAGTACAGACAATCCCCCATTACAGACCCCCCCCCCCATTACAGCCCCACCCCCCCACCACCCCCACCCTCAGACCCCCCCTGCAGACCCCCTTAGTACAGACACCCCCCCCCCACCCTCAGTGCAGACCCCCTTAGTACAGACAGACCCCCCAGTGCAGACCCCTTAGTACAGACACCCCCATTACAGACCCCCCCACCTCAGTGCAGACCCCCTTTGTACAGACCCCTCCACCTCAGTGCAGACCCCTTGTACAGACAATCCCCCATTACAGACCCCCCCACCTCAGTGCAGACCCCCTTAGTACAGACAATCCCCCA
The DNA here is from genome assembly GCA_028564925.1 of Lithobates sylvaticus. Classification (NCBI taxonomy): domain Eukaryota; kingdom Metazoa; phylum Chordata; class Amphibia; order Anura; family Ranidae; genus Lithobates; species Lithobates sylvaticus. Next base: position 153,207,320 of record CM053035.1, on the reverse strand, counting down.
TTACAGACCCCCCCACCTCAGTGCAGACCCCCTTAGTACAGACACCCCCATTACAGACCCCCCCACCTCAGTGCAGACCCCCTTTGTACAGACAATCCCCATTACAGACCCCTCCACCTCAGTGCAGACCCCCTTAGTACAGACAATCCTCCATTACAGACCCCCCCACCTCAGTGCAGACCCCCTTAGTACAGACACCCCCATTACAGACCCCCCCACCTCAGTGCAGACCCCCTTAGTACAGACAATCCTCCATTACAGACCCCCCACCTCAGTGCAGACCCCCTTAGTACAGACCCCCCCACCTCAGTGCAGACCCCCTTAGTACAGACACCCCCATTACAGACCCCCCCACCTCAGTGCAGACCCCCATCAGTAGACACCCCCAGCAATGCAGACACCCCCACCCATTACAGACCCCCCCGGGTAGTGCAGACCCCACAGCAGACACACAGCAGACCCCCCCACCTCAGTGCAGACCCCCATCAGTGGACACCCCCAGCAATGCAGACCCCCCCCCCCCCCCGGGTTGTGCAGACCCCACAGCAGACGATGCCCCCCGACCCTTACATACCTCAGAAACAGCGCCATGTGTGTCCCTCCTCCCAGGCTCCTCCTCCTCTCTGAATGTAAACAGAGAGGAGGGGAGGCGGCTTCGGTCCGCGCCGCTGTGTCCCTCCTGCGCTCCAGTCCAGAAGGCACGGTGTGCGGCGTTAATGGTGCGGCTGCCGCTACCCACGGGTGTCACCCCCGCTAGCGGGTGTCACCCGGCGCGGCCCGCACCCGCCTAGAAACGCCGCTCACCGGGCCCTTGATTGTCTGCGGGCCCCATAGCGACCGCATGTGTCGCTATGGCGGTAGTTCCGCCACTGCATTCTGCCACCAAAACAGCCCTGACTGGTCAGGGCATGGATGCCACTAGACCTCTGAAGATATGCTGTGGTATCTGGCACCAAACAGATCCTTGTGAATCAGTGGTTGTAAACTCCCTCCCATCACTTTAGGCCATATAAATCTGTATTAAAAGCACTATTGATCGCTGTCCTCGGATGTCACCTTGCTTGCTCGGTTTTCTGGTAATCTATCCCGTTATCTGTAATGACGTCACCGGCGCATGCGCATCTCTCCTCTGATTCAGGGCGCGCTCTTTGTGCTATCAGTCCATTGAGCAGTGTGCCGTGACTGTCATATCCGCTCTCAGTGGCACTGCAATACCGCAAGAATACATGTTCAGCCTCTGGAACTAGATGGAGGCTTGGCTGAGAAACAGTTAATATGGTGCTGGCTTAGGCCCCTTTCACACTTGTGTGACTTCAAAGTCCAGCGATTTTACCGCGATTCGAGGCCGTGCAGGGACTACTTTGAAGTCGGAACTACTTGAAGTTGTACTAATATGAATGGCTGTCATTGGAGATCATGGGGAACGACACGAGTGTGAAAGGGGCCTTACCCTGAGAGAAACAACATTATAAACATCTTCAAACACAGTAAGGGGCATGCGATCGGGGCTAAATTATATTGTATATGTGTTAGAAGAATTGAATATAATGGTCTAATAGAAAGCAGCATAGGAGGGGGAAAGTTTACTTCCTCTTTAAGTCCTATATGTTGGGAGATTGGCTCTCCATGGATCGGATTTGTTTTTCCAGCACATCTCACAGATGCTTGATTGGATTGAGATCTTGAGAATTTGGACGCCAAGTTAACATCTTGAACTCATTGCTGTGTCCCTCAAACTATTCTTGAACCATTTCAAATTGCAATGACAGGGCGCATTATTCTGAATACTGTTTACATGAAGGGGTGTAACTTGGTAGGTGGCACATGTCAAAGTAACATCCACATGAATGGCAGGACCCAAGTTTTGCCAGCAGAACTATCACACTGCCTTTGCCGGCTTGCCTTCTTCCCATATTGCATCCTGGTGCCATCTTTTCCCCAGGTAAGCGACACACATGCACACCGGCCATCCACATTATGAAAAGAAAACGTGATTCATCAGACCAGGCCACCTTCTCCATTGCTCTGTGTGCATTTCTAAAGCTCACATGCCCATTGTAGGCGCTTTTGGCCGTGGACACCAGTCAGCATGGGCACCCTCACCGGTCTGTGGCTACGCAGCCCATACACATCATATTGTGATGCACATTTTTTTTTCTTTCAACACATCAACTTTGTGGACAACATGTCTACCTGTTGCTTAATATATTCCACTGAATTTAAGATGCCATTGTAACGAGCTAATCAATGTTATTCACTTAATGTTTCAGTGGTCATAAAATTATGGCTTTTCGGTGTATGAATGTGAGTTTGAGACCTTAGATTGTAGCTCTTTGAGGGACTGATGTGAATGTACAATATGTCAAATGCTGAGTAATTTGTTGGTGCTATAGAAATACCCGCAAAAAAATAAATAAATAACTAATATAATCCAGGGAAGTACACAATATAGCTAAAGGTTGGTGGACATCTGTCCATCATACAATAATCAGATTGCTGGACATCTTATGCAAAAACTTTGGCCATTAAAATATCATTGCCTCCACCCCTTTCTCTTGAGGCTACAACAGCCTCCACTCTTCTGGAAATGATTTACATAATATTTTGGATTGTGTTTGGGGGAATTTTTGCCATTCAGCCAAAAGAGAATTGTGGGTTTGGGTACAAATGTTGGAGGAGAAGGCCCAAATAACACTCCAAATAATCCTAAAAGAGTTAAGGGCTCTGTGCAGGCCACTTAGGTTCCTCCATACTAAGCTTTTCAAGCAACATCTTTATAGACTTGGCTTTATACTATATGCTGTGGCATTAACAGTGTCCTTTGCTGGAAACACCTGAACTTTTGGCCATATGATGAGTTTATACATTCAGCCTGAATTTATGTCATGAGATCCTGTCATATAACTGCATTCTTATCAAGGTACCTTGAGAAAACACCTCCAAGTCTTTGTTTGCTGACAAAGTCTATAGACCAGCAGTGCATTTAGTCTATGAATTAAAATGCATATGAGTCTGCTAGGTAGTCTGCATTCAAGCAAAGATAAACATGATGCAAGTGTAGCGGCATCCCCGACCTCCAAAGGCCTAATGGTGACCTCCAGATTCAGGGAGAGCTGAAATCCTCCCTTGTAGTGTGGGCTATTGTGGGTGTATTGCAAGTTGGAAACATGGGCACCAGTCACTTTCTGGAATGCAAGAAAAGAGATTTATTGTCTCTTAAACACTACTGGGGAGAGAGGGTTAGGGCCAGGACACCCTTAGGCAGATGCAATAGTAATTGTCAGACTCCAAAACAAAAATTGGCAGACAGCAATAGAGTAGAGGGCCTTTAAGCTGCATGCAGCGACTGTATTTGTAGAACTGCTGTCTCCTATGGCAACTGAACTTTGAACAGTCAACAGAGATCGGTACAAGTAACTCACAGTAACCCATTATAGAGCTTCTCTCACATCTCACAGTAGCCTACTGTAGATTTTCACTCACTGAGCTCCCAGTCTCTCACTACACTTCAAGATCCCAGTCGTCACTGGATATCCTAAGCTCTTTCACAGCTAAACCACTGTAAACTGCTCAAGCTTCACCCACGCTAACCCGCTGGGTCCCTGGCTTGGCATTCTCCTGAAGCTTTTCCACTTCGTCACCTGCTGGTAAAAAGGCTGCTCTGGTACTTCTTCAGACTTCCAGAGGAACAGGAGAGCCACCCGGATGATTAGAGCTTGGGAACACAGCGTTAACAGCTTTCATTTCAATTGCTGTATGTTCCCGCTGCTCGCCATCACATACAGCCCCGCCTCCTGGCCGGGGAACTTTGATAGACAGATCACCCGTCCCGGGATTACAGCAGTTGAAAGTTGAAATGAAAGCTGTTACCGATGTCCCATCGCTTTGATCATTCACATTCAACCCCATCTGCCGGCGGTGCTCGCCCCCCCCACCCCCTGGCAGCCTTTTCTCACCAGCCCTCAAATTCCACTTGCAAAATGCAAGCAGGCGAATGGAATTTTTAAGGGCTCGCCTAGTACACACGATCCAAAAATACCACTTTCTAAGTGACCGTACGATAATCTAATTATTAGCACATAGCTTTCAAGAGCCGATCACAACAATTCATGTGAAATTATCCAAAGGGACAAACACAAAATATTTTCTCGTACGATACCAGATCGTACGATTTTTGTTTAATCGGTACAGTATTCATGCCAAAAAAATGAGACGAGCAAGACCACGCATGCTCAGAAATGAAAGAATCTATTACAATACAACTCATTACATCGCTTTCTTTGTATTCTGTCGTACGAGAAAGTTTAGTAACCTTTTATTTTTTTCGATATGAGACTAGCATGCAAAGAAAACCAGGCAGTCATTCGTCCAATATTCTCATTGTGTGTACAAGGCTTAACAGGAGCTGCATATAAACTCTATTGTAATAAACAGGTTTACCTACTAATATACAGCAAGGTGACCACTATGCAAGCACACTGTGTCACATAATAAACTACTGTATCTGGTATAGTGCATGTGAGATGACAAAAAGGGAACAGATATACTTCTGTCACCAGTCATACAATATATACATTATATACACCCAGAAGCTATGGGCAACAATAGTAAACTATTAACATATAAACACTTGCCTAATAACCCCTGCTTCTGGTCTGAAATAGCAACAGTTCTTTCATAGGGACATATGGTCTTAGCTCATTTCCCTGTCTCTCCACTTTCTCCTTCTGCGGGTTTTGACTCAAACACATGGAGACAGGAAGTGATGTACATAAATTATCTCTATGAACATTAAGCAGCACAGCAACCTACAGAGAGTAGATAGCATCCGATTCCTACAATAAATCTACAAAATCATTTTAGCTCCTACTCTTTGCAGACTACTAGTAAAATAAACAATTTAAAAAGCTGTATAAATGGATGTATAATATGTACCTATTACTTGTGTGCCCTTGTACTTTAACCACTTTAGCCCCGGACCAATTGTCAGCTTAAGGACCAGAGGTCTTTTTTCAATTTCGCACTGCACTACTTTAACTGGTAATTGCGCGGTCATGCAATTTTGTAACCAAACGAAATTTGCGTCCTTTTCTTCCCACAAATAGAGCTTTCTTTTGATGGTATTTGATTGCCTCTGTGATTTTTATTTTTTGCGATATAAACGGAAAAGGAGCGAAAATTTTGAAAAAAAAAGAGATTTTCTACTTTTTGTTATAAAAAAAATCTAATAAACTCAATTTTAGTCAAACATTTGGGCCAAAATGTATTCAGCCACATGTCTTTAGTAAAAAAAAATGCCAATAAGCGTATATTTATTGGTTTGCGCAAAAGTTATAGCGTCTACAAACTAGAGTACATTTTCTGGAATTTACACGGCTTTTAATTTATGACTACCTATCTCATTTCTTGAGGTGCTAAAATGGCAGGGAAGTACAAAACCCCCCCAAATGACCCCATTTTGGAAAGAAGACACCCCAAGCTATTTGCTGAGAGGCATGTTGAGCCCATTGAATATTTTTTTTTTTAGTCCCAAGGGATTGAATAAAGACAAAAAAAAAAAAAAAAAAATTTTTTTTCATAAAGTTGTCACTAAATGATATATTCCTCACACATGCCATCGTTATATGTGGAGATGCACCCCAAAATACATTTTGCTGCTTCTCCCGAGTATGGGGATACCACATGTGTGGGACTTTTTGGGAGCCTAGCCGCGCACGGGGCCCCGAAACCCAATCAACGCCTTCAGGGTTTCTAAGGGTGCAAATTTTTGATTTCACTCCTCACTACCTATCACAGTTTTGAAGGCCATAAAATGCCAAAATAGCACAAAACCCCCCCAAATGACCCCATTTTGGAAAGTAGACACCCCAAGCTATTTGCTGAGAGGCATGTTGAGTACATGGAATATTTTATATTTTGCCACAAGTTGCGGGAATATTACAAACTTTTTTTTTTTTGCCCAAAGTTGTCACTAAATGATATATTGCCCACACATGCCATGGGCATATGTGGAATTACACCCCAAAATACATTCTGCTGCTTCTCCTGAGTACGAGGATACCACATGTGTGGGACTTTTTGGGAGCCTATCCGCATACGGGACCCCGAAAACCAAGCACCGCCTTCAGGATTTCTAAGGGCATAAATTTTTGATTTCACTCCTCACTACCTATCACTACCTATCACAGTTTTGAAGGCCATAAAATGCCAAGATGGCACAAAACCCCCCCAAATGACCCCATTTTGGAAAGTAGACACCCCAAGCTATTTGCTGAGAGGCATGTTGAGCCCATTGAATATTTTTTTTTTTAGTCCCAAGTGATTGAATAAAGACAAAAAAAAAAAAAAAAAAAAAAAATGTATTCAAAAAGTTGTCACTAAATGATATATTGCTCACACATGCCATGGTTATATGTGGAATTGCACCCCAAAATACATTTTGCCACTTCTCCTGAGTACGGGGATACCACATGTGTGGGACTTTTTGGGAGCCTAGCCGCGTACGGGGCCCCGAAACCCAAGCACCACCTTCAGCATTTCTAAGGGTGTAAATTTTTGATTTCACTCCTCACTACCTATCACAGTTTCGAAGGCCATAAAATGCCAAAATTGCACAAAACCCCCCCAAATGACCCCATTTTGGAAAGTAGACACCCCAAGCTATTTGCTGAGAGGCATGTTGAGTACATGGAATATTTTATATTTTGCCACAAGTTGCGGGAATATTACAAACTTTTTTTTTTTTGCCCAAAGTTGTCACTAAATGATATATTGCCCACACATGCCATGGGCATATGTGGAATTACACCCCAAAATACATTCTGCTGCTTCTCCTGAGTACGGGGATACCACATGTGTGGGACTTTTTGGGAGCCTATCCGCATACGGGACCCCGAAAACCAAGCACCGCCTTCAGGATTTCTAAGGGCATAAATTTTTGATTTCACTCCTCACTACCTATCACTACCTATCACAGTTTTGAAGGCCATAAAATGCCAAGATGGCACAAAACCCCCCCAAATGACCCCATTTTGGAAAGTAGACACCCCAAGCTATTTGCTGAGAGGCATGTTGAGCCCGTTGAATATTTTTTTTTTTAGTCCCAAGTGATTGAATAAAGACAAAAAAAAAAAATAAAAAAAATTTATTCAAAAAGTTGTCACTAAATGATATATTGCTCACACATGCCATGGTTATATGTGGAATTGCACCCCAAAATACATTTTGCTGCTTCTCCTGAGTATGGGGATACCACATGTGTGGGACTTTTTGGGAGCCTAGCCGCGTACGGGGCCCCGAAACCCAAGCACCGCCTTCAGGATTTCTAAGGGTGCAAATTTTTGATTTCACTCCTCACTACCTATCACAGTTTCGAAGGCCATAAAATGCCAAAATAGCACAAAACCCCCCCAAATGACCCCATTTTGGAAAGTAGACACCCCAAGCTATTTGTTGAGAGGCATGGTGAGTATTTTACAGCTCTCATGTGTTTTTGAAAATGAAGAAAGTAAAGAAAAAAAAATTTTTTTTTTTCTTTTTTCAATTTTCAAAACATTGTGACAAAAAGCGAGATCTGCAAAATACTCACCATACCTCTCAGCAAATAGCTTGGGGTGTCTACTTTCCAAAATGGGGTCATTTGGGGGTGGTTTGTGCCATCTGGGCATTCCATGGCCTCCGAAACTGTGATTGGCAGTGAGGAGTGAAATAAAAAAATTACACCCTTAGAAAGCCTGAAAGCGGTGCTTGGATTTTGGGGTCCCGTACGCGGCTAGGCTCCCAAAAAGTCCCACACATGTGGTATCCCCGTACTCAGGAGAAGCAACAGAATGTATTTTGGGGTGTATCTCCACATATGCCCATGGCATGTTTGAGCAATATATCATTTAGTGACAAGTTTTTGTAAAAAAAAATATTATTTTTTTTTTTTTCATTATTCAATCTCTTGGGACCAAAAAAAAAAATATTTAATGGGCTCAACATTGCTCTCAGCAAATAGCTTGGGGTGTCTACTTTCCAAAATGGGGTCATTTTGGGGGGGTTTGAACTGTCCTGGCATTTTATGCACAACATTTAGAAGCCTATGTCACACGTCACCCACTCTTCTAACCACTTGAAGATAAAGCCCTTTCTGACACTTTTTGTTTACATGAAAACATATTTTTTTTTTGCAAGAAAATTACGTTGAACCCCCAAACACTATATATATTGTTAAAGCAAAGGCCCTACAGATTAAAATGGTGGGTGTTGCATTTTTTTTTTTCCACACAGTATTTGCGCAGCGATTTTTCAAACGCATTTTTTGTGGAAAAAATACACTTTTTTTTATTTTAATGCACTAAAACACACTATATTGCTCAAATTTTTGATGAAATAAAAAATATGATCTTAGGCCGAGTACATGGATACCAAACACGACATGCTTTAAAATTGCGCACAAACACGCAGTGGCGACAAACTACATACATTTTTAAAAGCCTTTAAAAGCCTTTACAGGTTACCACATTAGATTCACGGAGGAGGTCTACTGCTAAAATTACTGCCCTCGATCTGACCTTCGCGGTGATACCTCACATGCATGGTGCAATTGCTGTTTACATATGACGCCAGACCAACGCTTGTGTTCGCCTTTGCGCAAAAGAAGGGGGGGCAGGGGTGCTTTTTTTTTTTTTTTTTTTTAGTTTTTCTTTTTATTTAGCTTTTTTATTTTATTTTTAAACTGTTCCTTCCATTTTTTTTTTCTTAGTTGTCATTTTTATTGTTATCGCAGGGAATGTAAATATCCCCTATGATAGCAATAGGCAGTGACAGGTACTCTTTTTTTGAAAAAATTGGGGTCTATTAGACCCTAGATCTTTCCTGTGCCCTCAAAGCATCTGACCACACCAAGATCGGTGTGATAAAATGCTTTCCCAATTTCCCAATGGCGCGGTGGGTATGCCCACCATTAGAATACCTCCCTTCATCCACCCACTTCTAATGATGGGCATACATGCACCATTTATATATGCCGAAGCATGGGGGCATCCTCCCGCAAAAAAAGTTATGCCACGTATACATGGTCGAACTTTTTTCGACCGTATGTACGTGGCATTAGGAGCAAAATCGCTCCTCCGCCCTCTGCTGCCCCCATGCTTCGGCATATATGCTCTTTTTTTTAACTGTGGTGGTGAAATCACCTCCTACAGCGTTGGAGTCGCGGCTTTATGTATCGTGGGAGCAAACGCTGTTGCTGTCAAGATAAATAAATCCACGCTGCAACTGAATGGCGTACCTGCTAAGCAAATAATGGTTAACATTAAAACAAAGTAACATTAGAGTATAACAGTAAGACCTTACCATACCATACCTGCAAAGCAAATACCAAAAAAAAAACATAGTAAAAAATAAAACATTTTGTTAACGCAACCGGTGCCTAAAATATATATATGCCGAAGCATGGGGGCATCCTCCCGCAAAAAAGTTATGCCACGTACACATGGTCGGACTTTTTTCGACCGTATGTACGTGGCATTAGGAGCAAAATCGCTCCTCCGCCCTCTGCTGCCCCCATGCTTCGGCATATATGCTCTTTTTTTTTAACTGTGGTGGTGAAATCACCTCCTACAGTGTTGGAGTCGCGGCTTTATGTATCGTGGGAGCAAACGCTGTTGCTGTCAAGATAAATAAATCCACGCTGCAACTGAATGGCGCACCTGAAAACAAAAAAATGGTTAACAATAAAACATACCTGAAAAGCAAGCATGATAAAACATAATAAAACATTGCAGAATAGAATAGAGTAAAAAAGAGCAACAATAGAGAGAGAACAATAAAACGACAACTATTTTTGGTTTTTTATTTTATATTTTTTTTGGGGTTTTTTTTTTTTTGTACTTTTTTTTTTTATTTTTATTTTTTACACTTTTTTTTTTAAACTATAACTATAATTTTAACTGTAACGGTCGGGTCTCAAAATGCGATGGCATTCTTGAGACCCTGTAACTATAATTTTAACTGCAACGGTCGGGTCTCAAAATGCGATGGCATTCTTGAGACCCTGTGAAAGTGTATCCTAGCCTGTGAAATGCTGTACCCTACGCTAAAACCTCACTAGTTCGTGGTAGCGTTCAAAGCATTCACCAACGCAGAGACCAGGATTGTCAGGACAGCGTGGACAATAATAACGGGTGTCACGCCTAAATCCGCGCTTGGTACAGACACGACATCTTCTTTGGGGGGCTCGTTGGGTAGGGGTACTCTGGAGGACATGAGGATAATGCCTCTCATGCAGCCGGCTTACTGCATTTGGTAGGGGATGGTGAGGTGTGGAATCGCCTGGATACAGGAGTTCCATGACAACCGCTCCCTGGAATTCAAGGAAGGGTAACGTCCCGCCTGAAGCTCCGTATAGCACATGAGCATTCAGCAAAGCCAATTGGAATAAATAAATAGACACTTTTTTGTACCAGCGTCTAGCCTTACGGACAACTAGGTACGGCGCCAACAACTGGTCGTTGAGGTCCACCCCCCCCATATTAAGGTTGTATTCGTGGATACAGAGGGGTTTCGTCACAACACCAGCCGCCGTACGAATTTGGACTGTCGTGTCTGCATGAAGGGAGGTAAGAACGAAAACATTCCTATTATCCCTCCACTTCACAGCGAGCAAGTTATTACACTTCAAGCAGGCTCTCTCCCCCAGCCTAAGACGGGAATCTACAAGCCGCTGGGGAAAGCCCCGGCGATTAGGTCGCACGGTGCCACATGCTCCAATCTGATGATCAAACAAGTGACTAAACAGTGGCACGCTCGTGTAATAATTGTCCACGTACAAGTGGTACCCCTTTCCGAATAAGGGTGACACCAAGTTCCACACTATCTTGCCAGCGCTCCCTATGTAATCTGGACAGTTCTCCGGCTCTACGTGACTATCTTTTCCCTCATAAACCGTAAAGCTCCACGTATAGCCTGTTGCCCTGTCACAGAGCTTGTAGAGCTTGACCCCGTATCTGGCACGCTTGCTGGGAAGGAACTGTTTGAAAGACAAGCGGCCAGAAAACTTAATCAGGGACTCGTCAACGCAGACAACTTGATTGGGCGTAAACAAGGCTGCAAAACATTGGTTGAAGTGGTTTATGAGGGGCCGAATTTTGTAGAGCCGATCAAATTCAGGGTCTCCACGAGGACGACAAAGTTCATTGTCACTGAAGTGCATGAAGCGCAAAATCATCTCGTATCGTGCCCTGGACATGGAGGCAGAGAACACGGGCATATGGTGGTGCGGTGAGGTGGACCAATAAGACCTCAGCGTCGGGAATTTGTGTAAGCCCATGTTGAGGGAAAGGCCCAGAAAGGTCTTAAATTCGGAAACCGTAATTGGTTTCCAATCTCTGGCAAGGGAAGGCACTTGGGGATTAGCGGCGATGTGTTGACCAGCGTATATATTACTTTGGTCCACAATAGATCTATAGAGATCTTCCGTGAAAAACAGCGAATAAAAATCGGATGGCTTAAAATCAGCTGTTTCCACCTGAATACCGGGTTGGCCAGTGAATGGGGGAAGTACGGGTTCTGCAGAAGTGGTGGGCACCCAATCAGGATTGGCGAATTCTGCAGGAAGGACACTATGTGATCGACGGGCCTGCCTTTGTCTTCTTCTTGGTGGCAGCGGGACACTACTTGTGCTTGCCACCTCGCCAGCTTGAACTGCACTTATGGGACTCGCCACGTCACCAAGTGTTACTGCAGTGCTGGTTTGACTACGTCCAGGGTGTACTAGGCCGCTGGTGCTTGCCAGTTCACCAGAAGAAATAGCGGCGCTAGTACTTCTCTGCTCCATACGAGAGACCTGCGGTTCCTGCACCTCAACAACATCAGAAGATCGGGATCGGGTACGCCTGACCTTAGCAGGGACCTCACCTTCGTCGTCAGAGCTATCTGTCATGGAGCCACTGTCGTCTACTGGATCGTATTCTGAGCCTGATTCTGACAGATGAGTGACCTCCTCTTCACTATCTGACATACTCAGAAACAAGTAGGCCTGTTCACTAGTGTACTTGCGATTTGCCATTTTGGGCTCTAAATTTAGTAGTACACTAGTGAGATTCACAGGAAAAAAAGCTCCTAGGCTGCTGGCGAATGAATCAAAACGCTACCAAAAAAACTGTTAGCGATCGCAGGGATCAGGCCTGACTCTGCGAACGCTGCAGTTATGTGTGCTTAGTGTTTTGGAAGTGACAGTGATCGATCGATACTGCACTTGGGTGGGCTGGGCTGGGCTGGGCGGAGGGGGAAAACGCAGGTGCTAGCAGGTATCTGGGCTGATCCCGCTAACAATGCGTTTTTTGGAACCCTAAACTGCTGGGACGCTAGTATAGATCTGATCAGATCAGATATTGATCTGTTCAGATACTATACCACTAAGGGAGGTGTATGCTTTGCGCGTGGGTGTTTGCGGTACTGGCACTAACCTGGGGCGACGCAGACCTTATTTGACCCTAACACCTAATTGATATCACCCGCCGGGCGATCAGGGGGTTAAACCGATAGTTGGGTAATAAATGGCGGGTGCCCTGACAGTATAAAAAAATAAGCTAACTAACCAGCGTCACCCGTAACAGTTATACGGTGATCACTGGTGAAAGGGTTAACTAGGGGCAATCAGGGGGTTAAAACCTTTATTAGGTAATATATGGGGGTACCTGACGATATATAAAAACCTGACGGGGAACCTAAATAACTAAATAACTAACTGGCTAACCAGCGTCACCAGTGACACTTATACTGTGATCACTGGTGAAAGAGTTAACTCTAGGGGCAATCAAGGGGTTAAAACCTTTATTTAGGTTGTAATATGGGGGTACCTGACCTATAAACCTATTTATAATCCTATATAAACCTGGCGGTTACCTAAAAAAAAAACTGGCTACCTAGCGGCACCAGTGACACTAATAGAGCGATCAAAAAAACGATCGCTTAGTGACACTGGCAAAAGGGGGTGAAAGGGTTACCTAGGGGGCAATCAAGGGGTTAAACCTTTATTGGGGGGGGGGTAGGGGGCTACCTTGGACCTAAAGGGGCCTAAAACTAACTGCCCTGACAGTTATTGCAGTCACACTGACACTAAATGCAGTGATCAGTAAATAAATGATCACTGCAATCAGTGACACTGTGACAGGGGGGGCAGGGGGTGATCTGGGGGGTGATCAGGGGGTGACAGGGGGGTGAAATATGTGCCTATGTGTGCCTGGTGTCAGTGTAGTGTTGGTGCACTAACCTGATGTCTTCACAGCTCCGCGTCCCGGTCAGAAAGACCGACACGAGGAGCGTGACATCACTTCCCCTTGCCTGTGTTTACAATTACACAGGAAGGGGAAGGAAGCGGACGAATCCCATTGGCCAGAGCGATCGGGAGGGGGTGGCCAGAAACGACTGGCCGTTACCTCGTCCCGCATCGCTTCTGAAGCCATCCCGACCGTCCCCGCCGGCGGAGGGGGGTCCGATCGGACCCCCCAACCGCCTGAAGAATGGCACGTACAGGTACGTGCTTCTGCCTGTACGTGCCATTCTGCTGACGTATATATACAGGGGGCGGTCGGGAAGTGGTTAAAGAGGAACTGCAGTCTGCTCACATAATTTATAATAAAAACATCTTTGCCATTCTGAAGCTTCCCTCCAACCACTTTGCATATTATTTTATATATACTGTGATTCCGTACTTGCCAAATATGCTGCAGAAATCTCCCTCCACTGAGTCTGGCTGCAGCCATTTTAACTGTGGGCAGCTGAAGCTGCTGCCTGTTCACTTGCTGGATTTACACAAAAACACAGAGGCATACATCCAGCTCTGCAGCTCTAAGATCCTCTTATGACTCACCCCCCCCCCCTCCTGGCAAACAGAGCTGTGCATGATTCATATGCCTAGGCTTTTTTCCAGACAAGACGTCATTGGATGTTTTTGACAGCAGCGCGAGCCAATGGCTGCACTGCTTTCAATCCATCCACTGTAACCAATCAACGGCCAGGCTGAGCGGCGAAGAGGATGTCGGGGGAAAGCGAGGGACTCTCGAGGGGTCAGGGGGGGGGGGGGTGGGGGGCCGGTATTGTCAGATGTTTTTTCACCTTAATGCATAGAATGCATTAAGTTGAAAAAACTTTTACCTTTACAACCCCTTTAAAACAACAAGGGCAGAGGATTTAATAGATGGAAAGATGAAAAAAATTACTGAAGTTCCGCTTTAAATCTGAATTTCATGCAAACAGCTATATACACTGATTAAAATAGACCTTCACCCAAAAAGGAAACTGCAGCTCACCCTTTTCTTCCCCACAGCCTCCAACACATTTACAGCTTTTTTTTTTTCATTTGTGGAACAGGGGCCCACACTCACTTTCTCAATCTGTTCCAAGCATCTACAGTAAGCACTCTCTGGATGAGGCTGAGAGGTTGGATGGTGAGGCTGGGGGGTGACATTCATTCAGAAGATATAAAGCATTTTCTAAATGGTACCCATGCTGAGCAGCTGACCCCTTGTGTTCAGAATGCAGTAGGGCAGCAAGCAGAAGCAAGTGGAGATTACTGAAGTAGTGGTGCGATTTCCAGCTTCAAGGGGTATCAGCCAGGTATGGTATATAAATGCAGAAAGAACAACAGCAATCTCCTGCACTCAAGAGTAATGTAAAGGTGGAGATGGATCACAGGTCCTTGATATTTTCAACACAAGCACAGGCTTTGCTGCCCCCCTGAGGGTCGCAGGGGGAACCCAATAGAGACATTGTGAAACAAAGAAAAGAGGGAGCACCAGCCTTGCACGTTACCCAAGTGGTATCTTTAAAAATGTAATAAAGGAAATATACTCGCAAACAACTAAAAGGTCAAAGCATATAAGAGTCCAAAGTATGCACAAAGCAATCTGGTCATCGAGACTCGTCCCAGCAAGCCGGAGGAAGAGGAAGGGATCCAAGGAAAATGTCAGCCATCTGGACGAATCCCCCAGCTTGCTGGGACTAGTCTCGATGACCAGACTGCTTTGTGCATACTTTGGACACTGAAATGCGTTTACCTTTGAGTTGTTTGTGAGAATATTTCCTTTACTACATTATTAAAGATACCACTTGGGTAATGTCCAAGGCTGGTGCGCCCTTTCTTCTTTGTTTTGCGTGGTATATAAATGGTTTCATTGGTCCAGGTATGGTATAAAACAATAATCTCCTGCGCTATGTTTTTTTTTTGCTATGTGCAAATAGTGTAATCCACTCTTTAGTTTATAGTAAAGTCTCCGATCTTGCAGCCCTCCTCAGAACAATGGGTGTTCATAGGACTAAAAGAAAAAGGAGAAGGAGGGCGCACTGACCTAGTGCATTACCACTTGAAAATGTATTAAAAATGTATAAAAGCAATAGTACTACTCACAAAATGAGCATAAAGACAAGCTTTTCTTATCGGTCAAACTGCATCTCTTGGCAACTACAGACAGGACCTGATGGGGCCCACAGGAAAGAGTAGCCACTGACTGCCTAGGCTCTGAGGAAAGGGGTGCACCCCTGAAACACGTCAGCCGTTGAAGTCATTTGGGGTACCATGCCATCTTCCTGTCATCAGGTCCTGTCTGTAGTTGCCAAGAGATGCAGTTTGACCGACAAGAAAAGCTTGCTTTATGCTCATTTTGTGAGTAGTACTATTGCTTTTATACATTTTTTAATACTTTTTTAAGTGGTAATGCACTAGGTTGTGCGCCCTCCTTCTTTTCTTTTTTCCAGGTATGGTATATACATAGTTACATTGATCCAACGAACTGATGGGTTCATCTGTCTGTCAGTCTTCTCTCTGCTCCTATCAGCATAGTCCTTGTTAGCACATGAGCACTGCAGCACAAATGATTGGCTTATGGTGCTGCTTTCCCTCCTGATAAGAGCTCTGCTATAAAAGAGGTTGCAAAAGGTAATTACTAGATCAAATGCAAATAATTACCAAGCTTGCATTAAAAAAATTGTTAATGATGTATTATTGAATGCAGAGCTGCAATAAATGGTGTATTTTATCCTTATCTAGATTGAGTATTATCAATAAAACCATGGCTCAGCCACCACTTTTGACTGCCCTCTGGCCATCCACGTGAATGAGCCATTAAAGAAGACATTCTCCCGAAAATTACACTCGGCATCATCCTCACCCGCCCTCCCACCACCAACAACAATTTATTACACGATCACTTTTGTTTTTCGGGGAGTGAGTACATGCTCCCACTCCCCCTATCCTAGTCTAGAGGAGGTTGACATCCCCACTGTCCCCCACACCACCACTCACAGCCTCCTGCTATAACATCACACATCTCAGGAAATTACAGGATAAGTCTCCCTGTAGTCCACATGCTGTGCCCAACCATGAGTGATTAGGAATTCACAGCCAGCTCTCAAATCCAAGATGGCAGCACAGAAGGACAGAAGCCCTGCTAACAATCGGCTACGCTGAAGACAACGCTGGACTTCTGGGCTAGTAGTGCCGCATACACACGACTGGACTTTTCGACGGACTAGGTCCGACAGTCTTCCCGATGGACTTTCGGCGGAGTTCCGACTGACTTTCCGAATGAACGGACTTGGCCACACACAATCACACCAAAGTCCGACGGATTCGAACGTGATGACGTATGACCGGATTGGAATAAGGAAGTTCATAGCCAGCCAATAGCTGCCCTAGAGTCGGTTTTTGTCCGTCGGACTAGCATACACACGAACGGATTTCTCGATAGGAACTGGGTCCGGCGGAGTTCCGGCGGAAAAATTTGAAACATGTTCTATTTCTAAAGTCTGTCAGATTTTTCTACAGCAAAGGTCCGATGGAGCCCACACACGATTGAATTGTCTGATGGGTTTGTTCCGTCGGACCTTTGCTGTCAAAAAAAAGTCCGGTCATGTGTACGCGGCATAAGTATCTCCTTCTTAAAAGTCAACGGCTAATGTCTTTTGTAGCTGTTGACTTTTAATTCTCCATTAGCATTGTGAAGTTCCCCTCTAAATGTGTATGTTTGCATATCTTCTTTCCTGCCTGATTTTGAGATATAAAAACTGTACATAGGAATCCGTTCCTATGAAAAGCAGCTGGAGTACTTCCAGGAGACAACTGTAAACACTGTTTGCTAACAGGCTCTTGTCACTTTGCAGTAATCATTCATTTCTGGTACCTCCAACTATTAAGTGATCCATTTAATATGCTGCAGAGACCTATATTTATTGTGAGCGTTGTGTAAGATGCAGGCTCTGCTGTTCATGTTATTTCATTGCGGGGTCACTAATATGCCTCTTACCATTGTCGGCTTTAACACACGTGATTGGTTGCTTGGGAAACAGCCAGAGACGATGGCGTAATGGTCTCACATTTTAATTAGCCCAATTGCTACGGGCAACTGCAGACGTGTTTGTCAAAGCAGATGCGAACGTCATAACTCGGGGGACGCAGTTTCTCAGGTGTGAGGAAATTGAGCATGCGAGGCTTTTACCCACACAGCACACAGCGAGGATTGATTACATGTGCGGAATATTAAATGTCATGATCTCTGCACCAGTCAATATGTCTCCTGTCAGCATAACAACTTGTGAATTAGACAAACGTCAGCTGCTGCACAGAGCAAAGCAACTGGGATTCTAGTATCAGGGTGAAGAAAATCTGTGCAGTGTTTGTTCTTTATTTATACTGTATAGAGTTTTAATAGTTATACAATAATAATTTATGATGATCTTAAAGTGCATGTTACCCTATTTATTTATTTTTTATGAGTGTGTGTTCACGTGTGCATTTTATAAATCATAGTCGCTATCATTTTCATGTACCTGGTTGATCCTGTCAGTCAACTTCCCTGTCCTAAACTGACCACATAAAGCACAAAAGCTGATCTGTGTTAGCATGGTCAATTTTCCTCCTTTGGCTGGCACCGGACACTGTTCAGACACACAGCATGCCTATATTGGGTAGTTTGTTCAGCCACTGCACCCCCTGACCAATCACAGGCTTCCTCTGGCACCCCCCATCACAGACTGCCTCTTGAACACGCCCCCTACTCAAGCACAGCCTGCATCTTGCCTTAAGCTGTCCCTAGACAGATCAAAATTTAGCTAGTTCAGCAGGAACTGGACAAGTTTTGATAGATATGGAGTAGGCTGTTTGTACTGAAGTTGATCTATCGATCGACTTTAGTACAACCAGCCTGTCAGGTTTTTTTTTCATATGATCACTGCCTGTGGCTAGAGCCGCCAGGAGTTACCATTGTATTCTGACGGCGTTGAAACCTCCCGCTGTCAGAATGCAATAGCGCAATGGGAGGGATTCCCCTATCAACACTCAATATTCACCTTCAATCCATGGTTGAAGGAAAGAAAACTATTGCATAATCTATGGCCAGCCTTAGGGTGAACAGGCTATGTAATACAGGCACCGTGAGGTTGATTTACTAAAACTAGAGAGTGCAAAATCTGGTGCAGCTCTGCACAGAAACCAATCAGCTTCTAGTTTTTTTTTTTCAAAGCTTAATTCAACAAGCTGAAGTTAGAAGCTGATTGGCTACCATATAGAGCTGCACCAGATTTTGCACTCTCCAGTTATAGAAAATCAATCCCCATATGTCTGCACAGTGTCCTGTAACTCCGCCCCCACTACCAAGAATAGGAGATGCATGGTAACACACAACTTTTTATCCTTGGGAGCTCGTCTGAGATTGACTGTGGGCATAGTTTCTCCTAAGAGGTACCTCTGTAGCTAACAAAGGGACAAGGCCTCAGGGCAGCAACTTTTAGGGGAAGTCTTTAGTCCTACTTCTTCTGCCAGCTGAGCGTTGGGGTCCAGTAATAGTTGGCGTGCTTTAAGGCAGTCAATAAGGCCTGCAGGCAGTACTAGAACTATAGGGTGGCTGGTTAGGTAGTTCTTGATTACTCAGTCCCTAATGGAGGTAGCAAGTACTGGCTGCAAGGCCCTCTCACCAAACCCAGCGATACAGCAGCAGTGGTCCCTCCGGGTAAGTGTCTCCTCACTCTGGGTTGCCGGTGGCTACTCTGGAAGACAGTGCGGCAGGGTCTGTATCCTGGCAGTAGCTCCAGCTCTCTGCACTTAGGTCCTTAATGTCGTAAAATGGTGTTTCAGCAGCTTGGTCACTGGCAGTCTGTAGCAGGACTGTGTGCCTTGGAATCTCTCACAAGATTTTGCCTGGCAAATTCCTTATTTCACCTCCCCTTCTTTTATAGGTCTCACTGGGGGTTGTAGCCCATGCCCTATTATTTGCTATGGGCCATGCCTTCTAGGGGACTACATGTTCCATCATCCTCCTCTCTTCTCCTGTGATTGGTCCCTCGCTGTTGCCGATTGTCACTCTTTCTGGTGCCTCTCTCTCCCTGCAGCCATGACATCTAATGCCGCGTACACAGGGTCGGAATTCTCGTCGGAACAAGCTCTGATGGTTTTCCCGTCGGAATTCCGACGGAATTTCGCTTAAACTGTCTTGCCTACACACGGTCACACCAAATTCTGACGGTCTGTAACACAGCGGCATAAAACACGTTCGACAGCACTATAAAAGGGAAGTTTAATGCTTCCGAGCATGCGTCGAATTGTTTCCGAGCATGCGTCGGAATTTTGCGTGTCGGAATTGCATACACATGATTGGAAAATCCGATAGAAAGGTTTTCCGTCGGAAAAATTGAGAACAGGTTCTCAATCCAAAGTCCGTCGGAAAAAGACCGATGGGCATACACACGGTCGAAAAATCCATTGAAAAGCTCCCATCGGACTGTTTCCATCGGAAATTCCGACCGTGTGTATGCGGCATAAGAATTGGTGAGCTATATAATAAATGTTTGCTTTTAGGTTTAATATTGCTTTAAATCTGAACTCCTGGTGAAACACTAACACATTTTCTCGATTCTTTCACAGAACCTCTAGGGCAGTGATGGCGAACCTTGGCACCCCCAGATGTTTTGGAACTACATTTCCCAGGGTGCTGCTCAATTACACTGCAGAGTACATGAGCATCATGGGAAATGTAGTTCCAAAACATCTGGGTGCCAAGGTTCGCCATCACTGCTCTAGTGTCTAGTTGTTAAAATGATGCTGCTTGCCCCTGATTGTGGCCCCTGATTTTCCTTTTATACACAACTGGCCACAGCTGTTCTCCCCTTAATGCAGGGCAACCTAGTGTATTATTAGGCCATTGTATTTTTAACTGCAGCACTAACATGATCACATCAGCACTGCATAGAGTGGGAGGATCCTACTGAAAATCCCTCTCGATGTTTTCCCACCTATGAATAAGCAGATACCATTTTCTGCTGAACAGCACAAAGTTACTCCATACTGCAGCCTGCATTTTACTCTCCATTTAAAGGGCTCATGGCTTATTAGGGCAAAACACTGCCCAGATCAGCATATGTTTACAGCAGATAGGGTCAGGTGTTTCTGAAAGTGTGATTACCTGCAGTTGCAGATGTACTGTTGTGTTGCACCCCCTGATTGCGAACTCTCTACATCAGGGGTCTCAAACTGCTGGCCCTCCAGCTGTTGTGAAACTACAAGTCCCATGATGCATTGCAATGCTGACAGTTACAAGCATGACTCCCACAGCCAGAGACATAATGGGACTTGTAGTTTCACAACAGCTGGAAAGCTGCCAGTTTGAGACCCCTGCTCTACATCCAGGTGCACACATCCATCCCTAACCACAAGTAACCACTCCTTGCATAATAAAAGCTGCAGACAAACACTTGGCATTAACTGCGGCAAAAATATTCTGATCTGGGCAGTGTAAGGCCCTATTTGGTCATGTGCAGGAGCCCATTAAGTTCAGGCTACGATGTGGACGCAGAGAGTTCTCTCTGGTAACCATTTCATGATTGGAGTAGAGGCAGGTCACATGACTTTGACAAGTTGCATGACAGGGCTCTTCTCACAGCTTTTTATTTCTGCTATTTATTTGCAGATGGTTATCCATGTGTAAAAATAATACATTTGCTAGGTTCTGCATTTGCATGTGTTTAGCAGGAGAAGACTTCCCAAAAAGAAATAATTAAAAACATTACAAAACATTTCTACCAGTGTCTATTTCTGGCTATTGCAAAAGGTGAAAGCATTTCAATGGGATTGACAGTCCTGTCTTCCAAACTTCCAATCCAATACTAAGATTTCCATGTGGCAGCTGTCCTTCTTCAGGACACTTTGGCCACAAGTTCTATATATGTTCTTTATACAGTTGATGGTCTTGCTGTTAGCATTGCATCAATGTATAACAAAAGCTGTATCAGTGGCGGAACTACCGCCATAGCGACACATGCGGTCGCTATGGGGCCCGCAGACAATCAAGGGCCCGGTGAGCGGCGTTTCTAGGCGGGTGCGGGCCGCGCCGGGTGACACCCGCTAGCGGGGGTGACACCCGTGGGTAGCGGCAGCCGCACCATTAACGCCGCACACCGTGCCTTCTGGACTGGAGCGCAGGAGGGACACAGCGGCGCGGACCGAAGCCGCCTCCCCTCCTCTCTGTTTACATTCAGAGAGGAGGAGGAGCCTGGGAGGAGGGACACACATGGCGCTGTTTCTGAGGTATGTAAGGGTCGGGGGGCATCGTCTGCTGTGGGGTCTGCACAACCCGGGGGGGGGGGGGGGTCTGCATTGCTGGGGGTGTCCACTGATGGGGGTCTGCACTGAGGTGGGGGGGTCTGCTGTGTGTCTGCTGTGGGGTCTGCACTACCCGGGGGGGTCTGTAATGGGTGGGGGTGTCTGCATTGCTGGGGGTGTCTACTGATGGGGGTCTGCACTGAGGTGGGGGGGTCTGTAATGGGGGTGTCTGTACTAAGGGGGTCTGCACTGAGGTGGGGGGGTCTGTACTAAGGGGGTCTGCACTGAGGTGGGGGGTCTGTAATGGAGGATTGTCTGTACTAAGGGGGTCTGCACTGAGGTGGGGGGGTCTGTAATGGGGTGTCTGTACTAAGGGGGTCTGCACTGAGGTGGGGGGGTCTGTAATGGAGGATTGTCTGTACTAAGGGGGTCTGCACTGAGGTGGAGGGGTCTGTAATGGGGGATTGTCTGTACAAAGGGGGTCTGCACTGAGGTGGGGGGGGTCTGTAATGGGGGTGTCTGTACAAAGGGGGTCTGCACTGAGGTGGGGGGGTCTGTAATGGGGGTGTCTGTACTAAGGGGGTCTGCACTGAGGTGGGGGGGTCTGTAATGGGGGATTGTCTGTACTAAGGGGGTCTGCACTGAGGTGGGGGGGTCTGTAATGGGGGATTGTCTGTACAAAGGGGGTCTGCACTGAGGTGGGGGGGGGGTCTGTAATGGGGGTGTCTGTACTAAGGGGGTCTGCACTGAGGTGGGGGTGTCTGTACTAAGGGGGTCTGCACTGAGGTGGGGGGGTCTGTAATGGGGGATTGTCTGTACTAAGGGGGTCTGCACTGAGGTGGGGGGTCTGTAATGGGGGATTGTCTGTACAAAGGGGTCTGCACTGAGGTGGGGGGGTCTGTAATGGGGGTGTCTGTACTAAGGGGGTCTGCACTGAGGTGGGGGTGTCTGTACTAAGGGGGTCTGCACTGAGGTGGGGGGGTCTGTAATGGGGGATTGTCTGTACTAAGGGGGTCTGCACTGAGGTGGGGGGGTCTGTAATGGGGGATTGTCTGTACTAAGGGGGTCTGCACTGAGGTGGGGGGGGGGGTCTGTAATGGGGGTGTCTGTACTAAGGGGGTCTGCACTGAGGTGGGGGGGGGGTCTGTAATGGGGGTGTCTGTACTAAGGGGGTCTGCACTGAGGTGGGGGGTCTGTAATGGGGGTGTCTGTACTAAGGGGGTCTGCACTGAGGTGGGGGGGTCTGTAATGGGGGTGTCTGTACTAAGGGGGTCTGCACTGAGGTGGGGGGGTCTGTAATGGGGGATTGTCTGTACAAAGGGGGTCTGCACTGAGGTGGGGGTCTGTAATGGGGGTGTCTGTACTAAGGGGTCTGCACTGAGGTGGGGGGTCTGTAATAGGGGATTGTCTGTACTAAGGGGTCTGCACTGAGGTGTGGGGGTCTGTAATGGGGGTGTCTGTACTAAGGGGGTCTGCACTGAGGTGGGGGGTCTGTAATGGGGGATTGTCTGTACTAAGGGGGTCTGCACTGAGGTGGAGGGGTCTGTAATGGGGGATTGTCTGTACAAAGGGGGTCTGTAATGGGGTGTCTGTACTAAGGGGGTCTGCACTGAGGTGGGGGTGTCTGTACTAAAGGGGTCTGCACTGAGGTGGGGGGGTCTGTAATGGGAGATTGTCTGTACTAAGGGGGTCTGCACTGAGGTGGGGGTGTCTGTACTAAGGGGGTCTGCACTGAGGTGGGGGGGTCTGTAATGGGGGATTGTCTGTACTAAGGGGGTCTGCACTGAGGTGGGGGGGTCTGTAATGGGGGATTGTCTGTACTAAGGGGGTCTGCGCTGAGGTGGGGGGGTCTGTAATGGGGGATTGTCTGTACAAAGGGGGTCTGCACTGAGGTGGGGGGGTCTGTAATGGGGGATTGTCTGTACAAAGGGGGTCTGCACTGAGGTGGGGGGGGTCTGTAATGGGGGTGTCTGTACTAAGGGGGTCTGCACTGAGGTGGGGGGGTCTGTAATGGGGGTGTCTGTACTAAGGGGGTCTGCACTGAGGTGGGGGTGTCTGTACTAAGGGGGTCTGCACTGAGGTGGGGGGTCTGTAATGGAGGATTGTCTGTACTAAGGGGGTCTGCACTGAGGTGGGGGGGTCTGTAATGGGGGTGTCTGTACTAAGGGGGGTCTGCACTGAGGTGGGGGGTCTGTAATGGAGGATTGTCTGTACTAAGGGGGTCTGCACTGAGGTGGAGGGGTCTGTAATGGGGGATTGTCTGTACAGAGGGGGTCTGCACTGAGGTGGGGGGGGGGGTCTGTAATGGGGGTGTCTGTACTAAGGGGGTCTGCACTGAGGGTGGGGGGTCTGTAATGGGGTGTCTGTACTAAGGGGGTCTGCACTGAGGTGGGGGGGGGTCTGTAATGGGGGATTGTCTGTACAAAGGGGGTCTGCACTGAGGTGGGGGGTCTGTAATAGGGGATTGTCTGTACTAAGGGGTCTGCACTGAGGTGTGGGGTCTGTAATGGGGGTGTCTGTACTAAGGGGGTCTGCACTGAGGTGGGGGGTCTGTAATGGGGGATTGTCTGTACAAAGGGGGTCTGCACTGAGGTGGGGGGGTCTGTAATGGGGGTGTCTGTACTAAGGGGGTCTGCACTGAGGTGGGGGTGTCTGTACAAAGGGGGTCTGCACTGAGGTGGGGGGTGGGGTCTGTAATGGGGGATTGTCTGTACTAAGGGGGTCTGCACTGAGGTGGGGGGTCTGTAATGGGGGATTGTCTGTACTAAGGGGGTCTGCACTGAGGTGGGGGGTCTGTAATGGGGGATTGTCTGTACTAAGGGGGTCTGCACTGAGGTGGGGGGTCTGTAATGGGGGATTGTCTGTACTAAGGGGGTCTGCACTGAGGTGGGGGGGGGGTCTGTAATGGGGATTGTCTGTACTAAGGGGGTCTTCACTGAGGTGGGGGGGGGGGGGGCGGGGGGGCTGGGGGGGTCTGTAATGGGGGATTGTCTGTACTAAGGGGGTCTGCACTGAGGTGGGGGGGGGGGTCTGTAATGGGGGATTGTCTGTACTAAGGGGGTCTGTAATGGGGGATTGTCTGTACTAAGGGGGTCTGCACTGAGGTGGGGGGGGGGTCTGTAATGGGGGATTGTCTGTACTAAGGGGGTCTGCACTGAGGTGGGGGGGGGGGGTCTGTAATGGGGGATTGTCTGTACTAAGGGGGTCTGCACTGAGGTGGGGGGGTCTGCACTTGGGTGGGGGGTGTCTGTACTAAGGGGGTCTGCACTGAGGTGGGGGGGTCTGTAATGGGGGATTGTCTGTACTAAGGGGGTCTGCACTGAGGTGGGGGGGTCTGCACTTGGGTGGGGGGTGTCTGTACTAAGGGGGTCTGCACTTGGGTGGGGGGTCTGTACTGAGGGGGATGTCTGTACTACTGGGGGGGGATCTGTACTACTTAGGGGGGTCTGCACTGAGGGGGGTGGGTCTGCACTGTTGGGGGGTCTGTAATGTTGGGGAGGCCTGCACTGGAAGGGTGTCTGTACTGAGGGGATGGTGTGCACTGGGGGGGGGGGGTGTCTGTACTGCTAGGGGGGGTCCTGCACTGAGGGGGGTGTCTGCACTGAGGTGGGGTCTGTAATGCTGTGGGGTGTCTGTACTTAGGGGGGTGTCTGGCATTAGTTCTTTTTTTTTTTTGTGGTGGTGGTGGGGGGGCCCATACAACATTTTGCTATGGGGCCCTGTGATTTCTAGTTACGCCCCTGGCTGTAGTGTTGTGTGTTCCTCTTATTTTCTGTGGGCCTCTCGTGCTTCATTCCTGTTTATGTTTCCCCAACATGTAAGGGCAAAAGCAGGTCTTTTATGTCTATTTTCCCCAAGCTTGTTTGGATTTGTTTTTGCATGTGATTTGCCTTACTTAGTGACAGCTCCCTAGAGAAGGGTTTTGTATGAGAGAAGAAGCAGCTTGCTATGTTGATCTTTCCCAGGAGAGAAACGGGACTACACACACGTTGCTTGGTGGGAGATCCCAACATTCCACTAATGGGGGATGTGCAAGTCTGATACCTGCACATCTATTGTATAGTTCACAGTTTTATCCATTTCCAGATAAGCCAAAGGTGATTCAATCAAACACTATGGGGAACATAAAAAAAGAACATTAAAAGCCAAGTATTTGCAAAACTACTGGTAATTCAGGTTTGTGTAGATGCTGGGGAATTTAATCATCCAATATCTTCATATTTATCTCCAGTTCTCAGTAATA
Organism: Lithobates sylvaticus; assembly: GCA_028564925.1. NCBI lineage: Eukaryota > Metazoa > Chordata > Amphibia > Anura > Ranidae > Lithobates > Lithobates sylvaticus. The sequence continues at coordinate 153,181,503 of CM053035.1, read as the reverse complement.
CACTTTTCCTGCAGTGGTTTATGTTTTGGCCACTCCTAGGCTATTATATAGGCATTTGACTTACACAAGGGTTAGGGTTTGGATTAGAGGGTTAGGTTTTTACAAGCTTTACTATGAGTGTACATATGCAGCACTTTAAAGTCTATGTTTAAATTAGGTGGGAGAGGGTATCCATATTAATGTGATGAATTTGAAGAATTATGCACCCTGATACTAAGGTACTGTTCAGTTCACACAAAATACTAATAATGGGGACATAACTCCAATGTTGTCTGTTATTCTTGAGGCGCCTTATTTTTTGTCCATAATTGCCATTGTAATAAATATAAGATAAGTACCCAGGCCTTACTAAATACACCAGCAATCCAATAACCACACCCATCTAATATAAAGCACACCTGGACAAATTGTGGCCCCTGGGCCACATCCAGCTCTTTGTCCCTGCCTGGCCCATGATGCCTCCACTGTCAGATTCCTCACTAAGGAAGGTCAAACCGCTGCTTATTTTTACAACCCCTTGATCACCCAACCTATTTCATGAACATTGGTACCTATTGTTTCCAGCACCAGGTGCTTGTTTTCTATATGTTTACATACAGTACTTACAGAATTAAGTTTGGACCTCCGCAACATTCCCAGTTTCTCATGTGGCCCCTTGAATTGCCCACCCCAATCTAAACCCCTTTGTCCAACATTTGTTCAACTGTGTCCCGCCTTACAACCTTTGTAGGACCCAAGTTCACTCTGTATTAAAATTATACCACCACTCTACAATATACCAATCAAGTTAATACATTTTTTTTCACCAAAATATCCTCTGAAGAATGTACAACCCTACACAAACTGTTTCACTAATGCCACTTTCTGCTCCTACTAGACACTAGAGTGAGTATATTATTCCATAAGACAGCTCAGCACACAAGTCCTGAGCTTTGCAGTGTCCTTCCTATAGTAAGGGCCAATACTAATGGAACATGCCCTACCTATTGGGAAACACCGTGGTTGTAACCCCTAAGTAAATTACACTTCTTTGCTTCCTAGGCAAAGGCAGCAGCAGACAAAGAGAGGAGGCAAGCATACCTCTTGTGCCAACTGTCAGCCATTGATGTTTAGAGCGCAAATGTTTATTGTTTTAGTCTTTCAACATCCATTGCTAAAAAGTCCCCTTTAAAGAGGGGATTTTGATCCCTAGCGGGCATCTTTTGCCAAAAGGGCTACCATGCAATTATCTGTAGGCTGATCCAGTCCTTCAGACTTCTGATAAAATAGGATGTTCTTTTTTATGAGCAGTAGTAAAGTCCACTTTTTTATTTATACCTACAGGTAAGCCTATAATAAGGCTTACCTGTAGGTACAGTAAACATCACCTTAATGTGCACCGTTTAGGAGATATTTACTTAAAAAGCAGTAGGTGACGTCAGCATGCCGTCCACTGAGAGAGTTGTGCTGCGGCCATGACTTGTGCACGCATGCGTAGGAGTGACTTCATTGCGGCTTGGCCATTCAAACAGCCGGAACCCACAAACCAGAAGGAAGAACCTGGGTGAACCTGGAAGCCCTGTCAGCAGTGACCGCGTGCCACTGGAGGGCTTCTTTTAAGGTAAGTCTATCATATAGTGCTAATCAGTGTTGCCAACCGTCAGTATTTTTACTGGCAGCCAGTAAAAAACGGGCACTTTTCTCCTGCCAGTAAATGCCAGTAAGAGAAAAAAGCTGCCAGTAAAAAATATGGCTGTGATGCTTGGTTCGGAACTGGGCATGCGCAGCTCTGGTCCAGAGCTGGCCAGGACCATCCAAGTGCCTGCTGCAGTGTGTTCAGGTGGTACCGGGGGGGGCAGGTCTGGCGGAGATGGTGCCTGAGCGTGTCGTGTGATGTCCTGGTGTAAGGGAGCCAAGCGGAGCAAACAGAGCCTTGTGTGCGGGTCTGTGGGACAGGAGCAGGGCAAGGCGCAAGCGGGACTGTCAGTGCTGTTTTGACTGGAGGGGACTGAGAGGACTACCTGGCATGGAGAGAGACTGGCACTGTGAATCAGGATGGGACGTGTCAGTGATCTGTGCTGCTGTACCTTGCTGTGAGTGACACTGTGAGAGTCCATTTCATGGGCGTGTGTCGCCCATTCTAATTTCCTGCCCCTGAGTCCTGTCTCTGAGCCACTTACTTACTATATTGAGAATAAAATAAGAAATATCCTTTTTGCCTTAAATCACATTGCTAATTGCATATTGTTCTTATTTGTAGCCTAAATACTGAAATTTGCACTTACATCTGTAATTTTGTAACTTTTGGAAATGCCAGTAAAAACTTGGCTTTGCCAGTAAATTTTGGGTGTCGTGTCAGTAAATTTCAATCTGGTAGGTTGGCAACACTGGTGCTAATATGTGATGAAAACTAGCACATTATGACAGTATCCTTCCTGGGCCCAATTTTCTTTTGTTTGTGTTCTACTATCTACTTAGGCTTTAACAAATTATCTTCTCTATCCAAAGATCGCATTCTGCTCTGTCATGCTGTGTCCTCTGTCATGAGGCCCAGGACTCCTTTTCCATCTCCATCCATTTCTTAAGGGAGTTTCCTGTTTACGAACAGTGGTTAAAATTATTGTGGCTGTTATCATACCAATTAGTATGCCACAGAGGCAGTTAGAATCCTAATTAGCCTATCTTTTCTGCATGTCCTTCAAAACAATATGCCTTTTGCAAGATTCATGCTTCTTTAATGACCACCTGTTGCCCACACATGGAAACAGCCATTTTACAATTAATAGACTGACCTTGTTTACTTGCTTCCTGCCCTGACCTTCCTGTCCAGCCCTCAGAATAGTCCCTCTGGAGTTTTGTGCTTGTCCCGTGGTTGCTATTCATTGCTGACATTTTAGGTGATGAGTTTGTCCTGTGTTGCCCTATCCACTGTTTTGCTAGCCTTGACCTGAACCATGAGAGCTCCCATGCCAAGATGCCATATGAGGGTAATAGTGTAATCCATGATATTCGGCTTCAGAGAGTTACATCAGATGTAACATATGTTAATCCAACAATCATTTATAATATCTATCAACCATTGAACAGCCATGCTACAAAACGAATTTCATTCTTTGGAAAATAAATGTTAATATAAACATTTCTTGGGATTTTCAAACTGATTAATCAGTAGTCTTACGGTTTTGGTTGTCAAATATTTTTCAAAAATGTAATGATTTTGTTTGCCAATTTTATGGACTTACACTCGGGTACATTAGAATGGTTACCATATTCTTTCACCTCTAAGGCTCTAAAATGATCAGATAATTCAGTCAAAATGCATTGATAATAATAACTACAAACATTTGTCTGTAGAAACAAATATTACGTCCCCATATCTCTACCTGTCAATATCATGCAGGGAACGTTGTGTTTTTGGCTAGCTAAGTGGTGATAAGGAGAACCCTTGGTGGTTGGATGTTGCACTGAGAGAGTTACCAACCTTGTGAGTGGGAAAGAGCTTTTCTGCTTTCATGGAACACAGGAAGGGTTTGAGCTTCTGCAAGTATACTACTGACCGATGGATAATGAACACGGAGGGTGCCAATACTCATGCAGCATGCGGTCAGCTCACAGGCTAATATCTCCCTAAGTTCTCAAAAAAAAACAAATATGCTTATGACATATAAATGATTAAAATTTTTTTTTTTTTTGTGACTTAAAATTGATGTAAACCCACTCTCATCCTTTCTAAACTACTGCCATAGTGGTTAGCTGTAGGGATATAAATGCCTCCTGCATGTATCCTTACCTGTCAAATGTCTCCCCTCTGTCTGTTATGGGACCCGAAAAACTGCAGATTCTGTTTGTGGGTCTGTTGTCCGGAGCTCGGTGGGTGGAGTCGTGATGTCAGTAGACTCTCCGCCCACCTCTACACTCCCCTTGTCAACATGCAATTTCTCCTGTGTATTTCTTACACTGAACTTCTGCTATGATCACTAACATCCAGTCTAAAAACCCAGAAATGTCCCCACATGACTTCAGCATGCCCAATCATGCTGAAGTGTGGAGCAGCCAATCCCGGGAGAGCTGGATAAGAAAGAAGGAGGGGATCTGAAGTACATAGAGTGTCTTTCTCAGGCTCATGCATGAGATATTTAAATCACTTGTCACTCACAGCAAGGGGGAAGAACTGACTACTATTTCTCTGTGTGTCAGTTTTTATCTTACTGAAAACAGATAAGAGGATTGCTCAGAGCTGGATTAACCCTTTGTGGCAAGACTGGGCACAGATGACATGAAATCCTATACTGTACAAGGTTTACATCCACTTTAAAGAATTTGCAGATATTTTCCTACCCATCATACCCAGAGAATTGATAAGTAGGCTTATCTTGCACCTCCTGTCCAACACCCCCTGGAAGTGGTTGCAGGTAGTACTCGATATGTTCAGCTGTCACCTGTAGACCATATGATAGAACCAGATGCAGGAACACCAAGGTACCAGAGCAGGTGATAGAAATGTAGCCAAGACACAAGCTTGGCTTGGTAACAGCCAGGCAACAAGGTACCAAATCGGGAAGAAGGAACAGGGTCGAGGATGCAAACCAAGGTCGGTAACAGCCAGACAGGCAGTAAAGCTGGCCAAACGCTAGTAGATTTTGAAGGAATGTTTGTATGAACATTGGTACAAAAATTCTCATAGTACATTTGAATGTCTTTGGAAAAAGTACTTCAAAATTTTGTTTGCTTTTAAAATTTGAATTTAAATTAACAGAATTTGCCCCGTACACACGGTCGGATTTTCCGAAGGAAAATGTCCTATCGGACAATGTTGTCGGAAATTCCGACCGTGTGTAGGCTCCATCAGACTTTTTCCGTCGGATTTTCCGACGGACAAAGTTTTATCTCCTGCTCTCAAATTTTCCGACAACAAAGTGCTATCAGACTTTTTCCGATCGTGTGTAGCAAATTCTGACGGACAAAGTGCCACGCATGCTCAGATCACATTACAAGACCAAAGCTATTGGCTACTAGCCTCTACGTAGTCCCGTCGTAGGCAACAAACGTCACCACGTTCAGAATGATCGGATTTTCCGACAACTTTGTCCGACCGTGTGTATGCAACACCAGTGTCGGACAAAATCCGTCTGAAAAAATCCGATGGATTTTGTGGTCGGATTTTCTGACCGTGTGTACGGGGCATTAGAATTCGCTCATTCGAGAAAAAATTTTTTCATCCTGCTCCTTCAAATTTTCTCACCACTGCAGTTAAAAACAAAGGACAATTTGACCCCACTAAAGATTCAAAAATTGAAAGAGCAGTCCTAAAATTAAAGTTTTCAAATGAAATACTTCTAGTGTACGGCCCAGCTTTAGGCAGTAAGTAGTCAAACAGGCAGGCAGGTCGAGGTCACAAGGGAAAGATTCAGAGGTAGGTGGAAAGGCAAGATGGGTCATACATGACAGGACAAAGTTGGCAGGTTAGGTTGCAGGTAATCAGGAACTAGCTGAAAACCACTCGCCAATCCCCCCAAATAATTCTCCAGTTTACATAGACAAACACCAGTGCCGAACGTACACACATGCTTATGTGCATGCTTCAAGCTTGCAAGTGTGCTAATGCATGTATGGTTGTCAATCTCTGCACAGGGTTATGAACCAGTATGCATGTTTCTTTTTAAGCTGGAACCAATCGGGCCTCCTACATCTCCCCAATCAATCAGGCAAACCAAAACACAGGATCTACACATCCTCACACTATCCAAAATGTAAAAAAAAAAAAAAGCTTTGGCTAGAGTTGCACTGTAAAAACAGTCAAACAGTTGAATATGGGTAAAATACATATTTAGAAACTTTTGACTGTCAAAAGATTTGTAATTCAGTCATTTTAGTAAGTAGTCATTACTGCTAGAGAGTACAGTCAGATTATTGACCTCCACTACAGGCACAGCAACGTTGCTTGGTTTAAGAACAACTCCCCCCCTCTCACATAGCATGCCAATTTAACAATAGGGAAAGAGCAGGGCTCAAGTCCTGCGGGAACGCATGGAAACGGAGTTCCTGTACTTTTTCCACAACAGGAACTCAGTTCCCGTTAGCAGCCGTGTCCTGCAAGACTTTGAAGTATGCAAGCTGTGTGGCAGGTGCTACACCAGCAGCTGCCGACACAGCTCGTAATAGTGCTTCACACCTGACCATTCAGGCATTGCCAGTAGGGGGCCCCATGACAGCTTCCGCTTCGATCTACCTGTCAATCACAGCTAGCTGACAGGTAGATCAGGTCCCTGCTGCTAAGAGATTGTATTTAGTCTGACCTCTCGTGATGCGCTCCTCCCCGCCGGCCCCTCCTGATTTTATGTCTCCTTATCTCCCCCCCCCCCCCCCCCCAGTCTCCTGCATACTTGCTCTGTGTGTCCCGCAGAATCCTCCCTCCTCTATCTTCAGTGCCATATGATGAGAGAACCCAGAGGAGGAGCACAGCTATTCTGCTCACAGGACATGCAGGGAGAGAGGTGAGCTGAGGGAGGAACATCAGTTTGGGGTGGTAAGCTGAGCACAATACCTGGCAAAGTTTAATGCCAGGAGGGAAGTTTATGTGGAAATATGTGAAGGGTTGGAAAAGCAGCAAGTGTGTTGGAGCCCTGCAGAGTTTGCAGCCCCCCCAAGCTAACATACATCTCCTAAGCAGGAACACATCACTTTCTCCCCAAGCATTCTGTCCAGATAATGTGCAGTTAATTTATGACCTTTCCGTTTAACCCGTTATCCAAACTCTGTTCAATGAAAAGTGTAAACTCACCACATAAACACTCTATATACAAAATAAATTCCCCAATAAAGATCAGAACATGATGTTCACATTTGCATGGAAGCACAATTGAATGAATGCTGATTATTCAGAGAATTACCGTATTTATGTTTATTGAGGATTGTTTTTTTTTTTTTTTTTTTTATGTACTAACAGTTAAGCTTCATCATACACACAATACGAAAATTGGATGAAAAATACCACTTTTGAAGCGTTTTGCATATGAGCGTATCATTTTTTTTTTTTGGTGGGCGAGTGGATCTTGGGTGGGAGTTACCACACTTTTTCCCCCAGGACTTGACCCCTGGGAAAGAGTAGTACTCTGATAACTCACTATCAGTCTGCTCCCTTTGCTCTCTCCTCCTGTCAGTGTTTGTGCACTGCAGCCAAGCCTGATTTGCTCCTAATGCTGGTCCTCCATCTCCCAGTATAAGTGCTGCTGTACAGGGGAATACAAAGGGGTATCAAGCCTAATTCGGACATTTACGTATACTAGTGTTAATAAGTCCTGTAATGATTTTTTAGGAATGTATAACTGCAGTAATGGGTGTTTTCCTTTTATCTGCTTGGAGTTCTTATTTATTAACAGGTGGTTCCGAAGAAGCTGTTCATCCGCCACAAATGAGCTTAAGCAAACAGTTCAAAAAAATCCAAATAAACATATTCAAACTGAAAAAAAATCTCCAACATAAACCATTATCTACATTCACAGGAATTGCTTGTAATGGAAGCATAATGGGGTGGTTTCAATAGTGAATTTCAGGTATGTTTTCTGTCGAATTCGCCTTTGATGATCAGGACTTTGCGATTTTCTAAAAAGACCGCAAGCTCTATTGCTGATCAGCCTACTTTTACCCATTACTACCAGTTACGTAAAATAAACAAGATAGATAATTAGGTTTTCCCAAGTTGACGTGGAACAGATGTGGAATGTAAGTGGTCTTAAAAGAAAACCTAAACTCTCTGTTTTCCTAAATATAGCGAAGTTGTCTGGCAGCCCCCTCTGCCCCTTCTCACCCACCTGGCTGACAGGCAGCCCCTGATGGTTTTACTGAGGGATTTTGGGGGTCTTTGAACCCTGAGATTAAGGTAATCCGTCTCTATTGACTGCAACTGACCCTGACTGGCTTATATTTCTCCTACTTCCCAGAAGCGTCTGGCTTTCAGTTTTTTTTTTTTTCCCACTGATGCAGGTGGGGGCCTGTGAGGAAATGGAGGGTTCCAGGCTGCTGCCTGTGTAATCCCTGGAACCTGACCCAGCTCGGCATCCCTCCATAACATCAGTCTCCTGGGAAGCTGGGAGGGAGTGAGCTAGGCTGGGTGGTCAGAGTGCAGGATTGGGGCACCAGTGGAACATGTGCAGGGGAGCTGTCACCGGCCTGCCCGTGTGAAATGTGTCTGCTGTTTGTAGGCCAAGATGAAGGGAGGAAACTGGAACAGGCTGATATAAAGAGAAGGGTTTGCAGTCTGGTCAGGCTGACTTATCTCTGCAGCTGTGGTACTATGTGACAAATGATTTGTTCATAGATATCTGCCATCGCAATCTAGGAATCTTGCTAAAATCCATTTACCGGGCATAGTCATTTTACCTGCTCTAAATAAAAATCCACTTAACCCAGATAAAACCGTGTCGGGGTGGGTGTGGCCTGAGGCAGACATTTTTTACACTTCCTGTCCATGACAAAGATGGCACGGTAGTCAGCTCTGTGACAAGGAGTCTATTTAACCACTTCCCTACCCGCCCAGGTACATATGATGCCCACAAGGTGGATCTCCCATCCTGGGTGGGCGTCATATGACGTCCTCTCATTCCCGGCTGCCTGGGGGGGGGGGGCGCGCGCGGCGTCGCTCGGGACCCGGTGCGAGTGCCCGGCGGCCGCGATGTCCGCCGGGCACCCACAATTGCCCGTTAAAACACGGGACCGTGCGGGACCGTGGAGCTGTGTGTGTAAACACACAGCTCCACGTCCTGTCAGCGGAGAGGAGACCGATCATGTGATCCCAGTACGGAGGAACACATGATCGGTCTCCTCCCCTTGTGAGTCCCCTCCCCCCACAGTTAGAATCACTCCTATAGGGAACACATTAACCCCTGCAGCGCCACCTAGTGTTAACCCCTCCCTGCCAGTCACATTTACACAGTAATCAATGCAATTTTATAGCAACGATCGCTGTGTAAATGTGAATGGTTCCAAAAATGTGTCAAAAGTGTCCGAAGTGTCCGCCGCAATGTCGCAGTCACGAAAAAAAAAATGCAATAAATCTATCCCCTATTTTGTAGACGCTATAACCTTTGCGCAAACCGATCAATATACGCTTGTTGCAATTTTTTTTACCAAAAATATGTAGAAGAATACGTATCGGCCTAAACTGAGTAAAAAAATATTTTTTTTAAAAAAAAAATGGGATATTTATTATAGCAAAAAGTAAAAAATATTGTGTTTTTTTTCAAAATTGTCACTCTTCTTTTGTTTATAGCGCAAAAAATAAAAACCGCAGGGGCGATCAAATACCAGCAAAAGAAAGCTCTATTTGTGGGAAAAAAAGGACGTCAATTTTGTTTGGGTGTAACGTCGCACGACCGCGCAATTGTTAGTTAAAGCGACGCAGTGCCGAATCGCAAAAAGTGCTCTGGTAAAGAAGGGTGTAAAATGGCCCGGTGCTGAAGTGGTTAAAAGGCATAAAGCTTCTCGCACGAAAAATGCCGCTTTCCAATCGCTCGTACGATAATCGGATCGTTAGTACAGAGCTTTCAACAGCCGATCAGGACAGTTCATCTGATATTATTCTATCGGACATGCACGGAAATTTTTTCCGTAAGATGCCAGGTCGTACGATTTTTGTTTAATCAGTACAGCTGTCGTTCGAAAATGCAATACAAACGCATTATAACACATGACATCACTTATTTTTTATTCTGTCGTACAGGAATTTTCGTGACTTCAGTAAATTCATCTGATTCGACGTGAGATTAGCATGCAAAAAAAAAAAAAACGGACGATCATTCGTCCGATAATCGGATCGTGTGTACCGTGCATTAGTGTGCCCGCCAACATGGGTGCTGTCTGAGGTAGCCACCTCAGTTGGCCTTATTGATAGCACAGCCCTGAACCCAGTTATGTTTCAGCAAGCTGCACAACACTGGAGAGGATCGGCCGATGCACCTGCCTGTGTGACAGGTGCAGCGGCCAACCAGGGAGCTCAGTAATGCTGAGCCTGTGGTTTTATCAGCCTCAGCATTAGTGCAGATGCACTGAGGATGGAGTGTCTAATATGGACAAGACAGCCTCAGTGCTGCCCCCTACTGTGACTCCATGAGTGCCATCTGAGGTAGTCGCAATACAGCATGGCCCTGAACTCAGTTATCTATTAAATCTAAATAGTAAACTATACTTTTACCTAGAACTGTATTAAATAGTTAAATCTGTTGTGAAATCAGTCCCTTGTAGTCTCCTGCTTATCAGTGGCCAGTCTGAAAGTGGGAGAGTCAGCTATGGTATCCTATCAGCGCTTTGCATAGTGCTGTCAGTTAACAAGAGGAGAGAGTAGACTGATGATTCATCAGTGTGCTGCTTCTCCTTTACTATCCAATCAAAGGCTGTGGAAGGTGGCCAAGCTCTACTGCAGGTCACCATCCTGACTTTCATAATTGTGGGCAGCCTATTGCAGTAGGTTGGGCACCCCAAAGCTCAAACACACATGACTTTCCCTGCAGATTCAGCTGCACTGGACAGGGAATGAATGGGAAGTGCTCTGCGCTGAGTGGCTTCCTGTTCATTCTCAAACTGAAGCTTAAGGCCCATACACACGATCGGACTTTTTGACAACCAACATGCAAATTAGCTGTTTTGGACCAACATCCGACCGTGTGTACGCTCCATCGGACCAACTTTTTTCAGGTTTCATCGGACTTTTGTTGGTTGTGCGAACGGACCAACTTTCTGCCAACAAAAGTCCGATGGACCAAAGTCCGACCGTGTGTACACAAAACCAACGGACTTTTGTACAAACCAATGCAGAACCAATGCAAAAGATCAGACAACAATACAGAAGTTGACCAAAGGTGGTGGTAAAGAGCAGAAAAACCAAGTGATTTGGTGAAAGTTGGCTGAAAAAGTCCTGCCGTGTGTATGCAATACCAACTTGGGGCCAACGCCCTTTGGACAAAAATCCACGGGAAAGTTGGTCCACGGTCCGATCGTGTGTATGAGGCTTTAGTAAACACTGTTTACTATGCTCCAGCTATGATTGAACACAGTGAGTGTGTTTACTGTGTTCATTTAGTAAAGGAAGGGGCCAGTAAATTATATATTGATTAGCCCATTCCCCCACTCTCCATCCTAAAACATCCCCCACAGCAGCCGGAGGGGAGAGGAGGCAAGCCAGCAGCACTGCGTGGGGGGGGGTGCAACATGAGGGGAAGCCCGGGCAGTAGGGGGAATCGGCACACCCACTATGCACGCCTATGCTGGCTTTATTGTCTATCCATAAATCCTTTGACCATATAACTGTGTATATAGCTGTTTGCAGTTTACCAGTAACGCCTTCCCTCCCATGCCCTGCATCCCTTTAACTGGGCAATTATGCCCAGGGTAGGAAGGTCTGCCTGATCACATAACCACCACTATGATTGGCTGTTAAAGTAGTCACATGATCGTGAGTCGGCCCCACTGGCTCCTGATCTTTATTAAAGAAACAGGAGCTGTCTTTGACAACTTTATCTCTCGTAGTGAGCAAACTCTCAGCACTGAAACCTCCGCCACCCATGGACGCATATCTGTGGCATGTGAGTGTTAAAGCCCACCCTCCTTGCCGCTGCACATGTGCATTATGTTGGTAGTAAGAGGTAAAGTACATGTGCTTATCTAAACTTTTGCTAGAGGCCTATTTTGTAAGTTTTTTTTTTTCCCCTAGTGAATTTACATTTTTGTTGCCTGTTATGCCTATTCCTAAAGCTTAGTGGGAAATCTTTGCCCACTTGTATATTATAAGCATAATATAATATAAGCACTTAATAATATAAATTGTAACAGTCAATATCCAGGCAACAAGTCATTACATGCCTAAAAAAAACTTAATAAATTGCTCTCCACTGTTAAAATGAACATGGGAGGACCAGCATGGGAGTGCATTAACACAGCATTGCCATCAGGCAATATCATCTGGGCACTGTGATGTACTAAAAGGCTAGAAATGGCCCTAAATAAATGACTCCACAAACCACATTTTTCTTGGATTCATGTCGATGAATGGAAAAAGTTCATACCTAACGCACAGAAATGAGTGTCAGTCACATGCATTTTTATGTGGTTCAGTTGGGTATAGTTATCAACAATCATGTGTTTTCATGCACTACTAATGTCATTAATAACTCACACTGATGCATTGAAAAAGGCAACACACGTCAATGTATCACAAGATGTGAACTAGAACTATTTAAAACAATGCCTAACCTGTGTAAATGCGTTGATGTGCGTAAAAACCTATACATTAAAACATATAGGTGTAAATGGGCCCTTATCATGTATTGCGGTAACGTATGTTTTGACGCTCATTGCCATAACACATATGTGTGAACGGACCCTTAGTGATATTGGTAATTGCACAGTTAATTTGTACCGTCAGGCTAAATTGACAAGTAGTTTAGCAATGACAGCTAATTGTTATTTTATACCATTTTATGGCATTTGGCTCCCCCTAGTGTTTATCTAGTAAATTATCAGTACAATTAGTCTTGTTACTGAGAAGCTAAAGAGAAAAAAAACTTGCATTGATCCCTATGTGATCAGTGCAACCATGGTCAGGTTATCTTCCCCTTCACTATGTGTGACCTATATGATCACCGAGAAAGCCTTCCTGTGGGAGCAATAAATGGTGTTTCTAATTGAGGGGTCCTTTGCTGGGTCCACTGTCTCTCTTCCAGTGTTAGTCATCTTACTTTAAAAAAGTAATTAGTTAAGTTACAAATTACTTCTCCCAAAAAGTAATTGCGTTAGTAAATCAGTTACTACATTGGAAAAGTAATTAGTTACGCAGCAAAGTAAAATATTCTATACATGTAAGGGGCGGGTCTAGTATTACTGTAAGCAAGGGGCGCATTTATTATTATTGTTATATATCGTGTAACCAAGGGGCTGCTTTATTATTACTCTAACCAAGGGGCACATCTGTTATAGCGTGTAAGCAAGGGGCAGGTCTACTATTATATTGTGTAAGGGGCGGATGGCTACAGAAGAGGGCGAATGTTAAATTAATGGGCAGAGCTCGATATATAACAATAATAATAAATGCGCCCCTTGGTTACAGTAATACTAGACCCGCCCCTAGTTACACGATAGACACCCCTTGCAGAGTAGCACGAGCATCGGGAGCGTGCGGCATCGCCTCGTACAATTACATGTTAACTGCGCCTGCGCAGTGTAGAGTTCACTCAGAGCTGTTTAGGTTCGGCAATTTTCGTAAGCTCCCTAGTCCTTCATACTGCGCAAGCACTGCGCCTGCACAGTACAGGGGGTCCTTATCTAGCGGGGGAACTTTTTCGCCAGGACACTACTGCCATCTAGTGGCGGTAGAAGTAATTGAGGTAACGCCGCCCAAGTAATGGGAACTGCGTTACCATGAGGGGAAAAGTAATAAGTTAGATTACTCGTTACCCTCTAAAGTAACTGCGTTAAGTAACTCCGTTTATTTTAACTCAGTTACTTACATCACTGCTCTCTTCTCTCTCACTCAAAATGACACTAATGGAATTTGCTTGTCATTTGTAAGATTAGTATTAATTATTATTATACAGTATTTTTATAGTGGCATCAGTTTGCGCAGCGTTTTACAATATAAAGGGAGACAATGCAGCAACAATACAATTCAATACAAGAGGGTTAGGAGGGGCCCTGCTCCTAGGAGCTTACAATCTAATAGATGTGAAGTGACTGCACACTGTTGGCTTTTGATTGCCACAAAATGTGTCTTAAGCCTCATACACACGATCGGACTTTGTACAAACTTTCCCGTCGATTTTTGTACAAAGGGCGTTGGCCGTAAACTTGTATTGCATACACACGATCTGACTTTTTAGGTAACAAAGACGAATGTAGTGACGTTTCAACGTACTGACGACACTTCAAAAGAGGACGTTCAATTACTCCGGCGCCACCCTTTGGTCAACTTCTGTATTGTTGTCTGATCTTTTGCATTGGTTCTGAGCCTGCATGTTTGTACTTTGTACAAAAGTCTAATGGTTTTGTGTACACACGATCGGACTTTGCTCCATCAAACTTTTGTTGCCAGAAAGTTTGTCCGTTCGCACAGCCATTAAAAGTCAGATAAAAACAGAAAAAGTTTGTCCGATGGAGCGTACACACGGTTGGATGTTGCCTTAAAACAGCTAATTTGCATGTTTGTTGTCAAAAAGTCTGATCGTGTGTACGGGCCTTTACATTTACTATCACTTAGGACAGAGGCTGGGAGCTACACAGCCCGGTATTCCTTGCTCAGAGCCCACACTAGGACCCCCCTGACCTTAAAAAGAGAGATTCAAAAGTTGACTTACCTCTCCAGCAACCTGAGAATACTTAAAAGTGGGTAGCTTACTGAAATAATTCTGCACTGCGTCCACCCACAGGTCGCCCCAAGTCTCAGGTTCCCTTCCGCTGACCCATTATAGGCCCATGATCCCACTGTCAGCCTCAGTGCTTGCACCTAGAAGTGTCTGGCTCTTATCAATTTTGTAGGGATCATAAATAAAATAAGAGAGATAAAATAAAAAATATGTTTATTTCATAGTACACCAGACCCAATAAAAATATAGAAAGACCTTAATCCCTCACATGTTAAATGCCGCTAAGGCAGTGATTCCCAGGAGGTGGCAACAAGTCCAAACGCCCTCGGACTTAGACTGGATAGGAAAGATGGAAGAGATATACCATCTGGAAAATCTTAGGTACAATGGGGATGAGGAGGGAGAGGAAGATATGATCAAATGGAAAAGGTGGCAAAACTTTAAACAAACCTGGAGATATGCGGAAATACTAATACAAGCAGGGTAAGAGTAGATACCTAAACATAGAAAGGTAAAAGTAGAGGACTAAAAAGGAGAGGCACAGGGGGGGGGGGGGGGGGGGGGGTGGTGAGGGGGTGGGAAGGGGAGGGAATACAGTGTGTTTTAAATTCAAGAAAGAGATTAAAGATAATTAAAACGAACATGAAGGTAGTGTAGAGGAATATGTTATATGTATGTTTAATAAAAAAAAAAAATAAAATAAGGAGTAATGAATATAAAAATGGGAACAGGTATCAATTATTTAATAAAAAATTTCAAAAAATTTCAAATGAAAAAAGTATCACCAGGTGAAAGGATCTTTTTAAGGCACCATTGGCTGTATTAGGCTTGTGACACCACACCATAAAGGAAAGGTATACATAGAGTATAACAAAAACTATGGCATTTTAATAAATAATAAAACTCTAACACATAATGTAGAAAACTAACGTTAATTTTTAGTAAAACAGTTCTCTACAGGAAACAGGGACATTTACAGGTTACCAGGGACAAGCGATAAATATTTCCCTTGAAGCGCTTGAGATGACACTGGTGACTCACTGAAGAGAGTAAGCTACAACAAGTATTGTAACAACCGCCATTTTATTCTCTAAGGTGTTAGGCAAAAAACAATATATAATGTTTGGGGGTTCTAAGTAATTTTCTAGCAAAAAAAACTGTATGTCTGTACAGCCAAATTTTCCTTTTAAAATCAGGTTTATTGGAAATTAAAACAATAAAACATTCTCTTTAATGTAATTGCATACATGAAGTAAAACCAGGATTGCTGGGCTGAGAAAGAGCTTTAAAAATATTATGCAATTTTTAACCACGTAAGGACAGAGCCTCTTTCTGAGATTTGGTTTACAAGTTAAAATCATTTTTTTTGCTAGAAAATTGCTTAGAACTCCCAAACATTATATATTGTTTTTTTTTGTAACACCCTAGAGAATAAAATGGCGGTTGTTTCAATACTTTTTGTCCCACGCTATTTGCTATTTGCGCAGCGGTCTTACAAGCGCACTTTTTTTGGGACAAAATACACTTTTTTGCATTACAAAATAAGACAACAGTAAAGTTAACCCATTTTCTTTCTATATTGTGAAAGATGATGTTACGCCGAGTAAATTGATACCCAACATGTCACGCTTCAAAATTGCGCCCGCTCGTGGAATGGCGACAAACTTTTACCCTTAAAAATCTCCATAGGCGATGTTTAAAAAATTCTACAGGTTGCATGTTTTGAGTTAGAGAGGTCTTGGGCTATAATTCTTGCTCTTGCTCTAATGATCGCGGCGATACCTCACATGCGTGGTTTAAACATCATTTTCATATGCGGGCGCTACTCACGTATGCGTTCGCTTCTGCATGAGAGCTCGGTGGGACGGGCGCATTAAAAAGATGTTTTTTCTTATTTATTTTACTTTTTATTTTTTTTTTTTACACTGTTCTTTTAAAAAAGCATGTC
The DNA here is from genome assembly GCA_028564925.1 of Lithobates sylvaticus. Taxonomy (NCBI): domain Eukaryota; kingdom Metazoa; phylum Chordata; class Amphibia; order Anura; family Ranidae; genus Lithobates; species Lithobates sylvaticus. Next base: position 153,165,228 of record CM053035.1, on the reverse strand, counting down.
AGGACCTCTTTAATATGAAATCTTCGGTCAAAAAGACCTCAGATTTCGTATTTACACAAAAATGCAATAACAAAAAAATGTCCCTTTAAGAGCTATGAGTGGAAGTGACATTTTAACGTCGCTTCCGCCCTGCAATGGTATGGAGCTGGGTGGGGGCCATCTTCCCCTCACTCAGCTCCATACCTAACAGGGAAAAGGCCCCGAGCACCCCGATCGGAGCCGGCAGCTCCGGTAAGCGACAAAGGGCACCGGAGCGTGGCTGAAAGGGGGGCCCTCTCCCGCCATCGATAGAAGCGATCTTGCGGCGAATCCGCTGCAGAGACCACTTTTATCTGAAACCGGACTGCTCACTGAAAAAGAGGATACCGGGGTTATGGCAGCTATGTGCTGCCATAACAACGCTATTCCTCTTCAAAGTGCCGACGTATATCTGCGTGAGCCAGTCCGGAAGTGGTTAAAGTAAATGTAAACTCTAATGCTGAGTACACACGATCGGAATTTCGGCCAGCAAAAGACCGATGAGAGCTTTTCATCGGAAAATGCGACCGTGTGTAGGCTCGGAATTTTTTCTGGCTGAATTCCCGTCAGCAAAATTTTGAGAGCATGTTCTCAATTTTTCAGACGGAAAAGGTTTCTATCCGAAATTCCGATCGTCTGTAGCAATTCCGACACGTAAAATTCCTACGCATGCTCGGAAACAATTTGATGCATGCTCGGAAGCATTGAACTTAATTTTTTCTCGGCTTGTCGTAGTGTTGTAGGTCACCGCGTTCTTGACGGTAGGAATTTGGTGTGACCGTGTGTAGGCAAGACAGTTTGAGCGGAATTCCATTGGGAAAACCATCAGAGCTTTTTCCAACGAGAATTCCAATTGTGTGTATGCGGCATTAGGCAGGGGTGTCCAACAGTTTGACCTTCCTGGACCACATTGGAAGAAGAGGAATTGTCTTGGGCTACACACTACACTAACAATAAGGATAGCTGATGAGCAGAAAATTTGGGCAGATCAGGAGTTAATGATCACTGATAAACTTTATTTTTATTGTAATTTTGTTTATTATAAAAGTACAAGAGAGCAACATACAGCTAAATTACTGTATCTGGGTGGTGATGGAGTGGGCTAGGCCCTCCAGATTTAATTTGCTCCCCCCTAAAGCCCCCTCCCACAACCTCCCTTCTACCCCTACCTCTAGGTAGTGGGGGGGGGGGCCTGGGGGGCCCAACTGAAATCTGGGGGGGGGGGTACCTGTTTTACTCCTGGTGGTGCTATTACAAAAACAGCAGCCACGGCATCCCTCCAGCCGTGCCTGTGCTTGGATTCTCAGTGCCAGCTGACGCAGCTGCTATGCTTGCACAGCATCACTGGTGTCCTTCCATACGTGCCTAACTTTTCCCTGCTGGGAGCTGTGGCTTCTAGGTTTGTAATGCCCCATACACACGTTTGGACTTTGTCTGCCGGACCTAGTCCAGCGGGACTTCCCCACACACGCCCGGACTTCCGAGCGTGTGACTTGCCCACACACGCCCGGACTTCTCCGGCGGACAATCCGCTGGAAAAAGTCTGCGGGAATGAACGGACTTTCCGATGAGCGGCAAGTCCTTTCATTTCAAAAGTCCGGCGGACTAGCCTACTAACGGCGGGTTTGTCCGCCGGACTGCCAAGTCCAGCGGACAATTTTAAAACAAAACTTAAAACCTAGTCCGCTGGACTTTTGGCGCAAAAAAGTCCGCCGGCGCCCACACACGAGGGGATTGTCCGGCGGACTTGAGTCCAGCGGACAATCCCGCGGCATAAGGCTTCCCTCCAGACATTGCCTGGGCCGAATGCTGAACTCTCTTGTGGCACATATGGCTTGTGGGCTGGATACCCCTGCTCTAAGGTCTATGCATGAGCATAGTGGTTCTTTTTGTAGCATTACGCAGGTGTTGTGCATCACCGTTGTGCATTGACATGCATTTTCACATGAGAGTTGACCTGTGTGTTCATTGCATTTTTGCATATAGAATTGGGAGTGGATAGGATTAACAGTGTTGAACCAAGACTTGATAATACCTGTTGCCAGGCCCTTGGTCCCGAGGAATTGTTGACAGTGTCAGAAAGAACCAGGAGCCCTCTCGCATGTTTTTCATCAGTTCCATCTCCTACAGACTTTCTGGTCGGAAGTTTGCAAAAAAATTCTCCAACTGACATTGGTAGATCTTGGTACAGGCCCCACTGATTACTTATTACATGTCAACATGGTACCAAAGAAAAACTTCAAGACACTCCCTGACTGTCCATTGGGTAAATGCTGCAAGATCTCATCTTCTAGACCTATAGAAGCAAGCAACACCCCCCACACACGCACACACGCGTTGGTGGTTTTACAAAGTATGTGAGGTTAGGTCTATGAAAGAGTTGACTGCAACGTTACATTGCATGCTGAAGCAGGTGCATGGATCTGAACTCAGTGTTTGTGCTTGGATATGTACACACCCTCCAGCCACATGTCAGATTCTAACACGGGACTGTTTCCGTGCAGTCGCTGCCTCTGCATTCACTCCTATGTGCGCTAGCTGCACGCAGCTGCGAGTTGAATTCACACACAGTAGACAAAGACTCAGAATGGAGGACATCTGAATAAGCCTTTAAAAGGCACTCTCTAAAAGGAAATTCTCCAGCTTTCCTAGTGGTACCCACTAGGGAAGGTGCAGGAGGTATTCCCCCAAAGGGAAAGTCTGTTTCACAGAAGTTCACATTTTCTCTGCTGAGGCTCTAGTCCTCCCATGAAGGCTCAGGGCTATTTATACACCTAACTGACACGAGAGGTAAGGACCCCTAGAGCAGTGGTTCTCAACCTTCTAGTGCCGTGACCCCTTAATAAAATTTCCCAAGTTGTGGGGACCCCTAACAGTAAAATTATTTTCATAGCATGGGTTGTCAGCACTCAAGGCAAGACAAGTAATTTTCGCCCCTAACCATGGACATTTAGCGCTCCCTGCGTCCCTTCCACTCGTACAGTATTAAAACCCCTTATGGTACATTTTACGATGTACCACTCTTTCTCTTTGTTCGCTTTTCTTTCCCTTTTATCTCTTTCTATCCTAATTTCTTGTTTTTTTCCCCCATCCCTCTCTCTACCCGACTTTCTTGTTCTTTCTCTTATTCTTTCTTTTCTTTGTTACTCCCCCTCTTTTCCTCTCACTTCTATGTATTCCCTATTTGTATTCCTCCTCTTACTCCTTGGTGGGGGGGGGGGGGATGGGGTGAGTGGCAGTACTGGCGGGAAGTTGGGATGAGTGGGGGGAGTTCTGATCATCCAACTATAATGGCAACTATAATCACAGGTAGTGTTACTCAATGTCTTTCCGGCTTCACTGTGTCTCCAACTTTGTGGTGTCTCGTAGCAGTGACACCTATGCCAAAATCAGGAGATAGGGTCCCCTCCAGCCCCTCCCACTTCACATTCTTCATCAGTCAGCTGACCTCTAGTCTCTGCCCCCCCAGCCATGCCGTGAACTGAATGGGCGGCTGCAAAGAGGCTGAGTGGACGGCCACAGGCTCCAGGAAGAGCCCAGCTGGGTGGTCACACGCTAAGGGACAGCCCTGCTGGGCAGCTGCAAGAAGGCTAGGCTAGGCCAGGCTTCAGGAACAACCCAGGATTCAGTGACCGCTGGCAAATCATCATTTGACCCCCAGGTTAAGAACCACTGCCCTAGAGGGAGCCGAGCAGATCACACCCCTGACTCCATAATGGAGCGGTTATATGGCTTTACTGTACATCTTTACTGACATCGCTTAAAACTTAATTTTGCTACCCTTTTATGTAGAAGGTTATATTTTTCAATTAAGTGGTCTCTTTTATCTGTGAGTGTAGGTAAAAATGTGGTTAGACTTTGTGAATGGTATTGATCTTCATTCTCCGACCTTGGTGTGGTTGCACAGAAGTGTTGATGAGATGATAACACACCTGGTAGTGATTTAATAAACCACAATGGCTGCATGATCTGCAAAGCCTGCAAAGAAATGTGTATATTCATCTGCTTTCCTAAGACCTTATAAAACTTTACAACCCAGGAGTTCACTCCTCAGCTGTATGGAGAATTAGATTCCCAACAATGCGTGGCTCTGAGCACATGGTTAGTTTGGGTCAGAGAAACTATTACTAGTCAGGCAGTAATGGCTTCCCATGCTGATCGGCAGAATGTTTCACTATAAAACCCTTGACTGACAGACTGGCAGAGTTCTCTGTGTAACAAGATCAGTAGAGAAGAACAGATTGGTAAAGCAGTCCAACCCACAAGGAGCTGAAGTCTGGTTTGGCTGGGTCCTGTATACATCAATGTGCAATTTTTAACTGTAAATACAACCCAGAGTGGAAACTGATTGCTGTATTTGAAGTCAGGAAGGAATTTTCCCCCCTCTTGAGACATAATTGGACAGAACGTTCTCTGAGGTTTTACCTTTTATTCTACAGGTCAAAGATTCATAAAACAGACTTTTTGGAGCCTTGGATAGTGATGATATATTAGTCATAAAGTATTTAAACTGCTTATCAGACTTTTTCTATAAAAAATAAGAATAGCTAAACTTAAAGGATAAGTTCACCATTTTAGAAAATATAAATGCACATATTTTTACAGAAAAAAAACGTGCACTCATTTTATACTGCAGGAGCCTAAAAAAGAATCGCACCCATGATCAGTAGATAATGGGTGTAATGTGGGCTCCTGCAGACATGTCCTCCAGCATTCAGCCGTACCTCTGTACAGGCTTTCCGTTTGAAAGCTTGAGGATATGCCAGTGGACTATGAGAATGCTCACCAGCGCCCCCACTGCCCATTGAAACAACAAGTCCATTTGCCGCAGTGGTAGATGGTGTTTGTAGTTTATTCAGTCACATTAATCTGAGAATTATTGGTGCGGATGTGTGTTGAGTACCACCACGCTCTTTTAAAAAAAAGTAACAGTTCTTCTCCCTGTCATGGGGGGGGGGGGTCAGGGAAGAGGGTGCAAGAGCTGGAACAAGTTACATGTTCTACTCTAAATAAGGGTGGAACTTGTAGCATGCTCCAAAACAAAAAATTGTATCAAATACTTACCGTAATTTTCCTTTCCTGACGCCAAACCATGGCAGCATACTAGTGATAGGCTCCGCCTCTCTTCCACTCCCTCAGGACCAGTGAATAGCATAAATTAAAGGCCTAGTTAGGCCCTACCCCATTCTTTGTAATTAGCTACATACCAAAACGTACAAGGGTGGGTCCGTATGCTGCCATGGTTTTGTAGCCAGGAAAGGAAAATTACGGTAAGTATTTAATGCAATTTTCAGTTTTTCCTGACGCCATCATGGCAGGATACTAGTAATAAATAACTAGCTGACAGGGTGGGTTCTACTTGTCGAATCAATTTTTATTTTGAATGGCACAGAAGATGGAACAGTCCTTCCTCCGCAGTCCACTAATGCTAAGACCCCCGGATCTACTCCGTACTACTTGAAAAGGTATCCTGGGGCAACCATGATACTTCCCTGCAGATGGAATCTTATTACATGATCTGAAAAGGGCAATTGTGGATAGGAAGTTCTTTCAAGTTCTGGACATGTCCAATTTGTGTGACCCTCCTGAGTGATCCTCTGGGAAATTAGGCAATGCCCAGATGACTGTTAGATGGAGGGCTGTCGCTAACCTTGATACAAGATGATGATCTTCCTGACACAAGTCTACTACTTCTGGAAAGAAAACAATATCTTTTCCTGAAGCCCTTCGAGCTTGAATCTCAGACATCCTTCTGCTTGAAGATCTTGCGATAGATACTGCTTAGTAGGTAATGTCATAAACTGAACACTGTTCTGTTGGAGCAAATGGTCAAACTGATATGAAATCCAGCAACACCGATAGATTCCACTGGGAAAGATCCTCTTTCGTGGTGGTCGAAACCTCCTGACTGTCTTCAAAATTTGTGCAAACAAAAGGATTTCCAACACATTTAAGCCTTGTTATTGCCAACTTAATTGACACTTGCAATCTTCAAAGAATATAGGCTAAAGCCTCGTACACAGGGCACAACTGTTGGCCACCAATCGTCCATTTCCCGTCAAAAGGGCGTATGCCAATATCTTGTCTTGCATACTAATGGTACACGAACATAGTAAGTGACATACTACGAGGAATTTCAGCTCTTGAGCACCATCCTTTGGGCCCCTTCTGCTAATTTCGTGTTTGGTGAGCATTGATTCCGAGCATGCGGGTTTGTACTTTCGACTTTTGTGTGATGGATTTATGTAATGACCATGCGAAAATCTGGCATCAAACTGTTGTCTGACGTAAATTTACTAGCCTCCGCCGCCACCGCCGCAAGATCTCTTTCCTGTTTCCCCCTAGCTCTCAGCTCAGATCTGAACTCCACCCCTCCAGCCCTCTGCACTGCAGCTCCTCTCACTCCCCCTCGCAATGTTATTCAGCCGTCTACCGCCCCGCCCCCTGTTTTCATGGTGTTGTACTGAGACAGTTTTCCCCATGAAAACTGAGGGTGGTATAACATTAACGAGGGAGAGTGGGAGGAGCTGCAGTGCAAAGGGCTGGAGGGGCGGAGATTAGGAGGAGCTGGATTGTAGTAGGCTGGAGGGGTGGAGTTCCGATCTCAGCCGAGAGCCAGTCGAGAGCCAGGGAAAACAGGTTTTCTGGGGGAAACCAGTGTTTTTCCCCCAGAAAACCTGTTTCACCTGGCTCTCGGCTGGCTCTCTCGCTGGGGACACCTGATGTAAGGAGGCACTCCGCTGGGGACACCTGATGTAAGGAAGCACTCTGCTGGGGACACCTAATGTAAGGAGGGACTCCGCTGCCTGGGGACACCTGATGTAAGGAAGCACTCCGCTGGGGACACCTGATGTAAGGAGGCACTCCGCTGGGGACACCTGATGTAAGGAAGCACTCCGCTGGGAACACCTGATGTAAGGAGGGACTCCGCTGGGGACACCTGATGTAAGGAAGAACTCTGCTGGGGATGCCTGATGTAAGGAGAGACTCCGCTGGGGACACCTGATGTAAGGAGGGATGGCGCTGGGGACGCCTGATGTAAGGAGGGAATCTGCTGGGGACAACTAATGGACTCTGGAGGCAGGTGACGGGACAAGTAACACGCTCAGGGCTTCCAATGATTCTGCATTATGGTGAGTTGAACTATTTCATTTTATATTACAATGTAATAATATAAATAATGCTCTTCAATCATCCTGACACCATAACAACCATGGTGCCGGGATGACTGAAGCGCTAACACCGGGTGTTTTGAGTATCTTTATCTGCTGATTGTTAAACTTTCTGGAATACACATATTCCATCCCTCTTTCTTTCCTTCCTTCTCTCTCCTTCCCTCCCTATCTCTTTCTTTCTTTCTCCCTCCATCCCACGTTCATCTCAGACTCGGACCACACCCCCGCGAGCTATGCCCCATTTAAGCCACGCCCACTATTTAGTTTAACCCACGCCCATTTTCCACCTACACCACGCCTTAAAATGGATGCCCGCCCCCTAATTATAATAATAATTCACCTACAAACAAAAAAGTGTCCCTAGAAATTTTTTTACAATGTTGCCAACTATTTTACTTACTAGCAGATTTTGTTCCTAAAGAGTAAACATTGCAAGACCCCATAGAGACCCACAGAAGGGGTTCACAGGCTGTTTAACGCAATTTATCGGACCGATCGCTGGGACTTCACACTGGGAGAGGCTAAACCCAGCCGGATGCTGCACGGAGGCAGAGGTGGGGACATAGTACTGCTTACTCTTCACTGGTGCGTGAAGGTATGAGGAGAAAAAAAAGAATGGGGCGGGGCCTAACTAGGCCTTTAATTTATGCTATTTACTGGTCCTGGTTTGTTAGGAGCCTGTAAAGCATTGCACCCACGATCAGCAGATGTAATGTCACAGGCCTGCAGGCTGTCTGTGTAGCTGTCTGCCCATACCTCCGATACAGGCAGGCAGGCAGGCAGCTCAACAGCACCCTGGTATTTCATTGAGAACTACAAGCTGATGGCTCCAAAGGTTGTCAGTACTTAGTACGTAGTTTTTTAACATTCACAGAACACTGTGAATAATAAATAATGAATAATAAATAAATAATAAAATAGGCCTAGCAGCCTATTTAGATTGTTAAGCCACCAGCAGACCGCAACCGCTGTGATTATACACAGCAGGAGCTGATCGGCGGGTACGGCGGACTCAATGTTTGCCAGCACCTGCCGATCCTTCGTTACAGAGGGAGAACGGTCAGTACAGAAGGCGTGTGGAGCACCAATCCATGCCTTCCCCTAGTACTAGCACCTCCCCCACAGTAATAAAACACCAGCTAGGCACATAGTTAACCTTTGATCGCCCCAGTTAACCCCTTCCTAGCCAGTGTCATTAGTACAGTGACAGTGCATATTTTTTTTAGCACTGATCACTGTATTAGTGTCACTGGTCCCCAAAAAGTGTCAAAAGTGTCAGTTAGCGTCCGATTTGTCTGCCGCAATATGGCAGCCCTGCTATAAGTCACTGATCGCCACCATTAGTAAAAAAATGTAAATAAATAAAAATATTCCATAGTTTGGTTTGCTGTAACTTTTGCGCAAACCAATCAAACCAATCAATATACACTTTTTGAGATTTTTTTTTTCCAAACATATGTAGCAGAATACAGATTGGCCTAAATTGATGAAGAAATTAAATTTTTTTCAATTTTTTTATTGGCTGTGTTTTATAGCAGAAAGTAAAAAATATTGTTTTTTTTTTTATATAGCACAAAAAATAAAAACCGGGGAGGTGATCAAATACCACCAAAAGAAAGCTCTATTTCGGAGGGCAAATGGTTAATAGGAATACATTTAAGCAGACCTTCACTCAAAAATTAAACTTTTCACCATTGTAATTCCTCCTCTACTTAATTTTTGCTGTTAGCTCCACCCCCTGCTGCCATTCTACCTAGGACAAAATTATAATTTACTCTCCTCCCACTGCCTCCTGGGATAATTGATGTTGCATATCCCAATAGGCCTTAAGGCCCGTACACACGATACAAAAATCGGAAGTAAAATTTAGTCCGACGAACAATCTGCCGATTTTCGGATCGTTAGTATGGTGCTTTCGACAGCCGATTCCGATTTTTCATCCGACAAAAGCTGGATGTGCAGACTATAAAAATTTTGTCGTACGTGAACTCAACATCCAATTTTTGTTTAATTAGTATGGTTTTGTCCGCAAAAAAATCATAAGAGCAAGTATGCTCAGAAATGAAAGAATACATACAAAACTATTCAACACACACATCACTTCTGAAGTTGAATTCTGTCGTACGAGAATTTTTCATATGGTGAGTAACTTCTTCACTTTCGACATGAGACTAGCATACAACAAAAAACGGACGTACGGTCGTCTGAAAATCTGATCGTGTGTACGAGGCTTTACTTCCTTCATTCTTTCATGCACAAGACAGAAAAGTGGAGCAGTGTCTGTGTACATATTTTTCTGTGAATGGTTGAAATGAATTCCTCCCAGGATATGTGTCAGTATACCAGGAGGCACTACTATCTCCAATTCATAGAACAATACATAAAACGGCACAGGGGGCTGCAGGAACCAGAAAGAGACATCAAGCTCCCTTTGACATAAAAAAGGAAGATGGTGGGCACAGGACAGCTGGGCAAAAGAAGAGGACAACGCTGTCATAGGAATGCAACGTTATCAAAAGCATGATAACGTTGCATTCCTATGACGAAACGTGTCAAGCAGACCCTCTCATATGTCACTTCCAGCCTGGAGACTGGGATGCACGCTGTGTGTTAAACAGCACCTTATCTCCCACACAAACAAGGAAAATGTTAATGGTGATGCCAGCTCTGTCATTTGACTGCTTTTTACCAATTTTTTTGTAAGTTATACCTTTTCAATAAACCTAAGGATTTCATTCAATGAGGAGTTTTTCTTTTAATATACCGCCCGCTGCACATTGTTCACACTTGGAGATCTGGGGACAACATTGGAGGTTACCCACCATAGAGGCAAATTACTTGGAGGATATCATATTGGGATAGGTCCCCCTAAAGTAACCTACAAGCACAGCTGACTCCTTCTGCTATAAGGCAAGGGAGTCCAACCTATCTGGTGAGTGCAGACCTATTACAATATCCCCAGGAGGTGGAAGTATGGACACCGATGGGACACGGAGCACTACAGCACTTTGTACACTTGAAATAGACTTTGATTTGCACTATTGTCACTTTAAGCACTTTAATACTTTGTCACCTTATTGTACCATTAATTCATTTGTTCACTGCATTTGTTTTACACAGATAATAGATCAATTGTATGCACTTTATCATTGTTGTAATAGTCACATACCAACATCATTATCTAAGGATATAGAATAGGATTTCAACCGCAGTCACTTTAATTATTAGTACCTGGTGGAGCAAGCGCTGTCTTTTTTTCTACCCATGTATAATTAGAAGTTTGGAAACCAATTTTTCAATTTACATTAACATGTGAAGGATAAAGTGAGATTTTGGTGATGGGTTTGGATCTGCTTTAATATGTTTTAGAATATGTCCCTTCTGGGACACGTCACAGGTCCCAGAAGGCTGAGGGACCATTCACAGTGCAGTGGGCAGCTGGTTGTGAAGCCGTAAGGAACCACAGCCAGCTACCCACAGTAAAAATGCCGACACTGGGGACCCGTTGACTGGCAAAGAACCGGTTTGGGAGCTGGACCTCTGAACAGGTAAGTGTCCTTTTATTAAACGTCAGCAGTTACAATATTTGTAGCTGCCGACTTTAATTTTTTTTTCCAACAGAAAAAAGAACCTCTTTAAGTTTGCACATCAGCACCTGTCCAGTTCACTTCCACCCTCTTATGTGCAACACAAATTTTTGATGCATTCTCCCTTTACACCCACCACAGATTCAAATACTAAGAATCCTCAGAACGTCCTCCACACCCCTGTTCTTTCTTCTCCACCCTCCTCCCCCACCTACTTATGTCTTTCTTCGGTTCTTCCCTTTTTTTCCCTCTCTTCCCCGACATTCTTTCTATCTTTGGCTTAGAGACACGGCCTAGTTCATGACCTACGAGGCACTCTTTACCACCAAAAATATGAAGATTATGTGATGATCTCAACTTATTGTGTGGTCCCAGCTATGGCTTATGTACACTGTATTACTACCCATTGTAGATTACTTCTGCTTCACCATGTATTCTCTCTATGTGCCGGTTTAAAGAGTGATTCATATGTACCATGTGTCTATACCAAAAGCCTTCTTATGGCTTGTCTTCTTCTGTTATGAACAAAACTTTCTAATCTTAACATATATATATGTAATGTTAAAAAAAATATATATATAAGAACCTGCAGGGCAAATGCCAGTGAATGGCTGAGGAATGCAGGCACATCTAGTTAAGCAAAGGTGCCTAGATTCATCTCCTTAAAGTGATTTTAAAGCCTAAACGTTTTTTACTTTAATGTATTCCTTGCATTAAAGTGGAACTATAACCAAAACTTTTTTTTTTTCATTTTGGATAGAATAAGGGATGGTTATAACCTCTGTAAGGTTTATCGTTTTGCCATCTGTGTTCCATTGGGGAGATTTTACGTCACTTCCCGTCTCGTAGCCAAAACAGGAAGTGAGAGAAAATACCTGCAAATTAAGAGCATCTCCCAGGTCACCAGAAGTGTCCCCATTGGAAGATTTTCCTCTATTACTGTTCTGGGGACAATGTAGGATTTTGCTTTTGATGATAATGGAAAACAGGTCAATTAGAAAGGGTGAATCTCCTAATGGGAGGCACAAACAGCAATACAAACCTGATAGGTACTCTAATCCATATCCACTCAATCCAAAACTAAACTAAAAAAAAGTTATATTTATACTTTAAGGTAAAAATGTTAAGGTACTAGTATCACTCTCAGAGCCTTTTTTGAGATTCGGCACTGCATCTCTTTAACTGACAATTGCGCGGTCGTGTGACGCGGCTCCCAAACAAAATTGATGTCCTTTTTCCCCACCAATAGAGCTTTCTTTTGGGTGGTATTTGATCACCTCTGCGGTTATTTTTTGCGCTATAAACAAAAAAATAGCGAAAACTTTGAAAAAAAAAACATTTTTTTTTTTTTTGCTATAATAAATATCCCCAAAAAATATATATAAAAAAAAATTTTTTCCTCAGTTTAGGCCGATACATATTCTTCTAGATATTTTTGGTAAAAAAAAAAATCACAATAAGCGTGTATTGATTGGTTTGCAGTTATAACGTCTACAAAATAGGGGATAGTTTTATATTATTATTAATAATTTTTTTTTTTTACTAGTAATGGCGGCGATCAGCGATTTTTTTTTTTTATCGTGACTGCGACATTATGGCGGACAGATCGGACAATTTTTGGTGCTATTTTTGGACAATTTACATTTATACAGCGATCAGTGCAATTAAAAATGCATTGATTACTGTGTAAATGTGACTGGCAGTGAAGGGGTTAACCACTAGGTGGCGCTGTAGGGTTTAGGTGTGTCCTAGGGAGTGATTCTAACTGTGGGGGGGAGGGGCCATGTGTGACACGACACTGATCACTGCTCCCGATTACAGGGAGCTGTGATCAGTGTCCTGTCACTAGGCAGAACGGGGAAATGCTTGTTTACATCAGCATTTCCCCCGTTTTTCCTCTCCGTAAGACAATCGCGGGTATCCTCGCGGACATCGAGTCCGGGGGAGCCGCCATCACACTCACGGAGGCCGCGGGGGGCGTGGGAGATGCCGGCGGAGTGCGCGCGCCCGCAAGCTGCTTCTTAAAGGGCAACATACAGGTACGTTCCCTTCTGCTGACGTATATCGGCGCAAGCCGGTCGGCAAGCGGTTAAAATACAAATTTTAAAAGTGCCCATAACTACCTGCTCTGTGCAATGGTTTTGCACAGAGCAGCCCCAAACCTCTTCTTCTGGGGTGCCCTGCCAGCGCTCTAAGCCCCTCCTCTTCATCAGGTGCCCCCACAGAAAACCGCTTTTCATGGGGGCACCTGTGCGGGCTCGATCCTGAGTCCCGCTGCTGTGTCCATTGATACAGACCCCTCTGCTTCCATGTCACAGCTTTTGATTGACACCAGCAGGAGCCAATGGCTCCTGCTGCTATCAAGCTGTCCAATGAAGAGAGCGACAGTGGCGTGCACATCGCTAGATCGGATCAGGCTCGGGTAAGTACAAAGGGGGAGGCTGGGGGGAGCTTCAGCAGAGAAGGTTTTTCACCCTAATGCATAAAATGCATAAGGCTTTACAACCACTTTAATAAATTCCCACAATGACCTTTGAAAAAAAATTGCTTTATGTTACCCCATTTCTTATGCTACCCCACCATTTGCACACAAACAAGTTTATCCCATCTCCAAAATAAGAGAACAGAATGGCTAAATAGATTGAGACCATTGAGAGCAGCCCATAATTTCCATTACAAAGATGTCAATGGCAGCCTTCAGAAATCATGACCTTAAAATATTGCTATTCATTATTTGTACCAGCAGATGGCAGCAGTACTCCATAAGATCTAATTGTAGAACTTCCATAGCTTGCTATGTACTAGGCAGAGAAAAAGGTCACTGGATATCAGGGCTGTTTAATATCAATAACATGTAACATAACTTTGTTAAAAATGTAACTGCAAAGTCCAAGAGAATAGGGTAATTCATGAAATGCAGAAGTGGAAATGTAGTTAGCATTAGAATTAGTGTTAAGGTGTAACTGAAGGCAAAACTTTTTTTTTTTTTTCAGCTTTGCCTAGAGGGGAGAGGGATTGGAACACAAGTTTTTATTGGTGTCTTTGCCTTTCTTAATGGAGATTCACCCTCTCTATTTGTCCTGTTTACCATTATCTTTGAAAGAAAATCTCAAATTTTGGGTTATCCCCAGAAAAGTAATAGAGGGGAAATCTTCCAATGGGGACACTAGTTATGGTGACCCAAGAAATTCCCCTAATTTGCAAAGATTTCCTCTCACTTCCTGTTTGGCTATGGGACAGGAAGTGAAGGGAAATCTCCCCAATGGGACAAATATGGCAACAAATAAACCTTACAGGGGTTATAACCCTCCCCTACTCTATCCGGAAAAAAAAAGGTTTGCCCATAATTCTACTTTACAGTGGGTGTAAACACATATTCCCAGTGAAGTGACTGGCCTCAGGTGATACACAGAGATAAAACAAATCCTCCTACACAAGTTGCACCTGTTTATCTGCAGCTCTTCTTAACAGTTTAAAGTGCACAGTTTACACAGAATTTCTGAGCTTCAGGAGGCAGGATGTAGGGATCTGATGTCACACGCTGCACAGAGATCGTTTTCTTTTGTGTTGGAATCACAAGAACGTTTGAAGATACATTGGGACACTTACTAACTTTTGGGACTTTTCTCATTTTTTACTATTGTTGTCACCAGGGTGTTCCATAAGGAATAATTATGTTTGGATAATCACATTTGGGTTATTGTTTATCTATCACTTTAGTTATATTTGTATATGATTTATTTGCATATAATTTATTAACATATATATTTGTGTTGAACAAGTATTCAAATCACGTTATTCAAATTGTCAATCATTAAAGTGTTACTAAACCCAGGACCATGCATTTACTATATCTGGTCTTCCACAGTGCACAGAACACGGAAATGCAATTATTTTAGTAAATGCTAAATACCGTTTCTCATCAGCAGTATATAGCAGTCTTGTGCCATCTATCAGTGTCCAGCCGAGCACTGGTTAAAGCTTGTAGGAGGAGTTTTCATTCTCCCCTGATTGTCCTATGAGGCTGCAGGACCCCTGACTCTCTGTCTGGACAGTGCTGATTGGCCCTGTGCTGATCACATGCGCCCTCCCAAGAAAAAAAAAAACACTCTAGAAATACACATGTAGCACCCTCTACCAATAGGTAGGCGCTAGTAAGGTCATTTTACTAGATTTATCCAGCACAGGCAAATTTAGGAAGGCCTATGCTGCAAACTAGGCCTGTCTTTTTTGATCTTGGGGCTGGGAGTAGTCCGAGTAGCTGTGGGCGTTACCACCTGTGCTCTACCTCCGAGGCTCCTCCCCTGTTTTCAGAGAGAAGGTTCTGGAAAAGGGGACTGGGCCTAGAACTGGAGTGGCAGACAGCTTGTGTGTGAGCCCTGACAAATCCCCATCGAGATTGGTTGGGGGTGGGCCTCATATATAAGCTGAGGTGATTCTCCACAGGAGACAGTCGGCTGAGTGAAATGAGGAATGGCATGTTAGTCAGTCGCAGAAGGCCATCCCCATCTGGCGGGGGGCTGCGCCGATCACAGGACAGGCCCGGGGAGAGCTGTGAGGGAACATTCCCTCTACACGGTCATTGGCAATGTCTCTGCCACCACACGGTCGGATGGCAAGGAACTCCTGGAGCAGAAGGGCAGGTGAAAATGGTGGTACGCATGGTCCAGTCAAAGTTACTCCTGGCTTGGGACTGTGGAAGAAGGGGAGGATCAGAGAAGACAGGATCAAACAGCCTTTTTTACACAATGCGGAGGATTAACCCATTAGGTTCCACAGTGAGTATAACAAGCATGGTTTACTGCATATACAGACTGATTTTTACTGTTGTGGGTTTAGTAACACTTTAATTATCACTCTTCCTTGCAGAGAAAAGTGGGAAATCCTTCCACAATATACATTATATACAAAATATTTGGTACACAGAAAGAGTAAAAGTCATTTTTATTATACAGGAGTTATATAGCGCAGAAGAGCTTTACAATATAAAGGGAGACAGTACAGTTACAGTACAAGAGGGTTGGGAGGGCACTGATCATGAGAGCTTACAATCTAATAGGGGGGTTACAAAAATATTTTTTTTTATTTTGGAAAAGACTGGACCTTTAAGCGTCTGTCCAGCCCTTGTCAGTAGCGTCACCACAGCTTATTAGTGACTTTGGGGGTTGCTATCTGTGGTCGCTATTTATAGGTGTGCATTCACAGAGAGTTTTGGTCCCGTGCTTTACTTGCACACGCGCGGGCCCTATTTTCAGCACCTGAATGGACACGACTGGCATGACAGGTACCTCTGTGTCCTACAGCACGTAGCACCCCGGGGGAGCTAGAGACACTCGAAGAGGTCAACATACTATGAGGAGACAATTGTGAGGTAAGGTGCCGCAGAAAAGTTCCTTCAGAAGGAGTTTATCTACAACATGTTTTAATAGGACCTATCAGGAGTCCATCGAGAGAAGCTCAGAAATCAAAACCTGGGCTTCACATTTCTGATTCTACTGTCCATTTAATTACTATTTAAAAAAATCAGCTAGTGATTCTGAAGTCACAACTCCTGGGGGAGATCTATCAAGCAAATTAGCAGCAAATGTAAACGCACATGAATGTCAGTCCGGTCTTTATTTAGTACAGAGTATACAAGGAGAATTTGTTTGTGAATTTATGACCCCTGCATCTGCAATCGCAGTCTGAGACGGTTTTGCAATGGTCTGGGATGGATTTACCCCTGGAGATGAGATGGATTTTCACTCAGGCTTGGGGCAGGTTTTATATTGCTGTAGTGCTACTTTGGAGAAGCGGGGTACGGCTTGTCTCATATGTGTCTCATAATCTGTCTCACTTCTGCTCAGCATTGCCCTGATCTTTCTCAATGTGCATGGAGCAATCAAGAATTTGCATTTAGGTGTCACACTCCTCTGCTAACTTCCAATTGGCTGCTATGAACAGGGATTTTTTCAGCGGGAACGCGGGGGAACGCAGTTCCGCCACCTCTGGCACTGAATATATGTAATGGCTGGGGGGTGCTGGAGGGTCTATTCCTGGCTGCTGGAGGGGATCTATTGTTGCAGAGGGATCTATTGTTGCTGGAAAGGACCTACTATTGAGTGAGGAATCTATTGATGCTGGCTGCTGGGAGACCTTTTGTGGCTGGGGTGGATCTATTTTGCGGGGGGTATGTATTGTTTTTGGCGGGAGGTCTATTATTGCTGGGGGGGATCTATTTTTTGTGGAGGGGTCTAGTGTTGCTGGCTGCAGGGAATCTATTTTACTGCTTTACTTGTTATCATTAACAAAGTCCATACAAATTACATAGCACCACAAAATGATACTTGGTTCTGTATTTTCCTAAAGGGGTGATACTGGGGGGTGGAACCAAGGGACAGTGCTCTGAGGTGGGTAGGGGGTGGAACCAAGGGACAGTGCTCTGAGGTGGGTAGGGGGCGGAACCAAGGGACAGTGCTGTGAGGTGGGTAGGGGGTGGAACCAAGGGACAGTGCTCTGAGGTGGGTAGGGGGCGGAACCAAGGGACAGTGCTCTGAGGTGGGTAGGGGGCGTAACCAAGGGACAGTGCTCTGAGGTGGGTAGGGCAGTGATGGGCACTGGTTGGTGGCAGTGATGGGCACTGATCAGTTACACTGATAGGCAGCACTGATTGGCACCACTGGTGGGCATTGATAGGTGGCACTTGTGGGCATTGATAGGTGGCACTTGTGGGCACTGTCAGATGGCATAAATTAGGCATAATTGCCTCTTCCTTTTTCGGGAACGATGTCCCTTTAAGATGAGCCAGTGATCAGCTTTTTTTTTCTCCTCCGCTGTCAGTGTGAGGAGAAAAAAAAAACGATCACTGAGCTTTTGTTTTGATCATGTGATCAGCTGTCATTGGCTGACAGCTGATCACATGGTAACAGTGTTGGTCATCTTACTTTAAAAAAAGTAATTAGTTAAGTTACAAATTACTTCTCCCAAAAAAGTAATTGAGTTAGTAACTCAGTTACTACATTGGAAAAGTAATTAGTTACTCAGCAAAGTAACTGACTTTTTAATATTCTTAGGGGCGAGTCTAGTATTACTGTAAGCAAGGGGCGCGTTCCCCCCTGCACATCTATTTCCCCTCTGTACCCCCTGCACATCTGTTCCCCCCCAACACATATATCTGTTTCCCCTCTGTACCCCACTACACATCTGCCCCCCCACACACATATATCTGTCCCCCCCTCTGTACCCCACTACACATCTGTCCCCCCCCCCCACACACACATATATCTGTTCCCCCTCTGTACATCTGTCCCCCCCAAACTCACAGATCGGATAATTTTTCGGATCAGCAAATAATAATTGAATTTGCAAATACCTGTGAAAATTCCACCACCATAAAGCCCCCACTGTAATATCCACAATCTCCCCCACTGTAATATCCACGTCATCTCCCCAACTGTAATATTGGCTGAGTATGGCTGGGTACGGCTGAGTATTACCGTGTATTGCAGAGTATGGCTGGGTATTATCGAGTATTGCAGAGTATTGGCAGGGTGTTGCAGAGTATTGGCAGGGTGTTGCAGAGTATTGGCAGGGTGTTGCAGAGTATTGGCAGGGTGTTGCAGAGTATTGGCAGGTATTGTTGCAGAGTATTGGTAGCGTATTGCAGAGTATTGGCATGGTGTAGCAGAGTATTGGCAGCGTATTGCAGAGTATTGGCAGCCGATCTCTCCCCTCCACTGTACAGATCTGTACACAGAGGGGAGAGAGGAACCGGCATCATCTTGACGGAGCAATCACATTGTAAACGGTCGACGGGTGCACCAAGATGGCTGCCGCTCTGGAGCTAGGCCGAAGCCGCGGCTTTTCCTAAGGCCGAGGCCGTGGACGGCTCCGTGGATCGCGGCGGGTAATTGCGGTAACGCCGCCCCAGTAATGGGAACGGCATTACCGCGAGGGGAAGAGTAATCAGTTAGATTACTCGTTACCCTCTAAAGTACTTTAATCGCGTTAGTTACATCACTGCATGGTAAGGGGCCGGGAAAAAAATTGCAATAAGCGTCTATAGATTGGTTTGTGCAAAAGTTATAGCGTCTTTCAAAATAGGGGATAGATTTATTGCATTTTTTTTTTTTTTACTAGTAATGGCGGCAATCTGCGATTTTGTTTCGTGACTGCGACATTGCGGCGGACACTTCGGACACTTTTGACACATTTTTGGGACCATTCACATTTACACAGCGATCGTTGCTATAAAATTGCACTGATTACTGTGTAAATGTGACTGGCAGGGAAGGGGTTAACACTAGGGGGCGCTGCAGGGGTTAATATGTTCCCTATGTGAGTGATTCTAACTGTGGGGGGAGGGCACTCACAAGGGGAGGAGACCGATCGGTGTTCCTCTGTACTGGGAACACACCATCGGTCTCCTCTCCACTGACAGGACGTGGATCTGTGTGTTTACACACACAGCTCCATGGTCCTGCTGTGTTCCCGGGCAATCGCGGGTGCCCGGCGGATATCGCGGCCGCCGGGCACGCGCACCGGGTCTCGAGCGAAGTTGCGGGCGCGCGCCCCCTAGGCGGCCGGGAATGGGAGGACGTCATATGACGCCCACCCAGGATGGGAGATCCATCTTGTGGGCGTCATTTGACAATACGTTGGTAATGAAGTGGTTAAGAATTCATACTTGAGTAGTATTTTTTAACCAGATTTTTAGTGTAGGGACTATTTTTGGAGATCTGTTATCACTCAGATGCTACTGAGCGCCATTAAGTATACTTTGTAAATTGCACACTGAAGAATATTTGTCTATAACATTGTCTGTATGTGTTTGTGTATTTATTCTGGTGTGAAAGAACACTTACACCACAGATTATCGCTGAGCATATAACGGTGCATTCATGCAGGATGTGAGACACATTACCTCGGACTTTAATAATATATGAGGATAAACTTGTAAAACAGAGTTTAAGAATAAAAACACGTCAAAGGGAAAATAATCCCATGCGACGCACAACCAGATACTGGCCATGAAGGATTTGTTCCCCCTCAGCAAACCTCAAGTGTCTGGAACTGACTGTGCCTGCTGTGACTGAAAGCACAGACTGACTTTTCCAAGGTCATGAAGGACCTGAGAGATAGACAGGCTCACATTAACCCTTGCTGTGTATAAGAATATTAGTACATTAGGTCCTGATAATTTGAGTATGTGCCCTGACACATTTTTCTTACTCTATACTCTGTACATTTATTTTTTCTTCAGAAATGTATTTGACAGGCAGTCATGTTGCGTTCACTTGGGAGTTTGGTAAAGACCTCTCAGTAACCCAACCCTGGCCTGGACCTGATAAGATAATCCGTGAGACATGACCTTATTTATGTGTGTAGCGGTACCCCCGGGGTACGCCCGTATGGGCTGCTGATTGACTCTAAACCCCACTGGCTACCCCGACTCTGCAGGTCCTCTCTCACCTTTGGCACCTCGGGTTCCATTTTCTGGGAGATTTGTAATGTTATCAATGAGAGCCACACACAATATTACTGGACAAAAGATTACAGTGATGATTCACTATACAGTATATTTACCGTAACCTTGGAACCCGTCACTTCACCAGCTGTAGCAATAGATGGAGTCTCACGCAAATTGTCAATTAACCACTTAGGAAATTTACTAAGAAAAAGTTTAGCACAATAAATACTGTGGTAATTCAGATATAAAGAATGACAATAGAAAACAGTCAATGTGTACATGAAACAAGAATTCAATGATTGTCATGGAGGGTATATGCAGACAGGTGCGCAGTGGGACAAATGTTCAATAGTGTAAAACACTTATATTAAGCACCTTCCCACTACAGCCTCAGTGCACACAACAGGCCCAAATACATTACATTCACATAAACAGGATAATGCAGTATAATATTGAATCCTATACTCTAGGGCTCCCCCTAGACTGCAATTTAAAGCAGAGGTTCACACAAAAATGTAACCTCCGCTTTTCGGAACCCTCCCCCGCTCCGGTGTCACATTTGGCACCTTTCAGGGGGGTGCAGATATTTGCACCAACTTCCGGGCATAGACTACCGTGGGAGTATACGCCTCTTCCCACCCCCCTGCTGTCTTCTGGGAAACACACGGATCCCAGAGACAGCAGGGACCATCCGGATTGCGCAGCGCGACTTGCGCATGCGCAGTAGGGAACCAGGCTGTGAAGCCGCAAGGCTTCACTTCATGATTCCCTTAGAGAAGATGGCAGCGGCAGCACCCGAGAGCCAAGCGACAGATCGGCTTCGGGTGCTGACATCGGGGGGGCCCTGGACAGGTAAGTGGCCATATTTTAAAAGTCAGCAGCTGCAGTATTTGTAGCTGCTTACTTTTTAAAAAAAACATTTTGCGGGACCTCTGCTTTAATGTTCATAAATTATAGTAACACCCTGATGTTTTGTTGAGGGTGGCATGAGTTTCTTTATCTTCAATTAGTCTTCAGCTAGCCCTTTGATTTGAACTGCAGTTATTTGTAATCCACATGAGAAAAACATAAAAAACAGACTTTAGAATGATGAGTGTACTGAGAACTATTCCTTTGGTGGTGATGAACAAACAACACTCCTGTAACTTTTCCTTGTGAACTGTGCAGGTAATGCAGTACCACCTCTACAGCATGGGTTGTAACAAACCCCTACAAGTCTCACCAGCAAATACTAATAGTGTATTCTATTGGTCTGGGCAAGTGCCCGCTCACCACAACAGGCCCAGGTGCTGTAGGATTCCTTCCGAACTCCTTTCCTGAGATGTCAGTCTGATCCAAAACCGGCGCCGTCAAACCGCACCGCTCCTTCAAATGGTTGATGGCTGAAACACAGGAAACTTCCAGCGATCTTGGGTCCTCAGGTCCGTCCAAAAGCTGGTCCAGCTGGCTGTGCTCAGGAACTCCTCAGAGGCCGATCGATTCAGCTCCGCGCCTTACAGGCCGCAGTCCTTATAGTCACACACAGACCTCACTACAGGCAGGTACTGAAAGAGGCCGAAAAATGGCCACGCTGTCATTTTTATTCCTCCTCCCAGCATGCAGTGCAGTAACTTTTGTCTTGTGGCTCTGCGGCTTGGCATTGTGGGTTTAGTAGTTCCCAGACTGAGTTTAGGCACATGAGTCACTTCCTCATAAACTACATCCCCCACAATGCTTTGTTACATGGCTTTACAGAAACCAAACAAAAAGTCCTAATAGCATAAAATAGAAAGGACACTAGAGGGAGCCAAACTCACTGGTAACCATCACAACTGTAATGCTTATTTTAGCAAAGCATGGCTACATGTGTAAACCACACATCGAGAACCCATTTCTTCATGCAGGTGTCTGTGCAGAGCAGGGTGTCTGTGAAGACGTTGGTGACATCTTTAACATTCTAAAAGCACAAAACCAGAAAAAATTTCTACGAATGGGTGTGGGTAGATACATTGAGGGCCATTCATCAAAATTAGATGCACACCTATTGCAAATCAGATTGTCCTCAAGGCTACATTCACACAGGTGTATGGGTACGGATAATTTGCTGCGTTCAGTAGCAGCTAAAGGCCGCCTCTGGAAGCAGGAACACTCTGTGCAATGCTGTATACAAACTGGCCAATTAGCTGCGGCCAGAACTGCACAGAAACACCGACCCTGAATGCACACTGACTGCATCCAGGGTTGGTGGCTCCTTTTACATGTAACCACTCAAATGAGTGTTTTTTTTTAACATAATTCTGACCCCTGATCCTGCAATCCTAGCAACTAACTATGACAGCTTTGCAAAGGTTTGTGACAGAATTAGAATGTAGATGAGAGAGATTTTTGCTTAAAAAAATATGTACAATACAAACATGGTCGGGGCAAGTTTTGCTTTGAGACACTTTTTGTCCAATTCTGAGAAATGTAAAAATTATCCTTTGCAGTGAGAGGGTGCAGAGTTATATTTTCTCATTTAGGTCAAGGAGAATTGTAAATGTACTTACCTGATCCTTATCAAGACCAAGAGAGTACTGAAAAACACCCTCCTGCGCTCAAGTGTGATGCTCAAAGTCAATTGATCCTCTCTGTTTCTGCTCTGCTCCAAAGTGTCAAATGCAACCACTCTTTGCTGCCCTCTTAGGACTGGGGTACACCCAATGCACTGCACACTGTGAAAACAAAAGAAAGAACACACCAGCCTAGCGCATTATCCTTATACACTGTTTATTGATAAGATAAAAGCAAATATTATACTCACAAACCAATGTATGAACAAGCTAATCAATATAATCCAGAAACAGGTATGCGAAAACCATTGCACAAACTTTCTATCACAGGAAGAAGCCACGCAGGTCTAGAAAAGGCTAACATGTTTCAAGGGGTATCCCCCCTTCTTCAGAGCCAAGTGGTCTATTACCTGTAGCCTGACTTTTTTTATCTCCTAAAGTGACTGATGAGAATCCTAAGTTCTTCCCACTGGCAATTTGGGTTGGGTCAATAAATGGTGTATAAGGATAATGTGCTAGGCTGGTGAGCCCTTTCTTTTGTTTTCACAGTGTGCAGTTATCAACACCAATGTAGGGTCCACAGCCCTGGATTGGACCTGATGACGTCGAGGGACAGTCCACTGCTAACGAATGGGGTAGCACCATCTGCTGGGGCAGCAGAGGATCAGGTAATTTAGAGTGCTTTTCCTCTCTCCTTGACTAAACAAGCCGCTGACCCTAGAAGTGCGGGCGCAGCCCCACTGCAAAAGATCATTTTAGAAATTTTCAGAATTTTTCGGAGTTGGGCTTTAAGTGTAGCATCTCTTTACCTATCTTGGTGCCCCTGTTTAGCAGTCTAGTCGAATGCATATTGGTTAATGAAGTGGACTAGAGGTGGTAAGCAGAGCAATTTCAGACTGCTTAGCTTTGACCATTTACTTCCATGCCTTCTTGACTCATCCCAAACCTTGTTTGATGCGTAATTGGGTATGGAGGTGCACCTGGTACAAAAGTTTGCCATAATCTCAAAGATTTTTTGAGAAGTTCATTGAAGTTAAAAATTCACAGGTAACAGGCAGTGGCAGCTGGTGCTCCATTTTTTTTGTTGGGGGGGGGAGGGGTCAGCGCAAACAAGCCATCCAACCCACCCAGCCCCGCATGCAAGCCCGCCAGCCCCGCACTTACCGCATCTAGGTCCCAGACGGCTTCTCTTTGCGGCCAATCCGGTTGCTTCTCCTTCTGGCCAATCTGGTTTCAGAACCCGCTTCTTGTCCTGATCGGCCGCGAGGAGAAGCAGAAGACAATAGCGAATGTTGATTCGCTATTGTCACAAGTGGGTGGGCTCAGGCGACACTGCTCTGCACCCTGAGCCCATCCTTTTTAAGCATGGGCTCCGGCTCTAATCAGGTGCTTTGCAAAAAAAAAGCACTCTATGCGTCTAGCGCTATGCTTGGAGATTAGGGGCCAGGTGCATAGACATTAGGGGGGGTAGCGCCCCTTATGAACGGGCCGCCGCTAGTAACAGGAAAATCGAATTGCCTCCCCCATCCTCAGGGCTGTATTCATGATGGGAACAGGCCTGCAATCCTAGAGGTAACTGCATTGCGGCTGAGATTGAGCATGCTAGAACATGGAGATCGAACAGCTTTTCAGGGGCCTCATTCCCAGCCGCATCGCTGCCACAGAGGAAGATTTCAGCTAAGCCTTGAGACAGCAGCATCACACTGCTGTTAAGTAATGTCCCTTGTGCCTATTTTTTCACCTATACTTAGACTTTAAGCTTGCTGCTCTGCCACTGACACAGGCATTCCCTTGCTGGATAATGTCCTGGCTTCGATTGATGTTTCAAAAATCAAAGAAATGCTTTTGGACTCTAAATAATTTGTTTGGCCCTCCCTCTGGCTAAAATACAGCAGTAAAAACTTGACAGTGCTTCTAACCCTCACCATTGTATTCAAAACTAACAAAATGTGTGGGCTATAAATATATTTTTTTGTACCTCATGCACATGCTTGGCAGCTCACTGGCACTTTTTAGCGCCTGGGGAGCCACCAGTACAAGTGAATGGTTGTACACCACTATGCTAGGGTAAATGCCATTGGCGTCTGCATTGGTGGTTACCCACGCATGCATGTGCAATGCTTCTCCCTAAATGAGAAAGTGGTAAATTCAGGGAGAGGTGTCATACTTGCATACAAGGGCAAACAACCAGAGGCTGGGAGCCTTTGTTCAGCAGATGCTGTTCTTACATTTGTATGCGTGGCCCCGCTTTAGGAAGCACTCTGCTCATGATCAGAAGAACATTTGGTAAGCACCATTTTAACATCTGGGTGTATCAAGTCTCAGAAGGCCTTGAAGACCATTGTGCACCACTGGTGTAAACCTTTCCGGCTTCCATTTGCAACTAAACTGATCCAATAAGAAAAAATCCAGATCAAGGCCTTCTATTCAATCAAACTCTGCCAAGCAAGTGGTGGAATTTTGTCAATCACTTCTAATCAAATATCTGCGTGCGTCAGAATGCGAATAGTAATTCAAAATGATTAAGTGATTATATTTTATATAGATTGTTTAGGTTTCTAACTGATAGATCATATTTTTGAATATATTTTTCTGTCAGTTTCAAAGTGTGAGATAATACCCTATGAGTTGCAACATCGATATTTAGATTGATGATAATTCGCTAGTTTGTAATCACACGTATGGAAATCAATAAAAAAAATCGCTACACATATGGCCACCTTAAAACTTCTGTGTCTACCAAGAACTGAATGTATATACAGTTTGACCTATTATTATCACTTAGCACTCATAATATATGTTTTTCTATTTGCAGCTATGGATAACTTTGAATATAGTATTCAAATCAGTGACCGTGACTGGGAGGAATTTTACTCCACGGCTGAGGAATGTGGCCTAATGCAAGTGTCTTTAGCCACAGAGGAGGAACTTTTACTGAGTGACACAGAACATGAAGATGCAATATGCTCAACAGCAACTAGCAAGCCAAAGTTTATCCGGGTCAGCTTATGTCCACCAGTGGGAAACCACAGGGAACCCCAGACCATGCCAGTAGCCTTGTCTCCACCAAGACATTCACCCTACAAATGGATAGGTTCAAGTGATGATGTGTTGTCTGGCAGTGAGGATGAGGAGGAGTTTGGATCAGTCGCTAGGTTTCTGTGTCAGAAAGAGACTCTGTTGTCCAAGAAGGTGGAAACAGAACATAGAACAGGCATTCCATGTCCAAAACCCAAGGACAATTATTTAACCATAGAAAAATCAAAAGACAGGGCAGTTAATGAAAGTCTTGTAGAATGTATGAGATCTCTCAGCACAAGGGTGAAACACCATAATGAAAGGGACAGAGAGGATATCCAAGCCCACAGCACAGAAAGAATGAATCCCTCTGTAATTTCCAATGAAGAGTCAGAAAGGGGGCACCCCAACAAAATACTTTCTGTAGCTACTAATAATTCATCTAGAACCAGTGCTCAGTTACTTTATTCAAAAGATTTGCTTGCTAATTCAAAAGATAATCAAAGTTGTATCATGGTAAACAGCCCTTCTTTATCAGAGTGTCTACCGAATGGAAACATCCCTGGTATAACCAATACAACAGAGGATCCTCAAAGGTGTTATTTGCCAAATCTGACCACTTTACAAGCAAGCCCTGAAAACTATGACCAACTGACTGCTAAAAATCAAAATGATTGCTTTAAAAGCACAAATTCAACACTTTATAGTATGGACAGCCATGTTTCTACTAAAAACCTTTTCAAAGCCAATGTGACACAATATGATACCCAGGACTGTATCCCGCTCTTTACAACCAAAGCCCCTGGAGATTCCTCAGCCGTGCAGCAAAATATTCCCCTAATTGAAAATTTGGATTTATCCAAAACTCAGTCAACGATACAGGAGCCAGACACCAAAGTCATTGTGAGCTCACATGAGTTGAGTTTTGACAAGTATAGACTTCCCAGAGCTGAGGGTACAAATCCTGTTTGCAGCCTGGTACCTGCTACAGTTAGTGGGCATACTGTGTTCAGTAGGAGCCTATCAACACAACCCCAGTCACCATCATATAGAAATACAGCCCTTACCCTTCCTGAAATGTATGACTTTTTCTTTGATGATGTTTCAGAATCTGGAATTGTTGAGACTGGAACAAATATGGCAAGTCAAGAAGCAATACAAGAAGCAGTCGTATACACACCAGATATGTATGAATATTTCTTTGTGGAAGAGGATGAACATACAATAAAAACTAAAGACCATAAACCAGAAGAATCAAATGTTAATGTAGATGAACCTTCATCACCTACAGTTGTTGCCACTTGGCCTGAAGCCTGTGAGTTTTTTTTTGCTGATGGACCTCAGCATCAGGACAGGGAAGGCATCTTATTCAGTATACCGCCTGCCCCAAGGGCCACCAGCATTTTCCAGTCTATTGTTCCTGAAAGACTACAAGAATGTACAACAAGACATGCGTTTCATGGCAGAGGTGGAACGTTCATTCCTCATTTGAACCGTGGGACGTTTGAAGAGACAAATGAACCAACAACAGGTACGAGCAATGATGTAACTGCTAATTAACCCTATGATCATATTAACACAATAACACTTCTATAGTAAAATCAGCTTTGTTAATGCTGTCATGTCAGGCTTTACTTACACACATGTCTGTTTGCAGGCTCTCTTGTTCCATATTTATCCCCCAGCCGGAGTGACGCATGCTTGATGTTTCTTGCTCTTGCATCTTGGGCTGTAAAATCTTCAGACTTGCAGTCTTCAGATGGATGGAAAACAGGTGTGTTCAGAGTACATTTGTTAATTTCATTTATATTGATTCCTCATCAAGAGGAACCTTTGCCACCTGCATATATATAACGGTGGAGAATAAACCACACAAAGAAGGAAAAAAGTAACTGTCAGACACTTGTTAACATTAAGTTAAACTTTTATTGTGAAGTGATATATATTAGGGAAAACTGCCTGGCTTCATTCTTCTGAGAAGGCAATAAAGCAGTAGGTGGCTGGATAAATGGGTACTAATGCCGCAGAAAGGCTGCTGTTAGCAATAATGCAAGTAGCCAACATATGGTTCACAACCCACTGCTTTATCACAGTGGACACAAACACTAATTTATGAAGGTTGCTTTTCTACACTTTCTACAACTATTGCAACTTAATTTTTAAAATAGAATTCCAGCAAAAAAGTATGGTCTATGGAGTCTGTCATATACATGGTTCAATATTCCTCCTATAAACAAAAAAAATAAAAAATTTAACAGTACTGATGTAACTGTAGGAAACGTGTCTAACAAAATTTCTCAGTCACTTCCCTGGTCTAAGCTTGCTAATTGGACAATAAAGGAGCAGCAGCACACTGATGACATCATCTCTGCGCTTTTCCTTACTGTTATAAATATTCTAGTGCTTTATTTTCAGCACTGTGCAGTACAATAGAGCCTAATTCACACCGCTGCCCTGTCTTTTCTTATTCTGAGTCCTGGTGTGCAAGGGATGATAAGATATTAAGATAAAGACCGATTTCAGGTACTTATTATATCTGCATTTAAAACACAATTCATGATGTTATAAATAGTTCATAAAAATATATAGAATTGTGCTAATCAAAGAAATTGTAATAAAGCAATTTAGAATAAAAATAACAAAACAGTTCACAGGTGTTGTGATGATATATCTTAAAAACTCCTGGTGCCGATCTTCATCATCCACCACCTTTTAGTGATCTAATACATCAGTGCCTCCACCAACAGCTGAAAAACTTGCTTACCAACACCTGTGGACCCCTCATTACTGAAAAGAATATTGTGAAAGGAAATAGTAGGTATAATAAGTATTCTGGACGACCACCCTTCTTGTAGGTACACCAACAGAGCCCTCAGATATCTGGAGACACTTTATGAACAAGAGGCAGGTTGTGTATTCATAAAATGTCTGGGTTTATTGAGCACGAAAGTAGCTTATATTCAGTATAGAACAAAGGAGGGAGAGTGGTTAGTTTAATACATACGTGTCTAGGGTTATACAGGTTTGTTACCTGATATATATCTATCAGGGGTTAGATAGGACATCTGGTCATTAGTCACATATCTTAGCTGATCGCCTAAGGCTAAACAGGATATACATTCCGAGAACAGGTTTGACCGCAGTGAGCACATAAAGGGGGGGATGCTGTGCAAGCATTCTTACACAAGTTCGAACTTACACAATAAGGGACTTCATACAAAATGGCGGGGTAAGTCATGATGGTTCATTCATATTATTACAAAAGGCGCAGTTAGTATATTAGATTACAAAACACAAGGGGCTTTTTACATGATCCTTTCAATTACAAGGGGTCGTTTGCACCAGCCAAGACCTTCTCTCTGACGTCACCAATCCCACACGTGTCCTAGAAGGACAGGTTTGTTTGTTTGTGTGGCGGCCGACACACCATACGTAAGGCGCATTTAATCAGTGGATGCTGCAAGTGCAATATTTTATATTCTAATACATTTTAAAAGGATTTTACACTATGTGGAGCATTCTGTTTTTTTTTAGAGATTCTTACATATAACACAGTGCCAAGGGATGATCCAATGTAGGAGAGTTACCGGATCCGGAGAAAGGCCTTGGCTGGGTTTAGTGCAAATGACCCCTTGTAATGAGGGGTCCACAGGAGCTGGTAAGCGAGTTTTTCAGCTGTTGGTGGAGGCACTGATGTATAAGATCATTAATAGGTGGTGGATGGTGAAGATAGGCACCAGGAGTGTTTAAGATATATCATCACAACACCTGTGGACTGTTTTGTTATTTTTATTCTGAGTTGATTTATTATAATTTGTTTGATTAGCGCAATTCTATATACTCTTTCGTGTGTGTACTGTGTATATGTCTCGCAGGAGATTTGCTGCTTATACTTTTCTGTTTATGAGGTTCTTTAATAGCGCAGTTTTTTCACTTCTTTATAAATAATTCATACCCAGATTAAAGGGTGTCCTTTTAAATTTGTACATCTTAAAGTGTGCATATGGCCAGTACTTTTTTCTTAGTTTTGGATATTGTAGGGAAGGTTCTGAACCCTAAAATTACAGAAATGGGAGCATGCACCAGCCTATTGCCTCAGACACCATATTATTAATAAATGTAATAAAAATACTCAAAAAAGTATTACAATCACAGACGTAACCACCATATCCCATATACAAGGCCTCTTCACATTTATATCATCTAGATAACCAATAGAAAGGCCTGTTCCGCAAACTGTAACAAAGTCCAGTATATACAAGTGGGTTGACGAATTTTGAGGGAGAAGCCTTCTTCAGAAGAGGTCCCCTATTGGTTATTCAGATGATGGCAATGACAAGAGATATAATAGTTATACACCTGTGATTTTAATACTTTTGTGAGTATTTTTATGAATGTTATGAATAAAGTGGTGTTTGTGGTATTTCACTCTCTTGTTTCTGTCATTTTACATAGTTTACATAGTTAGTCAGGTTGAAAAAAGACACAAGTCCATCAAGTAAAAAAAAAAAGAAAAAGTAATGAACAAATAGTAATGAAGACCCCCCTTATCTGATAAGAGCTGCCAAGCAGTGAATGATCCCTTGACTTCCTAAGAATTGGATCAGTGTACAAGAGGTTTCCAGCCAAGCATCTTTCCTACATCGCAAAGCACTTGAGTACTGGCAGTATGTTTGTTTTATACAAGGGTTAGAACGCTGTCAAGTTTTTATTACTGTGTTCCTGATGGAGAGATTCAATCTTTTAGTCTTGATGACTATTGTCACTGGAACAGAAAGTGAAGAACAACCCAAAATTTTAGAGGTGACATTAGAAGGTAAATATTCCAATATGGACATTTGTTCTGGTGCCAGTTGTATAGGAGTCAATTTCCCTTTATTCTAGAGAAATTTCCTCTCACTTCCTGTTGCAACATCAAGTCAAGAGATAAAGAGAAATCTGCCCAATGAGACACAGGCAGCAAACATTATTCTGATGCAGGTTTTAACACTTCCCTAAACTCTTCAAAATTAAAAAGAAATGGTTTGGCTAAAAATACACTTTAAGCTTTTTTTCAGATGCATTTTAGCATGTGTTGGTTCATATGCATTTCAGCTTGTTGCTGGTATTTTTTGATTATGGATTATGATGTGAAATGAGAATGTTTTGCTATTAAAAAGCATCCCTATAAGCAGTTTACATGGTAGTACTGTCTGCTGGATTTCATGTATTATATACTTTAAATTTGATTTAATTCCCAATTTTGGTAATTATCCCTTTATAGCTGAACTGCAATCAGACATAAAAGATACAAACAAAAACGTTGTATTCATTAATACATTATTAAATGTATTTTGGATGTAGTGTAAGTACCTGAGTTTTATCTAATATCAGGCTCTTGCAATCCCAATGTACAGCAGTGCTCAGACATGGAAAAGAAGCAAGTAGCCAAGAAGGAGCAAGTATTTTGTACTGCGGTGCTCATGTGCTAGCAAGAAACATGTTCATATGAGTAGAGAGCAGAGTTACAGAGGGATATGCTCATCAGTCTGCTGATCCTTCATTCACTGCCCAGTCACAGCCAGGATAAGTGTTATTTCAAGTGGAACTAAACTGCAGAAACAATTTGGGCCCCCCAGGAGCTTTTGCCACAATGTGCAAGTTTGTGTGATGATTGGGGCGATGATTGGGGCGATGATTGGGGCGATGGGAAGTATGTGTATTGACTGGGATGATGTACAGTGGGGAAAAAAAAAATTGATCACCTGCAGATTTTGTAAGTTTGCCCACTAACAAAGAAAATAAGAGTCTATAATTTTTTATCATACGTGTATTTTAAATGATAGAGAAAGAATATCAACCAAAAATCCTGAAAAAAAAATATGATACAAATGTTATAAATTGAGTTTCAGTTCAGTGAGTAAAATAAGTATTTGATCCCCAAGCAAAGCATGACTTAGTACTTGATGGAGAAACCCTTGTTGGCAAGGTTTGCCAACAAGGTAAGGTAAGGCAAGGTAAGACGTTTCTTGTAGTTAGTGACAAGGTTTGCACACATCTCAGGAGAGATTTTGGTCCACTCTTCTTTACAGATCTTCTCTAAATCCTTAGGGTTTCTTGGCCGTCTCTTGGCCGTCTCTTGACAACTCGAAGTTTCAGCTCCCTCCCAACATTTTCTATAGGATTAAGGTTTGAAGACTGACTAGGCCACTCCATGACCTTAAGGTGCTTGTTCTTGAGCCACTCCTTTGTTGTCTTTCCAGTATGTTTTGGGTCACTGTCATGCTGAAAGACCCATCCATAACCCATCTTCAGTGTTCTGGCTTAACAAAGAAGGTTCTGATCCAAGATTTTACAATACATGGCCCCATCCATTGGCCCCTCAATGCGGAAAAGTCGGTCTGTATCTTTAGCAGAGAAACAGTACCAAAGCATAATGTTTCCACCTCCGTGCTTGACTGTAGGGATGGTGTTCTTAGGGTCATAGTCAGCATTTTTCTTCCTCCAAACATGGCAAGTCCCCCTCCTCAAGAAGGCACATGTACAGTCATGCCAATGAACATCTAAATGATTTCAAGAAGGATTGAGAGAAAGTCCTGTGGGCAGATAAGACCAAAATTTAGCAATTTGGCATTAACTCGACTTGCCCTGTTTGGAGGAAGAAAAATGCTGACTATGACCCTGAGAACACTATCTCTACAGTCAAGCACGGAGGTGGAAACATGATCCTTTGGGATTATTTCTCTGCTAAAGGTGCAGGCAGACTTTGCCGTACTAAGGGGCCAATGGACAGGGCCATAAATTGTAAAATCTTGGATGATAACCTTCGTTCCTCAGCCAGAACACTGAAGTTGGTTCATGGATGGGTCTTCCAGCATGACAATGACCCAAACATACAACAAAGGAGTGGCTCAAGAAGAAGCAGATTAAGGTCATGTAGTGGCCTAATCAGTCTCCAGTCCTTAATCCTATAGAAAATGTATGGAGGGAGCTGAAACTTAGAGTTTGTCAAGAGACAGTCAAGAAACTCTAAGGATTTAGAGAAGATCTGTAAAGCAGAGTGGACCAAAATCCCTCCTGAGATGTGTGCAAACCTGGTCACCAACTACAAGAAACGTCTTAGCTCTGTGCTTGCCAACAAGGGTTTCTCCACCAAGTACTAAGTCAGGTTTTGCTTGGGAATCAAATACTTACTTTACTCACTGAACTGCATTTTAATTTACAACATTTGTTTTATGTGTTTTTTTCTCGATTTTTGGTTAATATTCAGTCTCTATCATTTAAAATACACCTATGATAAAAAATACAGTAGGAAAACTTACAAAACCTGCAGGGGATCAAATAATTATTTTCCCCAATGTAACTTTCTTCATCCAGGAAAAAATTCTACCAAGACTGTACACAGCATTGCATGCATTTTATGGCAGAAGAGACATACAGGGGGAATTTATCAAAACTGGAGCATGCAGAATCTGGAGCAGCTGTGCATGACAACCAATCAACTTCTATCTTCAGCTTGTTCAGCTAAGCTTTGAAAATGAAAGATAGAAGCGAATTGGTTGCAATGCACATCTGCTCCTTATTCTGGGTGCTCCCATTTTGATAGATTCCCCTCAGAGAATTTATTTTGTCATAAAATGTCATAACATTTTTGCAAAATTGAGTTCCTCTTTACTTGCAGAAGAGAAAAATCTAGTTTTCTCCCCTGCCAATTAGGGCTGTGCTGTGTGTCAGAGCTGTGTAAATCTCAGTACAGAAGGGACATAAATACAAATCCTTTCTCAGGTTAAAGAATTCCCTTATATGTATTTTAATTTTAGGTTAAAGAATTCCCTTATATGTATTTTAATTTTGTGTTTAGCTATTTGCCTGGAATTCAGATTTCACTGACATTAATATAAAAAATTGTGACGTGGCGTGTGAAGTGGTACAAGACTGAGGCCAATTTACACATGTTAACCACATAGACTGGATAGGGTTGAGTGGGATTTTTCTAATTAATATAAAAAGTGTACCTGAGTTCAATTAAGCATCACATTTACCAATTTAATTAGTTCTGAGGTGTTGTTTGCAAAGGATGAAGTTTGGAGGTCATTGCGGCTTGATGTGAAGATCCACTGGAAGACATTTTACAGCTCATGCTTTAGATAAAGTTTTCAAATCAGGTTTGTTTGTTGAGTATAAGATTTGATATCTACTGTACTTCTAAACCTCAAATAAATGTAAAATATATATGTAGTTTAGATCACTCAATCTAACATGTAACAACTGAAAAAATATACTTTCTTTTTACAATGTGTTATATGACTCAACATGTAATATTCTTACATCCCTCCTTTAATGTTTCTGTTTTCTAGCTCTAGTTGCAAACATTGGTGCTGTCTCTGCCATTCGCTACTTACGAAGGCGCAGGAGAACCTGGCAGGGGCCGACATTGGAGCCTTTGGAAGAGATTTAAATGTCCAACCAACAAGGTGGACTGTAGATAACAGAAATTGACAGGGTTGCACTGGAATTACAGCAATCTGGATACAAAGGCCTCTAGTCTGCGTGCAGATTTCTCTATAGCTCATAGATTTTTCCTATTACTGAAAACAGTATTAGGTCAATAAGGTAAACTCTCTGCTTCAGTATTGAATGTTTCCATAAATTGGACAATTTTATTTCCCAGCACCTGGTGGACAATGTTGTGAATGAACAAGTATATCAGAGAAACTTGGCATGAGCTAATTAGTAATGAACACATTCCTGGGATCTTAAAACCATGTGAAGTGTATTGGCAAGTAATGGTATGTTGTATTGTAGGGTGCTGATATGTTAGGTCTAGTTCACCGTAGAGGCTGAAAAGCCACAGGTCCTCCATCTAAGACTTGCTTATTGTTTTAGAATACTTTAGAATATGTTTTAGAAACTCAAAAAGGTTGATATTTCCCTGTTGGATCCCTCTGCCCTTCTTCCTGTACTAGATACCAGACATTCTCCCTGTAGACAGTTGAACACTCACCTTTGTTACCAAGTCGGGGGTAGCCTTTAGAATCTCCAGACCGCCTGTTCTGGTAGCAACTGTAACTGGTGGGATTTACCCCCATTTTCTGTCCCATTACCTACATTACTCTAAAGCTTGGTTTGTGGCCCTATCGGATTTGGTTTTCTTCAAAGTTTTTTTTTTAATGGGTAACAGAACAATACATCATATCCCATATTGCAGGAAAAAGGCGCACAAATAAAGTAACGTTTAGATAGCAGTATATTGGGTGCTATTAAGAGGACTTGTTTGAGTGATTTTGTCAACATTAAGTACCAATCATATAGTAAAATATAGTTTGATTGGGTACAGTGTAGCATAATGTTATATAGTATGGTAGCAGCCAACCTATGTAGATTGCCTGCTAGATTACAGTTTTAAGAGAACTGTAAATGGAAAACCTACAATTTGAGTGTAATGATAAGGGTTCATTTTTGTGTTTTTTTTTTTATTTCCCCTTTAAAATGTATATCTTTTCCAGCTTTGTTGGGATTCACTACTCTATTTGTACTGGTGTCACCAAGGCAGAAAATAATGGGAAATCCAAAACAATAGGTGATGATGGGAAATCTTCCAATGGGGTTACCTGTTAACGTTAACTTTCTTCTCACTCCTTGTTGCGTCCTGAAGGATACAAAGTCCAGGGCAATTCCCCCAATGGTACGCAGAAAGCACATATACCTAACAGAGGGTTTTAACCCTTCCCTAATATATCCAATACCAAATGAAAGAGGTTTGGCTTAATTTCATGTAAAGAATATTAAGGGGTTACCTTCTATAACACAAGTTATCAACATAGAGTTTGTTTAATCATCTAGGCCAGGCTTTCTCAACCTTTTTTTCCCTTGAAATAATTTCCACACCTCATAAAACCCCTGCTACAAATTATATACCGGTAATCAGCAGCTCATAGTACATTAGAATAATCAGTTAGATGTTGTAGATCTAATAAACAAAAAAAAATTATATTTTGGCATTCCTAGAGTATTTGACTTACAAGTTGGTTCATTGTGGGCATCCTTGCATTGGTAGCCAGAAGGATTGACATTGATGGTCATTGTGAAAATGCCAACCCTTAAGCTGGCCATAGATGGATCTTTTCTTTTCCAACAGCCAGCCCAGCAGCCAAATGACTACAGGTATTGATCAAATATAAACTTTCCAAAATTCCTGTTTGAGAAAAGCTGATCATTAAATCGACTTCTCTCAAGCTGAAATGCCCATTAATGGATCGAAATTCAGCCAGGTCCTGCGGAAACAGCTGAATTTTGAAAAATCTATGGTCAGCTAAAAAAAGATGATTTGTTTCACTTGTTACTTATCTAGGAGTAGAAGATCCACTGGCTCTGCCTAGTGATGTTTGGTTTATAACTATGCAGACATCACAAGTTGGGAAGTCAATCCACCATGGAACCCCTAGCAATCTCTGGAGGAACCCTAGTTGAGAAAAGTTGATCTAGAAACTCTTTTTGGTTATGGTTACTGTGTCTATGACATACTGATTCAAATTTGAATTGTTACTGAAGCCTAACTTCCTCTGACATCATGGCTAAGCTGTCAACTCCCATGCCTCAGTGACCAATCTAGGCACTTTCCATGCACAGAGGGATGGTGGTAAGTGGAGTTTAGCTCCCTCAAGTCGGAGAAAGTCAGGCCAGATTAACAATGAAAAAAAAAAAAAGTGAAACTATGCCAGAAAAGGGCGCAGAAGGCCTTTTAAAACCTTGAAAGGTAATGATGGACATATTGTGAAGACTGCTTCAAAGCAGGATGTTTACAATTGTTTAAAATTTTATAAAGTTTACTTTAAGCTTCATTATCAAAGGTCAGCAAGCAATAGTAAAGCAAAGTTTAACATAAAAATAAATATGTATAAAAGCTGCATATATGCTTCTGTACATACAGCAGTTTGGAAACTTTCAGATGGCTATTTAGGTGTACTCCTCTCTTCATAGCCATGCTAACCATTCTGTGTTGTATGTATGGCTATTTTATTTCACAATTTTGTTCAGCTCTAGTCTGACAGTGTTACTATATCCTCATTAGTGTTTAGCACTATTACAGGACAATATACGGGATTCGCAGACCTTATGGATGGAATGAGTACATATTTTTCTTGACGAGACACCTGGAAGTCCTATTAAGAGTCGGATGGGAACAGAAGAAAGTTTTGTGTTTTGATTGTGATGCCACCAGTGTTGCTATGATACACAATAAATTGTGTCTAGTTTACTTCCCCGAGCTTGTGACTAGCCATTATGTTGTTGTGTCTGCTCTCATGCCATAATTCTTTACTCTTACGGAATAGCAATGTGCTTGTATCTGGAGTCATAAATCAGACAGGATCTCTACCTTGTGGTGGGGAAACAGATGTAAGGAATTCAGTACAAAGCAAAATTGTGTCCTTGCATCACCAGAACTGTGACCTTCATATCATGGTTATTTCCTGATGGGTCGTGGCTTAGAGAACTCCTGAGACAGGGAGGGTAATAAAATACTAGCTGACTACCAACGAATATTCATTTATTTAGGGGTTAGGAGTGCACACAGCTTGGATTTCCAGCTGTTACCTAACTTTTTACTGTATGCTGTCATGTTTAGTATATAAATTAAAATTGATGTAAATTTTTGTTTATACGCATTAGTGCAGGAGAAGGCAACCTGGGGCCCTCCAGCTGTTGTGGAACTACATTTCCCATGAGGCGTTGCCAAGCTGACAGTTACAACTACTCCCAGAGGCATGATGGGACTTGTAGTTCTGCAACAGCTGGAGGGACCCAGGTTGCCTACCCCTTACTGTATGCTGTCATGTTTAGTATATAAATTAAAATTGATGTAAATTTTTGTTTATACGCATTAGTGCAGGAGAAGGCAACCTGGGGCCCTCCAGCTGTTGTGGAACTACATTTCCCATGAGGCGTTGCCAAGCTGACAGTTACAATTACTCCCAGAGGCATGATGGGACTTGTAGTTCTGCAACAGCTGGAGGGCCCCAGGTTGACTACCCCTGCATTAGTGAAATATGTAAGACAAAACAGGCAATGTGTTGCAGCAATGGCTCAAATATAACATCCAGGAATTACAGGATCGGATGAGATCTGATGAAAACGGACACACTGTCCATTTTCATCCGATCTCTCCATAGAGACCAGCGGCGCTCGCAAGCCCCTCCCTGCTCAGTGAGCAGAGAGGGACTTGTCATCCGCCGGTTCAGCGGAGATCAACGGAGAGATCTCCCGCTGAGCCGGCGGACAGAGGCAGGCTCCGTGGAAGCGGAGTCCGCCTCGTGTGAAAGGGGCCTTATACACAAGTCTCACTTGTTTTGGCAGGTAATATGGTGCCCAAAAGGCAAATTCACTCTACCCATAAACCATCAGTGGCAATAACAACCTCTGAAGTCAGGCATCTCCAAACTTTCTAAATAAAGGGCTAGATTACTGTCCTTTACACTTTAGGAGGGCCAAACTGTGGCCAGAGGGAGTACAAAAAGAGGGAGCAGAAAATAAATTGGTATGATTCCCCCATCAACACAGACAGTGCTGACAGGGGAATCAGCAATTGTCTTCTCCCGGTGGGGGGGCGAGAGAAGAGAGTGATTATTGATAGTGAAAAAAATTATTAGACCCCCGCGCTTATGGTGAAAAATGAAAAATGAGGAGCTGCAGCCTCTATCAATAAATTCAGCTTAAGGTAAATCTAGAAGAAATGTGAAAAAGAGGGGATAGGTATGGCGCTGCTCTTATTTAGAGGTGACCTACAACCTCTAAATACTTGAGGGGTGTGTGTCACAGGTGCATTTAGTGCAAAAAATAAATATTTGTATATTCACAAAAATCCACAAAAAAATCCTGTGTAAACTTCCTAACTGCTTATATATAATGCATATCCAACACAATCCTGTGCAAAACCTGCAATTCAAAGTGACATTTCTGTGCAAAAAAATCCAACATATATGACTGGTGTATATTGTTGCTGTGAAACTGGGTTCAGAAATGTGCATATACCGTCCTTAAACCCTGGTGTATAAAAAAAAAAACCCTAAATAATAAATATAAAACTCCCAGCATGCACTCAGCTGGGCTAACTCCCGCGTAATTTCTTACTTCCAAATATGGCGAGATTTTGGCAGTAGGCGATTTGCAAGGATTTCTGGGATACATGAGGCTGCTATCCCAGGAACCCTTGCGAATCGCCTAGTGACATAATCGCCTAGGCGATTGGAAAGGAGGAAGTAACGGGGAAAGACAAAAAGAAGGTATTTACGAGCAAAAAAAAAAAAAATGCCCATTGTGAAAAGTGCTGCATGTCCTTAGCTCATACAGACAAAGTAAAAAAAATGGGTGGAACTCCACTTTAAGTCGTTTACAGCATTTACTTTATAAAAAATCCCTTTCGTGATCGAGAGTAAGAAGTTGTCATTTTTTTGTTATAAAATCGTCACACTTAATTTCTTTGAAAACATTTTTTC
Organism: Lithobates sylvaticus; assembly: GCA_028564925.1. Taxonomy (NCBI): domain Eukaryota; kingdom Metazoa; phylum Chordata; class Amphibia; order Anura; family Ranidae; genus Lithobates; species Lithobates sylvaticus. The sequence continues at coordinate 153,125,982 of CM053035.1, read as the reverse complement.
GGTACACTGTGCTCAAAAGGTTGCCTACCCCTGGTCTAAGGTAACAGATTTGACAATGCAAGTTTGTCATCGCAATGAAGTTGCAACATTCATGACCAGCATAAGACTAAGAAACAATTTACATAGCACCAAAAAAATGAAATAAACATTATTGTAAAAGAAACAATTTACAAAATAAAGCTTTGTTTTGTTGAACCTTGAATACAAGTACTGTCTGCATTCCAATGTACTGTATTTAAAATCAAAAGACATTTGTATTTGCAAGTGTATGTGTTAGTCTGGCTATGTAAAGGTTAAACTCCCTGGAAGCCTGTGTGATATCACCCTCTGCCTTTTTGAAGATATTGACCTTCACAGCACTGTCATATCCCACATGGCCCTGTGTAGGAAAGCATGGCTTCCTGGGAATAACATGTGGGTGACACTCTATACCAGCTCTCCGCCTCTGAGATTTTCCTCTCCCAGAGCTAGGCTGACATTTTGCAGCTCTGTGAAAAAGTCAGACAGGTGTCTCTGGAGAGTTAGTGCTCAGCTCGCTGTCAGTATGTGAGTTTTGTTTTGTCATTATTCCTCCCACTCCCCTGGCATTATCCTCGCCAATTGCCAATGTCATTATCCTTCCCATCTCCTCCTCATGTCATGCTGAGATGGATTTCCTGCATCGAGCTAGCATTGCTGACAACTACTATCTGACTAAAACTGCAGGAATTTTTATATAAGAACAGTGAGGGAACTTTAGGTTCTGTGGCCTATATCAGTGGTCATCAACCCTGTCCTCAGGGTGCCCACTAACAGGCCAGGTTGGCAAGATAACTGAAATACATCACAGGTGATATCATTTGCTGCTCTGTGATTGCAGTATTCTAGTCTGCATCTCCCCAAGGTAATACATAAAACCTGGCCTGTTAGTGGGCCCTGAGGACAGGGTTGATGACCACTGCTCTAGGGCAGGGATATGCAATTAGCGGACCTCCAGCTGTTGCAGAACTACAAGTCCCATGAGGCATAGCAAGACTCTGACAGCCACAACATGACATCCAGAGACAGAGGCATGATGGGACTTGTAGTTTTGCAACAGTTGGAGGTCCGCTTATTGCATATCTCTGCTCTAGGGGGATCTATTGCTGCTGGGGAGTGGATATTATTGCTGGCTCCAGGGGATCTATTTTACTGCTTTTCTTGTGATTAACACATTCCATACAAATTACTTAGCACCATAAAATGATACTTGGTTCTGTATTCTCTAAAAGTGGCAGTACTGGAAGGTGGGTAAGGGGTGGAACCAAGAGACGGTGCTTGGAGATGGGTAGGGGGTAGAGACAGGGGGTGACTTGGAAGCGGGGAGTATCTGCACCTATTCTCTGAGAAAAAAAAAGCAGAAAGAAAAAAATTGTTCTCCAGCACTAGCTACGGAGTCTATCCTCCAGACAGGAGGAGGCAAAGAAGAAATGCTGTAAATAAAGTGGATAATTTCGCGCAAAAATAGCAATAAAGTGTATAAAGTGCAATAATAAAAATATCCAGCAGGTGGCGCTGGTATTGAATGAATCTGGAAATATGCAATCAATAAATAATCAATACACTATTATTTCACTTATTTATCCATTCTGGGACTACCTCATACATTTATGTATATATTTATACACTTATTTATTTTCACTTTGATATGGTTACGATTCACATGAATTTTATTCCTTGATTCTTTGATATATATATATATATATATATATATATATATATATATATATATATATATATATGTTCTTCACTTAACATTTTTGTCACTCAGAATCTATTTTTTGCACATATTTATGCACTGTCATTATATTGTGCATGTATGGATTATTTATTGATTGTAGATTTCCAGATTCATTCAACACCAGCACCACCTTCTGGATATTTTTATTATTGCACTTTATTGCGCAAAATTATCCACTTTATTTACTCTATTTCTGTGTATTTGTGAACACTCTACATTTTGCTGCAATTCTCCCCATTTATAATTTTATTATTGACAGCCTAGTTACTCACAGTAGCGCAAGGAATTTACTTATTCACAAAGAAGAAATGCTGTCCTCTACGTGAAAGCAGTGGTTTCTCTGCAGCAGTCCGATACACCTTCACCATCCCTGCTGAGTCAGTGTTAATGCTCTCCAATCAGAAAATCTCATATTACCTAATTGGAAAGCTCTGAAGCAGTTGTCTCTCTGCAGTGGTCCTCTGTGTTAGTTTAAGAACCTGGTGACCTTTAACTAAACAAAATGTTTTCAGTTTTGCATGCAGTGTCATGAAAATCACTGATTAGATCAAATGGTATGGCTTCCGCTGGGAAACAGAAATGATATCTTGGCCTCAGGGAACTAGACATGATTGCCTAACTTTATGGGACACACCAGTGGTCACCAAGCAAACTTCGAAGAATGAGGAAAGAGCAGATTACACACAGCACACAGTTCTCTGGTTCTACATCATCTGCAGGTACTTTCCATCCCAGATGTGTGCTCCTATAGGCGTTTACTTAATGAGGTTACACTCCATTGCTATCATTAAAGGTGGTAGGATTCATCAGGAAACTTATAACCTGTAATACCTGAAAACATTCTTTGTACCTGTTCATCTGCTGTAGAACAAGCTGTGAACATCTGATTATGTTGCCAATATGACTATGACAAAATGGAATTGTGCATCATGTTTTTCTACCAGAGACACAGGTATAACTGGTCATTCATAATTAGCACTTCCAGGCTTGATAAAAGCTCAACATGTATTTTGGGTAAAGAGTTTGTGACAAATGCTTAAAGAGGAGCTCCAGTCATTTTTGCGTTTGTTAAAAGTCAGCACTTCTTGTTCACCCGAGCCGTCCCTTCCCTCTTCTGTCCCTGGTACCTCAACTGTGGGCACCCAGCTGTGACAGCTTGCGTCTTCACAGTTGGGTGCCCACTGCGCATTGTGAATAATTCCACAGTCTTTTGGGACCTGTGACATATCCTAGATAACTGCGGGGAGGGAGGGGGAGAGGGGAACTTCTACTTTGATGGTACCTGTCAAGGTACCTGCTCCCCCCCTCCTTCCAAAAAAGTTCCATTTGGGGAAGAGGAGGCCTTAAAGTAGAACATCCTCTTTTGGATGAAGCTCTGCTTTAAGCTAAATTCAATACAAATGATGTGGTCTATCTGGCATCAAGTGAGAAATGCAGTGAGCAGTATGTAGGGTGTCCTACATAGTATAACATATTTTTGAGTAATTAATCGCAAATTTATGAATCCCTCTAATGTATCAAAACACTTTATACAAGACACAATTTTATGTATAATCTTGGTTTATTGCATTTTTCCAAAGTTTAATAGAGAAGTAAAGCCAAAGTTTTTTTTGGCTGTACTTCTATGGATCACAGGAGTACAGTTAGTTCTGTACTCCTGTGACCTGTTTTCAGCTGACAGCAGGCTAAAGCCCGCTGTCGGCTGATGTCACAGAGCCAGTCTCTGAAAAGATCATGACCCTACGGTTGGGATCCACCCAGATGCTTGGACTGGCACATGTCTCAGCCTCTTAGCGAGCCACTGGGAGAATGAGCCAGCCCCTCCCACTCCTTCCACAGCGCAGCGCTCCAGTGTGTGTTGGAGGGGCAGAGTCAGAAAACAGAAGGTTCACGGTGTCGGAGAGTGAAAGCCAACTGATATGGTCCTATTGTTTTATCTCGGTGGGGTAATTGAACCTGTAGGGTACATGGTTTTGGTACGAATTATCCATAAATCAAGGTGAAATAATCAGAATAAAAATAATACATTAGACTAGCTCCCGCTTAGCCCAAATAAGCAGTCATGCAGGATGTTTTATAGATTCATACTGCCAAGAAAATAAAAAATCTCATATAGTCACCATCATGAATCAAGGAGTACCGTACTCAGTGACAAATGCATTCTGTCGCATAATGATTGTTGGAAGGGAGGCAAGCGGAAGAAAAAAAAAAGGGGGGGGTGAAAGGTAGTGAGATGGATTAGGGGATACCGAGCAAGCACCGGCGTTCACACTCAAAGCTCTGCAGGGTAAGACAAAAAGAAGCTAGAGGACTAGGGGAGAATGCGATCATCTAGCCTCCTAACTTTATTAGTATTTTTTTATTTTATTTTTTTCTTCCACATTCAGATAGATCAGTGAGGGGTAATGTCAGCACGGCCCACATCTCCGTCCCCCTTTTGTCTTAACATCATTTGTGGATACTTTTAAATTTCATATCAGCCCCCCCCGTTTTTTTTTTTTTTTTCTCCCCCCGGGGGTTTATTCCATTTAAGTTTTGCTTCGTTGACATACATAAGTCGAGGCAGTAAGGGTAGTGGGCCGGGTTGTTGCCGATCTGCCCCCTGATCAGTGTATAAGTTAGGCCCATTTTCCCCCCCCCCCCCCCCCCCCCCCCGGGTAAAGGCCCCCCCCCCCCCCCCCCCCCCCCCCCCCCCCCCCCCCCCCCTCTTTTTTTTTTTTTTTTATTTTCCCCCCCCCCCCCCCCCCCCCCCCCCCCCCCCCCCCCCCCCCCCCCCCCCCCCCCCCCCCCCCCCCCACCCCCCCCCCCCCCCCCCCCCCCCCCCCCCCCCCCCCCCCCCCCCCCCCCCCCCCCCCACCCCCCCACCCCCCCCCCCCCCCCCCCCCCCCCCCCCCCCCCCCCCCCCCCCCCCCCCCCCCCCCCCCCCCCCCCCCCCCCCCCCCCCCCCCCCCCCCCCCCCCCCCCCCCCCCCACCCCCCCCCCCCCCCCCCCCCCCCCCCCCCCCCCCCCCCCCCCCCCCCCCCCCCCCCCCCCCCCCCCCCCCCCCCCCCCCCCCCCCCCCCCCCCCCCCCCCCCCCCCCCCCCCCCCCCCCCCCCCCCCCCCCCCCCCCCCCCCCCCCCCCCCCCCCCCCCCCCCCCCCCCCCCCCCCCCCCCCCCCCCCCCCCCCCCCCCCCCCCCCCCCCCCCCCCCCCCCCCCCCCCCCCCCCCCCCCCCCCCCCCCCCCCCCCCCCCCCCCCCCCCCCCCCCCCCCCCCCCCCCCCCCCCCCCCCCCCCCCCCCCCCCCCCCCCCCCCCCCCCCCCCCCCCCCCCCCCCCCCCACCCCCCCCCCCCCCCCCCCCCCCCCCCCCCCCCCCCCCCCCCCCCCCCCCCCCCCCCCCCCCCCCCCCCCCCCCCCCCCCCCCCCCCCCCCCCCCCCCCCCCCCCCCCCCCCCCCCCCCCCCCCCCCCCCCCCCCCCCCCCCCCCCCCCCCCCCCCCCCCCCCCCCCCCCCCCCCCCCCCCCCCCCCCCCGCCCCCCCCCCCCCCCCCCCCCCCCCCCCCCCCCCCCCCCCCCCCCCCCCCCCCCCCCCCCCCCCCCCCCCCCCCCCCCCCCCCCCCCCCCCCCCCCCCCCCCCCCACCCCCCCCCCCCCCCCCCCCCCCCCCCCCCCCCCCCCCCCCCCCCCCCCCCCCCCCCCCCCCCCCCCCCCCCCCCCCCCCCCCCCCCCCCCCCCCCCCCCCCCCCCCCCCCCCCCCCCCCCCCCCCCCCCCCCCCCCCCCCCCCCCCCCCCCCCCCCCCCCCCCCCCCCCCCCCCCCCCCCCCCCCCCCCCCCCCCCCCCCCCCCCCCACCCCCCCCCCCCCCCCCCCCCCCCCCCCCCCCCCCACCCCCCCCCCCCCCCCCCCCCCCCCCCCCCCCCCCCCCCCCCCCCCCCCCCCCCCCCCCCCCCCCCACCCCCCCCCCCCCCCCCCCCCCCCCCCCCCCCCCCCCCCCCCCCCCCCCCCCCCCCCCCCCCCCCCCCCCCCCCCCCCCCCCCCCCCCCCCCCCCCCCCCCCCCCCCCCCCCCCCCCCCCCCCCCCCCCCCCCCCCCCCCCCCCCCCCCCCCCCCCCCCCCCCCCCCCCCCCCCCCCCCCCCCCCCCCCCCCCCCCCCCCCCCCCCCCCCCCCCCCCCCCCCCCCCCCCCCCCCCCCCCCCCCCCCCCCCCCCCCCCCCCCCCCCCCCCCCCCCCCCCCCCCCCCCCCCCCCCCCACCCCCCCCCCCCCCCCCCCCCCCCCCCCCCCCCCCCCCCCCCCCCCCCCCCCCCCCCCCCCCCCCCCCCCCCCCCCCGCATTATGTAATCTTCCCCTCGACCTCCCCCCCCCCCCCCTCCGTTACTGACATACGGCGCTTTTTTTTTTTTTTTTTCTCTTTCCCTTTGTGAGTTTTTTTTTGTTGCGGGTGCTTGCTATTGAGACTTTATCCCCTTGGGTATCTATGGAAGGGTCCTCAGGGCCTCCGAGTAGCTCCATGATTTTTTGAATTTTCTCCAGCCTTCCCACTTCTCTTTTGTTGCTTCTCTAACCCCCCCAGTACAATTTATCACGCACTCCATTGTATATGCGGATTCTACCTCATCCACCCAAAGCCACAGAGGAGGGCATTCCCGGTCCATCCAGCATCTCGGAATCGCCCCCTTTGCTGCGTTAAGGAGGTGGGGAACCAGGGAGCTTGTATATTGGCTAATTCCCTGCGTGGTTGCGTGCATAAGCACGACCCAGGGGTCCCTTTTCACCTCCACCGAGGTAATTTCTTTTATATGTTTTAAGATGGTTTCCCAGTATTTTTTTATTTTGTGGCAGTCCCACCAAAGGTGACCCATGGTTCCACTTTCCTCGCATCCCCTCCAACACTTGGCTGATGTATCCCTCTGATATTTGCTTAGCTTATCTGGGGTCCTATACCACCTAGCTATGAGCTTAAAATTCATTTCTGCGGTCTTAGAGTCGGCAGCTGAACCGTGAGCTAATTTTAATATTTTCCTAGCTGTGTCTAAATCTAATTGTGAACCCAGTTCCCTCTCCCATTTCCTGAGGTATGGGGGTATCTCCAGTCTGTCCTGCTCCAAGAGTAGTTTATAAATTTTCGAGATTCTTTTTTTGGAGTTCTCTGCCGTAAAAAAAATTTCTAACTTCGTCAGGTCGTTGATGTCCCTTAACGGCACTGGGAGCGAGCCGACGAAGTGACTTATTTGGAGATACCGCCATGCGTCTATGGAAAACAACTCTCTTTTAGTCTGTAACTCCTGCAGTGCCAATACTTTCCCGTTGCTAATAATGTCTCCTATACATGTGCTATCCTTTATGATCCAGTTTCCGCTTACCCCTTTTTTCCCAGGAGGAAAAAAGGGGTTTTCCTTAAGTGTAATTAGTGGTGAATTATATACTTTATTAAATACTTTATATGTCTTATCCCAAATTTTAAAAGTGTTCCGTGTAATTGTGTGCGTTTTTTCACCCAGTGATCTATATTTTGGGGGGTTCCATACAATCTTCCCCAATTTTACTTCGCTGAGTGCCTCCTCCAAACCAACCCATCTTTTAACATTGTGTGTTTTAACCCATTCTGGTATTCTAAGTAGTGCTATAGCGTGGTAGTATCCCACGATGTCCGGAACTGCTAGGCCGCCTAAATTCTTATCTTGCTTTAAGATTTGAAGGGAAATTCTGTGTTTTTTGTGCTTCCACACAAAGTTCATGACCAATGCTCTTAATTTTCCAAGATACTGTTTTGGGAGGGGGAGTGGAAGCATCTGGAGTTTATACGTGATAATCGGCAGTATCATCATCTTTACTGTATTGACCCTACCTATCCATGATAGGGCTCTTCCATTGTATTCTTTACATTTTTTTTTAATTTCCTCTAACAGTGGAATAAAGTTAATTTTATACATTTTCCGTGGATTATTGGCCAACTCGATGCCCAGGTATTTTATCTGATTTTTCCAGGCGAAGCTCACCTCTTTCTGTATATTTTGTTTTTCGGTCTTGTTGAGGTTGATATTTAAAATAAGGGTTTTCGTGCTATTAATTCTAAAATTTGTTAGTTCACCGTACTTGGCTAGGATTTTTAAGAGGTTGGGGATTGACTTCTGCGGAGACCCGACGTAAAAGAGGACGTCATCTGCAAACGCAGCGAGTTTATGTTCCTCCCTGCCGACTCTGCATCCCTCTACTCCCGAGCTACCTCGGATTGTAGACAGCAGTGGTTCCAGGGATACAGTGGGAGGAATGGACGTACTGACGTAGCGTCCGTACGGAGGGAGGAGCCAGATCCCAGCTGTCTCCCTCAGAGGGCCGAGGAGCACGGATGCATAGGCTGGAATGACCCTGCCCCGCCACGAGGAGAGACGCCGCGGAAGCCGGTGTCACCATCCGGGATAGGGGACTCGGACGCCGCGAGCCTCTCACCCCAAGGCACTGCAGGGGAAACAGGACGGCAGGAAATCTGCGCCGGGCCTTACAACGCCAGCCCCATCCAGCACATCTCCCCACCACCCCGCCATCAAGCTTGCGGTACAGCATAGACCGCCCGGAGCCCCCGGAGGACCCAGGGAGAGGGGGCCACAGGAGATATCCCCCGTAAAGGTCGTAAGTAGAAACAAACAGGAACACAGCCTATCAGAAGTAAATCAACCTGGAAGGTAAGCGCATAGCAGAGCGTGGTTTTCCGGATGCCCGCGGGGGTCACGGACAATGTAAAGCAATTTAAACTACCCCTTAAAAACGGAACAAGGGATATGCAATTATTCAAACGGATTAAAGCTTAAAGTTACGCAATTGTTTAAAGGAGGTATCTCCGGGGGGCTGCTTAAAGTGTATTCTACCGTGTGGTGTATCTCAGGCGGGGGCACTGATCGTTCTACACTGTTGGAAGTACCCATTTAAAGTTCGTATTTGAAACCTATTGGGGACTGCGTTCGCTGAACCTGTGAGAGTGCACACCAACTTGTGGAGGCGTATGGTCATGTCCACATAGAAAACCCACGCGCCTGTATCTCAATATACGATCCGGCATGAAGGGATACATAAAAGTGACATGACCGCACCATGGCCCCTGCAACTTGGTTGCTCTTTACCTTTTGCTTTGTTTCTCTGTTTTTTTTTTCTTTTTTGTGCGGTTTCCTGGGTACACTCTCCTGGGTATCTGTTGCACCGTAGGTCCTCCCAATTGCAAGTCTGTGCCCAGCTATCTGATACCAATACTAATACAGCTAGAAAAGGCAGTGAGGCCCCGGCCTGGCTCATTGCATTTGCTTTTTTTTCTTTTTTATTATGTATGCCTCTTGGGGAGTGGTACCTCCTGCCTCCTGATTGCCATAGACGCCATAGCTGTCTTTGCTGGCGTGTGGAACGGTGTGGACGGTGAGAGTGTGCGGGGCTGCCCCCCTGTGTTGGCCTGCAACCTCGTTGCTCAGTTTGCTCCAATATAAAAGATACTGTGAGCGACGATCTGACTTGCCGCAAAAGAACGAAAAAGAGAAAGAAAAAAAAAAAAAGAAAATAGCACAATAGTGACTGTAAACATTGTCGCAGCTAATATACCATACTGGAAACGTTACCTGTGAATTTTGTGATGCATCTTGTAAAGATATAGAACACCTTCAAAAGATAAAGATGTTCTTATTTTGTCGCCAGCTAGCTCTGATTGGCCTCACTTCCTTAAAAATAAGCTATTGGCAAGTTGCTGGCAAAGCCTAACCCCTGGAAACCTGCCTCCTGAAATTGGGGTCCCTTTTACATTCACCAGTGTGCATAAAACAGAGCCTCTAGGTAGACCTCAGAGAAAAAGATATTCTACTTACAGATCTCGAATATGGACACATAAAACTAGATGGGATATAAGGTCCTCCAAGCTGAATATTGCCCTGCCTTCATTTTTTTTTTTTTTTGTTTTTGTTTTTCCCATTGTGTTTTTGCTCCCTTCTTTTTTTTTTCCCCCTTTGATGCTGAAACCAGCTATCCCTAATACCCCGCAGTTTATACCTTCATAATAACTCATTGAAGCTGTAAGAGCCATCCCGAGTCCTCCCGTATTTGCGGGCTGAACGATAGCTCTCTCTTTTACAGGACGGGTAAGGCCTAGCCTGAGAGGGAGGCAGGGCTGCCCCGGGCCCTCTTAGTTTACATAACCCATCCAAGGGGAGTGAGGAAGAGGGTAGGGCACCAGGACAAGGGGGACCCCCCACTCAGCGCTACCCCTCGAGAATAAAGCACCTCTCAAGAGGACCCTAATCCAGGAATAACCCCATTTAAACATCAAAAAGAACTGATCAAGGGACTAACACCATACCCCTAGAGAGGTAGTGGTAGTGGTAGTGGTACCTCCCCCGGTAACAGATTACCTCAGAAAAGGACCCTAACCCAGGAACAATCCCACCTCAATATTAAAGATCAAACACAGGAAAAGGGCCCTGGCCGGGCAACAGGGGTGAAGAAAGGAAATAATGGACCCCTAATAAAAAACAAAACTGGGGAGGAGAATAAGAGGCATAAAAAAGGGCATCATGAGCAAAGACGTTTCCAAATCGTCAAAAAAGGGAGCCACTAAAGGCACCAAAGGAGAAGCAAGCACGATTAAACATTATCTCAGACAAGGAGCCAGTCCAAAAACCACTGGGTCTGCATCTCAGGCAGGGGTCAGTTTGGAGAGTAGTGGAGGGGCAGAAGGCGTGAACAACCAGTCAAGAGCAGACTACACTGTAGAAAGCGAGATCGACATGAGCCGGACCGAGGATCACCAGGCAGGAACGCATGTCCCCAATAAAACGGAAATGGAGGCTATGCTAATGCGCCTAGAAAATGCCATTAAACGAGAAATTAACACTCTCAGGGAGGACATGGGCCATTTACTAACCAGGGTAGAGACGGTCGAAACCAGAGCAGACAATACTGATCAGGAAATCTTACATCTAAAAACCCTATTGAAAAAATCCCAACTAAACCAGAGAGATACCGCCTAGAAAATTGAAGAACAGGAAAACAGGGATAGAAGGCAAAATCTGAGACTACGCGGGGTACGAGAACAAAGAGGGGAAGACCTCGAGAAATTTTTTTTTTCTATTTTGGGCCCTATCAGTGGCAAAAACCAGGATCAGTTCCCTGAAATTGAAAGGACCCACCGAGTGGGTAGACCCGAGAGGTCGGGCCCAGACAGACCGCGAGACATAATTAACAGATTTCTCCACTTTAAAGAGAAAGAGGACATCTGGGTAAAAATCAGGGGTAACACCCCATTGAGGTACGAAGACACTGACATTCAGGTATATGCCGATTTATCGGCCCACACCCTGGAGAGAAGAAGATTCCAAAAACCCCTATTAGAAATTCTCCGGAAAGAAAACATCAAGTACAATTGGGGCTTCCCACCGTGCCTAATAGGCCTAAAAGAGGGGCTAGCGGCTAAACTGAGATTCCCGGAGGAGCTTCAGGGTTTCTGTGCTAAGCTGGGGATCCCAGTCCCGGAGTTACCCGGCTGGAAAGAAAAAGAGGGCATAGATGATACCACTTAAAATGGTGGCAGAAAAGGGGGGGGTGTACGTAGAAAAGTCCACCAGTAAGCTCCAAAAGACTCGGCCTAATATCCACTATTTCTCGGAACTCCCCGAGAAGTTGTGGAGAAGGAAGAGGGGACAGACATGGGGAGAAAAGGGGGAGCTGGGATCGAACTCCACCTCACCACGAATCTAGTGCCCAAGGGTGCCACTTGAAGACGACACCCATGGACCTAGAGACCCAAGCCAGGGTCAGAGAGGGGATGGAAGGGGGGAGGGGGGAAGGGGGAAGGAGGGAGGGAGGGGGGGCAGGAGGGTATAGAAAGGGGAGGGAGAAGCGGGAAGTAGAAAGGGGTGGGAGGGACGGGTTAGGGAGGGGGGACCCCACCGCTACTGACAGGGCACCGGCTTTTAAACAACTCAATTACCAAACTAGAACAAAGGGAAAACTCTTTATTAAAAACAGTAAAAACACCCCAACAGAGAAATGAAGACCGAAATTAAGCTTCTCACCTATAATGTAAAGGGAATGAACTCCCCTATTAAGCGACATAGGGTCCTGGAGGAGATAAGGAGACATGGGGCGGGAATAGTCTGCTTACAAGAGACCCACTTGACGCATGTTTCTAATATCAGACTATTCTCACCCTCATATCCTACGTGGTTCTACGGAGACACTGTTACAAACAGGGCAAGAGGGGTGGCCATCGGGTTTGGCAGAGACATCAACTTTACACTGGAAGACAGGAAAACGGACCCGGAGGGGAGGTTCCTCTTTTTAAGGGGATCCCTCAGCGGGACAGAAATCACTTTAGTGAATATATACGCCCCCAATATAAGACCCATTAGATACTTAGAATCAATCCTGTCAAAGCTAAGGGCCTTTAAAAAGGGTTATTTGATACTTATGGGGGACCTAAATTTCGTAATGGACCCATCCTGGGACAGTACGTCCGGTGTGCAGGGGACAGAGATCGCCCAACTCAAGAGACTAAAAAAAAGGCTCAGTGGAGAGCAACTGGTGGATATATGGAGGATCCGGCACCCCCAGACAAGGGACTATACGTTCTTCTCCCCAGCACACCGGACGTACTCCCGTCTGGATCACATCTTGGTCGAACACGGACTACTGGAGAGAATTACCAAAACCAGCATAGAGATAATGTCCCTTTCAGACCATGCCCCAGTCACTATGAACTTAAGTATCCCGGAGTATAAACAACCCTCGAGCGGGTGGAAATTGAATACAGAACTATTATACGATAAAGACATACGGGAGTCCATTCGAAAAGAACTCGAATGGTTTTTCCAAACCAATGACAACGGCGAAGTCTCAGAAGCAGTTATCTGGGACGCCCATAAGGCGTTTGTCAGGGGCATTTTTATAGCGAAGGCATCCTGGTTGAAAAAAAGAGAGGATGAGACAGATACAGGAAGTGACGGCCGAGATCACCAGACTTGAACAAAAACATAAGATTGGGGGGGCCCTGGCGCATGATACATACCTCGAGCTGGTGGAAAAGAGGGAGGAGTTAAAAGACTTGGCCGAACAAGAAGCTAGACAGGTATTTAATAAGATGGCAAAGGAGCAGTACTTATGGGGTAACAAGCCAGGGAAATTCCTAGCCAGAAAACTCCAAAAGAAAAAATCGAGAAACTTTATCGAGAAAATTCAAACCGGCAATGGAGAGACTAAACATGTATCTAGAGAAATAGCAGCAACATTTAGGCAGTATTATGAAGAACTCTACTCGGTAGTTCCGGAGGGTGGCAACAAAGGGGGCGAAAACAGCAAGAAAATAGATGACTTCCTGGGAAGGGCAGGGTTGGCTTCCTTAAATATAGAGGATAGTGAAGCTCTGGAAAGACCGATCTCAGAGGACGAAATCCTCAGAGCCCTAAACAACTCCCCTTCAGGAAAGAGCCCGGGCCCTGACGGGTTTACCGTTCTATATTATAAAAATTTTAGGGGAAATTTTAGTCCCAAGACTACAGCGCTATATGAATGGCCTGGGGACAGAATACGATATGAGCGAGGGTTCACTCTTGGCGACAATAACCGTCCTGCTCAAAGAAGGGAAGGATGGATCGGTGTGCTCAAGCTATAGACCCATCTCATTACTAAATTTTGATACAAAACTGTACGCCAAAATTTTGGCCGAGCGAATTAAGGGACACTTGTGCACGCTGATCCATCCCGACCAAGTGGGCTTTATCCCGGGCAGGGAGGGGAGAGATAATGGGATTCGGACACTACTGGCCATGCAGAGGATGAGGGATACACGAACCCCCAGTCTACTGCTCTCAATTGATGCAGAAAAAGCATTTGACAGGGTAGACTGGGGGTTCATGTTTAAAACTCTACAAAAAATGGGATTTGGACCCGGGATCATACAGAAAATTAAAGTCCTTTATGCGCATCCCAAAGCAAATATAAGAATTAACGGGATAGCCTCGTCTATGTTTGAGATGCATAATGGGACTCGGCAGGGTTGTCCGTTATCCCCTCTCCTCTTCGTATTGTCCCTGGAACCACTGCTGTCTACAATCCGAGGTAGCTCGGGAGTAGAGGGATGCAGAGTCGGCAGGGAGGAACATAAACTCGCTGCGTTTGCAGATGACGTCCTCTTTTACGTCGGGTCTCCGCAGAAGTCAATCCCCAACCTCTTAAAAATCCTAGCCAAGTACGGTGAACTAACAAATTTTAGAATTAATAGCACGAAAACCCTTATTTTAAATATCAACCTCAACAAGACCGAAAAACAAAATATACAGAAAGAGGTGAGCTTCGCCTGGAAAAATCAGATAAAATACCTGGGCATCGAGTTGGCCAATAATCCACGGAAAATGTATAAAATTAACTTTATTCCACTGTTAGAGGAAATTAAAAAAAAATTTTAAGAATACAATGGAAGAGCCCTATCATGGATAGGTAGGGTCAATACAGTAAAGATGATGATACTGCCGATTATCACGTATAAACTCCAGATGCTTCCACTCCCCCTCCCAAAACAGTATCTTGGAAAATTAAGAGCATTGGTCATGAACTTTGTGTGGAAGCACAAAAAACACAGAATTTCCCTTCAAATCTTAAAGCAAGATAAGAATTTAGGCGGCCTAGCAGTTCCGGACATCGTGGGATACTACCACGCTATAGCACTACTTAGAATACCAGAATGGGTTAAAACACATAATGTTAAAAGATGGGTTGGTTTGGAGGAGGCACTCAGCGAAGTAAAATTGGGGAAGATTGTATGGAACCCCCCAAAATATAGATCACTGGGTGAAAAAACGCACACAATTACACGGAACACATTTAAAATTTTGGATAAGACATATAAAGTATTTAATAAAGTATATAATTCACCACTAATTACACTTAAGGAAAACCCCTTTTTTCCTCCTGGGAAAAAAGGGGTAAGCGGAAACTGGATCATAAAGGATAGCACATGTATAGGAGACACTATTAGCAACGGGAAAGTATTGGCACTGCAGGAGTTACAGACTAAAAGAGAGTTGTTTTCCATAGACGCATGGCGGTATCTCCAAATAAGTCACTTCGTCGGCTCGCTCCCAGTGCCGTTAAGGGACATCAACGACCTGACGAAGTTAGAAAAATTTTTTACGGCAGAGAACTCCAAAAAAAGAATCTCGAAAATTTATAAACTACTCTTGGAGCAGGACAGATTGGAGATACCCCCATACCTCAGGAAATGGGAGAGGGAACTGGGTTCACAATTAGATTTAGACACAGCTAGGAAAATATTAAAATTAGCTCACGGCTCAGCTACCGACTCCAAGACCGCGGAAATGAATTTTAAGCTCATAGCTAGGTGGTATAGGACCCCAGATAAGCTAAGCAAATATCAGAGGGATACATCAGCCAAGTGTTGGAGGGGATGCGAGGAAAGTGGGACCATGGGTCACCTTTGGTGGGACTGCCACAAAATAAAAAAATACTGGGAAACCATCTTTCCCATCACAGATTTCCTGCCGTCCTGTTTCCCCTGCAGTGCCTTGGGGTGAGAGGCTCGCGGCGTCCGAGTCCCCTATCCCGGATGGTGACACCGGCTTCCGCGGCGTCTCTCCTCGTGGCGGGGCAGGGTCATTCCAGCCTATGCATCCGTGCTCCTCGGCCCTCTGAGGGAGACAGCTGGGATCTGGCTCCTCCCTCCGTACGGACGCTACGTCAGTACGTCCATTCCTGCAGCGTTAGTACTGCTTTCGACTTTATTAGTATTGACAGAATTTGGTACAAAATTATTTATATACGCCAATGGAGGCTGTTCCAGTGGTTTATCTAAGGCATGGATCATCCTTTCCATGGATTGAGAAGACACAATTTTAGGGCCTTGCCTAAAAAATTATTTGTTATAACAAGTAGTTGAAAAAGTCATGCCACATACATGAGGGGCAGATAAGAGAAATACATTATTGTATAACAATAGTATACCTCCAAGGTTTAATCAAAGATGGAACACAAGTCTTCATGTAGCCAATGTATTGGTATGAAAAAATAATCCAGAAATTCGTTTTTTTTTTTTAGTTGTCAGGTGCTTGATTAGTCTACATTGGATAATAATGTTTTTTAAATTGCAGTATAACATTTTTTTAGCTTTTATCCAGCCTGGAAGCATGAATCAATCCGAGGCTCAACACACACGTTACATTCTGCAATCAAGATCTACCAAAAGGATGTGAGGGGCCTGCTAATCTATCCAATAAATTATTTCTATTTATGCAAACTCTTGCATTTACATAAGAGCTTCCTGATGACGCAAGAGTTATTTGCGAAACGCGTAGAGGCTGCTGGGTAAACACGCGATCACGTCACTTCCGGGAGAGGCAGCTCAGACCAGGAAGGAGACCCGGGACGCAAACAACACAGGAATAAACAGGAAGATAATAGCGATACCACTTTTTACTAACACAAGGCTGGATGGATATGCTCAGTGCCAGCTATAGGCACCAAACCATGTGAGTTTTATATGTTATATTTTTAAATAAAAAGCTTTTATAAACGTACTTCACCATTAGAGGCCTATTTTCATTATCTAATTTTGGGGGAACGTGTGGAGCCTCCTATACCAGGAACTGAGAGCAAGCGGGAGTCCACAGATAGGATTGGTTATCCAAAATTAAACCACACGCCCCACACTTACCCCATTTTGGTAAGTGACCCATTGCATAGTTGGTGGTGGACACACTGAAAAAAACCTGCACAATGAAAATTTAAAGCATAAGACTTCAACAAGCACATGGTGTTGTCACGGGCTTTATTCTCAGTCACTATATTTCTTCTCGATTTGTCAACTGTACTTAGTCTTTCATATTTGATATTTTGTATTATTTATTTGGCTTTCCTCATGAATTGTGATTGCTTGAGGTAAAAATGAAGACTTTTTGATAGCACTAGCAACATAATCACGTTCAGAAACACTACCACGGTAACGTGACAGTTATATTTAGCACAGAGCACTTTAACTAGGTTCATTACGGCACTTTATAATTGGGACACTAATTGCAAAATAGAAGTCCAGCATCTCCTGCTACTCATAATATAGCAGAGCAGAGTCACACCTACACAGCAATACCATATTAAATAGAACTACTAACAAAGGGTGGCGCGGTTTTCTTTTTTCACTTTATATCTTGCACTACATACTTGTTGGTAGATTTAAAGGAGATCATACAGAGTGTAGTGTAATGTGTTTGTTGAGCTTAAAATTCCCATGTATATACAAGGGTGAGCTGTAGCTTGTGTGGACTGTTTGGACAATTATTACTGAGTTGGCCATTAACTTCCCTCCAAAGAGCGATAAGTAATTTTTTGGTGGCTGTTTGAATCACATACATACAATTTAAGGGGCTAGTTCATGCCTGAGTTTCACAGGAACACACTACACAGTGCAGGTGTGACTTTCAGCTCATTCATTTGAATAGGCTAAAACCGTACTTGAGCGCACAAAAACTAGTGCATGAACTACTTTTAACCGCTTCCCGACCGCCTCCTGCACATATACGTTGGCAGAATAGCACGGCTAGGCAAAAGCACGTACATGTACGTCCCCTTTAATTGCCTAGCCGTGGGGGCGCGCTCGCGACCTGGTCGGGAGCTCCGTGACCACGGCCGCGGGATCAGCGGACCCGATCGCCGCTGGTGTCCTGCGATCGGGTCACAGAGCTGAAGAACGGGGAGAGGTCTGTGTAAACAAACCTCTCCCCGCGCTTCCTACTCTGTCTGTCATTGATCGGCTGTTCCCTGTCACCGGGAAAGCCGATCAGTGATGTCAGACGTCAGCCACACCCCCTAATGTGTAATAATAAAAAAAAACACACGTCACAGACCATAACCCCTCCCCGCCCCCTAGTGGTTAACTCTTTCACTGCCAGTGTCATTTATACAGGAATCAATGCATTTAAACAGCATTGATTACTGTATAAATGACAATGGTCCCAAAAATGTCTGGTGTGTCCACCATAATGTCGCAGTCACAAATAAAAATTGCTGATCGCCCTTACTAGTAAAAAAAAATGTTTTTATAAAAATGCTATAAAACTATCCCCTATTTTGTAAACGCTATAACTTTTGCGCAAACCAATCAATAATCACAATTTTCCTGTTACCAAAAATATGTAGAAGAATACATATCGGCCTAAACTGAGGAAAAAAACGTTTTTTTATATATTTTTGGGGGATATTTATTATAGCAAAAAATATTGCATTTTTTTCAAAATTGTCGCTCTATTTTGTTTATAACGCAAAAAATAAAAACTGCAGGGGCGATCAAATACCACCAAAAGAAAGCTCTATTTGTGGGGAAAAAAGGACGCCAATTTTGTTTGGGAGCCACGTCGCACGACCGCGCAATTGTCAGTTAAATTGACGCAGTGCCGAATCGCAAAAAGGGTCCTGGTCCTTTGGCTGCAAATTGGTCCGGGGCTGAAGTGGTTAAAAAAAAGCATTGAAACTCGATTGCATGATATTGCAATACCATGCGATCCAGCGCAGACAAACACACTGCATTTGTCATGTCATTAAGATTATATTGACACCCACAGTAGTTTGCACACCCATTGCATTTTGAATGTGTGGGGAAATGTGCATGTAAAGCAGGTGTATGTAAAATGTAACAATTAACTATTAATTATATGCTCCCTTTTGGACTGTTAAAATAAATTGCTTTCAACGATATGTCTTATTTTACCGGTTTGATAAAGGGCGATGGAGCTGAGGGTCTGGGTTTTTCTTTAATGATTTAGAAATTAAGTTAGGGCTGACAACTTTCATTGTTTTGGAATTCAGAGCCAGAAATACTGTGTTGTCATGCAAATGTGGACGGTAGGAGAAGCATACTAGATTTCTGGCACATCAACTGTTATTTTTCTGTACTTTGTGCTGTGCATTTTTAAAAATGATAAAACATGGGATGGGCATGTCTTGCAGAAATGTAGGTTTTTTTTTTTTTGTTTGTGTTGAACCAGATGGACTTTTTTCAACCATGTATGTATTTTGCCTTTACGTACGCTTTACTAATATCTCAATAGATTTAAAAAAAAAAAAACAACATGATCTGCATGGAACCTACAATAGCTCATTAAAATTTGCAATTTCTTCTACACATTATGTAACAATAAGCCTGTGTACTGGCCACTTAGAGTAGATTACAACTGGGTGGGAAAGTCAGACACTAGATGTAAGGTCAATTGTAAAATAACCGTAGAGAGAATTGCAGGCTTGGACTGGGACAAAAAATAGGCCTGGGAAATTTAGACTAAGCAGACAATTTTTCTACGGCACTTTGATATAAAGGGGTCTGCACTGTAATGATTACAGTGCAGTCCTCTTTATATCATAGCGCCTCTAGCAATCACACACCCCCCCCCCCCCCAGTGGCGTAACTAGAACCTTCAGGGCCCCGGTGCAAGAAACCATGGAGGGCCCCCCTGACCCCCGGCCAGGGCCCTGCCCACTGATCCCAGGGGCAGCAGGACCTGCATAGCAGGGGGAACAAATCCCCTCCATGTTCCTCCTGCAGCCACTAAATGCCTATCAGAGGGAGAGGAGGAGAAGCAGACTTTTAGTGGCTGCAGAAATAAAATGGAGGGGATTTGTTCCTCTAAATGCCCCCCCCCCCCCCCATCCAGGTGTTCAGGGGCAACGTGTGCTATTGCAATTGTGACCCCTGTAGTTACGCCCCTGGGATGAGTGGCAGCGGTGTTGGTGGGGGATGGGATCAGTGGTGGTTGGGGAGGGATAGGATCAGTGGCATCGGTGGTAGGGGGGTTGGATGAGTGGCAGCGGTTAGGGAGAGATGGGATGAGTGGCATCGGTGGGGGGAATGGGATCAGTGGCAGCAGTGGTGGTTGGGTAGGGATGGGAACAGTGGCAGCGATGGTGGAGGAGGGATTGGATCATTGGCAGCAGTGAGGGGGGATGGGATCAGCTGCAAGGGTTGTGGTTGAGGGGGTGGGATGAGTGGTAGGCGGGATTGAATGGGATGAGTGGCAAAGGTGGTGGGGGGGAATGGGATCAGTAGCAAGGATGATGGTTGGAGGAGGGTGGGATGAGATGAGATGAGTGGTAGTGGAAGGGGGATTGGATAGGATGAGTGGTAGTGGAAGGGGGGATTGGATGGGATGAGTGGCAGCAGTGGAGGGCATTGGATGAAATGAGTGGCGGTGGTGGGAGAATGGGATCCGTCGTGAGGGTGGTCGTTGGGGGGGGGGGGATGGGATGGGATGAGTGGTGGGGAGGAGAATGGTATCAGTGGCAGTAGTGGTCATGATGGGGTGGATCAGTGGCAGCAGTGGTTGTGGTATTGGTGTGGGGGGAGGGGGGAATCAGTGGCAGTAGTGGTGGTGTGGGGGGGGGGATCAGTGGCAGCAGTGGTGTGTGTGGGGGGGGGATGAGTGCAGTAGTGGTGGTGTGGGGGGGTATCGGTGCAGTAGTGGTGGTGTGGGGGGGGGATCAGTGCAGTAGTGGTGGTGTGGGGGGGGGGGGTCAGTGCAGTAGTGGTGATGTGGGGGGGGGGGGATCAGTGCAGTAGTGGTGGTGTGGGGGGGGGGGGGATCAGTGCAGTAGTGGTGGTGTGGGGGGGGGGGGGATCAGTGCAGTAGTGGTGGTGTGGGGGGGGGGATCAGTGCAGTAGTGGTGGTGGGGGGGGGGGGGGATCAGTGCAGTAGTGGTGGTGTGGGGGGGGGGGATCAGTGCAGTAGTGGTGGGGGGGGGGGATCAGTGCAGTAGTGGTGGTGTGGGGGGGGGGATCAGTGCAGTAGTGGTGGTGTGGGGGGGGGGGCATCAGTGCAGTAGTGGTGGTGTGGGGGGGGGGGGGATCAGTGCAGTAGTGGTGGTGGGGGGGGGGGGGGGGGGGGATTCAGTGCAGTAGTGGTGGTGTGGGGGGGGGGATCAGTGCAGTAGTGGTGGTGTGGGGGGGGGGGGGGGGATCAGTGCAGTAGTGGTGGTGTGGGGGGGGGGGGGGATCAGTGCAGTAGTGGTGGTGTGGGGGGGGGGGGGGGATCAGTGCAGTAGTGGTGGTGTGGGGGATCAGGGATGGGTGCCACTCACTTGCAGATCACTTGGTTCCGAATCCCCCTCCTTTCTGGGTCTTGCTTGGGTGAACAGAGGGGATGGGCGGGGCCTGTGAGTGCAGGCGGAGCTAGAGAAGATGGGCGGGGACTGTGCCTGCTGTGAGTGCAGGTGAAGAGTATGGCTGGAGACGTTGGGCGGAGCCGCGGAGAGGATGGGTGAAGCGGGCTGAGAGAATGGGTGGGGAGGATGGGCAGAGCCTGTGCAGTGTGCACAGTGCGCTCGGGGAGGATGGGCGGAGCGGCCGGAAAGGATGGGCGGGGCGAACTCCCCGTGAATGACCATACACTGTACTATTTCCCGGGCAGCAGCGGGCCCCCCTACAGTGGCGGAACCAGAGGGCCCAGTCGCAAATGCGACTAGTGCGACCCTGGTAATTCCGCCACTGCCCCCCCCATCCTTTTCTTTCCAAATCACAGTGCTCCCTTTTATTCTCTGCCTCCCCTGCATAGTCCTATCTTCTGCAGGGCAGAGGCAGGATTCAACCTGTGTCTCCCCTCCAGGGTCTCACACCCCACGACGATGTTATCCCATCAGCAGGGCAGGAGGAGCTGCAGATCTGAATCCGATTATCTGTGTGTTAATATGAAAATACACTAAAACCTTGGATTGATTTGTTAAAAAAAAAAAAAAAAAACTTGGATTGCAAGCATAATTCGTTCCAGAAACATGCTTGTAATCCAAAAAACACTTGTATATCAAAGCAAAATTTCCCCATAAGAAATAATGGAAACTCAAATGATTAATTCCACAACCATTTATTCATTGGTCCTTCAGTTTATAGTCCATATAAAAAAAAGATTATAGCAATGTGACCAGGTTGTGTAACCATAAAATGGCCATCCACAAGGGGATTAGAAGCACAAAATCCATCAGGAGCTACAGAGTATAAAAGAGAAGAAGAGACGCCAAGTATAGTTATACGGTTACATTTAAATGAAGGTAAAACATTTAGCAACTCGTATGGTTGATTAAAAGAGGCACATCCAAGTATTCAGGCATCAGGGGTAAAGCTGTCCACACAGACCATCCTCCACATTGCTGGCTCTCACCGCCGTCAGTCTGCAATTGCGACCGGAAAGACTACCCTGCAGTAGCGCGATCTGAAAGTGAGGCTTGAACTGCTCGTGGAGCACAGAGTGGAAGGGATGACGTTGATGGTGGTGAGGAGGCTGGTTTATGTGGACAGCTTTACCACAGATGCCTGCATACTTAGATGTGCCTCTTTTAATCATCAACCATATTGCTACACTTCAAGGCACCTCTCCTCTTTTATACTCAGTTGTGACATGACACTACTTGTATATCAAGTCAAAATTGAAAAAAATAAAATTTTGCTCATCTTGCAAAACACTCTCAAACCAAGGTTTTACTGTACTCATGCTCTCTGTGCACATTTCCAGTGCCTCCTGTGCCCTGCTCCCTTACATTAAAGTCTGCACAGCCCCCTTACATTAGAGTCTGCAGAATTTCCACTTACACTGTAAGGAGAGAGCTCTGTGGATTCTAATGTAAAGGGGAACTCTGATGCAAGGGGTGTTCTGTGATCCCTGATTTAAGGGGGCTCTTCTGTAAAAGGGGGAAAGCTAGGGACTCAGGTAAAAAGGGAAGCTCTGACGTAAGGGTTCTTTGCTCACCAAAGCCCCCACTTACATCAGCATCCACAGAGCACCCCTTACATTAATGTATACACTGGAAGGCAGGAGATTTCAGTCACAGACAGGGGATCGAGGGCAACCTTACACACCCTAGGATGGAGGCTCAGGCATCAGCACCTTTTCTCTTCTGGCTGGTGGCCTCAAACTACCTGCCCACTAATCCCCAAGTAGTGTGGGCGGAGTAGACACAGGAGGAGAGGAGAGGAGAGGAGTGGATGGAGGAAGAGCAGATGTGCCACCTTTCCTCTCCCGTCCGTGTGCAGGGGGAGGAAACCATCAGTGCTGGCTCTGAGCTGTGTGTGAGAGAGACTCAGCTCAGAGCCCTGCAGCCAGCAACCCCGCTGGTAGTTCTGCCACTGGTGGGTCCCTGTCCAACTCCTCTCGCCCCCTGCTCTGCTGATAGGATGACATTGTTGGCAGGAGAGGAGACGCAGGCATGGCCGCATAGCAGGAAGTAAGTGGCTAACAGTCTGCGTTAGCCCTATCCAGACCACGGTCACCACTAACCTCCTGCTGTGCGGCCCAGTCATCAACAGGCCACAGACTGGGTGGCCCCAGGCCAGCCGAGAAAATGGCCAGTGTGCCCTATGGCCAGTCTAGGCCTGGGCACTTGCTGCACAGTTCAGTAGGGGGTACTGCATAACAGATACAGGAGTATGGTCTGGGCTGTAAAATGTTAACTTAAAAATCCTCCCTTTATCACCCAATTATTCTTCAGGGTGTAAGGCATTCAGTGCACATCTATGCACTTTTAACACACCTCAATGCAAGTGCATAGGTTAGCAAATTGTTTTAATTGGTGCTAGCTCACGTCTGTGTTAAGCCTTGGCACATGTTAAAGGAGTATTGAAGTCAAGGTTAGTACAAAAAAAAAAAATGAATGGTTGACAAAGTGATCCTGCTGCTTTACAAAACAGATTCAACCAGTTATATTTATTGTATAGGGACAATGTCCATTTCATTTGGCTTATTTTAGTAATAGGAAATGCTGGCAGCTAAAAAATACATTTTATTTAGCAAAATTAGCGGTGGTTAGTTTATCTGGCTATATCAGGGATCACACAACCAGGAACTATAGTGGAGTTGTCATGTCCTCCCTTTGCTTGCTATGGTTTTTGCCCAACACTCCAAAGACATGCTGGTAGGTTAATTGGCTTCCATCTAAAATTGTCCCTAGTACGCGATTAAGTATGAATATGAGGTAGAAACCTTAAGATTGTAAGCTCTTAGGAGCAGGGACTGATTTGCATTTCAGGCATAAACGTTGTCTTGTCTTTCCTTACCAACTAATTTGATTTCCCCAATTACCTTGAACATGACCTGGGAGAATATCATACGTGAGTAAATGTATATCCAATTATAAATCTCTTGGATTTATTGATGGTGAAATAAAAAAATAAAAAAAACACACAGAAAGGGAAGTGGTGAGATTTTATTTAGAAAGTTAACAGTATAACATTTCCAAAAGAACTAAAAAATAAAAAAAAATAAAACACACCCTTCAAAACATACATTCCTTACAAATTATGTACAGTCCAGAAACAGTGCAACCGTTCTTAATAAATATTGCTTTATGTTAAATAAGAACATGACCCTTAAAACCAGTATAAAAAAAAACAAAAAAAGGTCCTTATGGCTGAAATAATAAACCAATTATTAATTAAATATTTTTTACATATTAACAGTTTCAATATAAACTACAAAACCCTTCTATCTATTGATAGGAGCAAGAAGCATTACAGAGAGAATATCTGCTGAATTCAAGGGATTCCCTTGGTGTACAGGAATCACAGCAAAAATGTTAGGATGTTCTCCATTCCTACTGGGTGTTTAGGGTGGCCTGTCGGGTTTTTCCTGAACAATCAGTGCCCCCCGGGTACAGCTGGCAACACTGACCATTGTAGTCTCCTGGCAGGGAAGGCTCCCACTGACAATACATACTCTCAGCCTTAAGCAGGCCATAACAGCGGGTGGAATATAAAAAAAAAAAAAAAAAGTGCATATTTCCCCATCAACAGACTCGGCGCTGTTGGGGGAATCACTGCCACAGCCCTATTATGTTCTGCCAGCAAGGAAGGCTCCCTTGCCAGCAGAATACAATCATCAATTTTGCCAGCTATAGCTGGGGGCACTTATGGTTCACGGAAAACCCAATAGATCAATTTGTGTACAACCAGCTAGCCCATACAGGGATCGAAACTTGTCCAGTCCCTGCTGAACTAGCCAAATTTCTATCCATGTATGGCTTGCTTTAGTAAAGAATAGTGAACATCTGCATCCCCACAGTAGTCACATCATCTGGGTCCCAGCGGTGGTCATGGGTTTAGATGCTTCTCCAAGACATGTTTGTATTTTGGGAGGTTCTACAAAGCAGGGAGTGTTTAGGCCATTTATGAACGAAGGCATTGTGTGTTTTGTGAGTCAGATGCTAGTCACAAAAGTTGGGTTTGGGGACTGGGCTGAGCCAAGCTAGAGGTAAAAATTAGCAACACGTGCTTTGTATTTTTTAATGTGCAAAAACTCCCTATAGTATCTGTTTAAACAAGAACAAGTTGTAAAGGCAAAAATAACATGGGAACGTGAGGGACACAGCTTTTCCAGCAGTCCCCGATCCAACACAATATCTCTGCAAGCAGCAGAGACAACAAAAGATCATTTATGGGTATAAAAGGCCCCAAATTTGGCAGCTACCAGTAATATTCCTGCTGGGCAGCCAAGCCCCCAGTGTAACAAAAAGCAGCAACATGTCCTTCACAACGGTACGGGATACAAATTAACCCTTTGTTCATGACGGTATCTCCAAATATCTTCTTTACAACCAACGGCTAGCTACAGCCTTTCCATGCTGCATACCAAGGTAAGCATGTCCTGGGTAAGGAGGTGGAGAAAACCAATTAAGATCTTTGTCCTTGCCTTCATAGTCCCAAATGTTGTCATAGCTGAGGTCACTCTGAAAGCTTTGCAACTCTGCATAGTCGTGCTCCAAACTGTCCGGCTTCAGACTTTCAGAGGAGGGCAGGTCAAACATATCTTCAACTGGAAGAACAGAAAGGAAGTGTTTCAAGGTAGGTACTTAGAATTGATTAAAAATGTAATGCATCTAGGTCAATTGTAATGTAACATATGTTTATTGGCTATAACAACTGTATATTGTGTTGTCCCAATGAAGTCTACACAGTAGTTTTGTCCACTATACACCAACAAAAATTGGATACTCTCACTATAGCGTCAGTGTAGCCTGGCCCAAAACATAAATCCCCAGCCTAATGGACTACAAAGGAACAGCAGCACACTGAAGATCTCACTCTGATAGCACACATACTTCCGATATAAGAATTTATATTATGCGTACAATGAGATAGGCATTGAGCAGGAACTCTGAACTGGGGAATGAACCGATAAGCCCAAATCAAATGTTTTGTACTGAACTTGCAGCTTGCAGTCTGGAGAACCATAAATCATTTAATGCAAACTGCAGACAGATTATAAAGTAGGTTTTCATGAAAACTGGACATCCCTTTTGTTTCAGTTGTCTGTGTGGTAACATAGAGGGGCCCCCTTTTTCTCAGATTTTGGACATTCCTGGCTCAGATCCCTGCAATTAATGAAATAACAGCAATGACACCTGTTGGTGAAAGCTGGGACTGCACAGTGACCTTCAGCTCTCTCAACAATGGCCAAGGGCTGTTGGATCACTATGCTGCTACACAGAAGGGCTACAAACAGGAAATTCTTCTAAAAAAATAAAATAAAAAATAAACTTGAAATACCACTCAGAACACACTAAAGCTGACCATGGATTATTTTGGGCATCGGTAAGTGTTGTAACTTAGGCTTTGGTGAGTGTTCATGGATAACTCAAAAGTTTGTTGGCAACAAGACAGACATGGTTACAAAACAAAACTTACTATAGTTTTCACAAAAGCTATAGTAAATTTATAACCAGTTAACCTCATAAATTGGAGCTGGCTTATCACTTGCATGTCTGAACTTTTTCCCCTCAATTACCCCTGCAGCAGTCTGGTGCTATAAACATCATGACAGCTTTATGACATTACCTTCTTTGTTGTGGTGAGCGAAAGAAATTTCTTCTTTGACTGAGGATATCTACAATGAAATAAGAAATATTTACAATATAGTAGGAACATGCATGCTTCTGTATTACATAGACTAACTTTTGACCTTCTATTATAATAGGTAAGCCTATTTAAAAAAAAAAAAAAAAAACACAAAAAAAAAAAAAAACAGTGACAGTTTATATCAAACGAATTGTAAAAAATGATGTGCCTATCCCAGCACAAGTCCAGCTTTAACTTTTAGTTTGCATGCAGTAAATTATTATATCTGTAGTGCCCTGCTCCTGATGGGCAGATGCTATATGTGTAAAATTAGATTTGTCTGAGCTGTAGTTTAGTTCAGACTGATTATGTTAAATTTCTGGTCTCTGTTCCAGTTTAGCTGGGTTGTGTAGTTTTCCACTTGGCCGTGGGTGGCGCTCTCATCCTTGGTCAGTGTTGGAAATGCAACAGGCTGGGTGTATGGAGTACCTCTTTGCCCAGAAACAGCCCAGTGGGAGTGGTGTACCCACTGTGAATTCTGGGAGAGGGTACTTAAGGGACAGACACAGTGGTCCGGGGCTCCTGACCCAATGGCCCTCCTGGCCTAATGTGTACACCGTGATCATTCAACTGTCTCTCCGGCTGGCCCGAGGCCTAGTCACTGCCTGTAGTCTACTGATCCAGAGGTGGACATGTGTTGTCTTGCCTGCAGGGAGAAGCCGAGCAATTGGAGAAACCAGGGGAGGACTTTCCTCAGAGGGCCGAGCAACAAGGCTGGTATCTCAAGAAGAGCCTGGAGAGTCAATTGGAGGACGCATCTCGGGTCATCTACCTCACAGTAACGCCGGTTTGGCTGAAAGAAACTGGTAATGTGTGACTATACTTTGACTTTGCAAAGGTTATTGGTTACACAATCCTGTGGCAGAGGATTGTGCAACAATTCCACTATATTCTTCAAGTCTGTGGCAGAGACTATGACCGAGCATCGTACCGGCTGCTAGGTCAGTGAGAGAGGCCTATCCAGTGGTTGTTCGATCCAGTTTGTGGAAGCTGTTGCCCTCTGGATCAATGAAGTACCCGTGATCCGCAATACAAGGTACCTGAATCTCCCCTAACCCTCCATCCCTCTACCTGATTTGTGTTAATAAAAGCATTGGAAAAAGAGATTAAGTGTTTGGAGCCGACATCTGTGAACCACTTTCCAATTGGACCCCTATGACGGACATGGTGGAACAATGAGGCAACGGTAGGCCCAAAACAAATTAAAACCAGCAGCTCCTTCGGGGGTCAGTGCTACATATTTAAAAAAAAATTAAGTAATTAAAGCAATTGCACTGGTAAACCGTTTAAAGCGAAGGCAATAAGCTAAATTCATGACTAAAATATGTAAGCAAGAAAGACATCACTTTCAGGATATGATCTAGTTATTCTTTACAACAGTTTAGTCAATACAGCTTGGTCAAGGACCGTCCTAACATTTGATTGGGTAGTACAGAAACAACGCACTGATGAGGTCACTTTGGGCAGTGTAGTAAAGCCTGATTCACTCGCAGATTGTCCTATCCTCTTGTAGTCCGAATCCTGCTGGGCAGAGATCTACAAGAGGCTGATATAAAGACTGGTTCTTCAAAAGAAAAAATAATAATTTTATTTCTGTCTGCGATTGTAGATTCTTTGCTCACTTACTGCCCTTTAAAACTATTATCACCAGACTAGTCAGTGAGGGTCTTGCCAATGGAGCCCAGGTAAGCGCTAAAAACCTAACAGGGTTTCTATCTTACTCTCTATCCATAATCATTCCTACTCTATCCAAAACTAACAAAAAAATTGGGTTGATTGTAACTACAAAAAAAAAAAAAAAAACTATTATTTGGGCTGTAACCCACAAACCATTTAAACGGCTTTCCTCAGTTTCAGTGCTCAACCGAAGCCGATAATTAAACTCTTTACAAAATAGATGTAGCCAGGAATATTCACATTATTTCATACATCAATGTACCTGTGGGAACATAGTAAAAAATGTGAATGTGATATTTCATGGCAAAGGAAGACTTACACTTTTGAAGAAGGGGGTCTGGTTCTGTTTTGTGGGTATGAGCCTTGAGTCGATAGAGGTGTCTGGCTCACTGTTCCGGTGCACCATGGGCCTCACGAGCTTCTGGCTCCCGGTCACTGGATTGGAATACTTCTTCTGAAGGGCTGGGTGCTGGCTGCTTTTCCCATGGAATGATCTGTTTATCTTCAGGTCGGAGACATGGCTCTCAGTGCGGTTTGAAGTCAGATTTTGTAAAATCTTATTGAAAGATAAAAATGTTAACCTTAATATTTTAGCTACACATTATTATTACTATTCATTATTGAAGCTTTAAAAGATTCATCTGGTCTACGGTTAGTAGATACACATGCAAAACCTTGCTCTATTAATGGAAATAGGTGGCCTTACCAGACCACTACTTCATTTAAAGTCCCTAAACCTCTCCTCTTTTTGCCATTGATTAGGGATGGATGTGCGCTAAATTGCCTTAAGATTGCAACCTTCCAACATGTCCTGCATTGTACTGACCTTTATCTGCCTTTCCTGAGTCTATGTGCTCTATGCTTTTACCCTCTATTACCTTCTTAGCTTACATTTACAATTATTATCTTGCCACCTGCTAATTACTCAGGCTCGTTGCTGTTGGCTTCTGGGCTGGTCGGGCAACGCTGCCGGTGGTTGGGCTTTTCCTGTCCGGGAGCTGTGACGTGCCTGGTGGCCCCTCCCCCTCCCCTCATTGGGGGGTGGATGTGCCGCCACAGCGCGTCAGCGTCACGCATTCCATGTCGGATGTGCGCTCCCTCTGGATGCTTACACATTCCCTCATGTGATTTCCACACTGTCACGTTGTGTGGGCAGGGCGTCGGTGTCGGCTGACCGGGCGTATCAATGCCCTGCGGCGGCGCCTTCCGCCCTTCCCCCCTATTTGCGGCGTGACGTTGGTGGGCGGTCTCCGTGGTGGCGCCTACAAGTGGCGCTGCTCTGGCGGTGTTCACTCTCGAGGCTCCCATTTCACCGGATGTCATGTCTTTTTGAGGAGTGCTACTTCCTATAGCTCTGTCACTGTCTCACTCTATGCACCAGGTACCCTTCATTTTTTAGTTTTCACCTCACTCACTGCCTTTTTCCCGTCACTTATTCCCCAATGGATTACACTTTTTTTTTCTTTTTTCTTTTCTTTTTTTTTTTCTCTTCACAGGTACTTGGTTTGCTTTCTGTTTTCTGTTTGTCTCCCCACTCACACTTGCACCCAGGGCCACTCTGGTCTTGGGTTCACTCCCAATCATCATCATCCTCACACTGTTCACTCTAAGTTCTGCCTACTTCTCTGGCGATCTCTCTCACTCTCCACCCTCACTCTCCACATAGATTTGCCTCGTGGGTGTCGACCCGCCCTGGATGGCGCCCTGTGGGTTGCCCCCATTGACCCGTCTACCTCAGCTCCCCGGGGGGCGATGCCTCTCAGTGGCTAGTGGAGCCCGACAGCCAGCCACCGTCAAGCGAACCCCAATGCGTAAGCATGTACCCTGTGTGGGGTCTTTCTTATTACCCCACCTCTGTTTCATGTCTGCATTTATTAGACTTTATTTATCTTTTCCATTTTAGTTACCGTACACGCTTGCTCCTGATGAGTGGCGATTAAGCCACGAAACGCGTAGAGCTACGAAAGTCGTGTTTTCTACAATTATACCCAAGTTTCTACAGCTGCTATATACAAATTACCCTACAGGATATTGAGGCTACCCGTCATGCAGGCATTACTCTATATTTTATGCCTTTACATGAATTTCAAATTGGTGTACTGTGGAACCTTTTTAATGTTCATATGATTATTGTATACATATGTTGATATCATGTATTGCCAGTATCTTTTACCAATTGAACTGTTACAATTATGTACATGTTATACCTTTCATGAACTTATTAAATCTTCCCAATTGTTCACCAATCAACTCTATCGCAATTTCGCACTTCATTTAAAGTCCCACCCCCGCTGCTCTCCTCTTTTGATCATTAATGAGACATAGAATAAACGATTATTATTATTACAATTTTAAAGCCCAAATCTAGGCAAAAAAATTTATAAAAACTTTTCCCTGTGCTCGCACTGCATAGGTTAACGGCTTTTCTAGTGGGGAGGAGAGCAGAGATATACTTACCAGATCCTCTCAGCACAAGACTGGTCCGGCATCACCGAGCTCCAATAGTCTTAAACAGTGGACTGTTTGATGTTAAAGTCCAGAGCAGGCTACATAGACCAGGAACAGTCCCCCCGCTGCACCATGGGGAGTGCCATTTTTAGGAGGATCGAAGGATCAGGCAAGGATATACATTCTGCTCACCTCTAGACAAAAAAGTAGTTGACCTGTACAGAGCAGGAAAAGCACCACTGCATGGGAAAAAAAATTTTTGCCCAGAGTTGAGCTTTAAATTATAACTCTTAGACCCCTTTCACACTGTGCTGCCTAAGGCGACAGCGGTAAAGCGGCGCTATTTTTAGCTTCGTTTTAGCTGCGCTTTTCCGCCACTAGCGGGGCGGTTTGCAGGTGCTATTTTTAATGCTACAGTGCCTGCAAAACGCCCCAGTGTGAAAGGTCAACGGCCAAAAATGATTATAAATTTAAGATAAAATAAGCAAAGGTTAGAACTTCAAGCAGATTTAACTGTTCTCTGTATACCCAACCCATTTACTTTAACTTCCCTGTCCTGTCTACCCCTGACAGAAGTTCTCATACTATCCCCACTCTACCCCAAGAAACAAAACAAGAAAACCAAAAATACCCTTTGGCAAGATTGCAAGATTTTGGCTTTAAGGCCCCAGTCACCTGAGCGTAGCGTTTTCAGGCAGAAAATCTCGCAATTTTACGGCATTTTGCCGCGATATTGTGCAGGGCAAAAGGTCACCAATGTAAAAAGAAAAACGCCCAAATCTGCCCAAAAAAAAAAAGTTCCAGAACTTGTTTGAGCTTCAGGTGTTTTTGAGTTACTGGCTTCAGGCGTTTTCGAGTGGAGATGTGAACCACCTCCATAGAGAATAGATTTTTTTTTCCCCTCCAGCGTTTTGTAGCTTCAGGCTTCAAGCTACAAAATGCCCAGGTGTGAATGGGGCCTAATTCACAAAGTGTAAAGGAGAAAACACACAGGGGTTGATTAAGTGCAAAATCTGGCGCAGTTGTGCATAGTAGCCAATCAGCTTCTAACTTCAGCTTGTTCAATTTGGCTTTGACAAAGAAACCTGGAAGCCCATTGGTTTCTCTGCAGAGCTGCACCAGATTTTGCACTTCCCAGTCTTAGTAAATCAACCCCAATGAATCTGTTGGTGATATTTTAAATAACTGACACTAACCTCATCCACCAGCTTGTTACTTGGTGTTACAGTTGATGTATATGGTTCAGCATACAACGGAGACATTGACAAAGCCTGGGAATTAGGTGGTGAGGTAGTCTTCTGGCTATCTGTCAGACTGGTCATTCTGCTCAACTGTGGACATACAATGAATTGGTTAGAAGTATAGAAGAAGTGAATCAAATGAAGACACACACACACACACAAACACACACTTTGTAATGCATTCTTTATTTTTCTGAATTTAAAATCAATGACTAATGGCCAAATTCACCAGCTAATCTTGTATAAAACATGTTTGTCTTTATAGCATACTAAAGGTTAAAGGTTATTATTGACTTAATTTATCTTATTAAAAAGATCAGGCCTGGTTATTTAAGCACACTGGCACAATTAACATAATACAGTCACTGCACATCTCATTAAGAATGAGGATATCTTTATAATGATAGGGTGTACAGGTGCCACCACAATAATGACATTACCAGAAATAAGCCATTATAGCCATTTAAGTCGGCACGTGCTACACTTAAGTTATCATTTACAAACCTATCTTTACGGCATCACATAAACTGTATACCATTAACATTAGCTAGCTTGCATTCTTGGTTTGAGTACTTGGGTTTCAATGACTTGTAGTTATGAAAAACTAGCATAATTTTATGAGCCTGGAAAATTTGATAGTAACCTTGCAGTAAAATGCATAAACCCTATATTAGGTCCAGGCCACCTCTCCCTGTAAAAAAATACTGCATAAAAGTGGATAAAAAATGTAATCTTGAATAATAATAAAAAAAATAAAAAAAAGTCTATATGCCTTTGCATATGCAGGGCATGATGTCACTATCCTGCCAAGATTCCTGGGGTAAGGTGAGTACCCCCAAATCCAATATAATACACTCCACTCTAGTGCATGGACACCTTCTTGCAAGCCAGGGGATCCTCATACGTCCCAAGCCAGGGGATCCTCATGCGTCCCAAGCCAGGGGATCCTCATGCGTCCCAAGCCAGGGGATCCTCATGCGTCCCAAGCCAGGGGATCCTCATGCGTCCCAAGGTCTCTCTAGAAGGAGTGTGACGTTATGCTTGCATCATCGCTGCGTGTGGAAGATGGGGTAAGGCAAGTATAAAATCGTACTTATTTGCTTAAAAGGTTTATTTTAACTAACTAAATTCAGCAGGGAGCAGGGCTCAGACCCAGTAAGAGGACCTTGCAATTTACTGACCAGACCCAAAATCTTACAATTAAATGTATTCCTCATTAAACCATAGAAAATTACAGGAGGAGGGGAAGCCAGACCAGCAACCCTGCAAAATGAGAGGAAGCAGCAACAACCAGTCTTTTAAAATAAAAAAAAATTGAAACAAAAAAAGTCATAACTTACCAGCTGCTGGGGTGTAAAAGGGGCATGCCCTTTGGACTTTTCATATGAATATGGCTCTTTATATAAGGGGGACAGGATATCTTCACTAGGGGTCTCTGGGATATTCATAAAGGGCGTGTTTTCCAGATCATAAGTCTGTGGCATTACGGACGGAATCTGAAGGCAAAGGTTCTTTTTTCCTTTAGACTCGCGGATGCTGCCACCTCTCTTAAGATCACTCGATCCATTTTGTCCACTGGGCCAATTAGGATTCACCAAACACTTTAAAAAATAGAAACAAAATATCAGTACTATGCCACTTCACAATTCAAAGGTTTAATTTTACATTTTTTTTTAGAAGTGATTCACTGATGTTCCAAGTATTTTTTAGTAATTTTTTTGTAATAGTAAAGACAGCTTTAGATAAAAATGCAGTACTGCCTAGTAGCCTGCAGGTGTCAGCATTGCATCTCTTTCAATAACAAGGCTACAGCAATGAACACAATATCTTTGTAAAAAAAAAAAAAAAAAAAAAATACTGCAAGACACTAACTAAACATGGTTAAAAAAGGAACCCTTTGTTATGCATTAAATTATTTAAATATTAAAACTAAGATTGCTTACATATTTATAAAAACAAAAAAACACCACTCCAAAAGAAAACTTTACATGGATACTAACTAAATACATCCCGCTACTGTGTAAGCCAATGAGGAAAGAGAGACCCCAGAGAGCCGCTGCTCTCATGGACATTGTTGGATCGAGATGGGGCTCAGGTAAGCATAAGGGGGGGGCTGCAGGGGAAGCTGCACTCAGATTTTTAACCTTAATGCATAGAATGCATTAAGGTAAAAAAAAAAAAAAATTGAGCCTTTAAAAAATCTATAAATTGCATCATTATAATTTTACATTAAGCTTATATTTTAGTTACTTTAAAAAAATAAAAATAAAAAACATAACATAAACGAATAGTAAATAGTAAGGGACTCACATGAACTGGTTGTGAATATCCAGGTGACAGAGGATCCTCTTGCAAGGTTTGTTCGCCCAGTATTGTGTATGACGGCTGGTCAGAGCCTTGAATAGTGTTGTTTGATTGGTGGTTAGAGTTGGGCAGCTTCACTGAAGATGCCCAGGATTTGGTACGACCGTCTGATGTGAATGAGCTCCTGCAGCTTGCAGTCACCTGTGATTTGGAAAGGGATTCATTATCGTTTTATTTTTTCTATTAAATTGTCAAAAGTACCAAGACATTGTAAAAATTAAGATCCCTCTCCATTTAAAATGACTACATTTTTATAGACAAAATAGAAAAAGTGTATCCACATACCCCTAAAACTGTATGTAAACCCTAATAAACGTCACTTCTCTTATTTGTTTCCCTTAGACCCGTTTAACTACTGGCTTTACCACTATCGTACATTGATAAAAGCAGATTGGTTAACTCACATTTTTGGATGCTGATTAAAAAACGCATTCCATTTACTACTCGTGCACAGACGTAGTAGCACGAAATTGCAAAAAAAAAAAAAAAAAAAAAAAGACCATCTTCAACATTAACATAAAATTAAGCCCAGATGCAGCATGTACTCATACAATGTACTTGTGTTTATGAAAGTACAGCTGTATGCACGAGTACAGCGGCCACAGCCACTGATGTCAATGACAGACTGTATGCTGCACAAGGGCCGCCTGGCCCCCTTTCGTGACAGCAAGCCGAGGATCTTCTACCTTATCTCGTTGTCACAATAGGGAAAAAAATAAATAAAAAGAAACAAGGCTGTGCGGGGCTCCGCCAAAGTTCTGTGAATGAGAGAACTACAGGTACCCACAGCTTTTGCGGCTGTTGGCTTGTAGTTCTCACTGAACTATCAGAGGGCTGTTGAGTGTTCTGGTAGTTCATCAATTCTTCCTGTCGGTGTGCAACTGCCTGCCCATACAAGGTACGAGCAGACAGCTTACACAGTCTGCAGGAGCCCTACAATGCACGCTCAATCTGCTGTTTGCAGGGGCAGTGCTTTACAGACTCCGAATAAAAATAATAAATGCATTTTTTTTTCTTTATTTTTTTTTTCTTAAAAAGGTGAACTTTTTATTTTACTGCTTCTGAATGTCCATACTTGTCGGCACCCTAAAATTATTGGAGCTTATAAGCTATCTAATGCTACTTAACATGGCTTAATTTTATGTTAATGTTGAAGATGGTCTTTTTTTTTTTTTTTTTGCAATTTCGGTTAACACAGAACAAACCTTAAAAAAAACATTTATCCTAAAGGGTATATTTGTGACCCCTTAGAAAAGTCTTTTGGTGGGAAAGATTCTTTAGGAACCACAGTATTGTTACGGTCAGACTTCATTCCACAAAACACTGAATAGGGGCCTCCTGCTGCTGTATAGAAAAAGACTGAGAAAATGCCCCCTCCCCCACCCTTTTATTACATGGAAGGGTCCCATGCAAATTAGGAGATTTCCTCTCTCAGGAATCCCTACTAATCATCTCTAGAATTGTGCACCATTTTCAGGCAGACAATCCACTCCAGTAAAGAGCTGGGTAGTCTCTGCTCCGACTAGTAGTGTACCTGTTCATGATGTGCAGAGTGTGAGCCGCAGAAACTGCTGGAGCCAGATAACGAGGAGTCTCGGTTTTGTTGCTGAGCGCATTTCAAATGTTCTATCCATTCATCATAATCTTGCGGATTGTAGCAGATCACCCGAATCGTGTTGATGTACCTTCCTGTCAGGACATGGGTCAGACATAACCTGATGTTAGTTAATGGGTCTCTTGACACACAAACCAGTTATTTCTATAACACAGCCTTCAACAAATAACACAAACACACTAAATTGCTGTTAGGCAGAGTGGTGGGCAGTATAGTAAAGGAAATTGGTGTGCACGGAATTCACATCGACCCCCTTTACTCTCGATTCGACTTTCTTCTCCCCCCCCCCCCCCCCCCCCCCCCCCCCCCCCCCATATGAATGAGTTGTCTCATCCAGGAATCAGGGAAATTATTTTCTTTGTAATCCGGATTAGTCCCCAATAGGTCACCCTAGAAGGCTCCTCTGGTTCACATATGTATATCCTTGATTAACTGTTGACTTCTACATGTTCACTGCTCTTTTTTTACGATGGCTGCTCACTTTAATTGCTTACCGATTGCCTTGCGGAATATACCTGCCTATCTGATGTGATTCCTGTACCATATCATTGTCTCATGTATGAGAAGTCTGTATCTGTTATTTTTGCATACCACAAAAAAGATAAAAAAATAAAATATATAAAAAAAAAAAAAAAAAAAGACAACTTTCATACCAAACCCTTGAAAAGGCCTCAAATATACCATGAACTAAGCATATAAAATGCTAAGAAAACAATAGTGCTGTGGAAAATTTAATCGGACATTAGTATTCGGAAAACCTGGCACCTTAAAAGTGTTGCATCTTCATAATGCCACAGGTTGGCACTATGGTATGCGTGGACTGAAAAAAAACAAAAAACAGACTCCTCCATCCATACAAAACGAGACAGATGGAGATATTCTCCCTCACAAGTGCTAATATTCAGCTGCTGATGAAAAGAAAAATTTCCATGTCCCTTCCATAGAAGTTGATTAAATGATCGATTTCTGTCAAGTCGGGGTAGCCATACAGTGACCTCAATTGGACCAATCCCTGTTAAACTGGCTGAATTTTGATCAGTGATGGCCAGCTTTAGGCCCCTTTCACACTTATATGACTTGTCCCACAATTTGGGACTGCAAAGTAGCATGACAAGTTGTTTCCCATGATTTCCAATGACAGCCATTCATTTTAGTACGACTTCAAGTCGTTCCGACTTCAAAGTAGTCCCTGCACTACTTTGGTCCGATTTTGATGCCACTTACATAGGCATTCCTTGAAATCGCGGCCGCAAAAATCGCACGACTTTGAAGTCGCACAAGTGTGAAAGGGGCATTAGCATGGCTCACCTAAATCTGCCTATTTCAATATCTGCTGGAGCCCAATTTTAGCTAAAACTGACTGACTTTAGTGTCCTGGATAGAGTGGGGAAGAGATTTTACCCTCACTTCCTGCCACAGACACCACACAGGAAATGCAGGGAAATCCTTCCAACAGGCATACATAGGGCAATAAAAATCTGACGAAAAATTTAAACCTTTACCACTCTATCCAAATCTACAACGTTTTGGTTGGAATATCACTATAAAGATTTGTTCCAGTCTATACCAATAAACCAGTGGTTTCTAATCTCAATCCTCAACTACCCCCTACAGGTCATGTTTTCTGGATCTCCTAACCGCTATTTTATTTGAAGGGAAATTCGCAAAACATGACCTGTTGGAAGTACTTCGAGACCAAGAGTTGGAACCACTGCCCTAAACAAAAGCCAATCCTTTATACTCTGGTGTATGGACACCTTTTTCTTCTCACCTTCTAAGAAGAAAGACGACTTCCGTTTTTCATTCTCGTCTGCAATTACCCGTATGGCTTTAAGCGGCAGTTCTCCCTGTTAAAACAAAAGGATCAATGAATTGTACATCTCTCTGCTGAAACCTTTAACCATACTTGCAGCTGACACAACCCAAAGCTGCTCCTCTGGTGGTAAAGGGATTATTATTAGCATCAATAATAAGGAGGGTGTTATCACTGCCTGATGAGGACAATTTAGTAATTTACACTTGGCATCCTGTTCTCACACACACCTCTCTCTATAGTGTCAGTCTAAGCTGAGTCACAACCAGTTCCTCTAGATACAGAAACATGTAGACACAGCTCCATGCCTGATGATGTATGCGCTCACAGAAAAATAGGACACAGTATGCATTCCCTAAGAGACCGTGCTTGATGTTCTGTACATTAAGAGAGCCGAGACTGTGCCTCAATAGATTTTTCTCTTTACCACCAAATCCAGCAAGTAATAGGTGCTCTGGGTTGCTAGATCCCCCTCCTGCAGCTACTGGGTTGCATCATGACCAGGAGCTGCAGCTGTAGGTTTCACCCACAGCACCATCTGCTGGTGAAATCTAGTATTGCAATGTAACAATCTATATGAGAACCAAGGTATTACATATTAGGATTTTATTCCGCTTAGGATCAGAAATAAAACAGCACATCTGAGTTAACATAGGGCGCCTCCATACCGCAGTTTACCTGAAAATAAAGAACACAAATGTTTTGTAATAAACACAAAACATGCTTACCCTAAAGCAAAGGTTTTTTCCCTCTTCTGAAAGTATCACAAGAGTGGAAGGGTATAGGACCAACAGCCTCTCGTTCAGCTCCTGTAAGAATTAACAAAGTTAAAAACTCATTATGTTGCTACTGAAAAAGGATTAATCACATATTAAAAATTTGTGAATTAGTGGTGCTGGTAAGAAATATATTCAAGCGAGATTCCTCCAGATGTCCAGAAAGACAAGGCAGGAGACAGCTACCCCTGGAAGGCAAGGTGGCACTTATATAATAACTTAAGGGAAAAGTACAGCCACAGCTTATTTGGCTGTACTTCTCCTGTGGATAACAGGAGTGCAGTTGGTTTTTCACTCCAGAGACCCGTTTTCAGCAGATAGAGGGGCTGAAGTCTGCTTTCGCTAACATCACAGTGCCGGTCCAGGCTCAGGCAAGCTAAGGACAATGGAGTCGGGATCCGTCCACATGTCTGGACTGGCACCTGGCTCAGCGAGCAGCTGAGAGCCTGAGCCGGCCGCTCCCTCCAAAGCCCAGCGCTCCAGTGAGCACTGGAGGGGCGGTGCAGAGAGTCAGTGACCGACAGTCAGCAGCTCACAGAGCTGTGAGAACTGAGCGATCAGCAGTGTTCGATCGCTCGGTTCTTAGTGTTAGAGGCGCTGGGGGGACCAATGCGGCATCCACCTAGGCAAGTACGATTCTAAAAAGAAAACAAAAAAAATTTTTAAAAATACATACGTCTCTTTGTATGTATAGCTAAAGCTTTTTTTTAGTTTTGACAATAGCAAATAGTTAAACCCCTATCAGATTATTTTCTTGCGGTCTGTGCCCTTCTGGAGCGATTTACCTTTACTTTTAGTCTTGGAGATGCAACAGGAAGTTAAAGGAAACCTTCATAAAAGTGAGGGAAATTCTCATCTTGGTCATCATACGAAAATTTGTCACTGGAAGATTTCTCCTTGCATCTTGGAGTCCTGACAAGTCTTATGCCGCGTACACACGGTCGGTATTCTCGTCGGAAAAAGCTCTGATGGTTTTCCCGACGGAATTTCGCTCAAACGGTCTTGCCTACACACGGTCACACCAAATTCCTACGGTCAATAACACCACGCCTTAAAAAACATTCGACTGCACTATAAAAAGGGAAGTTTAATGCTTCTGAGCATGCGTCAAATTGTTTCCGAGCATGCGTCGGAATTTTGTGTGTCGGAATTGCATACACACGATCGAAAAATCCCATAGAAAGGTTTTCCGTCTGACAGGTTCTCAATCCAAAGTTCGTCGGAAATTCGACAGAAAAAAAGACCGATGGGCATACACACGGTCGGAAAATCCGATGAAAAGCTCCCGTCGGACTGTTTCCATCGGAAATTCCGACCGTGTGTACACGGCATTACATTTAGGATTTCACTTGTCTGTCTCAGTGACAATGATCACAGGACAAATAGAGGGCGGAATCTCGCTAGCGGAGACACAGTAGCGATTTGGAAGAAGGTCCAAGCCTTCCATACTCTATTCTATACATACACTTTAGGAATGGGAAAGTCTGATTCTCACAAATACCCCATTCTTGATGTGTTCTACTTAAAATTAATGGACACAGAAATGAATGTGAAGATACAAGCACAGCAAGATTATAAGAGGCGTAAATTTCATTGTGACATATGCAAATTAACAGAGCAGTGTCCCTGCCATTACATTCCTTTCTAATCACAAAACAGATTCCAAGAAATGTTTTACTTTCCAATTACAGTATGTCATGGGTGAGTGTCTTGCAAACAGCACATTTTATCCTTGTATTATGGAAAAAGATGATCAGTCCAAAGGACACTTCCTTCAAGATATGACCAGAATGTATGACTCAGCTACCGACATCAGCCATCATGAAAACAAACTTTCTGAAAAGTTCTTTTTATGTAAGACTTATCTGGAATTTTAAAAAGGAAGCATACACAGAGAAATACGCAAGATGTCATTTCTAACATTTTTTGAAAAATAATTTTCAAGTCACTGACCCAGAACAAATCCGCAGATTAAAGTGATATTAAAAAGGTAAATCTTTTTCTTATTTTTTTTAAACA
Source organism: Lithobates sylvaticus (assembly GCA_028564925.1). Taxonomy (NCBI): domain Eukaryota; kingdom Metazoa; phylum Chordata; class Amphibia; order Anura; family Ranidae; genus Lithobates; species Lithobates sylvaticus. The sequence continues at coordinate 153,085,401 of CM053035.1, read as the reverse complement.
AAAACATACATGTCATACTTAATGGTTTTGCACAGATCAGCCCTGATCCTCTTCCTCAGCACTCCTGGCATCTCCTCTTCTCCGAGTGCCCCCACAGCAAGCCGTTTGCTATGGGGGCACTTGTGCATGCTTGCTCCCAAGCCACGCTCTGGTCAATAAGATACAGATCAGGGCTCAGCTCCACCCCCTCCTAACTGCTATGCTTGACAGCAATGGGAGCCAATGGCCCCTGCTGCTGTCTCTCAGCCAATAAGGAGGCAGACACACAGGAGATCCGCTGCTCTTGTGCACATTGAAGGATCGCGATAAGTATTAGAGGGAGGCTGCAGGGGACGCTTCAAAAACCTTCAGAACCACTTTAAGCATTATAGCTTTTCGATTGCTTATTCTGGGTCAGTGGCATAGAAAGAATAGGAGACATTCAGGGAATTCACATTTTCAGAAGGTGGTCAACAATAGCAGTCTACGTAGTTCCCTTAGTATAGATTTGCTTTATTTAGCATCTCTTGTCCATAGTTTGGACAGGGACATCCTAAAACTGAAATTTAGTTGAAAACAAATCTGGGGATTGAGGTCCAGTAACATTACATGTCTTTAATGAAGTGTACCCCATGTCCTGTTGATTGCTCCTTAGTGAAGAAATGTTCCCTGCAGTGATGACAGGTTCTCTTCACATCGCTGGACTTACGGTGCTGCAGGAGTTGACTTCTCCGACAAGGGGTGAAATTGCAAAACAATGACATCAGAAAAATTGTTTTATTTTTTTCATAGAACGTAACACCATCTGTGAATGGGGGTAAAGTGGAAGAAAGACAGGGATACCCTCCTCCATTCACAGAATGTGTTACATTCTGTGAAAACAATACCAGAACTTTCATGAATGAGAACAAAGAGGGGCTGGAGGACAACTGGGTTTTTTCACTGATCAGCATTGAGGAAATTAACCTCTGCAGTGCCAGAAGTTCAGCCATGTAAAACGGACCGGTCATCACTGCAAGAACATTTCTACACTAGGCAGCAAACACCACCATGTGGGATGTTACTGAACCTTTATTTCAGAAAAAACAAACTTGTGCTTCAGAACATTGGGGAGCAGCCTGCGACAATCTAAAAACATCAAATTCAGCCTAACTAGCTTGGAAATAAAGTGAAAAGTAGGGCGCTAACACACATTTGCAATTTGTATATAAGCAATAAGTGAATACCAATAATCATGAGAATTCAAAATAGAAAAACAAATACAAAACTGAGCCCATGGACTGTGTAGTTTGTCTTTTTTTTTTTCCATTTTGATTTCTCACGATTACTGGATTGTTATTCACTTATTGCTTATATGCAAATTGCAGGTGTGTGTTAGCGCCTTACTTCTCTCCAGTTCAGAGGTGGTTAATCCACTTACAGGGGCGGCTTCACATACTCATTTTTTTATGGTTGATATTTGGGTGGGCGCCAAGGTTTACTATTAATATTTGTAGCCTAACTAGCTTGTTTGCAAACGGCGTCACAAGTCGCACTGTCCTCCTAGACTTCTATAGTACTGTGTCCTGAGGCCAGAGATGGAGAGAGACTGTAAGGAGATGGCCCCTGGCAAGTAATCTGCAGCCGCAGCCAGGATGTAAGCAAACACTGGAGGCTGTGGCCGTTGATTCCAGGTAAGTAGGCATTTGTGGAGAGGGAGGGTGGGTTTGTTTGGGTTAGGGTAAAGGAGCACAAGGTAGAAGTGCATTTTGTATTGGTACCATTTATGCAGTTATAGAACAAGAGCAAAATAGAAAACTGCTAGAGAGCAGCACAAACCTGGAACGGAAGTGTCTGAAGCTTCACTTTGGAGATGCAGGTGATGGCACCAAGGGATTCCCTCCGTGTTCCTTCCCAGTCAAGCACTGGCTGGTTCTGTACAGACCTCCTGAGCTCAGACTTCTCCCACACATTCCCATTGTTTACCTGGTTAAAAAAAAAAAAAAAACACAACATCATCATCTGACTACACATGAAGGGCAATAAAAAAGAACATGAATTAAAGCCCACCCCAACATTGCCACTTGAAAAAAATATTTTTAAAAATGTGATGCCATGTAAGGCCCCTTTCACACTATCGGACCGTTCAGATCCGCCTGTCAGTTTTGACTGCGGACCTGAACGGGTGCTCCATGCTGGTCTATGGAGCGTCGAATGTCAGCGGAGACATGTCCGCTGACATCGACCCGGTCTGATCCGCCAAAAGCAGACGGATGTCTCTACATCCAGATCTGTCGCTGGCGGATCGGGTGAGATCTGATGAAAAAATGGACACGCTGTCCGTTTTCACCCGATCTCTCCATAGAGACCAGCGGTGCTGGACAAGCCCCTCCCCGCTCAGTGAGCAGAGAGGGACCTGTCATCCGCCGGCTCAGCGGAGATCAACGGAGAGATCGCCTACTGAGCCGGCGGACAGAGGCGGAATCCGTGCAAGCGGAGTCCGCCTCGTGTGAAAGAGGCCAAATACAAAAAAAAAAAAGAGAAGAGTGATGAGTGCATCGATCTGCTGCTGCTCCTACTCTGTCCAATTACAGACTTGGGGGTGGGAGGTGACCTAGCTGCATTGCTTAATTGGAGGAGACAAAAAGGGAGGTTATCAACCTTTGACTTGGAATTTGACTAAAGCCGATTACACAAGGGTCTACTGATAACCTCATATGAACGTGTGTTTACTTTAAAAACTTTGCATGTAGCCAAAAGAATGTACTAGGTAAACATATGCCAAAAAACCCATACAGCCTTAAATGTAGGCATATTATAGTATGACCAGCTTAATGGAGATTTACACTGGATTTATGACCAAACTAAAAAATCATTCACATAACTACAAGCAGTAGAAGGAGGTGCTGCCACTGGCATGTATCAGATGGTCATTCATAATTTAATCACAATAATTCCTGTATAATCATAATGGAAACAATTTGACTCTTTCATTATCTCTATGACAAGCCACAAATTAAAATGATCCAAATAACAAACCATGGTAAAAAAACTTGGATACAAGGCTGCCCAGAAAGTTCACAAAACAGTATCAACTTGGGTATCTAAACCAAAGAACAAAAATAGAATATATTTCAGCTTACCATCCCTTAGATGTGGTGGCTGCATTCTTTTTTTTTTTTTTTTCTAAATTGTGATCCTGCCAGCTACTTCCTTCCCTATGGTGATGATACTCATTCACAGTACTGCAGCTATAGAGGAGTAGAGTTGTCACCCTACAACAGGAAGTCTGCAAAGACTACAGAACACTTACCTCTCTTCTCATCTCCATAGCATGAGGGGGGGGGGGGGCTGTTATTTCATTAACCAATAAGAAGTTTACAAGATTACTGGCAGGATCAGCAGGTATTTTTTTTCACTTACTGAACAGACCTAACAAATACTGTCAATACTATATTCAACAGACGAGCAACATTTATCGATAGGGGCGACATACGCCAAATCAAACTAATCTGTGTACAAAAGACAAACCATTTTCTCTGCTGCTGGCCGTACACCAGTAGAATTTTGTTTGAAAATTCAAATTTTAAGAATATTTACTCCATTTTCTAATCTTTAGTGACGTTAGAATTGTCTTGTCACTGCGGTCAAAAACGAAGGAGCAGGGTGGCTATAGAAAAGTGCGCCCAAAAACTGAATGTTAAAAAGCAAACTTTCTTTTTAAGTACTTTTGAACTACATTTGCCACGTCATAAAATGTACAGATGTGAATTTTTTAGTATTTGCCCAGTGTGAAGTGGGGTACACGCTATAAGATCGGGCGAACATTAGTCCAATTTTTATGGATATTTCACAGCAACATCAGAACTGATGAATAAAAATGTATACGAAAATTCTCGTACGACAAAGGCTTTTTTGGTTGTTTATGATCATTCTTGGACAAAAACGGTACACATTAAAAACGAAGTTGGTCCTTCTGTTCCCGTACAAGAAAAATTTTGGAGTTTTGCCAGCACACCATGGAACGACACAAATAGCGTCCAAACGGGTGATTTATTGCATGATCACAACACAAGGATAGTGAGTGCAACGTTTCAGAGCCACGCAGGGCCCCTTGGCCAGGCATGCAATCATCACATGCATGACGAAAGGGGCCCTGCGTGGCTCCGAAACGTTGCACTATCCTTGTGTTGTGATCATGCAATAAATCACCCGTTTGGACGCCATTTGTGTCGTTCCATGGTGTGCTGGCAAATATCTTCACCGTGACTTGAACCAGTATCCAGCTGGTTGTTGCTGCAGCACCCAAATCCGAGAGCGCATCCAGGAACGTGTGCGATGGAAAAATGAAGTACTACAAATTTTGGAGTTTGTCCCCTCGAGAACTTTCATACGAAAATGCGGAATCGGCTGTCGAAAGTTGTGTACACACTATAAAGAAAATCGTACGAAAATTCTTTGGATGAAAATGTTCGCCTGATTTTCTTATAGTGTGTACAAGGCTTAAGACTGAATAAAGTCATTGTGATCGAGTTTTTTTCTCTGCATATGAGTGGACAATAAGGGGTGTACTAAAAAATGGTGTAAAAGTACAATATTGGTCACAATCATGCTTTTATATATATATATATATACACATCACACACACACACACACTATACATATACATATACATATACATATATATATATATATATATAACTGGTGTCTGCGTCTATTGTCCGGTTATAGTGTTGTAAAGTCTTGCACCATAGTACTTCTTTTCTTGTTTTTTTGGGTGGAGTGATAACTTCAGCCAGAAATAATGAGCTGGGGGGGGGGGGGGGGGGGGGGCAGCCATGCTGCGTGACCCAATCTGCTTGCAGCTGTGTTAACACCCAGGGTATTCCCTTAGCAGGCCAGGCAAGCCTCTCCACCCTCTGCAGCTGTTGCTGCTGTCCAGGACTGTCTGTTCCCATAGCAGCTAAATCTCGAGTTTCAGGAGCCACAGGTGCAAAGAGGGAAAAGAGCGTGGAAGGTGAAAGAGGACGCAGGATCAGAGCCGGGTTTTATGATCTGGAAATGTAGTTATTAAGGCACTGCACAAGGTCTTCATGTCCATCAATCATGAACTACTTATCACTTGTATGAGCAAGCTTTATAAAACAAAAGAGCAATGTGCAAATCCCAATAACCCATAGCGACCAGTCAGTTACAAACTAAGTTCAATTGTTCTGATGGATCTAAGCGGATTGCCTTGTCAGACAGTCCTCGATTTTCAAACTGTCCCATGAAACATCACTATAGGCCGGAGGCAATGCACACAAAGTCATAGCATTTTAATTTTTTTTATGGCAGAGAAGCGTCACATCAATTGTTCCAGAAATTGTAAGGACTATGGATGACCTGCTGCATAGAATTATTACCATTCATTTTGCTTTATTAAAGCCAGCCATAGATGGATCCATTCTCAGCAGGGACCGGCCAAGATTCGATCCATGTATGGGCAGGCTGATTGTACCCAAGTCAATCCATTAAATTACTTGGGTACAACCACCATGTCAATTTTTAGCATGCAATTACAGCCAGTGGCTATAGTCGATGGCAGTAATCACTGTGCTCTCCGCAGGAGGGATTCCCCCCCATCAACACAGTCAGAATCAAGCCATTTTCTCTCTTGCAATCCATGGTTGCAGAAAAGAAAATTGCATAATCTATGGCCTGCTTTAATAAGCCTATATGCTAATCTCTAAAGCATTTAAGAAGTACACAAGACTTGTTGGCTGACCGGCCACACGTGTAAATTACGCCATATGTTTGATTAACGCAAACCTTCCAACCAGACCGGCAGCTCCGATTTTGAAGCAATTGCCAAAATCTGTCCAATATGACAGTCTGATGCGACCGATTGGCAAGGTAAAAATAAAAAAAAAATAAAAAAAAAAAAGGGGGGGGGGGATTTGATAATCAAATGAATATTCATATCAGCAGGGCCTGCTGATGCCTACTGTATTAAATTGTAGGGTCTGCTGTTATGTTGTAAAGTGTAAACTGTTGGCGTTGTATAAATCCTGTATACCAATTCAAAATGAGTGTACATCATCCAGCAGATCTTCCATCAGATTTTAATGTTCCAACATCAAGCAGAACTGAACCCTTCTATCCTTTACAGCCAAGGAGGCTGCAATCGTAGCCTCTGTTTGATGTGTAGTTACCATGGTGCTACACATATGATTGGTTAGGACACCAGCCATTTAATGGCTTGACCGTTCAGTTGAGAGCACAAGCAACTGTGACAGGTTTGGGAAACTGTTAAATTGATGAGTTTAGTTCCACTTTAGCTAAACTCACTCACAGAAAAAGTGCTGATCCGGGAACATGTACTCCAGAGGCCTCTATAACAGCTGAGCTAGTAACACCTATCCAGCCAAAACACTAGCATGGCAGACAGCTAGCCAAGGCACCTGCATGAAATCGAGCTGAGCCAATGAAATGCATACACAACACCCTAATTACAGATTCCCAGGGACAAATCCTAGTTGTAAAACATTTGTCCTTGAAATCTCGGTCCTTTTCTGGTCAATAAAAATCCTTCCTTCAATTGAAATCAATAATTACTGGACTTTAAAAAAAAAAAAAATATATATTATATACACACACACACACACAAAAAAACAGTAAATTCAAATAAAGTTATACAGAGAGCACTGCAGCAAATTTGAGGCTGTAGGGCACAGGGACAACTTGGGGACTTATAAGCTTAGTTCACATCAAAATAAGTTTTCCACATCGCTACTGCTTAAAGCGTTATGAAAAGCTCGTTTGGAAAAGCTTGCTGTGGGGGCACCCAAGCAGACACGCTCCCAAGCCACCACTCTGTCTATTCACACACAAAGCCATGGCTCGGCCCCGCCCCGTCTCCTGATTGGCTTTTTTCAGCACAAATCGCAGCCAGTGAGCCAATCAGAAGTGCAAGCCCCCGGAGAGCTAAGGCTCTTGTTGACGTCGCTGGATCAAGAGGGGTCTCAGGTAGGTATTAGGGGGGCTTCTGCACACAAAATGTTTTTCACCTTTATGCGTAGAATGTATGAAGGTAAAAAACCTTGTGCCTTTACAACCACTTTAAAGTTTCATTCTGTACATGCAACTTTTTTTTTTTTTTTTTTAAATCAACTTTTTTTAATCAACAGTACATGCAACTTTACCTGCATGTCATGCTGGCCCTCTTGCTTCAACACTTAGCCATGTGACTGTTAAGCCGGCCATAGACTGTTTGAATCTCAGCCGGTTCAGAAGGAACTAGCTGAGATTCAAACCATGTATGGGCATGGAATGTACCAAAGTTGATTGATCAACTTTGGTACAACCAGCCTGCTGGATTTTAGATGCAATTATTGTTAGCGGCTATCCTAGCCTCTAGCAATGATGATAGTGTTTTCCCGGCAGGGATGGCCTCCTCTGTCCAGAGAACACAATGGCTCCACAGGATGGATTCCCGTCAACACCGTCTTGCAGGAAATAATTTTGCTCCGTCTGTGGCCGGCCTTAATTTTCAGGTCTCACTTGGCACAGCTGAAAATAACAGTGACTTTTTTTGTAAATAAAGCTTCTTATCCTAGTGTTTTAGCTTTGTGAATTGAGCCCCTTGAGTCACTAACCTAGATGTGATATGCATTCAAAACCTTTTGATTTTATCAAATTTCCTACGCAAACTAGTTCCAGGTCAGTGAATTGAAGCCGACTGATTAGCAGAACAGTAAGGAATGCAGCATTTGCAAAATGAGGCCCCCATATTTCTCTGAGTAATGGTTTACGGAGACATACAGCCTTGTCCTTTCCAAGAAGGGTGAAGAACCGGAGACTACGAAATATATATTTTAAACACTTCTGCAAATGGCATATTTTATTTTTTTTCCTCTCCAAAATTAAAAGAAGGTGGAACCGGTATAACAGCTTGCATCATTCATGTGCCCCTAGGACAACGTGCCATGTTATAAACATCCCTACATATGGGTACATTGGATGCACATTATGTACTGGTTCAAAAAAGTGTCATAACATGTAAAAATTTTTGTGTTGCACAATATTCTTGCCTACTGATATTCTACGCAAGAGGGTCAGTTTTAAAAAAAAAAGAAAGAAAACAAGTAAGAGTAGACTGTACACATCTAACAGCAGCCAATCCATAACAGGAACTGAAAAGTGTGCTCATTAAAAAACTATTAAACAGCCCCTGTGCAAAGTGACAGCTGGAGAGTGTGTGACCCCCTCTGTACTCATCACAGCTGCACTGCTACAGGGAACAGGTGGAATCGACTGTCTTCAACTGTGAACAAAAATGTGTTGGCTACAGGATAGACTTTCCTCTATGCAAGACTCCCTTTTCCTGCCGTAAGCCATTAGTCCTCCTTGGTAAACAACAACCGCAGCAATAAAGAGCAAAGACTGCTAAAGCAATTGTCTTTAAGAGGCTTTAAGTGGTACTATGCTAATTGTGATACAAATAACTCATCACAAGTTGAACATTTTCACATTCAAAAATCTATTCATCAGGCCTAAAAAAAAAAAAAAAAGGCACTAACCCTCATCCTAAACACAATGCGTTCAACAGAACACCCAACTCTTAGGCCCCTTTCACACTTATACGACTTGTCCCACGATTTGGGACTGCAAAGTAGCATGACAAGTAGTTCCCCATGATTTCCAATGACAGCCATTCATATTAGTATGAATTCAAGTCGTTCAGACTTCAAAGAAGTCCCTGCACTACTTTGGTCCGATTTTGATGCTACTTACACAGGCATTCCTTGAAATCGCGGTAAAATCACATTTTTCAAGTTGCACAAGTGGGAAAGGGGCCTTAAGGTTATGTCCAACTAGAACTTTTATAAGCTTTTATTGCCTTCTGTGTCCCCATTGGAAGTTTTATTTCACTTCTTGTTCTTCAAACATTTCCACTGGAGACAAGAAGTGAGGGGACATCTCAAAGAAACCTCACACAATGTTAAAAGCAGAACGTATAAGTCCCAATTCAATTTTTTGTAGACTTATGTCATAAAAAGCCAGCCCAGCGTGTTTTGGATGTTCCAAGTGTCCCCCGTCATCAGGGCTTGACTGATGATCATGAGAAGTAATTAGCCTGATAACCACTCCAGATGTTGCTGAGGCTGAATGACGAAGGGGGGCCTGTTAAAAACCTTGAAAGATGCTGGAACTTTATGACACAATAGTGTGAATAAAACTGAATCTAGAATTTTTATGTTCTGCTTTTATTCTGGAACACCCAGTCCCTACTTCAGCAAAGAAACGCTTTCAAACATCAGCCCTTGGAGAGATCCCGAAGGACAGGGGTCTTCAAACTATGGCCCTCCAATTGTTCAAGAACTACAATTCCCATCATGCCTAGTCATGTCTGTGAATGTCAGGGTTTTACAATGCCTCATGGGATGTGTAGTTCTGCAACAGCTGGAGGGCCATAGTTTGAGGATCCCTGCCGACGGACATCACTTCTACCCTGCTCGAGACCTGAAAGAAAACGCCTACTAAAAAGAGCTCCAGTGCTCCACAATTTCCTTCTACTGCCAACCTTAAAACCATAAAACAGGGATTCTAATCTTTGCCCCCCTTCATCAAAAACATTGGCTGAACACTTTAAACTCAACCCTAAACCTGAGCATAACTCGTAAATGTAACCCTTAGCTAGATCCCAATCCCCAACACCATCCCTAAACTTCAGACATTTTTATTATTACTAATATCACCAAGATATTTCCAAGTGTAGTTTCTCCAGGGCTTAGTAAATAAGATAAAGCTTCACTTTGCTATAAATACCCAATCACATAAAAGGAAAAAAAAAAATGCATTTTTGATTGCACATGATTGGACGATGTAAGGCAATAGAGCTCCCCCCATCAATTACCAAGCTCTGGAGCCACTGCACAGTCTATTTGCCTTTAGTAAATACAGCCCTTAGCATCAGATTTGAAATTACAAAAAAAAAAAAAATCTGTGTATGAAAACAAAATGATCCAGTAAGTATAGCCTACAGATGTCCAAATCATCATCAAGCAGTTCCAAGAAACTTAGTCGAGCTATGAATCCGATACCTCTGCCTGTGTACCCGGCTCAAGCCAAGAATTGCATTATCCCGAATATGGATGTAGCACGTAAAATGCTACTTTTTGGTCTCAGACATACCTCTGTAACAGGCAACGAGTCCAGGTTTCCTCCATTGAGTTGGATCTGTTTTTCCAAGTGGTAGAGCCATTTCTGTAGCTCTTGTTGGGATGCACAATAGACAATTAGAGGATTGAGCAAGGGACCTAAAACAAAAACCAGAAATAAAACAATAGATGGAAATACATGCAATTTCTACAGGACTGATAATATATTACAAATCTGCATGTTATAAGTGAACCAATGCTTTACATATGCAACGGTTTCATTTTAATGCCCCAACTTCCCTTCCCCACCACCACCAGGACTTTATATGTACCTTCATTTCATTCTTTTAGGAGTTTATTGTTACAGATACCATGTTAACTTTTAGGGCTTGAATGAGGAGAAGGTCAAGGGTTGCGAGGACACATTTTACTTTGCAACTGGTCTTTGCTGCTCAAAACCCTAGAGCTGTGTTCATGTCAATGAAAGCCAACATACCGTACTAATTCTATGCTGATGCTGTCCCTGGATGGCACTAAACATAGGAACTGAGTGTTGCAAGCCAAGCATGTTAACAGCTAACCACTAAGCCACTGTTATCACAGTGAAAGGGACACAGTACAAGAAGGGAACGTGAAAATATATGTTGTTTAAAGAAAAGCAATGCAACGAATTCTAGAATATGTACTAATTGTATTGGCAGGTAGATGTACAAGTCAGCAAAGACAATCATTTGTAGGAAGTCATATATATATAAAAGCAATGGACCACAAAAGCAATGGCTTGGCCTTTTGTATTTTTACCTGTGATTCGGAAAGCATGCTCTTCGTCCGGCTTGGGTGGAACCTTAGAACGCTCTAATTTATAAACGCTCAGCTCCTTCAGTGGCACCAGACCCTGAAAAATAACCAATTACAAGAGTGAATCACCACATCAGGCCAGGATTCAAAATCCATTCGATATATAACTGCCAGGAGGGTGTATTTACTAAAGACAAAGAGCCACATGAAATGCCCAAAACAAGTGAACAGCAATCACTTTTCTTTGTTCTACTACACAAAACCAATGAACAGTGAAATCTGATGCCCCCAAATAATCACACATAAGTGCAGGTTGCTTATTAAAGCACTCAGAGTGTCAATACGGAGGAAGTGAAATGGGAGAACAAGTATCTGAGTGAAGAACAATGCATAGAATTTAAGTCAGTGACTTGTGTACAGCCGAGATCATGACTGTGTTCAGAACGCTGAAAACAGAGACGCTGACAAGTGATGTGTGCCACCAAATGGGCATGCAAGCAAAGCCCAATAGATATGTAGAGGGCTTTAGACCACTTCCAGATATTAAAACTACCAAACATAAAGCATTAATGAGGCCTGGTGGCAACGGGTTTTTAAGCAAGGGCAGCTTAATATGGAAAAGTCCTTGATAAGCTCAATAAAAAAAATTATTTATGGTTTAGTGCACACAGCTTTACGATGCAGACAGTGAAGAAAAACGCTCAACCTTCACCAGAGCGCAACAAGAACACACCCCCAATCTGCTGATTGGAGAATTAATTAAAAAGCAGGAAACTCATGAAGTCATCCCTCTGCTGTCTACTCTTGGCAGCATATTCTTTGTACAGCAAGTAAGGCAGGCCATAGACTATGCGATTTTTTTTCTGCAACCTAAAGCGCTCGATTCCCCCCCATCAACACAGCCCTGTGGGGATATTGGTGTTCTCCTAGCCATTAGGCTTAGTTTAAGTTTTTAATAAAATATACATTGCAGTCAGGAGCCCCAGTGTATTCAAGAACCCTATGCAGCTTAAAAATATTGTGTTGGTTTAAATAGCCATCACTGTAGGACATTTGCGTCCCCCTGGTAAAATTAAATAACTCCTATTGGCAGCTGTGCCGTGTCCTGTTGCTAGGATGCAGAACCACATCCATCTATGTTATGGACAATAGAAAAGGGCAGGGTTTTATAGTCCTATTGTTCTGCTGTAGAAGGGCAATTATGTCTTGTCACATTAGGACAGGAAGAGTGTTCCTAGGGTTATTTGGGGAGCTGATTCAGAAAATTGCATTGGCTAAACTGCATCAGCATATGCAGTTTAGTCAGTCTGAAAAGATCTTGCTGATCAACTTGTTGTTCTGTTACCCAGTTTGTGCGTACAATTTAGCAGATCTAGTGAGTGTTTAGAGACTTCCAACTGTACTTTTACATCTGAAACATTTGATTCTAAAGTGTTATTAAAGTTACTAAAGTTATTAACTGTATTATAGTTATGATCATATATCATGTATATATTGCCACCTAAAACATATTTTATTTTTGCAGATCGAGCACTGTAGAGGTTATGGCAACTTTATGCGTTTCTTTTGTGCTACAAGGAGATTCAAACACTACTACGTATTTTTGACGGGCGACCAGAGTGAAGAGTGGCATATGGCATTTATGCTGCGTCTCAAAAATTGGGAAGAATTTGTGCAATTTTTGGAATCAGCGGATCAAATATACCTGGGAACAGGTTTAACATTCAAGGCACCAAAATGTGTGTTAGCCCCTCCAACCATAACACTAGGGGTGCTGTGAGAATATCAAAATCAGTCTTAAGTAAAGAGACAGAAACCCACATTGCCTTATGGTCAAAACGCTAGAGAACATGCAGGTATTGTAGTAAAGTATGTTTAGTTCCATAAATGTCAAACCAATCACAATCTACACAAATACCTGTATAGCAAATTTCACCTGCAATTTATCCAGTTATAAAACACGTAGTTGACTGGTTGCTGTGGGCATTCTCAATATTTTCCCTAAAGCTGGCCATACACTCTTAGTTTATTTTTTTCCACTTAACCAGTGGGTTGATGGAAAATGTTTCTCCAACATTTTCCTCAAACGGAAGTTGGATCAAACAATCGACTTCTGTCAAGCGGAGACAGCCACATACTGAGTGAAGTTTGGCTAGTCCCTGCTGAACTGCCCTGAATTTGGATCAGAGTATGGCCAGCTTTACTTTTTAAAAACATTAGGGAGTCAATACATTATCCTTTTTAAGTAATGCAAAGTGCAATTATGTAAAAAAAAAAAAAAAAAAAAAAAAACCACACAAAAAAAACTAAAACAAAAACACATGTATTCTGACCACTGCTAAACCTCCAGAACACAGGAAAATCTGAAACTAGATATTTATTTTTCTGTGGAAGTAAAAGCATTTGCAGGAAGTATTGGGGAAGACATTTTGGATGAAATGACCAGCTTTGGGGCAGGCGTAATACTGCTCGACCCCCTCCGCCAGGCCTACAATGTTGTTCTGATTCAAGGCCCATTTGTCGTTTGGCCCCATCTTAGAACGTGGCTGAACATATACTACTATAGGGCTTCATGTACACTACAGCTCCTAAACATGAGTTTAGGAGCTTGTGCCATTTTTTTGCCAAACCTCCTAAACTCAACTCCATAAAAGCCTGTGTGTCCATGTACACATAGGCTTTTAGGATCCTTTAAGAGCTGCTGCAGGTAGGTGGAGGTTCAGCCTCCCTCTCCTGAAGGCCGAAGAATCAGTAGTCATAAGCCATGTGTACATGAAGCCTTCGGGATGCTTCATAGTTGACCACCTTGGAGCAGTTTTTCCATACCTACTAATGGAGTTTCCATGGGACACTGACTAAACCTCCCTTCCTTTATTTAGGTTGATGTCACCATTTTCCTATATACTGGACTATGACCGTTCCTTATTGTACTTGATTTTGCCACTTTATGTTTTCGTTGTTACTTGAAATCTTAATAAAAAGATTGAAACAGAAGTGACCAGCTTTGGGGCATTTTAGCACCCGATTGTGGGCTTTAGATAAGTGTTATTTGTTGCTTGGGTTGTATGTTCCCAGGGTAATCAACCTTAACTGCAGAATTTTGTAGTGGCTTATAATTGTTGGAAGGTCCTAAATTAGATAAAGATCCAAGTCCTTGGAAAGCAGCAGCCCTCTCTGGTTACATAGCACCACAAGTCAGAAATTTCCCATGTGGTAAAGGCTTTGATCTTGTCTGTTGTGCGTGTGTGGCATCAAAACATGACCCATAAACCTCACTGATATCCAGGTAGTGCAATGCTTGTTAGATGATAAACAAGTGACCAAAACAGCCAAATTCTTCACGCCGGAACTGACAACACACAATGCAAGATCTAAAACTTGTATGGCACCACAAACCGCCAACACAAAATATGTTTATGTTTTCACAAGGTCCTGAAAAGACTCTGCGTGTTTCTCAGGGCTCAGATAAAGGCTGAGCATTAGTGTTGTGTAAACTCATGTAATGGATGTGACCCTGGGGGGTGAAAGGTCAAGAGATATTTGAGCAGGATTTGTCTGTCTGGAAATACAAGAAGTCCCTTTTTGTTTCTGCCGTGTTCAAATATTCCCAAAACCTGTTGATAAGGCAATGCTATTCATTACTATGAAGGGGTAACATACCTGATATGTCAAACCGGTGGGACCACGAGACTGGAAGTATAGCTGGGACTCAAACAATTCCAAGTAACAGTCACTGATATCCTGGAACAATTGGAAAAAAAAAAAGGTTCATTGTCACATAGAATAACTCCTGGAACAAGACAGACTGGTTATTAAATACGGAGCCACCTCGATAGCAATGGACCACCTAGGCCTGGGACAATATTTGAACTGGTAAGTGGTTTCAGTGAGGCACTGGTTATTCTAAAGCAAACAAAAAACATACAGAAACTTCAAGTTAAAATATAACTATGCCATTATTATTCTTAAAATCCTTAAAAAGGATGTTTTAATAATGATAAATATTTAAAAATAACCAATGAACCACTTCGTAAGCCTGACAGCAGAAAGGAATAAACCTATAAAGGTTTCCCAAATCTATGATACTGTGCACCACTGTGCTTTAAAAAACAGAGCTAGATTTTTATAACACAACCTTGAATAAAATAGAACTATATGGCTTGTTTAATTAGAAAGTGCAAAAAAAGATGTGCAAAAACTGTCACCCAGTACAGGAATGGTGTTACTGACAGAAAAAATAAATAAAAAAAAAGGTGAAAATATCAGCAATCTATTTAAGTGTATGCAAACTTTACTCCTGCTCCCCCATAGATACTGTGCAGTAAGTGACCATAGTTACCCTAGTACAGGATAACACCCTTATTATACATATATACACAACCTACAGTACAGCAGAGATGCTATTTCACCTAGGTCATTTTATATGGTTGTATTTGTAAACAAGACATGGTCAAGATATAGAACAGCCTAAAAATCTAAAAAATGAAGGGATCAAAAAGAAAAAAAAAAAAAAATAATAATTCACTGAAAAAAAGTTACTGGGCTCAGCAGGTCCTGTTTTCCATGACTTTTAAAAGGCTAACAGAACTTCCATTAGTCATTATGTTAATATGGTGGTTCACTTTAATATATATATATATATATATATATATATATATATATATATATATATATATATATATATATATATATATATATATATATATATATATATATATATATATATATATATATATACATATACACACACACACACACACACACACACACACACACGTGGTGGCTTGTGCTCAATTTTTCCAGTGGCCGTCAGCCCACCACCCCCACCTCCCGTCGCTTGAGCGTCGTACCCACAACCCCCCCCAGTTGCTGCTTGGCTCCCCCATCGCCCGCCCTTACTCCATCCAGGTTGCAGCTCCCCCCCATGTCTCCAAGTCCAGGCATTCACTTCTCCTCCCGGCCAATCCGGACTTAAGACTTGTGGCCAATCGTGTCCCAGGACCCACTTCCTGATTGGCCAGGAGGAGAAACAGGAAGACATTAGCGAATAAGAATATGAATTTGCTAATGTCACACAACTGGGTGCACCTTAGGCTCTAATCATTCGCTTCATAAAAAAAAAAAAAAAACACATTGAAATCCACGATACCCAATGTTTCCTCTGTAGTTCCGGCTCCTGTGAGCTCAGAGTGAGACGCTGGTAGTAGTGCAGAGAACAGGAGGTAAAGAAGTAGGGGACTTTCCATTGGCAGGGCTGATCACAGACAGCGGGAGGGAGCACCGAGCTCAAGCACATGGCTGGATAAGGAGGCGAGACCCAATGGGGAGTCTGTGTAAGGCAGCAGTGTGATGCAGAGTGCGGGGGGGCAGAGGGGGGATAAAGAGCCGGAGCACTGTGTGTATAAGGCAGCAGTGTGATCCAGGGGGAGGGGGCAGAGAGCCCAGAGAATTGTGTGTATAAGGCATGTAAAATTCATGTTAGTGGTCCACGAGATTCAGTTTCGTGGTCCTTGAGGTCCGAAAAGTTGGCAACCACTGTTCTACAAAGCTTGTGCATTTTGAAGGGGCAGTTTGATGTGGTGTAGTGCGTCCCAATGTGCTGTACAAAAATGCAGCACTTCCTACTTTTTTCAGCAAGTAAATTGAAACAAGAGGACACAGGGCAAACTGCCTTGTCTAGGTCTTAGGACTGTGTTGGGCAATGTTGCACAACAGGGCTGGTGTGAAGGAGCCCTTAGTGGACCAGAACAGGCTTTCATGTGTTAACAAGGAGCCTGTTCTGAAATTAAGCAGGCCATACTTGATTTATTTTCTTTCATTCAACCAGCAGGTTAAGAAAATTAAATCTATTCCCCCATCCACACATTCAAGGAGGATGGTGGAATCCCTTGTGGGACAGTGGGGAGGTTTCCCCGCCCTCAGAATACACTCATCAGCATAGCCGGAGGTACTAATAAATGGGACAAATTTCCAAAGGGCTGGTTGTACAGCAGGCGATCGAGAGATCGCCTGCTGTACAACCAGCCTGCCCATAGATGGATGGAAATTTGGCCAGTCTCTGCGGATCCAGCCGACTTTAAATCCATCCATGGCCAGCCAAAACCTGCTCTGAGAGGTAGGACAGCTGCCCTTGCTGCCTTGTTTCTGCTTGGCCTTTATGCTAATCCAATGGCTTCAGAAAGTACTGCATATTTATAGCTAAAAAACATTGATACACATTCACTATAAAGAAGCCCAATAACCTACAATACATTATCAGCAAGTCTGCCAAACTTGCTGATAATGGAACGGAAGGCTAAGGGATGGGCTTTATTAAATCCACACACGCACAGTGCCGAATCATCCAGATGTGAGATCAAGGTTCAAGACAGCGATGTCAGTGATCGGAAGTGAGTCACAGGTAACAACGCAGGGTGCTGCGCATGCACGCACACGAGTAGGGAAAAACTTGTGTAAAGATATATGAGTGATGTATAACACACGGCCACTGCAAACAGCTGATCCCATTAACCCTTTGTCTTCTGGAGGGAATTCAGCAAACTAGTCCAGAAAGGCAGATTATATGTAAATCAACTGCCTACTGCCTGAGGGATTATCTTTTCCATTAATGTAAACAATACACCTCACATCCACCTGAGGGAAATACCACACATTTCTAAGGTTTATGACCTTGTAAAGAAAAAAAAAAAAAAAAAAAAAAAAAAAAAAAAATCGGCAATTGCCTCCTATAACGTTAGATTATAATTAAAAAGATTGATAAACACACCTCAGGCTGAAATATATATATATATATATATATATATATAGATATATATATATATATAATATATTTATACTATATATATTTATATAATATATATATATATATATATATATATATATATATTTGGACTGGGATATTTTGTAGCGTATAGTTATACTTGCTTTGTGCATGCATATTCAGTAGCTTTGCAAGTTGCTTTTGGATTGAGAAGACACTAGATACACTCATATAAGTTAACGTCTCCTCTAATTCAGTGAATCGTTCATATAGTTTTACATATAGAGAGGGGCTCTCGAATGAGCTATTGAAGTGATTGTAAAGTCAATTTTTTTTCCTATAAAAAAAAAAAAAAAAAGAACAAACCTGTTATACTTACCTGCCCTGTTGCAGTGGATTTGCACATAGCAGCCCTGATCCTCCTCTTCTCAGGTGCCTCTTCTGTGATCCTGGCCACTCCCTCCTGTTCAGTGCCCCAACAGCAAGCAGCTTGCTTTGGGGGCACCCGAGCCGAGTCACAGCTCCCTGTGTCCATTCAGACACGGAGTCCCGACCCAGCCCTCTCAATGGCTAGCTGACTTTGATTGACAGCAGCGGCAGCTAACGGTGCCGCTGCTGTGTCTCAGCCAATCAGGTGGGAGAATTTTGGACGGCTAAAACACTCGTGGACATCGCTGGACCAAGAGGGACCTCAGGTAAGTATTAGGGGGGGCTGCTGCTGCACACAGAAGGCTTTTTATCTTAATGCATCAAGATTAAAAAATAAAAAACTTCTGCCTTTGCAACCACTTTAAACTCTCCTAATTATATATATATATATATATATATAATAAATAATATATATATATATATATATATATATATATAGATTTGAAAAGGCAGTAAGCAATGGACATATATATTCACCTGAATATGCTGGAAGCGGAACTTGACCTTGGAATAGTGGATCATTTGCCCCATATTTCGAACAATTGTCTTCTTCTTGCCCTTACGGAAGATGCTAAGGAATCTTTGGTCCACATTATCCTTTTGTACATCATAATTAAGGTCCTATGAAAAAAAAAAAAAAAAGAAGTTATTATAAAAGATTTTGAATGCACAGTAATTAAAAAAGAAGCCTCCCTTATACATCCAGAAAGCCATATGCCAAATTTACCAATACTGCACACCCAAAAAATGCTCCCCCCCCAGCTATAGCTACATAGCATTTCTCAGGACCAGTTTCCTGATGTTGACAACTGTGGACCATGCCTGCATACTTTGTGTTTAGGTTAATATGTACTTTTTTTTTTAACAGAGATAGGTTAATATGTACTTTAAAGTCCTACTCCAGGCTGCTTTTAAGTTAACCTATGAAGTGGGTTCCCCTGCACCGCATAGGTTAAGCGCTCGTTTGGCTAGGATATTTCATGAATGTTATATACTTATATGGGTTTACCTTGATTATCAAATTCACCACCATTTTATTGAAAAGGGTATTTTATATACTCGATTGTTATGTTCATTTAATGGATGTACATCACTATAATATTTATATGAGATATGATACGATTCCTTTCTTACTGCTCTCTTGCACATTAGCCCTGAGGAAGGGGAGGGTCTCCCCCCAAAACGTGTTGGCTTTTCTTGATACTCCTTACCAATGAACATTTCAAAGACCTGAGTGATATGGAGTTTTATACGAAAACTTCTCAATACCTTCTCTGGCTAGGATGAAAGGGAATAGGTACATCTAATTACTTTATCCCTAACACCTGCAGGCAGTCTCGTTGTGCAACTGGTCCCCAAAAGCCACTTCACTTTGCTGCTCAACCAGTCAGAGCTCTCTGATGTCATCACAACTAATGCAGGACTAGCATGAGATGGCCCACCCTCATTCCGGTGCATCTGTGTTTTAAGATTTAATAATCTGGGCTTTGTCCATTGTGTCATTCTAACCCAATGGCTTAAATACACTGTAGTCAAAAACACTAAAGTCCTTATCTGCATACAGATAAGGATTCAGCCTGGTGGTTGTCCAAGAACGGCAGCCACCAGGCAACTGGCATTTACAAAATACAATGGCTCTGTCTATTTTTTTTGTCAGGATGGGTTTTGTTTAATGCTATGCAATTCATGAAAGTTCTTACCTAAACAAATGAAGATACCTAGAACTATTTCCATTATGGTTTGCATTTCTAGCATAGCAATAAAAGGGTTATATCTAGCAGCACATCCCGATAATATTTTCACGGTCAGCAGGATAATGTTCAAAAGGCTGAACTGGTCTGACCCAGTGTTTAGTTTCAGATCCCTGTGCTGATCGTGTCTACATGCCTTTCCCTTATGCTGACCCGCTAATCCCAGGGCATCTTTTGCCGTGGCTCAAGGGTGGTCTTCCAGTGTGAGCGGACGACACTACACAGTTCCATCGTGCGTTATCAGGTTTCTGGTTGTGTGTCAAACTGTAAACAGAAAAAATAAAGTCCTGGGAGAACTGGGACCCGACTCACTTTTTATTGAATTCTGCTTTCCCATTTCCTAAACTCATTTTCCCCAAGACTGTGATCTGGTGTATCAGTTTCTAAGGACACATGGGTCTAACATGGTTTAACTACACCGTGCAGCTCTGTAGGATGAAACTGGATATGGATGTCGAGTCAACTCTGATTCCAGCTGTACAAGCAGGTCAAAAATTTAAAACCAGTCATAAAGGGGAAAAAAATATAAATAAAATGTAAAAAAATAAATTAATAGGTGTCCAGCAATAAGCATGTTGTAGTCGAAAGACCAATCAGTTGTTGTCTTGTGGCAAAATAATGTAAGCTTGAATTTGGTTGTTGTGGTCAGCTTTATGTCCAATACAAAATATTGGAGAACAAAAAAAAATTAGGTGTGCTGTCTTTAGCAATTCAATTTTAGGGTACCCAGTGACATTAGATGATAGCCTCTCAATCTGGGTATTTTTGGCTGGATCAGGGGACAAGCTAAGATCTACAGGGCACCTGCAGACACCACTAGGCTACAACTTATCTGGAAGTATAGTAGTCAGTCTCTTTAAAGGACTACAGGCCATAGACCATGCAAATTTATTTCCTGCAACCACAGGTTGCAAGAAAGATTTGCACGATTACCCCATCAACACAGCCCGTTCTGACAGGGGAATCCCTACTTCCGGGCAATTGTCTACTCCTAGCGGGCGGGGGCGCGGGGAAAACTGTCCCTGACAGGAGAAGACAATTATTTTTTGCTAGCGGCAACAGCCACTAGCGATGATCACAACTGAATTCGGCAAGCTGGTTGCACCCAAGTTGATCAATCATCTTAGTGCACATGGTTCGAATCTCGGCCGCTTCCTGCTGAACCGGCTAAGATTTGAACGGTCTATGGTCAGCCTATCCAGGACAAAATAGGAAGAGTCCCTCAATGCAACCATTCATGTTATAGGAAGCAAATGCCTCTAAAAAAGACCTAGTGTCTTTGGCTAGTTTTAGGATACTTGGACAAAAAGGTTATTGTTTCCAAGCGAGGGAAGACTCATTATGGCAAAAGACCATTCCAAAATATAAGAAAAAAGACAATTCTCTCCAATATCATTTATTGAAAACATATGCCCGCAATGTTGCCAGATATCAAAATTATGTTATGAAGTACAAGGTGGACATGTCAAATAACACAAAAAAACACTCAACCAAAAAGCGCTAAAACATTCCAGCTCTGAAGAAAAATTTTTTGGAACCATTTATAAAAAAAGAAGACCATTTATACAAATATTATTATTTAGAGAAACAAAACCTTCAACAAAATCACGTACATTTGTTCAGGCTTCCATCTAATGTCTACTGGAAAGCCTAAAGCCTACTACACACAATGAGAATATTGGAAGAATGATAGTCTTTTTTTTTTTTTTTTTTTTTTTGCATGCTAGTCTCATATTGAAAACTTATTACAGGCACTTCTATAGCGCCGCCAATTTACTCAGTGCTTTAAAACATATATATTGTAAATTCACATCAGTCCCTGCCCTCAAGGAGCTTACAATGCAAGATCCCTCACATTCATACATACACTAGGGTCAATTTAAACAGGAACCAATTAACCTATCAGCAGGTCTTTGGCGTGTAGGAGGAAACCAGACCACCCAAAGAAAAAAAACTCTTGCACGCACAAGAACATGCAAACTCCAGGCAGGTAGTGCCGTAGTTGGGATTTAAACCGACGACCCTAGTGCTGCTAGGTTACTAAAGTAGAGAATATTCTCGTAAGACATAATATAACTTCGTAAGTTATGTAATGTATAGTATTCTTTTGTTTCTGCGCTTGTGTTGTCTTGGTCACATTTTTTTCTTACAAATACTATACTAATTACACGAAAATCGTTTGTTCCGTTATCGTCTGAGAACATTTTTCGTTCTTGTCCCTTCAGACATTTTTCTTATGAATGGTCATGATTGGCTTTCGTTAGCGTTGTACTAATAAATAGATTATCAGATGATCACTCTAAATGTGTCTTTTTTTGTCCGATAGTCTAATTGTGTACTAGGCATTGAATTTGGTTATCTAACCAGCAGAGAGAGCACCTGGAACCTCTCTGTCCGCTATCACAACAGACACCGATCTATATAATTTTTAGCAGTTTTAGACCCTGGATGTGTTGAAGGATGCTGTAATTTGACACGAATGTGACAAGGACATTACCTACCTGTGCGCTTAACGCATTAGACAATAGAAAGAGGGAAGAAAACCACCCGCCACACCTCCTGTCTGCTATGTATAACTCTGGCTAATCCTCTCTCTATGCCAGATGACAGACAGATTGTTGTCAAAATGCTAACAGATTACCAAGAAAAACAAATCTTGTGTGTTTGAAAGCAAACAGAACGATGGTATTTTATTAGTCGTCTCTTCGGAAAGGGAACTGATCAGTTCACTGGCATTTTATACACAAAAAGAATGGCACCGGAGCACTGCTTTTTTTAATCCATGTCTTCCATCCTGCAAGCTCTTCTGGGCAGAAATGTTATTCCTAGATTTACATGCATAAGATTAAATAGCCTCTAACACCAGATAGGGTGCTATAAAAGAGGTTATCATAACGGGTTATCAATCAATGGCACCAGTGCAGAGTCCAGTAGCTGCCCCGAGTCTATTACCAACTGAGGCTGCAAGACAAATTAGGTTGAGGTTGTATGACGGTAGACGAGGTTTTCAAAAGTAAATAATCAGGCTACTGTGCCGAGCCTTAGTCAACAATCAGTGCAAGATACAAAGTGCAGAAATGCTTTGATTTATTATTCTGCTTTTCTTTCCTTTTTCCTTCTTAAAATTTTTACCCACCTCAAGGACTACTGTCCTAGTAACATCAGAATCAACCCATTGTTCAATTTAATTCATTCTATATCAATTGGTATGTCTTTCAGATCTTTATACCTGAAGCCATCACCAATGTAACATTGTTTATTTACTTACACAATTAAAGGTGCTTTGAGACTAGATATGTGTATGGCCTTCAGGCAACAAGTCTTTATTATATGATGGATGGAGTGCCAGCTTCTAAGGTTTGTATCAATTTTAACTGTAAAATCTAAAATTTCAATAAACAGAAAAGAAGCAAAGTGCAATAAAATCTAAAATTTACGTTACTGAAGCCAAAGCAGTACAAGATACTGTGTGCCCAGGTGTCCATGCCTTTTCATAGATGTAATAATGGAAAAACAAAAATAAGTTGTGCAAAAGTGTCACCATACAACAATAAATGATATCAGCAATAGCTGATGACCCTGGGAGGAGCTACAGCAGAAATGCCATCACGCAATTTTACTCCTGCAATTTTACTCCTGCTTATTGTAAGTAATTTTAACCTTTTTTAAACTTGAACATTTAATACCACATTACGAGTTCCTCCTTTGTTTCTACATGCCTCTCCTCCTCATCGAGTGGATCGTCTCAATTGCGTGAATAATCAATCTTGGAACCCTGGCTGTTACCATCCATCCCATAGGGATATTGGGATAAGGCGCAGCCAGACCTCCATCTTGGAGTCTCAGCAGCTGATTGTGGATCATCTTGATTGATTAACTATGCAATCTTGGAACACTGGCTCTTGGAATCCATCCATCCCATAGGGATATTGGGATAAGGCACAGCCAGACCTCCATCTTGGGGTCTTAACAGCTGGTAAGCGGCTTGTGCCCTTTTGGGTGTTGTTGGAGCGATTTCTACAGTTGTGAAGATTTTTTTTCTTCTTCATTCACTTTGGAGCACCGGTTCTTGTTGACACACCACATACTTTTTTTGCACAAAAGCACTTTTTGGACTTTATTCAAATTTGGAATTTCTTCAATTCTATCTTTATTTGCACATATGGTTTTTAAATCACACAGACCTTTTTTTTTTTTTTTTTACTTGATTGTATGATGGTTATAATAACCTTATGCACCTTATATTGATAGCTCAACACAATTTTAGTTTAAGTATAAAGTATAAAAGTGGTCAATAAAATGTTCTATACCTCTCGTACCACTATGCAATCTAGTCAAGAAGCATCTCCTTGGCCTCAGACTTTTTTTCTACATTAGGGGGTTAATGGATGTGTGTGAATGGATCCCTAACAACCAATTACAACTCTCATTACTGAAGCTAGACCAGTTAGAAGACATCAAGGTTGATTTAGTAAAACTGGAGAGTGCAAAATCTGGTGCAGCCGTGCATGGTAGCCAATCGGCTTCTAACTTCAGCTTGTTCAAGCTTTGACAAAAAAAAATAAAAAAATGGAAGCCGATTGGTTTCTATGCAGAGCTTCACCACATTTTTCACGCTTCAGTTTCAGTAAATTAACCCCACTGTGTCCAAGCGTCCATGTCTGTGTATAATAAGAAATAATGCTCCATACTATGAAAAATATATCAGTGGTCAATAGAGTGTTCCATTACACCTCTTGTACCAGCAACTCCTTGTCCTCAGACATGCTAACATTTTACAGTAGGGTCCATTTACACACATCCAGTACCTCTAAAATATGAGTGTCATGCTCAGCAAATGTGGATGGTCAAGAGAAAAGACCAAAAGAAACCAGAAACAACTGTCACTTTGTTTAAATTAATAATGAATAAGAACAAGTCCTTGACCCAACATGATTCCATATTTCACGCTAAATGTACATCCTGGTGTACAGAGTACAATGCGTTGGGACATATAAGATGGTTGCTTTTGTAGAAATTGTTACTCGCTGCTACAAATCACTAATATCAGCGATTTGTAGTTAGCATTGTCTGAAATAGTCACTGGGATTTTTCGCCAAGAAGTTTTTTGTTTTTTTTTATTGGCAGCTACAACTCAGTCTTGTGCTACATCATTATGTTAGCTTTCTTTGCTACAAACTGCGCTCCTTCAATGATTTGTGGCCAAGACATAGGGGTTAATTGAGAAGGATTGTCGCTCGCAAGCTTGTTGCCAAAAAAAATAAAATAAACACTTGATGAGCAAGTGGGTTACAAAACTCTGTAAAAAATACAGAGGATATTAAAATTGTGAAAAACACACAATTGCTGAATTGACATGCCCCAGAGATAAAATCACTAATAGCTGAAAATCAGAGGAATGTATAATTGGGTGATTCTTTCACACCCACACAATTACAAAGATCACAGGTCACAGATTTGGAAACATCCACGCCTACAACATTCAGGTTCCCCAAGCTCTGGCGAAGGTCTTAGTTGATCAGCTGCACAGCAGAATGTGGAACTGGAGAAAGGAACAGCCCACCCCACCAAGGAATGCCCGACTCTCCATTGTACAGTATGTCATTACAAATAAGGTACTACAAGGATTACTAAACCAAATGATCCTGGATACACACAATAGAATGGAATGATATACACAGAGAGAGGGGGGGGGGGGAATAATCAAAGTGCAGCCAACTATACTCTATCAGTGAAGACGTTAAATAAAAAAGGCATACCTATCAGCTACTCAGGGTTGCAGTTTTATAAAAAAAAACCTTGGGTGCAATTTTTTGCCTAAATCTTCATTCCTTTTTTTTGATCCACAGGCAGGAAGAGGATGGCCTACTGCACATTCTGCAGGCTAAACTAATAATCAGAAAAATGTGGTGCCTGACACAAGGAATCTAACCCAATAAGATGGTTATCTCCGACTCCGGCTTACATTAAACACTCCGGGCATTTAATGCAATTAACCAATCCATTGGAATACCATTTTATTGCCATTATAGGCTCAGTCCACTAACAAAAGACTGTCAGGTTGAATGAGCACCCTGGCAAGGTAAGAAAACCTGCCCCTATCGATCTGGTCAGTGCCACAATAAGCCAATGGTGAAGACCAGCTCCCCACCCATCTCCTCTTCATTGTTAAATAGCAGTTACAGATATCTCTGCATGCAGCTTGCGCCAAGAGTGGTCAGATCATTCATAAACAGCCGTCCTCTCAAGTCTCTGGGCAGCTCTTTGCTACACAAGCTATCCTTAATAAGGCTTTTACACAACCAAGAGCTGCCACTGTCCACCACTAATAAAGTTAGTGAGTATTTGGTAACAAACTGTGATCGTGATTGTTGTGACCAATGAGATTTATGTGGGCTCCAAGAGACCCATACAGGTAATCCAGTTATCACAAGGCCATCTGGGGGACAATTCTGGGTTGTAGCAGTGCAATCAACAACCTGGCATAGTAAAGCCCTAAGGGAACCCATACACAAAAGGACACGTATGTAATTCCAATCTTGAGGAAAAACAGTCTAAAGACTTCCATAAAAGTGAATGCTTTGCATAGCCAACGACAGCTATGCTACTGGAAAGGGGAAAAGAAACATTCCAGCACTTAGCATGCAGGTGAACATTAGTGGTCAGACAAGCTTTCCAACTGTATCCCCAGAGAAAGGTCAGCTAAGGCTGTCTGCAGGTAGCACATGGGATGGTCAACTACCCTTGTAAAGAAGAAAATGATTTGGACTTTCATCCATGTTTTGGTCTAGTGCTTCTTTCTGTATTCCTGTGGTTTGAAGTATCAGGCTTTAGGTCCATAACCATAATCGCATAAAGTACTTTTGTTTTTATTACTGCGTAGACTAGATTAGAAAATTTTAAAAAATCCTACTGGTTGATAAAGGAATAGCAGACACTTTTCTTTCAGACTAACTTATTCATGAGGCCCATGGTTGCCAACAGCAAGAAACCTCATCTAGGCCACACTAAAAGCTTACTTACTGGACTTTATGGCTGCGGCTATCCTGTATATCTCCTGTTGTAAATAAGTATGCATAGATAAACTACCTAATAATTCACAATAAGCTTTTGTTTATTTGAAAGGTTAATTTAATCGACACAAATACCATCCACAAAGTATGAATAAAAAAAATAAAAAAAGTGTCCTGAGTTAATGGATCCCATCTGGCCAGAAATGGCAGTTATGTCCAGAACATTGAGCGTGAACAGCAGGGGGGCTCCTCCTAACGCTCATTACACATGTTAGAAGAGGGCCCAAGATAAATAAATTAGACAATTGTCCCAAGCCAATTAAAACACTTGATTGTTACAGCTGACTTGTCCTAAAGGGCAATCCAAGGACAGAAAATAAGCTTATGGCATGAAATAATTATGGAGCTATTCATTTTAGATGATTAGTACACATCTAGAAGCCCTGACCTCTAGGCAGATATTTAAGAAAAGCACAATTTAATCCAGTCATGCATTTAAAAATCATTCAGGTGTAGTCAAGTCAAAAACCTTTTTTTCTAGTTTTGCATACATTGGGGGAAGAATAAAGCCCCTGCCAAGTACACTATATACTATATCCAAATCTAAAAAAAGGAAAACATTTTTTAGCTGGATATTCATATATTTTTGTGTATTTGCACTAGTATCCGAATATAAAAAGGTGGCCACACACAGACTGTTCAATCTCCTTTAGGGCTCAGTCACATGACTGCCCAGGGCCTTACACCCACCCAGATTAGTGTATTTCTGCGGTGAATACGATGAGACGTCTGATCAATGATCAGGCCGACACGCTCTACATGTTACCGCACAAGGAGCAGTGTAAGAAACCACAGAACACTGTAGACAATAGTTTGTGTACATGGCTGATCATCTATCTCTAAATGCTGGTAATCGCTCTTACAACTACAGGTAGACAGCTTCAGAACCTGTCATTGATTTGTACAGACTGAGCAGCCACAGCTGACTGCAAACACCAGGCCTTAACCACCATAGAAATGTACTGATATGAGCGTTAACCATTGTTACCATTATGTTGGTTTGAGCTTGTGTCCTTCCTTATTTGCTCTGCTGGGCCCTCGTGGATCCCATGCCCACAGCTCCCAGGATAGACAATCCCAGCGGTGGCCAATGGAATATGAGCACTGATCTCTCTTTCAGCAGATTTGTACGTATGGGCCCCTTTTGTGACCCCTTAATGCTTTTGCACTAGTAAAGCATTATCTACTATCTTTACTGTATATCTTAAACAGTTTTATTCCATAGATAGTGTTTGCATCAACCCCTTAAGAAGCGAACGGTTGTTCACGAAATGCGTCAGTTTATTGGGATGCACTCTCATACATATTATGGATGGTTTTATGGAATATTGTGTCTAGCTATGAAAATATAACACATTCATTGTTTATGTTTTACTGCCGATATTGTATGCATCAATAAATCTACAAATTTTTATTTCATCATTGAGTTTACAGCACCTCAAGTCCCAAGGGCGAACTTTTGTAGCTTTCGATATAAGAACTATATGAACAGCTGTGTGATTGATTCCTTAAGTGGGCAAAAGATGGATCGAAATTCAGCCAGTTCAGCAGGGAGCTGCCAAATTTTGATCCATGTGTGGCCCCTCCCACTTGACAGAAGTCAATCTAATGATCGACTTCTGTCAAACGCTCTTGCTGCAAAATCTTTCTCCATCAGCAGCTGCAGCAATTGATCAGTGTATTTTGACAGCAGAGCGTCCCGTCCCTGCTGTCAGACTACAAAAACACAGAGGATTCCTCTACCCACCTTAAATTGTGTGAATGTAGGAATCCATTCGTTGATTTTCATTCAGCCTGTTGGCTGAAAGAAAAAAGAAGAAAAGAAAAAAAAAAATCCAACATTGGCCAGCCTTAGCTTACCAATAGAGTCAGTGCATCGCTAACAAATACAGTGTATGCTAAATCAGGTAGGCCTTCAAAATGCATAGCTGTTTTTGTGGCTGGAATGTAGACTGGTTATAAAAAAGGGAAAATAATCCTCTTTTTATAATGCAATTAGCGATCTTACATGTATCTTCAGATACTGAATCACTACAGTGCTATTTTTTTCTCCAAGTGCTAATTATGCAAAAGCACAGTGAAAAACATCAGATCCTGTGTAACACCTTTATCTTTCAGTTTAAGAAAAAAAAGAAGTGACAAGTGGAAGGAAACTGGCCCTCCGACACATAAAGCAGCCGAAATGGAGCCAGCAGGAAAGTTACACAGGCGGTGGAAAAACAAAAGGTGCCCTACCTCCGCTCTAAACCCTGCTCAAGCCTGACTTCAAATAAAACAGATTAGTCTAACACCTCTCCTGATCAGGTGCTGGAGTCACACTGCTGTTTGGCCGGACACAGCTGAATTGTGTGACATGTGGAAGCGCTATACAAACTAGGCAAATACCAGGTCTTAAAGTGGCTATACAATGTGCGAATTTCAGCTGGCCATACGCAAGTAGAATTGCATTCGAAATTTCCAACTTTCGAATGTTGGTTCTATTTTCTAATGGTTATTGGGGTAAAGTTGACTTCAGTTTTCAACCGTAGCGATGAATATTGAAGGATTTTCTCAAACCAAATTCTAATTGCGATTTTATTTTGGAAAAATCATTTATAAAATTGTAATTAAACCTGCTTTATACATCTGGGATTGCATTAGAATAGGCCTGGATGAAACCTTTGAATGAAACTTGATGACTCGATGGCAAGAAAGAAACAGCTAAACAGGTATGGCCAGCTTAAGCCAATCTCAGAAGTATTAGGACATACAGGGAAAATGTATTAATCTTAACACAAAGGGATCAGATGCATGTTAAAGCTGAACTCTTATGCCTAGGATACCATAACTTTTTCTCTCGCACCCACAGGCTTCCACATCTCCATGCAACTGGAGTAAGTTTGCTCATTAGCTCTGTCCATCAGTCCCTGAAGTCATCATGTACAATGCAGGACCAGGAAGGCTGCTTGTTTTCCAGACATTTATCCCTGGGTGCATACTGCGCCAAAACATTAGTAAAACTCGGTGGACTGTCCCGCCGCACAGCTTTCAGCTAACCAGTTTTACAGGCTGCCAGCAGTGGGGCTGGACGGTGCACCTGTGCCTTCCGCCTGCACCAATACTTTGAGATCTCATGCACCGGGGATAAATGCCCAATGTGCATGAGGCCCTAATGTATGGTCAATGGCCTTGACATGACCAACCGCCGTGACAACTCACCCCAAAACCCTCTTTTTCCCCTAGTCACCCTGCATGTAGTATAAATGTCCCTTATGTCCTCTTATTCACATGAAACCTTAGCCCAGCCTTCCTATAGTTAAAGTTATACGTAGTTACCAGGTTAACCATATTTGGCAACAGTCCTGATTTGTACTTCTGTGTAACATACAATCAATGTGAATTTTGCGGTTTTGCTTACGGTTTCTTAAACTGCTCACATTTATACGTGATCATTGTACAGCACTGCTTCTTTTCTTATACACATTGGTTAGAATCCTATGTTTTTTGTATGCAAAAGTAACTAGTACCTCTTTTTAAGCCATGCCGCTTACACAACTGAGCCACACCCAGCCCTTGCCGCAGTGCATGCCTCTTCCTTATCCCCCTATAAGCTGTTCTCCCTGGCTGACATATCTGGGGGAGCGCAGTCCGTTCTGCACATTGGTCTGCACTCTCTCAGTGAGTGAAGACTGTATAGCCTTTGCTCAGGAATGACCTACGCTGCATATACATTACATCCCATGTTTACCACAAAGCGAAGCTTCTAAACACCTGCCAACACAAGTTTGATCACTGGGTGCCACATGGCATTAGGATGCATCTGTCAAGACACATTAGTCTCACTGCATGTATGCTGAAAGATCCACCATCTTTGTCAGGCTGACCAGATGAATAAAAAAGTTCTACTCAAAAGAAAAAAATTCAAATACTAAAGTGTTTTTTTTGTTTTTTGAATACTTGAAAAGTAAAAAAAAATAAAATAAAAAAGTCACACTTGAGTCATGTTTAATATAGTCTGTTTCACTAAAATCATGTAAGATTTTGATTTTAGTGGAAGTAAACCCCCCTATCGTTTTCAGCCAAGGAAGCTGCTATCTTTGCCTCTGTTTAATCTTCAACTGCCACAGTGCTACACATGTGATTCGTTATGACACCAGCCATTGGATGGTTTGACTGTTTGGTTGAGAGCACAGCAAATGTGCAGTTAGCATTCCCGGCATGCCTTTTTTTTTTTAGACTGTTAAATCGATGGGTTTACTTCCGCTTTAAGAAAAGGTATATGCAGAACAGTCTGGCCTCCCCAAAGAGTAAACCCAAGGGAGAGATTTCTCTAATCATATTTAGCAATGATGGAGCTACAGAAGTTCGCCACCACACAAGCCTCCCAACATTTCAGAAAAGATCTCTGCTACTGATCTGGATTTTTTTTGTTTCTTTGTTAGGCCCCTTTCATATGAGGCAGACTCCGCTTGCACGGAGTCCGCCTCTGTCCGTCGGCTCAGCGGGAGATCTCTCCGTTGAGCCGGCGGATGACAAGTCCCTCTCTGCTCACTGAGCGGGAAGGGGCTTGTCCAGCGCCGCTGGTCTCTATGGAGCAATCGGATGAAAGCGGACAGTGTGTCCATTTTCACCAGATCTCACCCGATCCGATAGCGACGGATCTGGACGTAGAGCCATTCGTCTGCTTTTGGCGGATCGGACATCCGTCGCTCCATAGACTAGCATTTAGCGCCCGTCCAGGTCCGCCGTCAAAACTGACAGGTGGACCTGAACGGGCCGTCAGTGTGAAAGGGGCCTTAGGCCCAAGCACTTCAGGAATTAAAATGATTCCTGGGTAGACTTTCCATCACCGGTTGAGATATGCGTCTGGCTCAATGAAACAAAAAAAAGGTACCTATATTTATTTATATAGTGTTGACCATTTACATACTGTACAATCCAAGGTCCTTACCTCACATACTAGAGCCAATTAACCTACCAGTATGTCTTTGGAGTGTAGGAGAAAACTATAATAGCTGGAGGAAACCCACCCAAGCACAGATAGAACATGAAAACAAAATGTCAGAAGACTATTGTTAGCCGATAATTGTCAGGTTGGAAAACTTGTCTATTGAACATTTTTTCTACAAAATGATCCGGATTTGGTCAGAGCTCCCAACGACTATCTTTTTTTGTTTGTTTATCATAACTATGGGTACGTTGGTTATGCTCATTCTATAGGTGGGCGATGAGATATCTGCCAAGGCTGATTTTTGTTTTTGGGACCAGTCACAATCCTCACCCAATTCAGTAAACGGAAGAGGGGAATGAAAACCAAACACTTGCTTAGAGGCTGATAAGGCATTTTAACATGCTTGAAAATTATACCGATTGTTGAATTAGCCCCATCAATTAACGATGGGTTGAAATACAGTAAGAAGAACATTCATCCTTCCAAAAACAGGGTTCAGCCCATTGTGAAATCATTTTTCTCACTTGTATCCAATGTGCACTCCACAACTCGCTTTCACGTTCGGAATTGTGCCTTCATTTTTTTGGCTTTCGAGAGAGTTATTGGAAAAGGGCGTTGTAACATGCTTGTGTTTCACACCCTTTATTCTGAAAGCCCCTATGATTAAATTTCATGGAATACAGGGAACACTCGATCACCTAAAGTCATACTGGAAACAGGATCTTTCCAAAGCAATGAATCAGTTGAGGTGAGTGACCCCTACAGACATAGGTAAGTTCTCATGTCACTCCTTTGTATGACAGGCAGATGACTAAACAGATCTAATGCTCCAGTTGAAAAAAATAATAATATCCTTGATGATGTCACAGCCAGCAATACTGACACCCCATCCTCCCAGCTGTGGATTGCATAACACATTCATTAGAAGCAAAATCTGCCTTCTTTGGCTGCCCATGAAAGCATTTGGTTAATGTGTTTTAATTCGTACAAGAATAGGAGTGCCTTCTATTAAAGGTAAACTCACCCATCTGGTTTCCAGAGTGGTGGTAAAGTTCGCACACCTAAGAGTTTTGGGAAAGGGCTTAGCTGCTAAAAAAAGGAAACTGCACCTTTACCCTACACCCTAATAAGTTTCAGGCAACCCCACAATTCCTAAGCCAAGAGCCTATGGGTAGAAAGGGCTATCAAGCAGATAGAAATTTCTACATTGGTTCCTTACTGTCCCCATACAATACAAGCAGCACATGGGTGCCTGTACTACTTCTAAACATGTAAAGTCTTGCAATACAAGCTTGTATATTTGTGTTTTGGAGTAAGGAGGGGGTAATGGGTTGGCAGCCAGATTGATAAGTAAAATCGGAGCTCCATGCAGTCTACGATCACCATTATGCAATGTGCTAATGTATGATGGCATGTGAAAATGTAGACTTAAAGCCCTCAAATCACACACGAGCGATAAGTTGCATGTTTTTCAAAAAGTCTGACGGACAGACTGACATACGCACGGGCTGAATGTCGGACGTTTTTTTTTTTAAACCGGAAAATGTCTCAAAATTTGGCCCGTGTGAACCTGGCTTAAGGGGCGGGATACTGGCTGACATTATCTACACATGGCCATGGCAGCTGAATATAGCTGGAGATTAGTCACTGGGTGCAGAGGCTAAAGCCCTGTACACACGATCAGAATATCTAACAAAAAACACTTTCGAAGTGATCGCATGATAATCTGATCATTAGTACACAGCTGTCGTCCGAAATTTTCCGAAGGAACAAACAAACATTTTTCTTACGCGATACCACATTATACGATTTTCATTTAAAACAGTACAGTTTTCATCCGAAAATACAATACAAATACATTACATCACTTCTGAATTTCCGTACTTTAGTAACCTGTTACTTTTCGATATGGCGAAAATAATTCAAAAGAAAAAAAAAATCTCATTGTGTGTACTAGGCTTTAGGCTAGCCATACACATTTCGATTTTACTTGATTCCTCCTTCCACGCCAAACAGAGTGGAAGCATGGATGGAGCAATCTACACTGCCAGCAGTTGTATTCTGGGGCTGAACTGGGTGTACTGTTTGAAAAATTTGAGTCAAATGGAAAATTGTTCAATCAAAATTTGTCAAGCTGGGTGGTGCCAACAAGGACACCCACAGCTCAAATTTCAGTTGATTCAGCCATAATTCCAGCCTTGTATGGTCAGCAGACAACTCCCTGCATTCCCCCCACCATATAACCCACAGCTTTTTTTTTTTTTATTGCTCCAACTCCATCCAGTCCCCTGCCATTCTCACCTGGGCAAGAATGACCTGTCACTTCTCCTGCAGCCTCTTGGGATATCACCATCACATACTGCAGGAGTAAGGAAACAGTGGCTGTGGGCAGAGTCGCCGGTCAGCATTATTGGCCCGTTGCCTCAACCCAGAAGGGCAGATGCTCACAAATCAATAGAGGACCAAAATGGCAGCATGGGAACTGGGCTGTAACATCTGAGCAGCAGGAGAACGCTGGATCTGCTGTGCGAGTGAGTATGTGAATCCAAGGAAAGGCTGGTATGGTGGGGTGGGGTGGCGGTTAAAAAAGAAAACATGCAGGGGAGAGTGAAGTTCCACTTTAAGCCAACCAACTTCCTCAATCTCTTGAGACAGAAGGTGATGTGCCTACCGGCACTGAGCCCATCAGGGAAGACTGCCTCCCAGACAGCCAGGTCAGCACAGCTATGTGGGATATATTACAATGAAACCGCAGTACAGACAGGGTGAGTCATACAATGAAACCAGCCAGGTGCTAGATTCCAATTATTTCAATTGCCACTTATGTTTTCTACTTGTCGACAGGTGATTGAATAAATGCATGCTGCCAAGCACGCTGTGCAGGCTGCGCACAAACAGACAATTAGATAAACAGGAATACAACATCTACAATAACTGTCATGTCCGATTTCTTTTTTTGTTACAACTATAAACAGATAACGGATCACTAAATGCCCCGGCCTGCTTATTGGTGTTTATCTGCAATGAGTATTTTGGCCCAAATGTGTTCTGCCTTTGCTATGCCTTATGCATCAGAAATCGCTTGGATCAAACAACAATTGACGCCCGCATATGGAGACCTTTGCTGCACTGGTCATATTGGGCGATGACCCCATAGCCTGGCCCTCAGGCTGTATGACTGCAGTGTAGGAAGCTGCACTCACAACTTTTGGAAAAAGGACTGACAAGCTCTAATACAGATGTTGTATGGCTGACCGCTGTTTACCTTGCGAACAAATGCCGATTTGTACAAAGCGCCCATCACAACAACAAAGGATCAATTCAACCTCTGCAAAAACATGCTGATCTAATGTCATGCTTAAATGGACCCAGTTAGAGCCAGCTAGCTGATTTGTGCGAACACAAACAATTGCTACAGTCCCACAGTGAAAAGCCACAGAAAATACAAATTCATTTCGAAAGGAAAGGCAAAAGGGATTTATTTTACTTTTTTAAAGCTATATTAGAATGGCCACATGCTGCTCAAGCATGCCCTGGCTTTGGCAGTAGGACTTATTTTATTGGTATATACAGTATATGGCATCCCAAAGAGAAGGACAAAGCAGGGGCAAAGAACAATACCACAAATACAATAAGCAATAGAAATAAAAGCCTGTTCCAAATGAGTTTTGAATCTCATATAGACGCACTACAAAAGCAGATTAGAAAGCAGCGTTTGGGTTCCAGAAGCAGAAGTTTTGGAGGAACAGAACCACATAAATCAAAGTTACATGCTTTTTATAAAGATGGGTCACAAATAGACCATAGACATAGATCAGAGTACAAATCCCAAATGCTACATAG
Source organism: Lithobates sylvaticus (assembly GCA_028564925.1). Classification (NCBI taxonomy): domain Eukaryota; kingdom Metazoa; phylum Chordata; class Amphibia; order Anura; family Ranidae; genus Lithobates; species Lithobates sylvaticus. The sequence goes on along the minus strand of CM053035.1, from coordinate 153,049,717 downwards.
CTAGCCAATGTTACTATAAAAAAATAAATAAATAATAGTTACAGCAAATTAAACCATTAAAGTGAATCTTATCCAGACGATTTGGGGTTTCCCTTGTACATCCTGCCCAATGGTGACAATTGCTTTCTATTCCACACATGCAGTAGCAGCATTATCACCCTAAAACAACTTTCCTACAGAGAACATATTGATGCCAAGAGCGGTCAACACCCTCCTCTGTACGAGAGCCTCAAACAATTACCTCCAGGCGCCCCCCACAGGTCTGATTGACAGTCAATCAGATGCCTCAGTATGAACATCCAGATGTTTGCATTAGCCTCATCTCAGGCTAATTACTGGCAGTACTGGGTCCAGGTTTACTTAAAACTGCCATGAGACAAGTAAGGCGTAGGATCTCTTACTTACTAAAGAAAGAAGCTATCATTTGTTTAGGACAGGGGTCTCCAAATTTTCTAAACAAAGGGCCAGTTTAGGGTCCTTCAAACTTTAAGGGGGCCACACTGTGGCCAGTAAGAGAAGAAAATCTCCTGGTATTAGTGGGAGGAATAGGGCCCACCCTACGTTGGTGGCAACGGGAGGAATAGGGCCCAGCCTACGTTGGTGGCAACGGGAGGAATAGGGCCCACCCTACATTGGTGGCAACGGGAGGAATAGGGCCCCCCCCCCCCCCCCCAATAGGGCCCCCCCCCCCATCGTTGGCGGCAACGGGAGGAATAGGGCCCCCCCCCCCCCCCCCCTACGTTGGTGGCAACGGGAGGAATAGGGCCCCCCCTACGTTGGTGGCAACGGGAGGAATAGGGCCCCCCCTACGTTGGTGGCAACGGGAGGAATAGGGCCCACCCTACGTTGGTGGCAACGGGAGGAATAGGGCCCACCCTACGTTGGTGGCAACGGGAGGAATAGGGCCCACCCTACGTTGGTGGCAACGGGAGGAATAGGGCCCACCCTACGTTGGTGGCCACGGGAGGAATAGGGCCCACCCTACGTTGGTGGCAACGGGAGGAATAGGGCTCCCCATCATTGGTGGCAATGGGAGGAATAGGGCCCCCCCCCCATCGTCGGTGGCAATGGAAGAAACCATGTCTGCAACAGTGGGGGGGATAATGCGGCCCCTAGTTAGGAGACCACTGGTGTAGGAATGGTATGTAGCCTTAAGCTGGGCATACACTGTTATAATTCCAGCTGATTTTTCTTCACAGAGGGCGGCCCTCCGGGGTTGACAAAAGTCGATTACTAGATCAACTTTGGTTGAAGATGCCGGGTCAAAAACAGCACCTGAAACCAATCAGCTGCATGGAGTGATCAGGTAGCTAGTGTCTGTCAGAAAGCAATAGCTCACATATTACTAAAATCAAAAGGATAAACATGACAGAAAAGCAACTAACATTTTAAGAATTGTGTCACCAATATCAGCCCTTTTATTTCTGTCATGACAGGTTGCCTTTAATTTGAGCAGAGGGCTAGCACACATGATGGATTTTCCAACGTAAATCGCTAGTTGTAATCCTTTTAGTGTTCCCATTATCTCATGCATGTTTATATTACAATAGGGTAAATACATTTCTGTTTGGAAACCACAAACGTTATGTTTGAGTCCTGGTAAATTTAACTTGTATATTCTAAAACCTTCACCAGTCAATGCAAGAGCTTACTTCGCACCACTCCGAATTCAAAGCGCCTTGTATCCTCCCGTGCACCGTGAAACTTTCTCTGCATAGTTTATTTTCCACAAGTGTAGAAACTCCAGTAAGATTATTGTTTTTTTTCACCCCCCATTTCACAATGTTTACTTCTTTATATATTTACGAAACGCGAAGGTTAATGAAGCGTAAATCTTAACACGCACTGACTCTGAAATAACCGATTCAGCAGAAACCCACAATAGGATGCAATTTCTCAAAGCTTTCCGGGGCGGTGTGACGACATCAGGCTTTATGTTGGTTTCCCTAGAAGAATATGGATGCTACAGCACAATTTGGACATCCAGTGCTGACCCCAGTTCATTTACTATGAGGGAAAAAAGTATTTGATCCCCTGCCGATTTTGTATGTTTGCCCACTGACAAAGAAATTATCAGTCTAATTTTAAATGGTAGGTTTATTTCAACAGGGAGAGACAGGACAACAGCAAAAATATCCAGAAATACGCATTTCCAAAAAGTTATAAATTGATTTTCATTTTAAATGAGTGAAATAAGTATTTGATCCCTAGCTCCCAGGTGTCTACTATACAGGCAACAAGCTGAGATTAGGAGCACTCTCCTAAAGTGAGTGCTCCTAATCTCATCTTGTTACCTGTATAAGAGATACCTGTCCACAGAAGCAATCAATCAGATTCCAATCTCTCCACCATGGCCAAGACCAAGGATGACAGGGACAAGATTGTAGACCTACACAAAAGGCTGGAATGGGCTACAAGTCCATCGCCAAGCAGCTGGGACCATAGTCACCAAGAAAACAATTGGTAACGTACTATGCTGTGAAGGACTGAAATCCTGCATCGCCCGCAAGGTCCCCCTGCTCAAAAAAGCAAATGTACAGGCCCATCTGAAGTTTGCCAATGAATATCTGGATGAGTCAGAGGAGAACTGGGTGAAAATGTTGTGTTCAGATGAGACCAAAAATCAAGCTTTTTGGCATCAACGCAACTCGTGTTAGGGAGGAAGAGGAATGAGGCGTTGACCCCAAGAACACCATCCCCACCGGAGGTGGAAACATTATACTTTGGGGGTGTTTTTCTTCTAAGGGGACAGAACAACTTCACTGCATCAAAGAGATGATGGACGGGGCCATGTACTGTCAAATCTTGGGCGAGAACATCCTTCCCTATGCCAGGGCATTGAAAATGGGTCGTGGATGGGTATTCCAGCATGACAATGACCAAAAAAACACGGCCAAGGCAACAAAGGTGTGGCTCATGAAGAAGCATATTAAGGCCGTGAAGTGGCCTAGCCAGTCTCCGAACCTTAATCCCATAAAAAATATGTTGAGGGAGCCGAAGGTTCGAGTTACCAAACGTCAACCTCGAAAACCTTAATGACTTGGAGAGGACCTGCAAAGAGGAGTGGGACAAAATCCCTCCTGAGATGTGCGCAAACCTGGTGGCCAACTAGAAGAAACGTCTGACCTCAGTGATTGCCAACAAGGGTTTTGCCACCAAGTACTAAGTCATGTTTTGCGAAGGGGGTCAAATACTTATTTCACTCATTAAAATGCAAATCAAAATGTATACATTTTTTTAAATGCATTTTTCTGGACTTTTTTGCAATTATGCCTCTCACAGTTGAAATAAACCTACCATTAAAATTATAGACTAATCATTTCTTTGTCAGTGGGCAAATGTACAAAATCAGCAGGGGATCAAATACTTGTTTCCCTCTTTGTATAAGGTTATTATTGTTTAGGACAAGAAAGGCCAGTGTCCATGCTGAAACCACCTGGGGCATGATGGGGCATGATCTTTGAGTATATGCAAACCCCAGTCACTAAAATATCAGCGAAGCTCTAACAATTTATTATCATTTCCCTAGTCAAAGGGTGAAGGTCCTTGTTCAGGCACTTCCTGTTATAAAAGGTGACAACACTCTGTCCTTGTCTCCCAAATGTGCTCCAGTGTTGTCACCTTTTCACATGGGCTGCAAAAGGAGACTACACATTACGCAGGTATGGTCTATTGTGATCGATATTAAGAAATCTGTTTTGAATATGATACACAGTCCACAAACTACATATCATTTCATTAGGGTTCACACCTACTTCAACAAGTGTTCGCAAAAGCTAGCTTTCCCAATTTACAATTAGGCTGGATTAACACCTATGCAGTTTTAGTGCTTTTTGCAGATTTGCACTACAGTCCATTTAACATGGTTTCCTATGGAACACGTTCTGTAGTGCAAATCTGCAAAATGCACAAAAAATGCATAGGTGTGAATCCAGCCTTAGGCCTGATTCAGATAGGGCTTCAGAGCTGTGTGAACAGCAAGCTTTAACAAAGCATTTACAGAGATTTCGGCAAGCTTTTAAAGTACCATTCAGCTTCAGTTTAGAAATGTTATATACACAGATCCTAATAGGAGTGCTGATTGCAGCTGCTAGTAAGCTTCAGCACTTCTTGAAGACTGCTAGCAGCTTGTTTAAAGTGGCAATCAGCACTCCCATTAGGATCTGTGTTCAACACTGGAGTTGAATGGGACTTTAAAAGGTTGCTAAAAGCTCTGCAAATGCTTTGTCAAAGCTTGCTGTTCACAAGCTTTGACAAGCTGAAACCTGTGGGCAACAGGGTAATAGTGGGGTCACTATAGAACCCATTAATGGTATATGAGGCTTGGCTGTAGGCCTGCTATCGCCACTCCTTTGCTACAGCTGCCATATCATTCCGATGTTGGATGATTCCCCATTGATTTTAGAGGGTCTTCATGGTAACTTCATAGAAAAGCATCAATTTGAGGTTTATAAAAAAAAAAAAAAAAATTGCACATTTGGGACTTTTTGCAGCATGACATTTTTCATTTTCAAACCAAATATTAAAGCCTAAGCATGGAATATTTACTAAGCCCCAACAGAGCGTGACGTTTGTGGTTTAGCTGGTAAATGTTGCAATTTTAGCAAAATATAGCAATAGCTGCAAATTCCAAGGGCTTTGTTTATAGGCAAGTCTGTCATAATGTGCTAGTATACGATGCATACCAGCACATTCATGCAAGCACCCCTGTCTGTGGTAAACAGTTTGTCTCAACAATAAATGCTACATATGTAGCAGAGCTTGCTCTGTTGAAAAACAGACTTACTGGCTGGATCACCAGATGAAAATCAAGAAAAGAAAGCGTAACAAAATCTAATACAGTTATCACATCTAAGAATTGGTAATCTGCAATAAAACATACATGTTTGCTTTTAGGTTCAATACTGCTTTAAGAGGACCCCACTTAAAGTAGAACTAAACCAACCTAATCTTTACAGCCAAGGAAGCTGCCATCTTGGCCTTTGTTTGATCTCCAGTTTCCATGGGGCCACATATGTAATCATTTAGGACACCAGCCGTTCAAAGGCTCAACAGTTCCGTTTAGGCCCCTTTCACACTTATACGACTTGTCCCACGATTTGGGACTGCAAAGTAGCATGACAAGTCGTTCCCCATGATTTCCAATGACAGTCATTCATATTAGTACGACTTCAAAGTAGTTCCTGCACTACTTTGGTCCGATTTTGATGCCACTTACACAGGCATTCCTTGAAATCGCAGCAAAATCGTGGCCATGAATCGCGGTAAAATCACGCAAATTTGAAGTCGTACAAGTGTGAAAGGGGCCTAAGAGTACCAGCAACTGACAGTTATGTATGGCATGCTTTGAATGCAACTGTTGGAAACATCGTGGGTTTAGTTTCACTTTAAAGACAAGTATTTTTAGGATCTGTGTTTTTTTTTTTTATTATTTTTTATTGTGTTGTCCCCCCCCTATACATTGTAAAGCGATGTTGGCGCTATAAAAAATCGTGTATAATAAATATATATATATATATAATTTTTTTTTTTTTTAAGTCTGCTTCAAGACTATAAATAAAGTTCCTTTAATGAATCTGGATGCAAGTTTTCTTCGCACCAACCACCAAAAGAACGAAATGAAGGGTGGAGAGGGGTGTGTGGGTGTGTGTGTGTGTGTGTGTGTGTGTGTGTGTGTGTGTGTGTGTGTGTGTGTGTGTGTGTGTGTGTGTGTGTGTGTGTCCTTACATGCACAGCCTCTCCCATGGGAATACAGAAGCGAGAGGAATATCCTGGCAGCCTATCCCAAATTCCAGGCATGCAGATGTATACACACACACACACCAGACTGGTTTGATAAGACTGATATCCAGTAACAGGCTTAACCCTTCGCTGTGTGACATTTCTAGGAACCAGAACATCAGTCATCACAAAGCGTTTTTTGCTATGGCAGATTGATGAGCAGACACAAGTGCCTACCTTCCCGGGGATGTAGTGGAGAATGTTGTCCGAGTGAGTCCCTCTTCCAGCCGCACTTTCATTCCCAAACAAATAGGTCCACTTAGTTCTGCTGTCTTGCCTGTGAAGAGAGCGGGTGATGAAACAACAGCATGGAATCCTTTCACCGCTAAACATACAACTGTATTATGAAAATGTCAGCCCCGACACCGGCCGCAACCAAAATGTTAACACTTTACAATTTAAGAGCCTATTCACACTGACTAGCACTGAAATGTATAGAAAACGCACGTACATTTCCATATTAGTTGTGTTTTAACGTGCGCTGAAGTCCATTGACATGCATGTGAATAGGACACATTGGAAATGATTGTTTTTCAGATGCTCTTCTGTTAATCAGCGTTTTACAGCTATACTAAAATGCAGATCACACTAATGCGAATTGGCCCTAAAGGTACCATTAGGATCAGACTTCCCACAATGCTGCAGTGATGAGGATTTGTTTATGACAGTAATGCGGGAAACTTCTGAGCTCCGCACTGGCCACACACATGTGGCTGAATGAAAAGAATCAAATACATTTCTTCATCCACTCTAATGCAGATGGATGAATCTTATTGTATTCTGGCGGCTGGCACCGCTGGCTATAAAAACATCTGAACAGCACTCGCGTCTGATTGGATGCAGGCACTGTTCGGCTGAAAATGTTATCTTTAATTTTTCAATGTGTGTCAAGTGGAAGGGTAACAAAATACAGGCAGTCTCTGAGTTCCAAACATTAAATACGACTCATACATACAAAACGGAGGGAGACAACAGGAAGTGAGAGGATATCTACCCCTAGGAAGGGAAATTCACTCCTGTAATGCCGCGTACACACGATCGGACTTTCCCGCTGGACTCGAGTCCGCCGGACAGTCCGATCGTGTGTGGGCCTTCGACGGACTTTTTTCCCAAAAGTCCGGCGGACTAGGTTTTAAGTTTTGTTTTAAAATTGTCCGCTGAACTTGGCAGTCCGGCGGACAATACGGCCGTCTGTAGTATGGTCCGGCAGACCAAAAAGGACGCATGCTCAGTAGCAAGTATTTCACGGACTCTAGTCTAGTGTTCTAGTCCCGTCGTACATGCTGTACGTCATCGCGTGAACCGCCGGACTTTTAGCATGATCGTGTGTGGTCAAGTCCGGCGAAGCCCAGCTGGAAAGTCCGGCGGTTTGTCCACCAGACTAGGTTCGGCGGACAAAGTCCGATCGTGTGTACGCGGCATTAGAGTTATGGGAAAAAAGGCGTCTCCACTGAGGCTGCATTCACACTACAGCGTTTTGAATCGCAGGCAGATCTGCTACGGATCTGTCCGTGATTTGACAACGCCGAAGTGTGAATGACAAAACACGGAACTCACATCTGAGAGGTCATTCAAATGAATGGCGTCTCAAATGCAAGTTCTGCGCTTTGTCATTCACACCACGGCGCTGTCAAATCGCTGGCAGATCTGCGGCAGACCAGCCCGCGATCCAAAGCGCTGTAGTGTGAATGCAGCCTCAAGCTTTATCACCAATCCTTGTTTCCACAACATCCCAAAATGTTCAGAATTCCAATTGTCATAGGGACAGACAGTGAGGTGAAATCTTCAGAACATGGGGCACGGACCGCAAAACAAATGTTACAGGGGTGTTAACCCTTCTCTATGCCATCCAAAAAAAAAACTTTACATTTATTTTTTTTTGGCTGGAGTTGCACAAAAAATAAAAAAAAAAAATAAAAAAATGTACCTGTTCCAAATTACATACAAATTCGACTTAAAGTGTAAGTGCATAGACACCTTCTCTGTCTGCGCTCCTTGCGAGGTAGTGACATCATCCCGTGTTGGCCAATCAAGATGGCCAAAAACTGGCACCTGGAAGAAGATGCCAGCGCTGACGAGGGCCTTCATGGACATTGGAACTACTACTAAGTACAGGCAGTCCTCCAGCTTTCACACTGGAGTGAAAGGACCCGCTTTTTTTAGGCGCTATACAGGCGCTATTTTTAGCGCTCTAACCCCTGAAAAACGCCCCAGTGTAAAAGGGGCCTAAACCTGCTCTGACACATTCTAAACCTAATCTATTTAACCCTGTACAGCAAAAAAAAAAAAAAAAAAAAATAAAAAAAATAAAAAAAAAAAAAAATCGCTGTACCTGCCTATTCTGCAGCCAATCCAGTTGGGTCTCCAGCGGCGGAAGCTGTGTGCAGGAGAGGACAGACAATGGCTGGGAAATGATGTCACCCATAGAGTTACTATGGGGCTTCCGTTGGCTGCCTCTCTTGCGCCTGCCTCCACACTGAAGCCGCCGCTGTCAGCTGATGCTGGGATCGAACCAGATTGGCTGCAGAATAGGAAAGTATAGCGATTTTTGCTTTAAAGGGTTAGATTAGGTTTTGAATGTGGCAGAGAGCAGGTTTGGCGTTAGGTTGTTTTTTAAGTGGAAGTTCTGGCAAAGCCTATCTTGTTTGTAATCCGAGGACTGCCTGTACGTAGTAGTAGTAGTAGTAGTAGTAGTAGTAGTTCCAATGACCATCTTCTTCCAGGTGCCAGTCTTTGGCCGTCTTGATTGGCCAACACGGGATGATGTCACTACCTCGCATTTGCAGGAGCGCAGTCATCCCATCACGCAGACAGGGAAGGTGTCTATGCTAACACATGCATACCGAAGCTCAAATTATCAATCCAAAGCAATTTTCATTTATCGCACAATATGTCACAGAGGCTGATTAGTAATGAGCAGTAGACAGACAGGTCAGACTGAGTAAGTGTAGATAAGATTGTGCACTTTAGCCCTACCCTGCAATACAAAGATCTCACAGTCCTTGAATGGGAAATCGTTTAACACTTGGAAGGCAGCTACCTATGCAGACATCTACAGCAGACACGCCAACTTCTCGGAGGCTTCTCTGCTTGCCAAGGCAGGCCAAGCACTGCAAGTTCAACAGAATTTTATACCCATACTTAATGCCACCTCTAGGTGTTTGGTTTCATGTGGGAAAACTTTAGAAGCTCTGCAACTGCTACTACAGGCCTGATGCTGAGACTCGTAAGCACAGAGCAAGGCAGCTACATAAGAATTTACGGTGATAGTTAGCACCACAGGGCATGGTCATAAAGTGGGCATAAGTAGGTGTTAAACATTTTTTGATAAATGAAAAAGTCAAGAGATTCATGCTTCCCAACAAATCTAGACACATAGGTAAAGCCCAACTCTGGGAAACTCCATGCTGCAGTGCTGTACCTGCATAGCAAGGGTTAAAGTGGGAGTAAACTCCCATGTATAAGTTTTACTTATAGGCAAGCCTTATTATAGGCTTACCTATAGGTACTGTAAATATCTCCTAAACATGCGCGTACTGTAGATGCAGCCGGTGACGCCATTGACGCATGCGCTCTGAGGGAACGGCATATACCTTTGCCGTTCCTTCAGAGCCCTGTGCCGTAATCATCGGCTTCCACTCACCCAGCGGTTTACTACTGCTTTAACTGCTCATCAAGATCTAGAGAACATGGGAAATTTACTTACCAAATACTCTGCATCCCTAAGACCACAGCTTCTTCTCCGCCGACTAAGGCCTCAACATCATCAAGACCAATGTAAGATCCTTAGCCTTTAATTGGACATAATGATGCTAAGGGACAGTCCATCGCCAGAGCATGAGGGTGCAGCGCCTGCCGAGGGAGGATCGGGTAGGTAAAATGCTTTTACTCTTCCCTAGACCTAAACCAGCGGTTAACCCTTGCAGCGTGGGCTCCTCCTCTGCAAGGAGGAAGGAATGTTATGATTTCCCAGAGTTGGGCTTTAAAGGGTAATCTGCTCAAAAGCAATATTCAGTAATGGGCAAAGGCTATTGGGCTGAGGCACCCTCTGGCTTCCTGCCCGTCTTAGATCAGCCATTCTTAGCCAGGGTTCCTCCTGGGGCTGCTATGGGTTCTGTAAGCTGTGGCTGATTGGCCTCCCATTTGGTGGTGGCTACCGAGTTCCAGAGCTAGCGCCCCTTGGTAGCTTATATTCGGGTTGGCTTATAATCGAGTATATACGACTATTTACTAATGCTAGCAGCATAAGGATTCCAAATAGTCCATGTTGATTGGAACTTCACTTTCAGGCTAGGTTTTACACTAGAACATCCAACGGCTCACTGCAGGGGTCCGTTGCATCTCCATTAACCCTTTCAGGTCTGATTTTAGCCTGAATTTGGGCTGAATTCAGACCTGAAATGGACCAGAAGATGCACAGGGCTGCAGGGATATGTGAACTAGCTCCATAGGGAGTCGGTCAAAATCTCCTGCTATGCAAATTGGTTCCCGGGAAACCCATATCCAATTTCCATAAGAGTGAACCCAGCCTAAAGCACGGAATGCATTAAGGTAAAACAAAAAAAACACCAATGCTTTAGAACCACTTTACCAAAAGACTGTCTTAGAGGTCTTAAATGTTCCAGAAATTAAGCCTCCCTTCCAACAGGAAGAAGGGGAACCCCATTCTTATGACCACCATAGGTGTGCAGACACAAACACAAGGGGCCCAGAAACACAAGGGGCCCAGAAACACAAGGGGCCCAGAAACACAAGGGGCCCAGAAACACAAGGGGCCCAGAAACACAAGGGGCCCAGAAACACAAGGGGCCCAGAAACACAAGGGGCCCAGAAACACAAGGGGCCCAGAAACACAAGGGGCCCAGAAACACAAGGGGCCCAGAAACACAAGGGGCCCAGAAACACAAGGGGCCCAGAAACACAAGGGGCCCAGAAACACAAGGGGCCCAGAAACACAAGGGGCCCAGAAACACAAGGGGCCCAGAAACACAAGGGGCCCAGAAACACAAGGGGCCCAGAAACACAAGGGGCCCAGAAACACAAGGGGCCCAGAAACACAAGGGGCCACTATCTGATAAAGTCCCAGAGAAAAGAAACTCTGTTGATTTAAAAAGTAATTCCACCTTTCAGAGCATGTTTCATGTTACTCTCATATTTAAGATGCAACATGGTCAGAGTCCACAGTCCCCCACCACCTCCACTTATGGAATACTGGAGGTTTTGATACCCACTATCTCCTGTCAAGTTTGAATTTTATGCAGTTGCCTGTGAGATGAAGGACTCTAGTTCTCAATTGAGCACAAGCGTGGTGATGTCACTGCATTTGTAGTCCATTGATACTTCCTCCAGATCCTAAACTGAAGGTCTGCATCTCGTTATGAACCTGCGCCGGAGGAGGAGTCGGCAGGAGTCAGAGAACTGCACCTGCCATCCACTGATCATGGGTGCAATCTTAAATGCAAAACAATAAATGTGTTTATTTTTATTTTTTTTGCAAAGGGTGCAATTCTCCCTCAACTCTCCACAATCCACCCCACTATCGTTTTCAGGTGGAGTGAGCCTTCAAATTGATTTCCTTCCAGTAAATGTAAAAAAAAAAAAAAAAAAAAACACAGCCAAACAAAAATGTAATTTTTCAATGAAGATCCAACTCCTTTCTAGGAAGCGTATGCCAGCTGGCTACATGGGCAGGTCAATTTTGTTAAACAGTTCACCTTTTGAAATCCATAAAGAGAAGAAAAAAAATAGAAAAAAAATAAAAAAGTCGGCTGATCGAGAACCCGAATTGAACACGGATTGCAGTAAAATGCAGCACACTCTCTAGCTGCAAGAGTAGAAACTACGTGAGAGAAGGCATGCCAGGACATCCCATCTAAAATATAACAGTTGGACACGGCACTAAGAACCCAATGTAATCACTGAAAGCACACAATACTCCACCTTTTAGGGTCTCTAAGGGATTTGCATGTTGCGTTACAGTGGTTTACCGAAATACAATTAAGACCAGTTTTTTTGTGTACAGTAACATTTGGGTGGGGGATGGGATTGCCCCCTGGGGTTTAATTGTCCCTGCATTCAAACTGCTTGAAACCTAATTACAAACTGTCGGTGTGGTAAATGCGTTATCTCCTCTTTTTTTTTTTTGGAAACAGAAATGTTTGGTGAGCTTTTCAGTTTACACCACGTCTGCCTTCACATTCTAGCGCTCCTTGGGAATTGTTACATTTTATGGTTAAACTTGGAAGCTGTTGAGCCTGTAATGTTCTCAGAATAGACGGAGCACCTTCACAATCCCGATACTTTGCCCCGAGTATTGTCCTCCTGGAATGCTGGAGCTCGCCCATTGTAAGAGGAAAGTCTCAGGTATGCCCATTCTTCTCATACCAGAATAGTTCCCTACATACATGGAGAACAAACCTGGCCGACTTTACTCGGTGTCCCCATACAAGGGGCTCCAAAATTTTTATTTTTTTTTAAACACACAAGATGATGAAATCGGTATGGACATCACTAAAAACATACAAGTCCCAGGAAAGGATTGCTTTACAGACCAAAACAGGAGAAGTCACTTTGTTTTGTAGAAGGATACACTGGGGGATATTTACTAAAGGCAAATCCACTTTGCACTGCAAGTCCTCTTGGAAGTGAAGTCGCTGTAGATCCAAGGGGGACATGCAAGGAAAATATAAAAACAGCATTTTAGCCTGCACATGATTGGATGATAAAATCAGCAGAGCTTCCACTCATTTCAGATCTACCCCTTAGATTTAGAGCGACTGCACTTCCAAGTGCACTTTCAGTGCAAAGTAGATTTGCCTTTCATAAATAACCCCTATTGTGTACAAAATATAACACACACACACACATACGTTGTAAAATACTTGATACCCATTATACACATGTAGATTTCCATACTTCCACATCAGAAAACTATTTGGAAAGTAAGACCTACAAAGGGCTGATACTACAGACCAGGCAGTGCTGAAGGCTCATCTTAGTCCCAAGTGCCCCATTAATGCTCCATTGAGAAGTCATTACTATACTGACAGCTCTGCCTGCGAAGACATCCAGCAGCAGCTGAGCTTATCCTCCAACAAGTGTTCCTGTCTGAAGTCGTCCATTCCAACTCTCCCAAATCATACAATTCAGATGTAAATGGTAAAAACCACAAAAAGCAGAATCTACACCCAAAAAACATCCCTGGGACAGTGCCATCCAAAGGGGTCCTGTAACTCTACAAATGACTGGGCACAACGATCGCAATCAATAATACTACACGGGGTACAATCCAGAGATACTAAATGGGGCACAATGATCGCACTCAATAATACTACACGGGGCACAACGATCGCAATCAATAATACTACACGGGGCACAATGATCGCACTCAATAATACTACACGGGGCACAACGATCGCAATCAATAATACTACACGGGGCACAATGATCACAATAATAAAAAAAAATACATGAGGCACAATGATCACAATCAATAATACTACAAGGGGCAAATTATCACAAACAAATACTACACAGGGTACAATGATCATAATTAATAATAGTACATAGGGCACAGTGATCACACTAAAATCTCCACATTAGAGTGATCAGAATGAATAGTACATGGGGTCCAGTGCTGGCAGATTGTCCATAGTCCGGAGTACTCCATGGATCACAATCCATAATACTACACCGGGCACAGCGATCACAGGGGATCCTCCATAGAGCACAATGATTGGAATGAACACTCCGTGGAGCGCAGTAATCAGAATGAATAATATAGGGGGGTGCAGTGCTGGCAGCCCCGGGTACAGTGACACCGCAGCGGGCAGAGCGATCAGAGTGGTGCCCGGGGTGATCGGTGTCGGGGATGGATGTGTGTGGATGGAGTGGTCGGTGTCGGGGATGGGGATGGGGATGGCTGTGTGTGGATGGGGTGGTCGGACTTACTCTTTCCCCGGCAGGGAGTTCTTCCTGGAGAAGGAGTATCGGAGGTGTCGGTGGGATTGCGGCACACAGCTGAGGTTCCCCATCCTGCTCCCGGCTCTCCCGATGTGATCTGATCAGACTCTCAGCTCTCCGCTCATCCTCACTTCCGGGCACACATGTGGGTGTCACCCTGATCACACCGCATGGCCCGGGGCCGCACCACCCCCCGCCCCGGGCCGGGTGACACGGATGTGACAAATTCCGGGGAAGCCCCGCTGGGTCACATTTACACTGACCTGTCCAATCATCTCCACCATCACCTCCTGTGATCGGATCTGGGGATAGATCGGTGTGATCAGTACAGGACAAGGACTGACACTGATTTCATGGCAGTGTGTTATATTATTATTATTATAATTATTATTATTCCATAGATCTGCTGTCCGATCCGAGATTGGAAAGATCATTCTGTGCCCCACACACTTAAGATCATATTAAACAAACTACTTTCATCTGATCGGATTTTTCAAGCAGATCGGAATAATTTGGACTAACATATACGTATGATAATTTTTGTCTAATTTAATACTAATTGTCTAGATTGCTATGTATACAAAAACCTCTGCACTACGCTGAGCTCCATTCACACTTAAGCTTCTTTGGACACTAAAGTCGCATAACACGTTGCACCCCATGTTTTTCAATAACAATTGTTCAAATATGTGCGACTTAACATAGCAGCTACTTTAAAAAGGTTCCTGCGCTACTTTGTTGCGACTTGAGTGCCATAGACTGCTAAATAAACCCTCAAAAGTTGCAAGAGTGTCCCCCCTTAAATCAGGGTTCCCAGGGCATCCCTTATATTAGAGTCTCCAGAGTTCTCCCTTACATCAGAGTCTGCAGAGTCCCCCCTTACATTGAAAGTTGTTCAGATGTAAAAGGGGAACTCTGTTGATTCTGATGTAAAGGGGGACTCTTGTTATTAACTTCATATGATTAGAAATGTTATTTAGTAGCAAAATATATGTATAGTTTATGCTATAAAAAATAAAAAAATTGCTGTGTGCCACAAAAGTGTTCGGGTTTGAAGAAAAGGTGGCAACCCTAATGACAATGCCAGGCCTTGCCACTGTGAAAATGGTTGCAATAGGGAACTCAGGTTTCACACAGACTGCGGGACTCCAGACTATCAATTATGAGCGGAGAGACCGTTTCTTAGGTCTGATTCACACCTGTGCATTTTTTGTGCTTTTTGCATTTTGCAGATTTGCACTACAGTCTATTTAACATGGTTTCCTATGGATCACGTTCTGCAGCGCAAATCTGCAAAATGCAAAAAGCACTAAAAATGCATAAGTGTGAATCAGGCCTTACAGCGTTCTCTGTGCATGGTGTTCCGGGATTGGGCTCCATAGTTTGGAGATCTCTAAGTGCTTTGGGAGGGAGAGAACAAATCTCCAGCCCTGTTTCCAGGTCTTGCAAAAGACTGTCAAAAGGCTGTGATTGAAGGTGTGCAGAGCCCCTACAATGAAGAACCTGACCATAGGTCAGAGCTCCCGTGGGAAGGCAGGTGTGTGTTCATGTCAGGAGACACACAGGTGCTCAACTCAAGAGACAGCACTTCATACTGGAGGAGAGATTTGATGTCCATAGGACTGAGAGTGTGAAGGTAACTAGAGCTGGGGCAACTAGATGAGTCCAGGGAATCCATAAATGTCAGAGGAGCCAAAGAGCCAGGGGTGCTAGGAGAACCCCTACTGAGAGGCCAGGCGTGGGCCCATACAGCAGGGAGCTACAAGCTGAGTGAGCCAGGAAAGCCCAGAGAGCCAGGAGAAGCTGGGTGAGACGGTCTGAGGGACCAGTGACAAGAGCAGCTAAGAGAGCCAGGTGGTTTAGCATTTTGCTGTTAACTTGTTTTGCTGATGAAAATCTCCTACATGGGCAACCACTTTGTAAACTATACTTTCGTGTTTAAATAAAAGCAAGCTGACAAGCCTTAAGAACAGAGGTGCTCAACCTTTTGAAGACCGAGGACCACTTAAAGCAGAGGTCTGCCGAAATTTTTTTTTTTTTACAAATTTTTTTTTTATAAAGTCAGCAGCTGTAGTAAATACTACAGCTGCTGACTTTTAAAATATGGACACCTGTCCAGGGCGCCCGCCATGTCAGCACCCGAAGCCGATCTGTCTCGAGTGCTGCCGCCGCCATCTTCGGTAAGGGAATCAGGAGTGTGACCGGCTCTCAATGGAGCCATGTTGACACATCTCTGCAGTGGCTGTGGAGCGCACAGTCTTTGGATCCGTTTCAGGCAAAAATTCGGACGTTAAACGGTGAATGGGGACGCACCGGACCCCCTGCTGCAAGTCGCTCCGCGAATAGTGTGAACCCAGCCTTAAAAAGGTTAGCTACTTGTATAAACAATCCATGTCTTCCCTTTTGGTAATGGTCCTAATAATTTAATTTTAAAAGGTAATGATCTCCTAAGTCTCCTTTAATCATCAAGGTAATTGGGCCAAAGAAATCTCAACAGGTGAGAATGTTGGATAAGTAAATTAAAGATATGCTGATGGCAACCTGTGCTTTCCATTAAAGGCAAAGCAACAGTTTTACTTGGGGTCCCTTCACATTGGATCGCAATAGACAGCCTTGCTTAGATCCGAACTATAGGCAAAACTTTATTTATTTTTTTGGAGTAAGGAAGGGTTATAACCCCTGTCAGATTCTTTTTTTTTTACCATTTATGTTTCATTTTGGAGATTTTCTTTCACTTCCTGTCCCATAGCCAAAACAGAAATTGAGAAGAAATTTCTGCCAATTAAGGGAATTCCTTGGGGACCCCCTGGTCACCAGAACTAGTATCCCCATTGGAAGATTTCCCATCTATTACTTTTCTGGAGACAGCCCAAAATGTGGGATTTTCTTTACTTTCACTTTCAATGATAATGGTAAACAGGACAAATAAAGAGGGGTAATCTCCTTAATGGGGGCACAGACATCACTGAAAACTGCCAGCTGTTCTAATCCCTCTCCACTCTATCCAAGTTTTGCCTTTAGGCTTACTTTAAGGCATTGGCAAGGCAGTTTACACCATGGCACTGTGGTGGTGTGCATTGAAAAATGTACATTGTGCAGTACTTTTTTCAGCACAGTGTGGTGCCATGCAATCTGCCAGAACAGAACTCAATGCTACGTTATGACATGCCAGTAATGTTCTAATGACAGAGACCCGCCACCACTCCCTCCATATTGCACACTGCTAGGGTGAACTAGCTCAGTAGAGATGAGTTCAGGCATGTTCGGACATGAGTCTCAACCCACCTGAGCGATCCCACTGGGAGGCTGACAAAATGGACAGCCAATCATAATTGTCAGAGTTTCCGCACCCCGTAACCACACGTATGCAAGGGGTACATATACCATACATAGGGTTGCCACCTCATCCCTTTAAACCCAAACACATGAATTACACAGGTTCTGAGGCTAATTTATTGCAGATAAGGCACCAAGTGAGTTTAATTACCACATTAATCAGCCACAGAACCTGTGTAATGAATATGTGTTCAGTTTTAAAGCGATGAGGTGGCAACTCTGATTGTAAATGTGGCTACAGGGCAGAGGGTACCTCCACTGCTTATGATGTCCATTTTAGCTCCCTGGTGGGACAGCTCAGGTGGGCTCAGAGTAGACTTGTGTCTGAACATGCCTGAGCTTGTCCCTAAAAACTCATACACACTATTCGTTTTTTTTTTTTTCATTCAACACAGCTCAGGTCGGAGCCACTTTACTAACATTCCAGTATCGTCTTAGGCCTGAGACGTCAAAGGACCACGCCCACTGACGCGTTTCGTCCCTAAAGATTTTTTTCAAAGGTGGTCTTTGAAAAAATCCAATGCGTCAGCTGGATGTGATTCACTGACATCATCATCATGCTGGGCAGGCCTAAGACAGTTTTGAGATTAATCTGTCTGGTAACAATTGTGGCACTGAAACTGGCTTTCTGAAAAGACTATCATCTCACGAGTTATGCACCTTTTAATAAAATAAATGGTATGCGCTATTTGTAGAGCTCCTCTCCTCTCCTCTTCCGTGACCTGTTGAAGTCATAAGATTTACTTTGCCCACTTCTAAGCCTGATAATACAGCAGAAGTCAAAGAAAACTGGTACTGAGAGAAGGTCTTAGTTCCCGGCCTGACTTAGAAAGTACTGAAGCTGGTGAATCTGCCTGACAGCCATGGAATTATTATTTTCAGCAGTGGAGATCACAGGATGGATGCCTCCATGCTGCCTTGCCACAGGTTTTCTTGAAATGCGGCCTACTCAGTGTTGGACCCCTGTCATATCTATGTGTATGAGGTAATGTGCAAAAAATACTACACGTGTTATTAAAAAACAAAACAAAAAAAACACTAAGCCATGGTTCATAACTTTGAAGAAGCCTTTGTGGGAATGAATGGGAATTCGGCTTGTAATGCCACAATACTGAAGGAAAACAGACGAGAGTGAATATACACCAGTAGAATTGTATTTGACATTTTTAATTTTAGGCCCCTTTCACACGAGGCGGACTCCGCTTCCACGGAGTCCGCCTCTGTCCGCCGGCTCAGCGGGAGATCTCTCCGTTGATCTCCGCTGAGCCGGCGGATGACAGGTCCCTCTCTGCTCACTGAGCGGGGAGGGGCTTGTCCAGCGCCGCTGGTCTCTATGGAGAGATCGGATGAAAACGGACAGCATGTCCGTTTTCAGCAGATCTCACCCGATCCGATTCGCCAGCGATGGATCTGGACGTAGGGCCATTCGTCTGCTTTTGGCGGATCGGACCGGGTCGGATGTCAGTGGACATGTCTCCGCTGACATCCGCCGCTCCATAGACTAACATGGAGCCCCGTTCAGGTCCGCCGTCAAAACTGACAGGCGGACCTGAACGGTCCGTCAGTGTGAAAGGGGCCTTAAGAACATTCATTAGATTTTCTAATCAGCAGTGGTGTGTAATAGAATTGTTTTTTATTTTTTATTTATTTTTCAGTTCTCAGATGAGAAAATTTGAAGGAGCAGGATGGAAAATTAATTTCGAATTTGAATGTTAAAAGTAGACAAAATTGTGAAATACTTTTGAATGACATTTGTCAAATGTACTGAGAATTTTTGCACAAATCTTCTTACAAATGTCCGTATTAATGTTTATTTGAAAATCTACCAGTGTATAGCCTGCTTTAAGCTGGGTACTTTTGCAGGTTTTATTTACAAGGAAAATGAATGGCAAAGGCTCACACTCAATTATGGCAACCGATATATACATCCAGGTATGACTGAAGTTCTTCCTCCTTTGACTTGCACAAATGGCATCACATGCAAATAACATCCTGGTAACTACTGGGCCAGGCAATACACAAACTCACTCTACATCCTATTAGTTTGTAATTCCATCACAATGCAATGGAAGGTGAGTTCCCTATTGTGGTCCATTCAATTAAAATAACTTGTAAAAAGGTGATAACTTTTCAGAAGAAGGTGAGGAGTGAAGGAAGATAAAAAGGAGTTAAGCGTGATGGACACAAGAACTAGTCTAAACTTGTTCAACACAGTGATTGGGGGTGAATAAGGCCGACCATTACTGGTGGATTTTTTCTTAATGACATATGACGATTTATCTTCCCATTCTTGTAGGACTGGAAACGGCATGGGGACCCGCCACCATTCTCCACCTGATGCTGATCATGCTGCAAATGTGGTACTGCTGATCCCTACCATGTGTAATGGGGACACACAACTGAACAAGCCATACACTATCAGGCCCTTGCACTAATAGTTGAAGGAGATTGTACAATCAGTGTATGGCCACCTTAAGACATGAGAGCACAGATGTCTAATACAGCCATACCTGGTCAGATTGAATACCCATCTCCTGTCTGTTTCAGCAGCGGACATCCCCAGTCTGAGGACTGAAGACTTGCCCGGGACACATTGGTCTGTCTTAACTCCCCAGATAAGCAGTGCCAGGAGGTGTCTGCCTGTGCCTCTTCCCACTCATCTCTTTTCAGATAACCATAAGCAATTGGGTAAATCAAGCATCCATGTTTAAAGAGACCCTGTCACCATGTTAATTTAGGGCACAGTGATATGGCCACTCTAAAGCTCAACCCCCAACTGAGTTATTTTGTACTTCAACGTTCTCCCTCACTGCTCCCTTTTTCTATCACAGCAGCCACTAAATACCAGGTGAGAGGGAGGGGGGTCATGTGACCTCTTTCTATGACAGCCAATTGGTAGGCTTGAATACTGTCAAGTCAGAGGAAGTAGTTCCATCACTTTGTCCCAAATGGATGAGGGGACAGGGCCTAATTTAAGGACTACCAGAGACAGACAAGCTTATGGGAAGCAGTATTGCACTTGCATCAAAGCAGTAGTAATTATTTTTTATTTTTATTTTTTTGGACAGATTTTCTGAGAATTTTCAAGAATCCAGAACAAAATTGCTTCCAAATAGTTATTTTGGTTGAGGTTTAAACTTTTGGCCTCAAAAGTATATCAAGATTAGAATAGGTCAATGACAGATCTTGTATCACATCACATGCCAGAAATATCTTCTCAGTATCAACTATTCGGTAACTAAATCAGAGCTTAAAGTGATTGTAAACGATCACCTTGTAAAACAAGCCATTCAGTTTAAATTAAAAAAAGAAAGGGAAAACTTTTGTGTATAAATATAAAAAAAAAAAAAATAAATTATAAATACTCCCCCCCCCCCTTTTTTTATTAGTGATCACATTACCTCTGTTCCCTCTGTTCTCAGCTGAATAAGAACTGGGGGAGGAGAATCAGCAGTACACTGAACTTCCCAGCGAAAGTCTGTGTTGGGGGAGGCATGTCAGGACAAGTCTGATCATTGGAGGAGAGCAGGCTGCGTTCCCAGCATAGCTAGAGATCTGACCACGGTGTGTTCTCCTGCTCAGTGTGGTCAGTTTTTAATAGGAAAGCAGAGGGACTGGCAGGGACACCGGGAATTTCACACAAAGGAAGCCATACAAAGAGATACCTTTTTCATACAAGTGCATGGTTCAGCAGGCACATATCAGGAGTCTTGACTGAAAATTATCCGCCGGACTCGGCAGTCCGGCGGACAATCCGGCTGTCTGTGTGCTAGTCTGCTGGACTTTTGAAATAAACGGACTTGACCACACAAGGAGTAAAGTCCGTTCATTTTGAACGTGACTCCAGGTAGACGGGACTAGCGAAGGAAGTCAATGTCGCCGCCTCCATTGGCGAGATTGACGCCTTGCTAGCCCCGTCGCCTTGTATGGATTTAAAGGGGAAGCCCTACACCGGAAAAGCGGCGTGGGGGTCCCCCCCCAAGGACCATAGCAGACCCTTATCCCAGCACGCAACCCAGCCGGTCAGGAAAGGGGGTGGGGACGAGCGAGCGCCCCCCCCTCCTGAGCCGTACCAGGCCGCGTGCCCTCAACATGGGGGGTGCTTTGGGGAAGGAGGGACCCTATGTGAATGAGTATGGGGTACATGGTAGCCCTACCCATTCACCTGAGGGAAAAAGTGTTAATAAAAAACACACAACACTGGTTTTTAAAGTAGTTTTATTAGACATCTCCAGGGGTCTTCTTCCGACTTCGGGGGTCTTCTTGCCAGCCTCCTCCGCTATCTTCGTCGCTGCCGCCGCCCGGGAGTCTTCTTCCGACTTCGGGGGTCTTCTCCCGCTCTTCGTTTCTTCTGCCGGGCCTCCGCTATCTTCTTGCAGCTCTTTTACTAGCGTTGGCCTGGTCTTCTGGTCCCTCACTGTGGCCGCCTTCTTCTTTTCTTCCTTCCGATGTTGACACAACGCTCTCTCCAGTCCCAATGGCCGGGATGCTTTGCGCAGCGACTTATATAGGGACAAGGGACCGGTTCACTGGGTGATGTCACATGGTGACCCCGCCCCTTATGATGTCACAGTCACAGCATCCCCTGGGGCTGCATAAGGAGATCAACAGGTACTTGTTTAAATATATCAAATCCATATAATAAAATGCTTACAATGATATATTTAAAGTGACACCAAATTCAAATCTTTTCACATCAAATATTCTAAAAATATCAAACATATCACATCTCCGTTTGACACATAAAGCACCGCCCCCTGCTCCCTTCTCACTGGCTGTGATTGGCAGAGTGAACTCTGAATTCCTGATCTGGGTCAGTAATTCTTAAAATATGAAAGTTATCAGATCAGCTAACAGCCAGGGAATCTGCATTTTCAGAAAGATGGGTCAGCAACCAATGAACACGTTGTGCAATATGGACTAGCTCATACCCCACATCCCTTTATGTTTCTAAACACTACTCCGCTTTATCATAATGAAAAACAGCAGATCTTTTTCATTATTGCGGCTGAGCTTTTTTCCAGATTTGGAGCTACTCCACCGTGACAGAAGGAAGAAGGGCTACTTGTAGGACAAAAACAAACAAACTTCTCCAGGTGGACCCTGTCAGTTAGTTGTTTAGGAACACCCTAAAAGTACATACAATCAAGTTTTATTATGAGGCTAATGCCGCGTACACACGGTCGGAATTTCCGATGGAAACAGTCCGATGGGAGCTTTTCAACGGATTTTCCGACCGTGTGTATGCCCATCGGTCTTTTTCTGTCGGAATTTCCGACGGACTTTGAATTGAGAACCTGTTCTCAATTTTTCCAACGGAAATCCTTTCTATCGGATTTTCCGATCGTGTGTATGCAATTCCGACACGCAAAATTATGACGCATGCTTGGAAACAATTCGACGCATGCTCGGAAGCATTAAACTTCCCTTTTATAGTGCTGTCGAACGTGTTTTATGCCGCTGTGTTACAGACCGTCGGAATTTGGTGTGACCGTGTGTAGGCAACACAGCTTGAGCGGAATTCCGTCTGAATTCCGACGGGAAAACCATCAGAGCTTTTTTCGGACGAGAATTCCGACCGTGTGTACGCGGCATAAGAGGGTGTTCACATCATTTATCATCACAATGTCTTTTTTATTTGATAAATTCAGTGTGAGTAGACGTAGTAGAAGTCATTTTACCCAGATGTTAGTTAAGGCAGAGGTGACATGTGGCTGTCAAGCTGAGGATGAAGATCTTGGACAAGGTCACACAGGGCAATCGCCATATTTCTCTTGCTGAAATCTAGCTACAGCCAGAAGGGATTAGACTGGACTCCATAATATAAAGGCACATGGGAACAATAAGACATTGTCATTTATAAGGGATCCTTTGGAGGGTTGAAACCTCTACAGAGTTAAGGTGGAGCTGAACTCAAAAAGTGAAGAATAATTTTGTTACAGACCCTGCCTAGAAACATGAATCATGCCTAACCAATAAAAAATTTACTTTTTTTTAATAACTTACAAAAAAGCACCTCTTGTACCTCCATAGCCGTATATCTGCAGCGTGAGATCATTTAAGGTACTGCTGCTGCTAGAGTCCAGAGATTTAGGTGAAATTTTGTATTTAGATGTCACAACTGTGCAGCTCCCTGTTTTTCTTGCTAGAGAGGATCTCACTGCTTCCTGATCATTACCTCATGAATCATCAGATCACTAGTCAATGGGGGAGGAGGGGCAGCTCTGACATTTCTATTGACATATGTGGCATTACCCTACTAGGAGCTGCTGAATAGGATGGTTTCCTTGCCACACCAGAAGATTATAGGGGTCATATGAAGATTTTCTACTTGGCCCCTTTCACACGGGCGGCTGTTCTGCCGCTGTTAAAAGCATGTTTTGTTATTTTTGAAATTCAGAGAATCCTGGCACAGCGTTCACTTGCAGTTGTACATTGCGATTAGCTGCGTTTACGTGCGTTTACATGCGGCTGCGTTTAGCTGCGTTTAGCTGCGTTTGGAACATTCTTGATATTTCTGATGTGCTTCCTGTTGTTTTTCTTTGCTTGTTGCCGCTGCTATCTGCAGGAGAAATAGTACACTGCGGTTATGTGCATATAGCTGCGCTACATCGCACCTGGACGCATTCAATTCTATTTTTTCTATTCGCACCGAACCGCATGTAACAAAATCGCAGCTAAACGATGTGTGTGAATGGGGCCATAGGAAAGCATTGTGTGCTTTTAGCTGCGGTAGAAAACTAGAAAATCTGCAGCTAAAGCACCATTCTATCCGTCCGTGTGAAAGGGACCTTAAAGATGCACTATATTGCCAATTATAGTGCCTTCCCTTACGCACACATGACATTTATTGGCATCTCAGTCTTGGTCCATAGGGTTCACTATTGAGTTGACCCACCCTTTGCAGCTTCAACTCTTCTGAGAAGGCTGTCCACAAGGTTTAGGAGGGTGTCTATGGGAATGTTTGACCATTCTTCCAGAAGCGCATTTGTGAGGTCAGGCGTTGATGTTGGAGAGAAGGCCTGGCTCACAGTCTCTGCTCCAATTCATCACAAAGGTGTTCTATTGGGTTGAGGTCAGGACTCTGTGCAGGTCAGTCAAGTTCCTCTACCCCAAACTCACTCATAAATGATTTCATGGACCTTGGCTTTGTGCACTGGTGTGCAGTCATGTTGGAACAGGAAGGGGCCATCCCCTTCCCCTTGGAAATTTGTCCAAAATGTCTTGGTATGCTGACACTTTTAGAGATCCCTCCACTGGAACTAAGGAGTCAAGCCCAACCCTTGAAAAACAACCCCACACCATAACCCCCCCTACCAAATGATTTGGACCAGTGCATAAAGCAAAGCCCATAAAGACACGGATGAGTGAGTATGGGGTAGAGGAACTTGACTGGCCTGCGCAGAGTCCTGACCTCAACCCAATAGAACACCTTTGGGATGAATTTGAGTGGAGACTGCGAGCCAAGCCTTCTCTCCAACATCAGCGCCTGACCTCACAAATGCACTTCTGGAAGAATGGTCAAACATTCCCATAGACACACTCCTAAACCTTGTGGACAGCCTTCCCAGAAGAGTTAAAGCTACAAAGGGTGGGTCAACTCAATAGTGAACCCTATGGACCAAGACTGAGATGCCAATAAATTTCATGTGTGTGTAAGGGAAGAGACTGCGAGCCAAACCTTCGCCTCCAACATCAGTGCCACTGCCTGACCTCACAAATGTGCTAATTGTCAAACATTCCCATAGACACACTCCTAAACTTTGTGGACAGCCTTCCCAGAAGAGTTGAAGTTGTAATAGCTGCAAATGGTGGGCCAACTCAATATTGAACCCTACGAGCGAAGACTGGGATGCCATTAAAGTGCATGTGTGTGTAAAGGCAGGTGTCCCAATACTTTTGCCAATATAGTGTAGATTTTATTACAATGTTGCAGAGTTGCTGATTCATTCTTGCTTGTCAAGGTTTAGATATACTTTAATGGTACAGCAACGAAACAAGAGAGGGGCCTATCGGACATCTTCCGAAAAAGATTTTCACTGTGCTCCAGCTATGGGAAGACCCTAAAGCCAGAAACCTTGTATACCCTCTTGTATTAGGACTGTAAATAATTCATATCTAACAGGTTGTGGCCACCATCACCTTTTCTTCAATTATCTTATAAATGATGGCTACTTGGGAACAATTGCAGCTTGTTTGGAGATGGCGTCACAAAGCAGTGGGGCCTTGTTACACGCAGACTGACAGCTCACATTGTGACCGGTGATGGACTTGTGTCTCTGCCCCGTCTTCTGCATACATGAAATGTGGCTGCACACCGCTCACACATTGTTCAACAATTTTCCCACTCGCTCTCCTCACACACGTCAGCCATTGTACCTGAAGACGGATAGTTCAGACAGAGCCTGGGGACAAAGAACATGATAGTGTTGAATGATCCGATGACTTACAGGTGTCTCGGAAATATGAGAGAAGGAGGAATAGTTTATTTCTCCTGTGTAGGCTGTTAGTTCAGTCAAGTATAGAAGACGCCAGTGTCATGTCAGCACAGTCTTATCTAAATACAGTGCAAACACGTCCAACGTTGCTTGGGTTTGTGACTTCCAATCAGGCGTAGGTGATCTGCCATTGGTTTACCGAACATAACTTGTGTCAGCATCACTAAATCAAGGCTCTATACTGAAAAAAATGACTACAATCTAACTCGATTATTTTGTACCATGAATGTAGATATTATGTTTTGCATCCAGATGGCCCTGTCCATACACAGGTGTCCACAACAAGATTACAACTGTCATTTTTAAATGATGGTTGGATAATCAGAGCAAAGCATTGGTTACTTTGGGTAGATGTTACAACTGTACTTTCCCCATCAGGCATTTAACTGTTCAGAATATTGCATGAAAGTGTTAGGCCCCTTTCACACTGGGGCGGTTTTCAGGCCGTACAGCGCTAAAAATAGCACCTGTACACCGCCTGAAAAAAACGGCCGCATTCACTCCAGTGTGAAAGCCGGCGGGCTTTCACACTGGAGCGGTGCGCTAGCAGGACGGTAAAAAATGTCCTGCTAGCAGCATCTTTGGAGCGGTATAGGAGCGGTGTATTCACCGCTCCTACCCATTGAAATCAATGGGACACTGCGGTAATACCGCGGCAATATCGCCGCAAAGCGCTGCTACGGCGGTGCTTTGTGGGGGATTTTAACCCTTTTTTTTTTTTTTCGGCCGCTCGCGGGGGGGTAAAACCGCACCGCGAGCGGCCGAATCCCGCGGCTAAAACGACGGTAAAGCAGCGCTAAATATAGCGCTGCTTTACCGTCGTCGCGGCTCCCGCCCCAGTGTGAAAGGGGCCTTAGGCAGGCCATAGACAGTGCACATTTCTTTCCTGCAACCACAGGTTACAGGAAAGAAATTTGCACAATTCACCTATCAACACAGACAGTGTTGACAGAGAAATCCCTCTGGCCGAGCAATTGTCTTCTCCCGGTTGGGGCGGCCAAGAGAAGCCCCCCGCCAAGAGAAGAAAAAAAAAAAGAAAGAAGAACCCGCCCCAGGTGTCTACTTCCTAATGATATCTCCCCTCTCCAGGCGTGGGTGCAGCTCAATATGCAACCATATGCAGAAATTGAACAAAAAAGGTCCGGGTGGCTGCACTCCAATGAAAACGATTTCTTTATTGTTATAATAAATCCATGCAGCAAGGATAAAACCCTGACTCGTTTCACACCGTTACAGCTGGTGCTTATTCAAGCTTTTTGTTCAATTCCTGCCAAGAGAAGACAGTGATTATCGATAGCGAATAATAGTAGCCATTTGCGATATTCGCAAGCGAATCTGGCAGGCTAGTTGTACCCAAGCTGATCAAGAGATCAGACTTGGTACATTCAGCCTGCCCATTAACGGTTCCTGCTGAACCGGCTTGAGGTTCGAAACAGTCTATAGAAGACCACTTCCCATCCAGGCTAATTCTGCCACTTTGCTCCTACATGTAAAATTCATAATTTTTTTCATCATTTGTGCGACCGTGTGTATACAAGACAAGTTCCGTCGGAAATAAATCCAGGATTTAGTTGTCGGAATGTCCGATCGTGTGTACGCGACATTTGGGTTTTGATGCAAAGGTGAAGTCTTTGGGTTCAGATGCAAAGGTGGAACGCTGCAAGTTCAGATGTAAAGGGGAACTCTGTGGACTCTGATGTAAGGGGGGACTTTTGTGATTAAATCCATATGATTATAAATGTTATCTTATCACAAAATATATGTATAGTGTATACTACAAAAAAAATTAGCAGTGTGCTGCTAAAGTGTTTGGGTTTGGCTTGAAGAAAAGGTGGAAACCCGTCCAAAGATGGCAGGAAGGGGCCTGCTTCATAACATGTGAAAGGGTCCCATGATGGGACTAAAGGATCAGTGGGAAGGGCCCGATGCTTGAAGGGGCTTTTTCCTTGCAATAATATTTGCCTATTCATGTGGTTTAGAAGTTGTGAATTTTTCATATGTATTTCTCTTGAACCTCCAGATTTCAGGTACTGTACATGTGGGCTATATGAGGTCCAAACCTGTTCGGTACCCGTTTTTGGCAAGTATTGGTTGCTAGAAATGGTCATGCAGCAGTAGCCATATCATTGTATTGCTATCTATTTTGTAAGACCTTCCTTACCAGCTATATTTTGCAGGGAAGGCTAGGGCTGTATGAATTCAGCTTGCCTGGTAACCCACAATGTGATCCTGAATGGCCAACTTCACACGGGGTGAGTAACGCAACATTTAATAATTAAAGGAGGGACTCCTTACAAATGTGTAGAGGTGACCCCTTGTGTAGCTTTAATTAATGTGTTTGATCATCACCAGATATGACACGAGAGTTAGTAAGAATGAATCAGTGGCAGGATCCCTAACAGTACTGATGAGGTTACATCAAGATGGAACATGTCCAGTGCCAAAGCTACACACCCACATTATTTTGCAATATATTGGCATAATATTCTCAAGATTTGTGTTGCATTGTAAAATAAACATAGACAGCTGACAGGTGCCCAATCCTGGACCCTTCCACATACTTACCTTGCCTTGGTACTGAAGATAGTCTCACCTAGTCCCAGCATCTACTACCTTCATTTCCTTTACTTCTATAAGCTGCAGCAAAGGACTTCTGCCTGAAATCAGATATTCATATTCTAAACTCCTCATAGATCCGGTTGTTCATCATGACCTTAGACAGTTGGGTCAGCTGGGACTTTGAGGGACCCCATTCCAGGCCAGCGATATGTATTTTGGAGGGGAATTGAGGCCCAGCCTCAAAGATGACCAATGGATTTTAAATCCCTTTTTGATTTTAGACCTTCTTCCTAAAGCCTTGCACCCCTGCCTGCAGGTGTCTGCATGAACCTCCCCCAACCCTCTCCCTGTTTACATAGGAAGCCGGTCATGAAGATACATCAAGGCGGTCACAGCACAGGAGTTGTCTAAGCCTTGTTGTCAGCTTAACTGCAACTATGGGGGGGATCATAAAAAAAAAAAAACAAGCCAGAAAGAAAAAAAAAAGGATCAACTAACGGCAAGGCTGTTTTTCCATCTATTATTGTCTGTTAGAAGATACAAAAAGCTAGAAGATCAAGACTAGACATGGTGCATACATAATCACACTAGAATGCTCTGGATTTTTATGAATGAAATTGCAGTGTTGTCTGCTATCATATATATTGTGTCACATATATATGGTAAAAAATAAGTGTATTTGTTGTTTTTTTGTGTATTTGTTACTTTTTTATGTAAATCGACACTAAGTAATAGCTACAATCTAGCTATTGTTTTCTCAGTTTTTTTCTTCGAATTAGTTCACTGCTCCACAGATAATGTACAAAGCTCAGACTATACAAAGGCCTTTCCCCATCTGCCAATTAGATTGTCCCTTGGCACTTTAGCCTACTACAAGTAAATACCACTACCCAATAGGGTTGAAAAAAAAAAAAAAACTGACAGCTCAGGAGGAGACGCTGTACTAGCCATGCAATGTTAGTACAGCGATCACCCTTGCTGTACTATTGTGTCCTGATGGGGACAGCCCAACCTGCCAGAACACTCCGGTCAGCGCTCTCAGCCATTGGCTCATACCTAGATTAATCACAAACCGCCACACTTCACAGTTAAAGTACTTATAAACCCTTGTTTTTTTTTTTTAATAAAAATAACAAACACTTCTATATTTACCTGCTCTGTGCAATAGTTTTGCACAGAGCAGCCCCGATCCTCTTCATCTGGGGTCCCCCACCAGTGCTCCAGACCCCTCCTCTTCATCGGGTGTCCCCACGGAAAGTCGCTTTCCTGGGGGCACCAGTGCAGGCTTACTCCCGATTGACACAAATCGTGGGACTTGGCTGCTCCCGTGTCACAGGATTTAATTGACAGCTATCAATCTGTCTGATGAGGAGAGAGACAGCGACCAGAGCTGCTGCGCTTGTGCACATCGCTTGATCGGACTCAGGTAAGAAAAAGGGTAAGGTAAGAATGCATTAGGTGAAAAACCTTAAAGTGGATGTAAACCCTCACATATACCCAGTGAAGTGAATAGCCTCAGATGTCTTCCATTTTCTACACTCTTTGGAAAGTGTTGATCATGTTATAAATCCTTCTTCCTCTTTCAGCAGCACATAGGGTTGGGTGGAGAGTCTGGACTTGCATTGTTTGAGAGCTGATTGAAGGAAAGGGGCATCCCCCCCCCCCCCCCCTCCACATAGGCAGAGGACTGAAGGAACATACAGAGCTGTAGTCTGAATAGACCAGCTCCCTGCTAAGCTCTCTTCCCAACACAAATTTTCAGCTACTGTTATCTCAAGTGTTGAAGAACTTGTCAGAAGTCACACATGCTGATAACAGAGGAACGAAGCACCAGTGAGAAACTGCAATTAGAGCTTTGGAGAGCAATAAGTAAACACTACAGATGGATGTGCTTAGGTAAAATTTCATGAATGGAGTGTACAACCCCTTCAAGGCTTTAGAACCACTTTAAGACAACCATAGATGGTTCGAATCTCAGCCAGTTCAGTAGAAACCAGCTGAGATTCGAACTATGTATATGCATTCTGAAGGTACCCAAGTTAATTGATCAACTTGGTTACAACCAGCCTGCCGGATTTTACATGCGATTATTGCAAGCGGCTGTCATAGCTGCTAGCAATAATCACTGTCTTCTCCCACCAGGAGAAGATATTGGCTCGGCAGGAGGGATTCCCCCATCAACACAGTCAGTGTTTCCTGCAACCTGTGGCTGCAGGAAAAAAATTTGCTTTATCTATGGCCGGCCAGAGTCGTCTAATGGGCAAGGAGAGTCATTCAACCTCCGGCTATCTGAGGTATGGAACAAGATACTACATGGACATTCTTTACTGATAACACTGCAATGTAAAGTGTTCACGAACAAAGATGTACATTATATCAGCACAGCGCAAGCAAGCGAATGTTAAACTTTATTAGTCAGGTTACCGTTCACAGGATTAGCAGTTGTTGTGTTTACTTAAGTAATACCTCTAATAAGATTGTAATGTTATACTGTTGTATGTAAGCCAACAATATGGGCAGAAACGTTTCTTTTATTTGAGTGTTCAAGCTAAGGGGAAGTAAATAAACCTCAACCTCGGGATAAGGATTTGGACAAAAACATTCAATATCTAACCCCCAGCTGAGGGCTGTTTTCCTAGAAAGGTAAAAACAACACATAACAATAACATGCACTGCGGTATATTAAATCTAAAATTGGAACAAATTATAGGCCTGACCAATCAAAGTAATCTATGCCCTGACCTTCTCATATTTAAATGTTAACAATCCTATATTTCTAAGCTGCCCAAAGTTCTCAAAATTGGGATTTCACGACCAAAGCATTAATGCTGAATTCTGTGAAGATAAAAAAACAAAAAAAATGTTTGCAGCGCTATAATCTGTAATAGATATGTAAATACATTTTTGCAAGCAGTATAAGTTTTTTTATTTGACTTGCAGTCCTTGTACAGCACTTGGCACCACTATTGTCACTCAAGAATACAGCTGCCAGGTCTCTCGTCCCTATGTACCTCTTTACTAAAGCCACCACCTGCCCTGCATGGCTCCACTTTGCTTCGAGGAATAATCTTCTAGTCCTCACCTGCTAGATTCCCAGAGATACTACACCTGGCCAGCATGCTCGCTTTGTGTATTCTACCAAGTATGCTGTTTGACCTGGAAATAAGCTGTCCCTTCCATCTGTCCTTGTTATGGTTACCTTTGCTGATTTCTAAAGCTAGCCATACACTAGAATGAAAATACGTATCAACATTCCTCAATACTTTCTGTGACTTAAAGCAAAGTTCCACCCAAATATGGAACTTCCGCTTATCTGCTCCCCCCCCCCCCCCCCCCCCCGGTGCCACATTTTGCACCCTCCAGGGAGGAGGGGGGAATGGGTACCTGGTTTTGACAGGTACCCTTCCCCACTTCCAGGAGACTACTCCACGACCCATTCCTCAGAAGTTTGGACTCCTTTCTCCGCTGCCTTACGATGATTGGTGGCGGCAGCACCCGACAGCTGACCTTAAAATCGTCTGGGGTGCTGACATCGTGGGCTCCCTGGACAGGTAAGTGTCCATATATTAAAAGTCAGCAGCTACAGTATTTGTAGCTACTGACTTTCCAATTTTTTTTTTCCCCAGGCGGAACACCTCTTTAACAAATGTTTGGTGAAAGTACAAAGGTAAAATGTTTTGCTTTTAACCTTCACTTTTGCAATGAATGTCATTTCCCAAACAAAAACCACGTTCAGTGTTAGAAATGCATTCATTTGAGAACAAAATTCCATCCCTGCAGTCAAAAATTAACATTGATTTGACCACGAACAAAACTTCCTGAAACAAAAGTGTTTTAAATTACATTTTTCTAGTGTATGGCCAGCCTAACTTCTTCCCACCTGGCCTATAATAATATGTCGGGCGAGCAGGAGCACTGCTATCCTGGGTGTACATCATATAACGTCCTCCCAGAATCGCACCTTGCGCGCGCCACACGGGCCACTGCCAGCACCATGTTATCCTTGTGACCAATCACAGTAGATCACATGGCAATTGTACACAATGAATGGCTTCCATTCATAGCCATTCATTGTGTACTATTGTGTTGATCCCTATGATTGGTCACAGTGATCACATGATACAGACGGGGCCAATCACAGTACATCTGTACTATGCGATAGCTGTGGCCAATCACAGCTTCACAATGGTAAACACTGTATGGATGGATTTATTCACAAAAAATGGTTGCTTGATTATCTCTGTTATAAGCAATCATAGTGTGTAAAAAAAAAAAAAAAAAAAAAAAAAAAAAAAAACCTGATCACCTCCTCAGAGTAGTACAGTGTTACTGTAGTAACACTGTATTGCTCTGGTCACAGTATGTAAAAAAAAATACAAAATATAATTTACATACTGTCAACAGTCAGTGTCCATGATCACCGCCACATCAGTTATATGGTGACCATGTACTGCACTGGTGATAGTAGGTAAAAAAAATAAGAATTTATTTACATTTTTTTATTTTCGAAAGAATTGTGACCAAACATTACAACTTCAAAATTTAGAAAGAAAGATTATTTGTTTGCAAAACTGTATAACAAAAGCAAAGAAAAACAGATTTATTTATTTTTTTTAATTTTTGAAAAAAGGGGATGAAAGTGTCCGGTATTTCTAGTGGTTAAAGGGTAACTCCACTTTTGTTGAGAAAAAAACATTTCCCCTCTGGGTGATCAATGTACATTGCAAGGATTTTAACAAACTTTGTTGCAGATGCCTACCTTTTTTACTATTCTTAAGAAATAGCGGTTTGTGTCCATGTGCAAAGTGAATGCGAATGGGAGTGCGTTTTATAATTATCAATCAGCAGGGTTCTAATGAAGAAAGCTGCAGGGTCTGGATCCCTTTTAGATGTGATTTACCTTTGGGAATATGTAATCAAAAATGACATTTTTATTACAGGAGGTTATCTTAGTGCAGACTTTTAATTAGGAAAATCAGTAAGCCAATAACACAAGCAGAAAATGACATTTCTGTGGGGCGTTCCGTACATTATCTGTGTACAGAAGTCCTCCAGGTTCCCATATTGCATTTTACAGGAAATTACAGAGCTGCAGATTGAAAAGGATTGTGTAGTAATTGTATGCTGTAATTTTGTTTTTTTTCTTATATGCTATTCTTTTTCATGAAGGTGGGTTACACTTTAAGACTTCTACTGTGTTAAACCTCCACTCTGAAATCACTTTCCTTACTTTAACCGTTTGGCGTTGAGTGCACGTAAATATGCGGCTTCTTGGTGGCCAAGCCTTATTTGTGTGCAATAGCGCCAACAGTGCTGTCCCGGGAGCTCCTTGTGTGCTCCTGGCACGGTGACCGGGACAGCACTGTTGGCGCTATTTCCGATCATGTGACCACTGTGACAGCCAATCATGGTGGTCACATGGCCATAAGCCCCGTCCTGCCTCCCGACATGGCAAACTCACTAAAGGGCCAGCGGCAGCTGGCGCCAAGGGGTTAATATTTAATAATATAAGCTCTAGCAGGCTGGCTTTGGGTGTAGAGACCCACCAATGGAAGAACTGTACATAAACAATACATAGGTTTAACAGTGGAAATACATAAAGAAGAGGCAGCAACAATGAGTAAACATCCAACTGGCACTGGCAGGTAAACAGAGTGCTAATAATATATGAGAATGAAGACCACCTCTTGTATGGCCTGTACAAGAATCTGGCCTTCCCAGGAGAATACAGAGATTGGTGTTATCCTTTGAAATAATTGTGGCATGGTCTGAATCGAGTTAGCTGGTCCTGACGTTTTTAGAGTAGTCTATTTATTCATTTATTTATTACAGGTACTTGTATAGCTTCGTCAATTTACACAGCGTTTTACATAAATATTGTACATTCACATCAGTCCCTGCCCTCAAGGAGCTTACACTCTAAGGGACCTTAAATCACATTTATACTAAAACATACTAGGGCCAGTTTAGACTGGAGACAATTAACTTACCAGCATGTCTTTGGAGAGTGGGAGGAAACTGGCGTACCCAGAGGAAACCTACACAGGCACAGGGAGAACATTATCTATAGCAGGGATAGGCAACCTTAAAGAGGTGGAGATCTACTACTTGAACAACACGGGAGAAGTCAAAAATCACCGGGCACAGTGTTGCCTCCTCACACCTGATTTAACCATCTCCCACCCACCGTATAAACAAGGTGGCACTGTTATTCTGGGACTAAGCATATGATGTCCCACTCTCGCCACACTTGCGATGCGATTAGTAGCACGCTGGGTCCCTGGGACACAGCACATCCCCGATCTCGGTAAAGAGCCGATGATGCGGCTCTTTACCTATGTGATCGGCTGTGTCCAATCACAGCCGATCACATGTAAACAAGGAAATGCCGGTTATCGGCTTTCCTTTCCTCACACTGACAGAGGGCATTTCCCCACAGATAATTAGGGCACTTATTATCAGTGATGCCAGTCAGTGCCCATCAGTGATGCCAGTTAGTGCCCGGTAGTGCCGCCAATCAGTGTTCATCAGTGACACCTATTAGTGCCTATTAGTGATGCCAATCGGCACTGCCACGGCTCACAGCAGGGGGTCCAGTGCGTTCCTGTTCACCGATTTCAGGTCCGAATTTTTGCCTGAATTTGCACCTGAATCGGAACCAAAGACACACAGGACCCTTTTTAAGTGCGGACCGTGGCTGCCCCAGAGATGTTTGAAACGGCTCCACTGAGAGCCACTCACACTCTCCTGTCATGCGAATTGGATGCGGAGAAACTCGCATCCAATTCGCATAAGTGTGAACCCGGCCTCAAGCTTTAAGAAGTGCCGATGCTTACTGAAGCCTAATAGATGCTTGTTTAAAGGGACAGTCAGCACTCCCATTAAGAACTTTATTCAAAGCGTATTTTACGGCCAAAGAGAAAAAGGTCCATAGATGTGGTGGCTGCATTCACTTACTTTTTTAAGGCATTTTTTCCCTTTTTATATTCCCTTTGTGATCCTACAAATAACCCACTCCCTGTTTACATTTATTTATTTTAATTATCGATGGGAGGAACCATGGTTGTCACACTGGCTGTACTTTAAATATTTCCAGCTTTGTTTATCTCCATTTAATAGTGGATTGATGGGACTAGTAGTTTACTTAAAGTGTTACTAAACCCACAACAGTAAAATCAGTCTGTATATGCAGCATAGCATGCTTGTTATACTCATTGTGGAACTTAGGGGTTAATCTTCTGCATTGTGTAAAAAGACTGTTTGATGCTGTATGCACAAATCCTCCCCCTCCTGCACTGTCGGGAGCGTGCCCGCGGGTCGGGAGCGCCTCGGGAACGTGCCCACGGGTCCTGCAAACTCTATGTTCGCCGGCGGCCCACGATTGCGGCGAGGAGAGGCAGAACGGAGAGATGTAAACAAGGCATTTCCTTGTTCTGCCTAGCAACATGACAGGGATCTACTGCTCCCTGTCATCAGGAGCAGTGATCTGTCATGTTATAGTGAGCCCATCCCCCCCTAAAGTTAGAACACATACAGGGCACACACTTAACCCCTTGATCGCCCCCTAGTGTTTAACCCCTTCCATGCCAGTGTCATTTATACAGTAATCAGTGGCCATTTGTAGCTCTAATCGCTGTATAAATGTCAATGGTCCCAAAATAGTGTCAAAAGTGTCTGATCTGTCCGCCATAATGTCACAGTCCTGATAAAAATTGCCGCCATTACTACTAAAAAAAAATTCATAATAAAAATGCCATAAATCTATCCCCTATTTTGTAGACACTATAACTTTTTGCGCAAATCAATCAATATATGCTTATTGCGATTTATTTTCTTCTTTTTTTTTTTTTTTTACCAAAAATATGTAGAAGAATACATATCGCCCTAAACTGTGGAAGAAGTGTGGTTTTGTTTTTTTTTTATATATTTTTGGGGTATATTTATTATAGCAAAAAATTAAAAATATTGCTTTTTTTTTTCAAATTTCTTTTTTTGTTTATAGCGCAAAAAATAAAAACCACAGAGGTGGTCAAATACCAAAAGAAAGCTCTATTTGTGGGGAAAAAAAGGACGTCAATTTTGTTTGGGTACAACATCGCACGACCGCGCAATTGTCAGCTAAAGCGACGCAGTGCCGAATTGCAAAAAATGCTCTGGTCAGGAAGGGGGTAAATCCTTCCAGGGGTGAAGTGGTTAAAGTTCTCAAACTGGAGCTAATGATAATGAGTACTGTTTCTACAAAGCTGATTGAAGCTAGCTGAAAGCACCGCAAATGGTTTGCGAAAGCCTGTTTGTAATATTCTTATTGTATATAATAATGTGATAAACTGAAGCTATGGGATTAGATACAAGCGGGTCTGAGACAAAGATCATACTAGTAGCACTTCAGTTTGGCAGTTGAAGAACGTATTTTAGTTCTGTTTTTTTTTTTTTATCAGAATTGTAAAAGGAAAAGAAAAACATTTTTTTACAGGAACAAATTACATTTTTTGTGGAGTTTTGCAATATTGGAATTTAAAGATGTCAGAGCTTTGGAATTTTATGCTTTACCTGTAAATATATTGAATGCAATCGTGAATCATTCAAAGTGGAACGTCACTTAAAATTGAAGGTTCTGCTCATCCTCAGACATCATCCCCCCACAATTTTTTTTATTTTATTGTAGCGGCCATAACCCAGAGGGGCGGCCTTGACTTTTTTGGGCTTACCAGTTATCCCCTCGTGGCTTGTCAGTTGTTGTCTAGGGGTTCCCAGGGTTAGTACCCAGTAACTTCAGATGCTGACACATAAAAGTCCTTTTCAAGGTTTTTATTTTGCAGGGGTAACATCCAACATAACACAGTCTTGAATGGGAATAGAGGGCACGGGTGGTAAAACTCAGGCACTTTGAACCGCTGACATCCTCTGAATGTCTCTAATTAGCCCAGAGAGTAGCCACTCGCAGCTGGGTGCTTCACTGCTGGATAAACCTCTAGCCAGAGATCCAGCAGCCAACAGGTGATCCGGAAACTTTGCAAAGTCTCTGCCACTGAAGATAAGTAGGAACCTTTCTCACAGTACCTGGATCTCTCAGCCTTCTTGGCGATACTGCGTGAAGTGTGGATTCTTTAGTGTCCATACAACTCAGCTCCCAGGCTCTTACCGAGCAGCCAGCTTGTTGGCCCTCCGAAGAGTCCTCCCCTGGTCACTTGTACGAGTTGCCGTGTCCCTCCAATACCGAGAGCACACCGAGACGCCTTTGAATCCTCCTTCAGTTACTGGGCCTCGAACTAGCCAGTTCCGAGACTCGGGAACGGGCGGGGGCGGGTCCCCACCCTAGACCATGAGGGCCACTGGGGCTGGTCAGGGCGACCATGTTTGCGGGGACGGCAGACACTCCTGGGCCCGGGACCCCTCGCGGGGCTGCCCCGGACCGGAACCAGGAATCAAAGCAGCAGCCGAACCCTGAACACGTGACTTCAGCCTCCTAAATACCCATTCCCAGACTACACAGCAGGGCCAGACGCGCCCACTGATTGGCTCCGGGAAAGATTGGTACCTAACACGTCCAACCAGGCTTGGTTCTCAGCCTGTCACAGGTGCCTCACTGCACCTATGACCAGGCGGAACCTCAGTACAGCCCAGCCAGACTGATGCCAAAGTAATCCTGTACAATTAACCCCCAGAACTCTGTTATAGTCCTAGGGAAAAACTAAATTTACATTGATAGCACACACTTAAATAAAGTGTGACCGCTACATAATTTTTTTTTTTTTTTTCTGGTAGTGGGTACCTTTTTTCTGACAGGTACCCATGCCCACTTCTGCATTCAGAGAATTACGGAAGTTTGCCCGCACCCCTCTCCATCCACAACCTCCTGGGACATGTTACATGTTCCAGGATGCTGCATATCCAGTTTGAAAGCGCAGCACAACCTTGTGCATGCACAGTGGGGAGCCAGCTGGGAAACAGTCAAGATATCAGTGCCAGGGATCCAAAGAACTGGCCTGGGTGAGGACAGTGCTGGACTTTGGACTAGTGAGTGTCTGTTTCTTAAAAGTCAGCAGTTGCAGAATTGGTAGCTGTATACTTTTTTTTTTTTTTTTTTTTTTTTTAATTACCGTAGTATCTTCTTAAGGTAGATCTCCAGTCAACTATATAGGAACATTCTGGCACTTCCTCCCCTGTGAGGGGGACCCCAAGATGAGGCTCATTTATTATCCGTTAGAGAGGAAACACAGGTAACTAATAGAACAGGGGCAAATAGCAGTATCATCTTGCTTATTGTGCATTGTGATTGCAAAAATTGGCTTGACATAATTACAAATATTTTGGGAAGCAGAAGTTTGCATAAATGTTAGAAATGTCATTGGATTTCCAATTCACTAATAAGAATATAAAAGTTCCATGTTGTGTGTTATGCAGTTTTCTATACTTTCCTGCACCCAAGGACCAAATTATTTCTTCTATGTTTTTTTGTGGGCAAGCAAGGAAATCAGGGTCACTTGTGCCTTTTGAGAGTTTAGCAGCGAAAACATGTAAAATATATGACTTTTTTAATTGATAGACCTCCTTACTTAAAAAGAATACAGACATCTCTTTAATTCTAACCCCCATCGTACACACGGTCGGAAATTCTGACCACAAAATCTGTCTGATTTTTTCCGACGGATTTTGTCCGACACTGGTGTTGCATACACACGGTCGGACAAAGTTGTCGGAAAATCCAATCATTCTGAACGTGGTGGCGTTCATTGCGTACGATGGAACTACGTAGAGGCCAGTAGCCAATAGCTTTGGTCTCGTAATTTGATTTGAGCATGCGTGGCACTTTGTCTGTCGGAATTCTCTACACGTGGTTGGAAAAAGTCTGATCGGATTTTGTTGTAGGAAAATTTGAGAGCAGGATCTCAAATTTTTTCCGTCGGAGACTCAGACGGAAAAAGTCCGATGGAGCCCACACACGGGCGGATTTCCGACAACATAGTCCGATCGGACATTTTCCGTCGGAATTTCCGACCGTGTGTACGGGGCATTAGATCTCTACACGTAGCTTTCAGATCCCTACAGGCTCCGTTCCCACTTCACAACCCTCATACCCTGTACATAGCTCCCAACTGTCCCTGATTTGGACCAATGTCCCTCTGTCCCTCATTCCTCCTCATTTGTCCCTCATTTTGGTCTGATCTATATAGTTGTATATAAAATGCACTTTTTATCTATCAAAAAGTGTTTTCCAGCGCTAAACCTTTCCTCTGATTTCTAAATTGCTGCATTTGTAAATTCCAAAAGCCAATATAAAGGAATAGTAGTGGTAAAAAAGCACTTGTGTGTTTAACCAATCTTGTTTTTTTTTTGTACAATTCTCCTTTAAGGGGGCGTGGCAAGGGGGTGTGTCCTATGCCTGCATACTTTTGCTGATAGCTGTCCCTCATTCCCATCTCAAAAAGTTGGGAGGTATGCCTGTATTTCCCTTACTCCTCCACCTTCCCTACCCTACACCATTCTGCCCAGCCCTTTACCTTCCCACCCTTGCCCCAACTGATATCCCTATTAGAAGACTTCTCCATTTTTCCTATTGAAGCTGTACAACTTTGGATTTCCTATCAGTGTCTTTCCCTGTAACATTGGTCACCAGGACAAACAAAGAGGGAGAAACTGTCCAACAGGAACATAAACAGCAGTAAAAACCTAAGCCCCATACACACGATCCGAAAATTGTACGAAAAATGGCACATTCTAATCGATCGTATCGTTAGTACAGAGCTTTCGAGAGCCGATCAGGACAGTTCATCTGATATTATTCTATCGGACATGCATGGAAATTTTTTTCGTACGATGCCAGATCGTACGATTTTCATTTTAAGCAGTACAGCTGTCATTCGAAAATGCATTACAACACATGACATCACTTCCAAATTATTATTCTGCTGTACGAGAATTTTCGTGACTTTAGTAAACTCATCATATTCGACGTGAGATGCAAAAAAAAAAAAAAACGGACGATCATTCGTCCGATAATCGGATCGTGTGTACGGGGCATTAGGAGATACGAGTTGCTTATGGTGCTGGCTATCGTCTGTATAAAATAGGAATGGTGTGCTGCTTGAACCTCCTGAAGATTGCCAGAGGACGCAGGGACTGTTCCTCTTGACAGAGCGGAGCACTTGCATTCCTTTTACTTCAAACAATAAAAACACTTCAACATTGAATTCAACCCCTACCCCCACCAGAGACAAAAAAAGTTTTGGCTTTAGGTATACTTTAGTGGTAGTTTTGTCCTAAAAAAACAACATGGTATAAACTGGTATTCCCCTTTTAAGAGGCTGTTCGGTGGTTTTATATGTTAAAAAAAAAAATATGTATATATAAAGCATTGTGTTTAAATATTTTGCGGACATGTCCTGCCAGGACGGGCATTCAGCTCATTTTCAGATATTACTCTTTAAGGCTGGGTTCACACATGTGCGGTGCGAATTGAAGCTCCGTTTTCACAGCTAATTGACAAAGTAGCTGTTCAGCGTTTTTAGGTCAGTTTTTGATCAGGATCAGGTCATGATTGCATCAATATCAGGTCAGGATTTTATCCTGTTCACAACTGAATGACATGTGTGATTCAGAAGCTTTCCCATAGAAGTCAATGGGCCTGAATTCGCACCTGAGCCGGACCGCACTGCTCAGAAAACTGACAGGACTTTTTCAATTTGCTCTAAATCCGCACTCCGGACATATGTGAACAGGCACAATAGAAAGCAATGTTCTTTCACATGTCATGCAAATTGGCTATGGTTCAAAACGCATCCAATTTGCATGTGTGAACCTAGCCTTACAGCCTCCTGTGAAAAAAAATCATAAAATCATTGATGGTTCAGTCCAAGGTTTCAATCAGCCAAAGCCAGCCTTGAAGCAAGCAGTTTTTGTTGTGCTGACTTTTTAGCTAACCCATATAGCTCTGGTAATCCTTTGCCATGTATTGAATTTTTTATTTGTAAAACAAATTTATATATTATACATATAGTAAAAAAAAAAAGACATTAAAGTGTTACTAAAGGTGTTTTTCTTTTTAATTCAAATTACAAATATGTTGTACTCACCTGCTCTGTACAATGGTATTGCACAGAGTGGCCACTATCCTCCTCTTCTTAGGACCCCTTCCGGTGATCTTGGCTCCTCCTCTTCTTCATGTGCCCCCATAACAAGCCACTTGCTATGGGGGCACATAGTGTGTGCTCGCTCCCAAGTTGTGTGTGTCTATGGAGCTGCGGCCCATAGACACACATAGCAGGGTTTACCCCCGCCCCCTGCTTCCTCCTCACTGCATTTGATTGACAGCAGCAGGAACCAATGGCTCCTACTGCTACTGGAGTCCATGTGTAAGCCCAGGTTCACACTATATCAATCTCAGACATTCCATGTGATTCACACCTGCACCGCATGGCTGAACTCGCATTGGATTTGCAGAAAAAAAGGTGCAAGGACTTTTTTTTTCCCTGCACTGGAATCGGATTGCATGGTTGTTCTCACCCATGCGATCTGATTCCTGTCCGAATCCACAGTTCACACTGTGAACCGATCTGTGGGTGTCATTAACATTGTATTGACACCCGCAGCGGTTCACAGAGGGCAGTGTGAACTGCCTGCGGGAGAGATGCGGGAATCGCGCTGGTTCCCGCATTGCTACAGTGTGAACCCAGGCTGAAGAGGAAGAGAAGGGAAAAGAGATGCAGACATGCACAGTACTGGATCTCTTCTCCCCTCTCTTCCCCCTTTTGGCTTTAGAACCACTTTAACCACTTCAATACAGGGCACTTTTCCCCCCTTCCTGTCCGGGACAATTTTCAGCTTTCAGCGCTGTCACACTTGATGACAATTGCACGGTCATGCAACACTGTACCCATGGAATATGGCTGCAATGGATGAGTGCCATCATCCCTAATAAATGGAATTGGAGAAATCCCTCAAGGGGTGGGACTATAGTGGCACTGGTAGATTAAAGCGGGATTCCACTCTAAAGTGGAACTTCCGCTTTTCGGAACCCTCCCCCCCCCCTCCGGTGTCACATTTGGCACCTTTCAGGGGGGGGGGGGTGCAGATACCTGTCTACCTATCTCCGGGCATAAACTCCCACGGAGTTTATGCCGCTGCCGAGTCTCATTGCGCTGCGCGACTTGCGCATGCGCAGTAGGGAACCGGGAAGTGAAGCCACTTCCTGATTCCCTCACTGAGAATGGCGCCGGCAGCAGCAGAGTGCCGATCGATTGATCGGCCTCTGCTGCCCACATCGCTGGAACCTGTGACAGGTAAGTGTCCATTTATTAAAAGTCAGCAGCTGCAGTATTTGTAGCTGCTGGCTTTTATTTTTATTTTTTCAGGTACCGTCCCTTTTTAAAGTCAAATCGGTAGTAAAAATTCTTAGTACCTCTTTGACTTTAATCCACCAGTGTCGCTAGAGTCCCACCCCTTGAGGAATTTCTCCAATTGCAACACTACTCAAACTAAATTTTTATCATTTTCCACAAATAGAGCTTTCTTTTGGTGGTATTTGATCACCACTGCGGTTTTTATTTTTTGCTAAACAAACTAAAAAAAGATTGACATTTTTGAGAAAAAAACATATTTTTCTTAGTTTCTGTTATAAAATTTTGTCTTCTCCTTCACTGACGGGCACTGATGAGGCTGCACTGATGGGTACTGATGAGGAGGCACTAATATATGTAGAATTGATGGGCACTGATTGGTCACAGCTGATCACATGGTAAAGAGCCTACATCATAGGCTCTTTACCAGGATCGAGTTGTGGTGTACATATGCAGGAGAAGAAATGTGCATTTTATTATTATTTTTTTGCAAATAAACCTGCAAAGCATTGCAGCTGTGATCAATGGATTGCCGGTGCAAAGCCAGGCTCCTGTAGACTCTTCCTGCAGTTACATGTCGTTACTGAATTACAGTCTAAATAAGTGCATAAGGGTGCATAATGTGGAGTTAGTCTTTTAAAGCGGTTTTCACCCTGAAAACCCTGCTTGAGTCCCTGTGTGAAGAGGAAAGGAGGAGAGAAGAGATGCAGCCAGGCGCTGGATTTCTTCTCCTCTCTCTCCCCCCCCCCCCCCCCTCACACAGGGAAGGGGGTGCATACGGTGGAGTTAGTCTTTAAAGTGGTTGTAAACCCTTTACAGCCACTTTAACCTACAGGTAAGCCTAGATTAAGGCTTACCTGTAGGTGCTTGAAATATCTCCCAGACATGCACGGTCTAGGAGATATTTGCAAATTGCCGTACGGCGATTTCTTCTGCGCATGCGATGGAGTTAGAAAGGGCACGCTGTGCCGTTTCTAGCTCGGGTCATGCCGTTAAAGGCGGCTCCTGGGAGTGACGTCACGCAACTCCGGCCAGTCACAGAGCCGGAGTTTGCGGCCCCGGAAGGAAGAGGGGTGAAGAATGGACGCTCACTACTAGCGAGGAAGACGGGGACATCGCAGGCTTCTCCTGCAGGTAAGTGTCACATAATGCGCTACTATGCGATGCATAGTAGCCCATTATGCTTTATCTTTGCAGGGAAACAAAGAGGAAGTAACACCCATCAGGGTTTACTTCCTCTTTAAAGCGGTTGGAAACAAAAACGTAAAAGTCAGCAGCTACAAATCCTGTAGCTGCTGACTTAATAAAGGGACACTTACCTGTCCAGGAATCCAGCGATGTCTTTACCCGAGCCTGCCCTTTGACCGTCTTCAGTTCCAGGTGCTGGAATGTTAACATTGGGAAGCCAACTGTGACTTCTTGTGGCTTCACAGCCAGCTTCTGCGCATGTGTGAGCCGTGCTGCACTTTGAGAATAGTCCCACAGATTTCTGGGACCTGTGACGTGTCCTAGAAGGTTGCAGGGGAAGGAGGGGAGGTGCCGAACTTCCTCTCAGATTGCAGCAGTGATCCGACCAGAGGTAGGAGCGGGTACCTGTCAAAACCAGGTACCTGCCCCCCCCCCCAAAAAAAAAAAAATGAAGCGCCAAAACTTAGAGAGGAGGGGTGGAGGAGGCAGACAAGCGGAACTTTCCATTTTGGGTGAAGCAATG
Source organism: Lithobates sylvaticus (assembly GCA_028564925.1). Lineage (NCBI taxonomy): Eukaryota > Metazoa > Chordata > Amphibia > Anura > Ranidae > Lithobates > Lithobates sylvaticus. Next base: position 153,005,534 of record CM053035.1, on the reverse strand, counting down.
GATGTTTGAGTCCTAACAATGTTTTATTTGTAGACCAAGAGATGTCCTAGTTCATTATGGAGCTGGGATTCCAGCATTTTCACATTCCACTGAATACAGGTTCACCTCCCAACAATAAAACTAAACACACGAGCGAGTCTAACAGGATCATCCTTTTTTCATGATCTAAAAAGGTCTTTCTATTTCTGTAGAAAGAAGCACAAAGCCAAGGGATAGGCCCATTCTTGTTTGTCGGAGTTAGGCCAATGCAGGATTTTCCCAGGAAGAGGGGAGTGAGAGGAATGACGTCCTCAAGTGAAACTGCTCAGCCAGACTGAAAGCGTCAGCTATGATGGGACTGACATGGGGCTCATATGTATTAGGCAGGAAAAGTCAGACACCTACAGAAAATGTGAGTGTGGTATGAGAAGTCACTCTCTCCAGCCGTGTCCTGATCCCTGACTACAGATAATACCAGACACACAGAAACAGAGATGAGAGTCTGATAGACGGGGACAGGTGCTGGGAAAAAAGCAAATGTGGAGGGAACAGAAAGGGCAAAGAGAGCAATGGGGGGAGGGGGATACATCGTCTACGTACTGCTGGTCTTCTGTATAAAGGATAGGAAAAACAACTCCTAGCTGCAAGACCTGTATTATTCACTGAATGAGTTCTAATAGTGCGGACATTTTAATATACAATGCATTCCGGAAAGTAATCACAGCGCTTCACTTTTTCCACATTTTGTTATGTTACAGCCTTATTCCAAAATGGATTAAATTCATTATTTTCCTCAAAATTCTACAAATAATACCCCATAATGACAACATGAAAGAAGTTCATTTGAAATCCTTGCAAATTTATATAAAAAAACAAAAACAAATGATCACAATTTTTATAAGTATTTACAGCCTTGACATGACACTCAAAATTGAGCTCAGGTTCCCTCCCGTTTCCACCGATCATCCCTGAGATGTTTCCATAATAATAGTGGCCACACAAAATATTGACACTTTGGGTCCAATTTGGACATTTTCACTTTAGGGTTGAATTTTGAATTTTTTTTTTTCGAAAATCTTATCTAATGCCATGTACACACGGCCGGACCAGGGGCGGACTGACCATTCAGCCACTCGGGCACTTGGGGGCCCCATCAGGGTTGCCAGCCTGAGTAAAACCAGGGACAGTATGTAAAAAGCTGTGTTTTTTTTTTTTTTTTTTTACATCTGTTTCTGAAATATCCCTTACCGACATCCTTTTGGTCTAAAAATCCAGAGATTATAGCTGCCCCACCTCTCCAGTACCTTCTCAGCCAATAGAAACATGTCTGTGTATACTGTGTGTACATGAATGTGTATACTGTGTGGCCCCATAATCTCTGATTGTCTGGGGGCCCGATAATCTCCTATTGCCCGGGGGCCCCATGAGTTGTCAGTCCGCCCCTGGGCCGGACTTTGCACCATCCAAAACTCCGTCAGCATTTCCGACGGAAAAATTAAGAACAGGCTCTCAATCTAAAGTCTGTCGTAAATGCCGACAGAAAAGTCTGATGCATACACACGGTCGGAATATCCGATGAAAAGCCCCATCTGACTTTTTCCATCAGAAATTCCGGCCGTGTGTACGCGACATTAGAATTTTTGTTCGTATTTAGCACCATTAGTAGGCTACAGCAACAGCCGATTTTTGTGTGGCCATCGAAATTTGAGTAATCGGACATGTTGGAAATTTTTTGAAACTCAAGCGATTTTCTAATCAATGATGGGAGAATCGTGTAAGAAATGTAATAGAAAAAGATATGTGCAAGAAAAGAAAATTCCCGGAAAGAAAAGAAGATTCCCAGCCACGGAAATTCTTTTCTGTAGCAACATGAGGTGAAATTGAAGGCTTGGTTGGCCGAATTTCGAAATCAATGGTGACACCATCGGATCACAAAACGCACAAATTTTCTGATTTTCGAAAGAAAATTCTTTCGAAATTCGACCATGTATGGCCAGCCTTAGGGGTGTACTCACTTTTGTTTCCAGCGGTTTAGACATTAATGGCTGTGAGTTATTTTGAGAGGACAGCAAATTTACACTGTTATACAAGCTGTACACTCACTACTTTACATTGCAGCAAAGTGTAATTTCTTCAGTGTTGTCACATGAAAAGATAGAATAAAATAAATATAATAAAAAGTAAAAAAATATTTACAAAAATGTGAGGGGTGTACTCACTTTTGTGAGATACTGTACATGTGATTTTGTTTTTTAATTTTTAAATTTGCAAAGATTTCAAACAATCTTCTTTCACGTTGTCATTATGGGGTATTGTTTATAGAAGTTTGAGGAAAATAATGAATTTACTCCAGTTTGGAATAACATTAAAAAAATGTGGAAAAAGTGAAGCGTTGTGAATACTTTCCGGATGCACTGTATGTAAAGACATATCACATTAAAAATATAAAATCGGATAGGTGGCGTAACAAAGCAGAAGATGTCAGAAGGATGAAGGACTTATTCTCAAAAAAAAACAGAGGTGTTGAACAAGACATGATGGTTCTTGTGGTTTATCTGTTCGGATGAGGTGAGGGCCTATTGGTAGGGCAGCACTGAAGTGGACACTCTTCCTCAACTCAGCCATTATTACAAATACTGTAGCCGCTGACATTTAACCACTTGTCGCCCGTCCATTGTCAAAAGACGTCGGCAAAGTGGTTGTAAAATCCTGACAGGACGTCATATGACTTCCTCAGGATTTTGAGCCGCTGCGCGCCCCCAGGGGTGCGCATCGCGGCGATCGTTGTTGCGGGGTGTCAGTCTGACACCCCGCAACTACGATCTTGGTAAAGAGTCTCCGAAGGAGATTCTTTACCACGTGATCAGCCGTGTCCAATCATGGCTGATCACAGTGTAAATAGGAAGAGCCGGTAATCTGCTTTTCCTCACTCGCATCTGTCAGACGCGAGTAGAGGAGAGCCGATCAGCTGCGCCTCTGACAGGGGGGCGGTCTGTGCTGATCAATTATCAGCGCAGCCCCCCCCCCCCCCCGAGGATACCCACACTGGACCACCAGGGATGCCACCAGACCACCAGGGATGCCCATCACAAGGTATGACACCCTAGACCACCAGGAATGACACAGTGCCCACAATGGATGCCAATCAGTGCCCACAATGGATGCCAATCAGTGCCCACAATGGGCATCACTGATTGGCATGCATTATTGTTTGGCACTGATAGGCAGCATTTTTTTGTACTGATGGATGCCAATCAGTGCCTATTCGTGCTACCTATCAGTGCCTATCCGTGCCGCCTAGCAGTGCCCATCCGTGCCGCCTAGCAGTGCCCATCCGTGCTGCCTATCAGTGCCTATCCATGCCCATCTGTGCCGCCTATCCATGCCCATCCGTGCCGCCTATCCATGCCCATCCGTGCCGCCTATCCATGCCAATCCGTGCCAATTTGTGCCACCTATCAGTGCCCATCTGTGTCGCCCATTAGTGCCGCCTATCAGTGCCACTTCATTGGTGCCCATCAGTGCCGCCTTATCAGTGCCCATCAGTGAAGGAGAAAACTTACTTATTTACAAAGTTTTGAAACTGAAACAAAAAAAAACATATTTTTTTTTTTCAAAATTTTCGGTCTTTTTTGATTTGTTTAGCAGAAAATAAAAACCGCAGATGTGATCAAATACCACCAAAAGAAAGCTCTATTTGTGAGAAAAAAAAATGATAAAAATTTAATTTGGGTACAGTGTTGTATGACCGCGCAATTGTCATTCAAGGTGGTCAGGAAGGTGTTTTAAGTGCCTGGTATTGAAGTGGTTAAAAAGCAGGTACAGCCCATGGATTCCCACGCTGCCTTTCTGAAGCCGATTCTTCTCAAAGCTGCAGGTCTCCAGTGCTGCCAACTTGGATTTGAGAGCCGGATGTGATCTCCTGATGGATCAAAACCAGCTTCCCACTGCGCATGCGCAAGACGTGCCTCGGGAAGCTGCAGGCAGGGATGGGGTGGGACAAGCAACATATGGCGACGTTGGAGGGAGTATCATAAAAAATGTACTTGGTCCCCCAAAAAAACCTACATCTCAGTTACAGGTTGGGGAGGGAAAAAATGAGTGGCAGTATACTTTTTAATTTAGGCAGCTGCTGATGCTATACCGGCCTGAATACAATAGCCAGCAGTGAAGATTCTCTTGATTGATTGGGGAATTGATCAACTTTCTCTTTTTAGGCTCCATGCACACTGGATGCTAAAATAATAGTGTTAAAAAACGCCAGTAGCTTTGCAGTGGGTCTTTCAACGTTTTTTTAATGTTTTTGCAATAGTGTTTAGCGTTTTTTTAGCGTTTTTTCTTTTCTTTTTTTTTTAAAATTTTTCAATGGATCAAAAACGCAAAAAACGCAGGTGAGCCACGTTTGTGTGTGTTTTACTGGCATTTATCAGCGTTTGGCTTTTTTAGGTAAAAAAACAGCACTTTGAACGTGTTTTCCGGCGTTCACAAAAAAGCCCATAAACTCCACTGCTCATTAAAGCTGAAAAATGTCCATGTGTGCATGGACACATGGGCTAACATAGAGTGGAGCTTAAAAAAAACGCCCAAACTACAATAAACTGCATTTTGTCAGCTCCAGTGTGCATGGAGCCTTAGACTCAGTTCACACAGGGGCGACTTAGCCGCCTGACAAGTCACATTCCCGTTCTGTACAATGGAACCGTTCCAATAGGAGCGACTCAAGTCGCTCCGACTTAGAAAAAGGTTCCTGTAGTACTTTTGGGGCGACTTACATTGACTTCTTTACAGAAGTAATTTTGCAAGCCGCCGCTGGAGTCGTGTGCAGGTCGCCTGTGGCAGTCGCGCTGCAAGTCGTGCTGCCCCTGTGTGAACCGGCTCTTAGGCCTCGTGCACACTGGACGTTAAAATAACTTTATAAAAATGTCAGTAGCTTTGCAGTGAGTTTTCCAACTTTTTTCAAAGTTTTTGCAATAGCGTTATTTAGCGGCTTTCCGCGTTAGCGTTTTAGAGTTTTTGTTGGGTTTTTTTTGAAGAAAAATTATCATTTATTGTTTTTCAATGGATCAAAAACGTTAAATGCTGGTGAGCAACATTTTTGAGCGTTTATTGACGTTTATCAGCGTTAGAGCGTTTTTACTGCTGAAAAACGTCTCTCGGAACCCACTAGTTTTTTTTCGTTTTTTTTACTGCTCAAAAACATTACTGCCCAAAACTGCTGATAACAGCCTATGTGTGCATGGACACATAGAATAACACGATGGAGAATAACATGACTGTAGAAAAAAAACGTCTACAGCCAAAAACGGCAACAGAAACTTTGTTTTTAATGCAAATTTTGAAAGTTTAAACTTAATTTATGTGCTAACAGGCCGAAAGAGTGCTGGGGAACTTTTTGTTCTGTATTGTTTCGTGGAACGATCTATTCATGTGCACCTTACTTTTCCTAGGTATGAATGGGTTTGAGTGGTTGCCAGTTTGGCTCTATTAGGTGCAATACCTCGGTTGTTTTGGTATTTGAAATGAAAAGTACCATTCTTCAGTCCATTGTTTTGAATAGTTGAATTGCACTTGTCTTGATTTTGAACAGTTAGGCCCCTTTCACACTTGTGTGACTTCAAAGTCGCGCGACTTTGCCGCAATTTCAAGGAATGCCTGTGTAAGTGGCATCAAAATCGGACCAAAGTGGTGCAGGGACTACTTTGAAGTCGGAACGACTTGAAGTCGTACTAATATGAATGACTGTCATTGGAAATCATGGGGAAACGACTTGTCATGCTACTTTGCAGTCCCAAATCGTAGGACAAGTCGTATAAGTGTGAAAGGGGCCTTATGCCGCGTACACACGATCGGAATTCTCGTCGGAAAAAACTCTGACGGTTTTTTTCCGATGGAATTCCGACGGAATTCCGCTCAAGCTGTGTTGCCTACACACGATCACACCAAATTCCGACGGTCAATAACACAGCGGCATAAAACACGTTCGACAGCACTATAAAAGGGAAGTTTAATGCTTCCAAGCATGCGTCGAATTGTTTCCGAGCATGCGTCGGAATTTTGCGTGTCGGAATTGCATACACACGATCGGAAAATCCGATAGAAAGGTTTTCCGTCTGAAAAATTGAGAACAGGTTCTCAATCCAAAGTCCGTCGGAAATTCCGACAGAAAAAGACCGATGGGCATACACACGGTCGGAAAATCTGATGAAAAGCTCCCATCGGACTGTTTCCATCGGAAATTCCGACCGTGTGTACGCCGCATTAGGCAGCATTCTTGTTTACTGGTGAACACCTTGGTTTGGCAGTGCTTAGGCCCGGCTTCAGTGCCCATCTGAACACTATGGGCACAGAGTGTGTATGTTTTTTCCTTGTATATGTGTAAGGGCTCATCTACATGTGTGTTGGTCTGTGAAGAGTGATCCATGGTGGATCGCTTTTCACATAGCGGTGCAGAAGTGGCTGACGGCATTCAGGGGGTGATACCGCCAACTCCTGAATACCTGTTTTGTTTTTGTTTGTTTTTTTATGATGGAATGGCTTATTCAATGGAAATACCATGCCTAAACTGCAAGTCTAGCGTTTGGCTTGTGATTGCAGTGCAGCCATGTTAACTTGAATCTGTCAAAATCAGCAGCAGTACTGCCAGCCAAACACAACCGAGGTGGATTATTTTTGCATCAGGGTGGAGGGGGCCAGTAAAAAGCGTGGCTCAAAGGCCTATTTCTACTACACCCTCAATGGCAAACTAAAATGGTTTTAACGCCTAAACATTATTTTTTACATTAATACTATCTTCCTGTAGGATTTAAGTAGACTGTTCTTTTTCCAAGGGATATTGCCCTTTGCAGGGCAATATTCCACTAATTTAGTGGATGTGATTAAAAAAACAAATTGCAATCAATAGCCAATCACAAGCAAGAACAAGTTTACAGTGTTCAGAGCCTGCGTAATGACATCCCCAGGACTTGCTGCCACTGCCTACAGCCATCAGTGGAGTTACATTAGAGGCAGCTCTACATGGTTGTGTTCCAGGGATTGCATAAGGCACCCAGATGTGTACGGGCGTATGCTCCGAATGCAGATAGTGTACATAGATGAGTGCGCATGCGGGTGCCTCACAAAACCTTGAACTGCATACAGCCGACCCTTCTAATGCATCTTGATGTATTTTACGTACTACAGAATATGTACAGGAATCTGTCTTGATATCAGCCTCCAACCCTCCGCTGAACAGAAGCACTCAGACTGGGAGAGGGAGGAGTAGCATTAGTAGTCAGTCTGAGTCCCGGTTCACACTGGTGCAATGCGGGAAAACCCTGCAATTCAGTGCCGGTTTCCGCATTGCACCTGAATCGCACTGCTTCACACTGCCATCTGCGAACTGCTGGAGGTGTCAATGTAAAGTTAATGACACTCCCACATCGGTTCACAGATTGCAGTGCGAACTGTCAAATGGTGCAGCAATTGTGTGAACTCCCATGCGATCCGATTCCAGTGCGGACCAAAAAAAAAAGGGCCCTGAACCATTTTGGTGCGAATGTGATGCGATTTCAGCCATACAAACTATATGGCTGAATTCACATCGCATGTGAAGAGCACAGCAACGCGGTGCGAATCACATGCGATGTGTGGCATCGCACCAGTGTGAACCCAGCCTGACTCTGCTGAGTTGACAGGGAACATGCTGAAAGGAGAGAGCCGCGTTGATGACCTATCAGCAGTGTTGGTCATCTTACTTTTAAAAAGTAATTTAGTTAAGTTACAAATTACTTCT